>OY728146.1:991692712-992892712 GCA_963277665.1 Viscum album
AGAGGTCAAAAATAATGGGTACCCCATTTTTCTAACCATGCGACATAACCATACATGCCAATAAGATCCGGAAAAACATAAAAATGACATGTTTTACATTTATTATTTGGTTTCAATTATGAAACTAATCATAATTTGTCTCAAACAAAACCTTCTATTTTATTGTGTAGGGTTACCCCTTTAAATTCGTGATGATTTTGCTTCATTTTTAATGGATCTATTTTTGGTATGTTTCATTTTTAGTCCAGTAGTCTCTCCTCTTCTTAGATTCTCATTAGATATCTTCTGCAAATTCTTTATTGAAACCTAACTTACATGTGGAATCTAGATACAACTGTTCTAATAAATATTTAATGTTCTTTTTTATTGATCCTGGATCTGGAAGACCCGATATAGTTTTTGCAACCTCTCTTCTCAATGGAAATTACTGTTCCACCATTATTAAAGAAGGTATAAATATACAAAGGTTATAACTAATAAATCAATTGATGTTCCAATATAATTATTTTTTTCTTTATATAGATGAATGATTTTTTTCAAGGGGGAATTTCTTCAGAAAATATATGTTTTTAAGGAGGGTTTTCGTTAAAAATAGATTTTTACAAACAATGTGTTTATTGAAAAGCCTATTTGATGTAATTATTTAAAAAATCGGTTTTCAAGAATTGAAGTAGTAATAATTTTGTATGAAAATTTTTTATAAATTAAGATAATGTTTATAAAATAGTTTTTTTGAATGAATGACTCATTTGAAACCATAGATGTATAAGGAAATAGATCTATATCAATTTATTGGGTGTCAACATTAGAGGTTTGATATTGAAAGACTATTGTAGTACAAGATATCAGTTAAAATTCTGTGATAAAAAAATTAGAATTTTATTTATATGCTCGAGTCAGTATTCCCATATTCTAGAGCCTCAATATTATAATTTTTAATTTATTCTTATTCTTACACATGATGGTATATTTCATGGTTAGTTTCACACTTATTTAGGTTATAGTATATTAATTGTTTTAATTTCTTATACTATGATTCTTTTATCATGTAATATTCATATCCCGTGTTGTGTGAATGTACAATAATTTTTTTCATGAAAAAATGAGGTTTTATAAATTCTCTTTGAAATTTCATTATAAATTTGTTGATATTTAAATACGGAGCTATCATTTTCCTGGTTTTAGACATTATATAAACTATTTATTGAAATATATCTCATATTTTTTCACAAACCTATTTCTTCCATTTGGAATTTCAATATGTGGATTTATAGGGATTAAGTAAAAGGAATGATATATTATTCCACACAAACATTTCTGGGTTATTGTTTCCATTGAAACGGGATAGTCTGGTGGTGATGATTAGTCACATAGTGATGTTTCTTATCGATTGACTTTTTTTAATTTCAATTTTTACCATTTGGGATTGGAATTATAAGTATCATGGATGTGTACTCTTCTAAAAAATTATACTCTAATTGTTCATCTGTTATACATGAGACATATCTCTACTGGTTTTTTCTCTATACCTTGTGGTTGTCCTACTCGGGTGAGGTGTCAAGGTGACCCTGACTGTTTCATTACAAAATAGTATCAAAGGTATTACCCAAACTAATTTTTTTGATAATTCAATTGTTTAGTTAATATTATTTGGAATACATGATTTAGTATCATATTAATTTAGATAGTAAGTGCTAATGGGTTCTAGGATAGCTAAATTACTTGTGTGAACTCAATTTACCATGGGTGGCCAAGGATTTTTTCAAATTTTGATACATCATGTTTGAGGTTTTTTAAATGAACTATACTTGGGGTTTGTTGAAATGATCATATTACCCTAATGTTTTTCCTTTTTTATTATAATCCATAATTTATATAAATTTTTATTGTTTAAAAGTTTAACATTTTTATTATTTATGTTGGGATTTGATTTTAGAATTTTCCTAAAATTGATTATTTATTTTCTTATAGTTTTCAAAAAATAACTCTTTGAAAATATCTTATGTATATGAGTGAGGAATAAGGGATATGTGTTCCGTAAAAAATCTTCCAGTAGACCCTTCTTCGCTAGAATCTTTAAACCCACTATTCATACACTAGGACTAGTGGGTGTTAGGAACGAGGGATGGATGGTTCATTATGGATAAGGATTTACTAAACATAATCCACCAATATTCTATGGTGAAAATGGAACCCATACATTTTATGAGTGGTTTGAGAGGATCGAAAGGATATACCATTTTAAAAAAACTCATGATGAATATAAGGTGGTTTGTTCAACTTATATTCTTAAAGCACAAGAAAGGAGTTGGTGGGACTCTATCGTTCATGTTGTGCTGCATGCAGATCTTACATGGAATTATTTCAATAAAATATTCCACCAGAATTTTTATCATGAAATTTTATGATATGGAAATACCTAATTATATATATCCTTAGTGTATGAGGAGACTATGATTTTGGATTATTCCAAACATTTCATTCAGTTGGTAAACCTAAAACCATTGATCATTACTATGGACTAGATCAAACCATTGAGTTTTTTGATAAGGATGTGGGATGATATTTAGTGGATGGTAATAATATTATGCTTATTTACTTTATTTTAGTTTATGGAATGTATTACATGGATAAGGTATAAATATATGGGATAGATGTTTTTTGGTTGAGATTCGTTTGTTGTAGAGAATATCCAAGGTGTGTCTTCTGAAAAAAAAATGTTAGTGTAGCCAATTTTATTTTGCACTAGTTCTAGGGGATTGTTTAGGATACTAACAGGTTTCTACCAATGTGTAAGGTTGTTCATACCATGCCTATTTGTATTAAATATACCTATACTTATCCCCTTTGAGTAAATTATTGTAATAATTGGTGTTTCTTTAGAAGGATATCCCAGGTTAGAAAAGTTATATCCACCGTCACCAAGGGTTAATAGGTTTATTATGATACTACAATGTAGTGAAGGTGTTATAATGATTTCAATGGGAATGTTCATTAATTTAATAAATATTAGAGAGGACATGATAATATATTTTCTTATGTAGAAGAGTATGCACTAGGGGAATATGAATCATAGATTACTACGATTAGATGTAAGATGCTTACATTATCCCCTATAGTGATTACTTTATTTGAAATGGTTTCTACACAATCATTTATATCCTCAATGTTAATTGACCTATTGGGATTACATTCAAAACATATTCCATTTTTGATGTACCTTTCTATACCTCTGGTTAGAAGGTATGAGTAATGTTATAGATGTTTTTCATATCAGGTGACTATAGCCTACTTTGAAGTGGTGTGGTATTTACTCGTCCCTGATCTTGATACTTTAGACCATATTACTAAAATTAATTAAATGGTAAAAATTATGGCCCAAATAAACTATTAAAATAATCAAGTTCATTTTCTATCTTCTAATGTAGTCCCTCATGTATTTCAGGTTCAATGGGATTCTAGATCTCAGAGAGTGGGGCCTATTGTTCCTTATTCTAGTGTGATCTAATGATAATTTTTAGAGGTGTTCCTTAATTCCATTTATTCTCAGTTTAGTAAACCACTCCCTATAAAGGTGAAATCTTACCCAAGTTACTTCCTATGTATTTTTCAAGGTTACTACTATAGAGAGATTTGGATTTTACTATTTCAATACTCCATGGCATGATGTGAATTTCTTTTCCATATGAACACCTGAAACTTATTCAGTTAAGGTAAATTAATTTCTAGTATAAAGATATTGAGGAAAAGGAATTTATTCATCCTATAGTTCCCACATGGGCATAAATTTTCCCCTTTTATATGAATTCATATTGGATTTAGAGACATTACCTTGATTATTTAATGTTAAATGAGTTTACTGTTATGAACTAGTATCCCTTTCCATGAAATGATGATATATTATATCTAATAAGAGGGGACCATTTTTTTCTGTGATTAGACCCTTGATGGGTTACCACTCATTGAGATACTGATAATAGGATATACCTTTTTTATTAGGTTCTAGTATGTGAATTTAATGTTTCTAGTTTGGTAATTTTTCCTCACTAACTCCCATTTAGTATTTATAGTGCGGCTGAACCAATTATTTCATTAGTTCTTAGAATCTTTTATAGCTGATATTAGGGATGATATATTTTTTAATCTATGTTAGTTGAGGAAATGTGGATTATTTTTATATCATCATTACAACCTTGAGATAATTTCATTTGTATAGTAAGATTTAAATGTGTGACTTTTGGATCCATGATGTAACGTTTCAAGAGAATGTTCTATCTGATGTGTGAATCTCAATGGACCTTACATAGATTTAGGTAGTTATTTCATGGTAGAAACACAAAAAATGTGTTTGATATCTAGAGTTTCTTAGGATGTCATGCTTATTATAGTGATTATTCTTTAGGATGTCTGAAATCTTGAATCTCCAATGAAATCATTGACTCATAAGTGTATTATGTTTTAATGTAATGAGAATTTTCAGAAATCTTTCGAGGAACATAAAGTGAGGTTGTCTTCATATCCCACTCTTATTATTATAGAACCAGTTATTGGTTATAATTTTTTAATTAAATTCTTCAGGTATTGGACTAGGGTGTTTCTTGATGAATATAATTTTGGTGGTGGCATATTACTCCTTGAAATTAATCACTCACGAGAGAAAATATCCCATCCATGATCGTGAATTGATAGTTTTTATAAACATTCTCAAAATGTGGAATTAATATCACTTTATGGTTCAATATATAGTCTATAACAATCTTGAGTGACTGAATTATATTTCTACTCATAGGGATCTTGATTTATGATAGATACACAGGGTAACATCATGAAATTTTTATGGAATATATTTTATCCAAAGAATATAATATTTTCTATATTTTACGTTAAATGTAACATTTAGTTTAACATGTATTAATAGAGAAACTATGTTTGTATTATTTAACATATAACAATTTTTTATCTTTCATTACACATAATGCAATTTTTTTCATTTGCTATAAAAAATATTGAGTTTAACATTCATTAAATGAAACCCCATGTTTAAAATGAAACATGATGTAATATTAAAATATTATTATTTAATATGATAGTTATAAACGTGATATTGGAATTGTGGTTATGAATATGTTTAAATAAATTATGAAAATATATGGTTAACACATGTATATATAATTAATTATCAGTTCCCTAATTAATTATAAAATAAAATAATAACCTTTTCATAATAAATGAAATCATTTTCTGAAAAACTATTTTAATTAACAATTTTTTTACATAAATAAATTAAATAAATATATTTTAGTGAATTATTATAATGGAATTTTTATATAATACATTCAATAAATTTTTTAACAATCCTTATAAGTTCTTTTCTAGCAACAGAGAAGAATAAGTGCAATTTTTTGCCTAAAACTATATTTTCCAAAATACAGTTTTTTCGCATTCAGTTAAATTATTCTGATTTTTTTACCCAACTTGGAAACGATATTTTAAAAAATAATATTAAATTTTTAAATAATAATATAAAAATTATTTTTGGGAAAGTATTTGGTATTTTTCTAAAATTTATAATTTTCTGATGAGGAGTAAAAAATTAAAAATTATAATTGAAAATATACTTTTCAATTAAATTATTTACATTGTTAAATTATATTTTTAATTTGTATTAAAATAAGAAATAAATAAATAATATATCCATTAATCATATTTAGGTAATTGGAGTAACATTTTATATTTAATTTTTATATAAACACATTATACACTTTAAAGCACTTTCTCTGTGAAAAAAATTCTTTTTCATCACATCTTCTAAAAACCTTCAAAATGAAAATTTTCCAAGTATATGAATTGAATTTGAAAAAATGGATTCTATAATTTGAATTATTAAATATTATGTTATCTAATATGGTTAAATTAATTTTTTTACCAATATGAATGTTGAAAATAGAAAAAAAAAATTACTGTAATTAAAGTAAAAATAGGTTATCAGAGGTTAAACTAAAAATAAAAGGGATATAAATGACCCAAAAACACATCTAAATCAAATTTAATTGAAATATTTAAATTTTTTTACTTCCATGTTTGAATATATGGTAATTTTCAATATTTTTACTTATAATGACTGTTTTTTATTTTGGATTGATTATTTCTTAAATTTAAAAGTAGTTTCGATGTGGGTTTCTTTCCACCACATATATATGGTGACCAACACCCTCCACTTAATCAAAAATATCATGAAATTATTTTAAACAAAAACCTTTCATAAAAAAAATCCTAAAATAAATACCCAAATCCTTGAATCATTGTTTTAGGAAAAAATCCAACCTAGTAATTCATTTTTTATACACCTAATGAGGATATCCAAAGAAGAGGAAACATTCTTCAAAGAGTGATTTTATTTTATTTTATACCTAAAAATAATTAAATTATTATTAAAACATGATGACATAATAACATCATTGTATTTTAGATAATTGTATATTTTTAATTGGAGGGAATGACCAACAATAATCTCCACTTAAATCAAATGGGTTATGAAATCAATGTTTGTATGTACAACGAACTACTGCCTCACGACCTGATGGAATTCATATTTTAACACATATAGAGGATTGTAGTAATGATTGATTTATTATTTTTATATGATATGTTGGATATTATTATGAATTTTGAATTATTTTATCACTCTTACCCACTTACTTTTCATTTTTTTGAGAACATGATAACGTTGGTCATTTATAATGTGGGCTCCCACCTCAAGAAATGTTGTGTATTGATCATGATTTACAAGGGAGTTAATAAAGAACTTTTTTAACTAAAAAATTTCATATATAAGTAATTGAAATTATTCTTAAATTAAAATATATCAATTAACTTTAAATAACTAAATATTTTTTTTGAAAATAGAAAAAATGTTCATGTATATGTACGACCTTCTGTCTTCCTAAATGGGTATTTAATTTCATATATCTATATTTTATGGATTACTCTAAAAATATGTATAATTAATATATATTGTATTTAAATAATTTTTAATCTTAAATAAGTGATTAGGTTGTTATCAATGTAAGTTAAAAAAATAAAAAATCTGAAGCATATATGATAAACCAAGCGACTATTGCCCGAAAAACAAATAACAAAAAATTGTTAATAAAAGGGTAAAAAAAGGTCATAAGTAAATAAAATATGTTTTGATATATATATTAATAGTTATTTAATATATGAATAATATAATTATATAAAATATATATGAGTTCTGAATGTTTACGAAGGATGTCAAAACTTTAGGTAAGGGATTTCTTATCTCTGTTTTATTTATGAGAGACAAATGAAAAATCACCACTATTTTATTTTGTGTGTTTTATATACAACCAATTTGAAATTTTATATTATAAATATCCTTATATTATTTATATTAAAATTTTCATTTTCTTTTATTTATTATTCGATCTTATGATATGATTTTTTTTCAAAAGAGGTAAGAGATTTTGGTCTCTCTTTTTACTTATCTGAGACACATTCTATATGAACCACCAATTTCAATTATGGTGTATATATGCTTCCCATGAATGTATTTTAAAAAACTATAAATTGTATTTTTTATATATCCATTTGAGTATTTCCTCATCATAGGGATTACAGTTCAAAATTTACCAAATCAAAAAGGGATTTTGGTCTCAATTTTTCTTCTTTGATAAATTTGATTATGTTATGCACCTATGTTATTATATGAGTTATTTATAAAAATCTATTTTAATGTAATATAATGAATTAATTTATTCTCATGATATTTTATATTTCCTTTAATGATATTCTTTCATGGGGCCTATGTTTCAATGTAACCAATGTGGTAACGATTTTATGTTACAATCTCAAAATTTATCATGATTGTTTATGATTATATATTTGATAATATTATTTTATGAAAAATATTTAGGTAAACTAGTTAATTTTTTTAATCCATTTTATATTACATTAGAATAAAAATATTCTGTTAATTTTTCTTTATATATGTTCTCTAGAGTGTAAAAAATATTGTTTTAAAAAACATCATCCATTCGATCAAAAAATACTTTTTATCAAGAACATTTTTTTATAAAAAAAATAAAATGATTTATGTTTTAAAAAGTGTTTTCAAATTGGAAATTTAATTTTTATCCTGAAATGATTAAAATTATCTTTAAATCATCCCTTAGATGTTTTCATTTTTTTCCAATAAATGATTTTGGAAGATATTATATTTTAAATTTTCATTTTCAATGAAATGTTATTTTTTCATAAATATATCCTATAAGTGATATTTTAAAATAAATTTACATCTAAAATTTCATTCTTTTACATTAATTATGATTTACTGGTGTTATGTTTCAAGGATAAAATTATTATTTTTCTCGAAATGGGTTATGATTATGATGAAAAGAAGATCATGAAACTTGTTTCTATACCACATGTTATACGATGAAAAAATGCATATGAAATCCAAATATTATTAAAAATGTTAATATACGATGAAATGGTAATATGATTTGGAAACAATTATTTTTTCATAGGTTATGATAAGATGATATGTTTTTTAACCCAATTTATTTTCATTTTTTATGATATGATTATTGTTTTATGATCTTGTGGCACACATGGGTATGACATTCATTATAAAATAGGTGGGACCTATATATCCATAAAATTAATTCTGTAATGCTAAATTATCTAAGAGATAAATTGTTACATGGGTGTTTTCCCAAGAATGAAAAGAAAGGTCCACATGTGGTCATACCAAGCCCAAAAAGGAGGGTACATGGGTACTTATCCAAAGCCCAAAAATACAGTACATGGGTGGTTATCACAATCATAAAGTAGGTTCATGGGTGGTTAAAACCAACCTATATATTTATGACTATCTTGGTGGGTATCCATGGTATAATATTTTATGTTATTATTTCAAAGATAAAAATTTATGTCATATAATAATGTTATGTTCTCATGGGTCATGTTCTTTAATTTCCGTATGATTCATGTCTTATGAAATTCCAGTATTTATTCTATGAAACAATATTATGATCATGGATATGATGGGCATGTTTTTCAAATGTTATGATCATGTTCTCATTCCCTTATTATCACATTATGTTTATCTATGTCCCTTTTTACCTATACTTAGAAACTAATCTCACCCATACTTATGTTTACTTTCCCAAGGTTATGAATAGATGTTATAAGAAGGATATGTAAATGAATACTCTCTAATGGGATGATATTTATGGGAGTAATATAATATTTCTCATGAAATAAGAAGATTGTGTACCTATTCTCTAAAGTTATGTAACTATTGTGGACCATAGACACACTTTTGGGTAATATATTTAATATTTATCTAGAAAGATGAAATATTGATGTATGAAAATTTTACGTCACTATAGTTTTTATCAATGGAAAGGTTTATTAATCCTTTGGAATCTAGGATGAGAAAATTTAGTGAGATCCATAGGGATGTTTATAAGGATATCTCTAGGAATGTCTATTTTTATAAGACTAAGTTTGAGTCAATGTTCTAGTTTTTTTTTGAATTTTGGTAATGGATAATTAAATAGGTTTATAATATATTATGTCGCTTACAATAATCTACAAGTGGATATAGATATAGAATGAAAGAAACATGGGGTAATTTCTCCAAAATGGGGACCTCGAAATTGACTCGATCATCACTTGGTGCACCAAAATGTTCCATAATGCACACATAGTTTAAAAATCATATAGGATATGATTTGGAAATTCAAAAAATATTGATAAAACGTCATGGAGGATTTATATATAATATTATTTAGTATAATTTTTTTAAATATATTGTTTTATATATTTAAAATAACATGTATTTATTTGGAACTCATATTAATTATTTTTTAGACTATGAAATCTTACACTATGACTAGTGTGCCTAAAACTATTCATTTGAGTTTTAGTCAATGGTGGGAACTAAAAATAACTGGGTTAACATTGAATGTGGTAATTTTTTATGAGATGATAAATGGGATCTCAACTGTAGTAATGGATGTTTTTATTATTCCAAGTTAGTTAACATAGAACAAGATTAATAATTTGCAGCTTTACCAACTCTTAAACTCACCATAAAATATAAGGAAAGATTATTCTAGGAGTTGATGTTATGGAGACCATGAAGGAAGTAATATTTAGTTTCCAATATGTTAGTAATTTGAGAAAAAGAACATTAGGTAATGTCTTATAAAGCTAAGAATTCATTTTCAGTGTTAAAATTAAGGAAAAATGTATATATTTATTGGGAAAACATGTAAAGTTAGGTTAATGAAATGGATGAGAATACTGGTCTACCTTAGGTATGATTGATGGTTGGATATTTGAAATGTATAATTTATGGGAATTATGAAATTTTATGTCCTAAAGTTAAATATCCAAAAGAAAATCATCAAGGTTTTGTGAGTAATGGTTATATTTTTGATTTTGAAGAGTCTAAAAATTACATATTAAAGGAAAAGGCGTTATGAAATAAGATGAAGAAGACTAGTTAATGGTGAATTGAGAAAGTGGAATGATTTTTGAATTTTTGTATTGGGATTCATTGACTTTTCTATTTATTAGATGTATTTTTGTTATTTGAATAATGAAACATAAATATATTATTCCACCATAATTTTTCATTAAGGAGTTCCTAGAAAATGTTAAATGGTACTAATGGAATTGAAAATTTCTTTAATGTCAAGGTGATACTTTTATTATTGGGAGGATTCCCTTCATAAGTTCTTAATGTAGAGAATTTTTTTTGTTAAATAGATTATATTCATGGATAAAGAAAATTGTATAGTAATTATGAAATTAGAAATGGTAATGGTTTTAGTGAAAAAGAGGTTTATTTTATCATTTCGGGAGTTTAATTATTTTTTTGGATTTAATAAATATATAAAACCATCTGTGTTTTATGTATCAAATGAGGAGTAATGAATGTTTTTCATAAGGTTTTCTAGTAATTTAGGTTATCACCATGATTCCAGAAAACACATGATGAAGGAATTTAAATATTCAATGTGTGGTAATTAAGATACACTTTATGTTATATGGGGAATCAATGTTATATTTATTTTGAATAATTTAGTGACTTTATTTATAATGTTTTGTATTTTAATCATTTTGAAGGGTATGAAGGATAACTATTTTTGAAATAGTTTAATCCTTGGATGTGGTTTTAGATATTAATTTATTACTTCACAATATAAATACTTATACATATCAGATAACTTGTTGGAAACATTTTTTTAATAAATAAATATAAAATAAAAGAAATATTATTCCATTTATTGATATTTGGAGCCATTATTGCTTCATGAATAACTAATCCACATTCATTTTCTAGAGTATGAGTTGAAGTGATAATTGATTATGTAAAAACCATTAATTGATATTGCTTTTAAGAAATATAATTAAATTAAGGAAGAATAACCTCTAATGAAAATTATTCAACCTTATGAAATTTATATTGAAATAATTTTTTTCTGGTTATGATTACTTTTGATGATATCACTGAAATTTTTACGACTCCGTAGTTTATGGTTTTTTGGTTTTTGAACTTCTATGTTTCACCCACTTTATTGTGATAAATTCTCTCTTCTATTCTCTATAATTATTAACACATTAATCCAATTTTAAAATCATCACTTACCACCTATATTCTCTTCTATGGAAACCTAGTAATGTGTTACTTTAGGAAACCACTAAATTTAAAAATTTCACTTATTAAGATAATTTTCATTATGAATTTTAATGATTAGGGTTTCTGTAAATGAATTATAAAATTTAAAACTTTTTATTACCAAGATAAATTTAGAGGGGGAAATACATTTTAAATGGGGTAGAATGTGGCCCCTGAGATATTAGGGAAATATATTTTTTCAAATGAATTTAATATTTTTAAATTATTTTATTATAGATAACACTATGTTTAGTAATCATTATAAAAAATTATATTCGATAATGTTACACATAACATTATGTTTATTTTTCATTACATGCAATACTCTAGTTTTATAATGTATACATACTACCTATTTTATCTTGTGTTACACACAACTCCATGTTCAAATGAAACATGTGATATTATTAAAAAATTATTATTTAATATGACAGTTATCACATAGCTATTTTATTTATATTTGTGATTATTATTAACTAAATTATGAAAATATATGGTTTAAAATGTATATTTAATTAAATATTTTGGTACCAATTTATTATAAATGGAAATATAGACCTTATTAAATTGAAGGAAGTCATTTAAATAACTATTTATGTGCTCATAAACATGTTTTACCTATATAATTTAAATGAATTCAATTTAGTGAATTTTTTATTAAAATTTATATAATAATTATTGAATAATATGTTTTACCTTTATCTTACATGTTTTTTAAATAAGATAAAATAACAAGACAGGTTTTATGATTAAAACCGTATTTTAAAAATGTAGTTTTTCCTACATTGACACATATATTTTAAAACTAGTTTTTCCCACTTTTAGAAAATTTATTAGAAAAAATAAATATCAACTTTTAAATTCTAACATAAATATTTTATAAGTTTAATTTTTGGGATTTTTTTAGAAAAGGTACATTATTGATGACCAATGAAAATTTTGAATTTTATTTGAAAAATTTATTTTTATTTATATTATTTATAAAGTAAAATTATATTATAATTTAGTTTTAAAGTAAAATTATATCAATTATATATCTATTAATCGAGTTTATTTCATTGGAATCATTTCTCATATTGATGTTTCATATAATTTTTTTAATTATTTGAACATTTTCTCTTTTAAAACATACTTTCACATCACACTAGGAGGATTGGTTTTAAGTTAACTTTTTTTAGTTATGTGAATTAAAATTGTAAAATTTATTCAATATTTAGAATCATAAAAATTTATATAATATGATAATTTCAATATAAATTTTTTCCAAAATAAAAAATGAAAAATGAAAATATTAAATACCACAGTTAAGGTAAAAATTCGTTTACCGGAGGAGGTCAAAATAAGAAGATAGGGGTTAAACATTAACCAAAATAAGTATTAATACTATTTTATAGAAACATTTAAATATTATCTTTCTAAATTTTTAATATATGGATAATTGGAATATGGTTTCTTTGGAAGGACCATTTTATTTAGGATTCATTTTCTAAATATCCAAGTAGTTATAAAGTAGGTTTCCTTCTCCCACATATAAAAGGATACCACCAACATCCACATAATAAAACCTATTAAGTAATTTTTATAGACCAAAAAATTACAAAATCACTTCCCAAAATACCTCTTCTCTTCCAAGATGACTTATTCATGGGAGAAATAAGACCTATTAATTTTTTGGGGCATACCAAATGAGGGTAGATGGAGAAGAGATAACGTTCTTCAACATGAATTGTCTTTTTATTTCATTCAAAAAATACATAAATTATTATGAAATTATTATAATATAATATGATCTATATATTAAATATACATATATTTATTTATGTTGAGGTCATTACCTATAACTATATCCACTTCCATGAAATGGGTTATGAAATTCTTATTTGTGTGAACGATGGTCTACCTCATAACGAACCAGTGTCATTAATTTTATATTACCATCTTTAAAAGATGGATATAATGACGCATTAATGGTTTATATAATATATTTATGATATTATTATGTTTTTTGAATTAATATATTTCACATATTGACTTACTTTCCAAATTTTTGGAACACAGTTACGTCGCTCATGTGTAAGACATACTACAACTTTACGAATCGATATGACTCATTCCAATTTTTAATTATAGATAGTATGGAATTTTTTAATGAAAAATTTTGAAAATTTTTACATAAAAATCATTTGGTTGTTATTATATATCAATTACTGTTCATTTTTTCAATACATCAAGAAAATGGAAACAAAGTTCATGTGCACATATGATATAATGTATCCATGAAAGGTGAATTTAATTAATTATATCCATCTCTTATGTATTACTATAAATAAATGTACAATATAACTATTAGATAGATATAGCATTTTTAAAGTTCTAGATATTATTAAATCATGAACAAATTATTTTAACAAAAAATAAAAAAATGTACCAAAAAAACTCAGTGGTTATTAACTAAAACATAACAATATCATAGAATTGTTAATAAATTAGAAGTAATAGTTCATAGTAAAATAATATATGGCATGATATATATATATATATATAAATTCATTTTTCTCTAAAATATATTTAATAGACTGATATTTATTATACATGAGGTTTGAAAATGTATGATGGAAGTCAAGACATATTGTAATGGATTTCTAGACCCTCTTTTAGTTATTGGAGACATATGTAAATTGACCAATCATTTCTTTTGTGTGGTGTATATAGTTACCATTGTACATTTTAAATGATAATTTCATACTTTTCATCATATTAAATTTTCCATTTTATTTTATTCTTTATTGGGGCTTGTGATTCAAAAAATTACTAAAGCAACATGAGATTTCTATCACCCTTTTTTAATTGTCAAAGACACATTTCATATCCAATCAATATTGATTATATGTGTTTTATATACTATAAATGAATTAATTTTATAAATATATACTTCAATTTTTTTCTATTTAAATATTCATTTTAGTTTCTCTCTTTCAAGGGGTTTATGGTTCAAAAGTTACCCAATAGGTAAGGGATTTTTGTCTTAACTGGCCTTATTTGATACATGATTATGATATAAACCTATATTATTATATGAGGAATTTATAAAACCTCATTTAAATGTAATATATATATTTTTTATTTATCCTCATGAGATTTTATGTTTTATTTAATGATAAATTTTTAATGAAATTATGTTACAATCTCATTGTTTATTAGGATTTTCTATGATAATTTTTATGATGATATAATATTATTATACATATCTCAAGAAAATATTGAATTTTATTTTAATCTATTTAGTAATTGATAATACATGTTACCATTCATTTTACTCTCTTTATATACTCAAGTGTTTAAAAAATAATGTTTCTAAGAAATATTGTATATTTAACTGAAAAAACTTATTCTTACAGAACCAAGTTTTCTACAAATATTTTCAAAATTTTGTATGTTTTAAAATGTTTTTTTATAAGATTAAATGTTATTTTACAAAGGATATTTTTTAATGAATATTTATATATTCCCATATATATTTTCATGTTTATTTTCAGGAATTTTTTTTGTAAATATTTTATGTGTTTAAAAACTAATGATCAATGAAAAGTTATTTTCCACAAAATAAATTCTTAATGTGATCTTTCAAAATAATTCTCCATAAAATATGATATTTTTATGCTAATATTTCTTTAATGGGGTCATGATTCAATGATATAATTATTATTTATATTAATTGTCTATGTTTTTGAATAAAATATTTTTAGAAAACCCATTTTACTACCTTGAGTTTTACAATGATAAAATTCTCATAAAGTAATATATTTTCCCATAGGTTATAAAATTATAAAATTATAAAATTATGATGAAAACTTCCACTTCTATAATGATTATAATAAAATGAAATTTTTATTAATCATATTTCATTTCATTGGTTATGATATGATGGGAATTTTATAATCTTATGGAACAGATGTGTATAAAATTCAATATGTGATAGGTGTGAACAACATATCTCTAAAATGAATTGTGTAATGATAAATGTTCAATAAGATCAAAGGTATAATGAGTGGTTATAACAAGCCTGAAAAATTGGTTACAAGTGTGATTAACCCAAGACCAAAAATTTGGGTATAATGGTGTTTAGCTCAACCCCACAGTAGGTACACATGTTGTTAAACCAATCCAAACATGTTGTGAATTCCCTAGTGGGTATCCCTGATATAGTATTTTCAATTATTATGTGTGTGATTCAAATTTTTGTCTTATTCCAATTTTATGATTTTATGGATCAGGTTCATTTATTTCCTTATGATTCATGTCTTATGAACTACCAATATTTATCCCATGACTCAATATTTTGATCTTTGATATGTAGGGTATGATTGTTAAATATTATGATTATATTATAATTCACCTATTCTCATGTTATGTTTATGTATTTCCATTTTTTCTATTAATGATATTATTAGATCACTATTTATTATGTTTCATTTCCCTTGTTTATGAAAAAATGTTATAATTAAGGTATGTATATGAATAATATTTAATGATAAATTATTTATGGGAGATATTGAAGACCTTTCATGAAATTAGAAGATGGTGTACCTAATCTCTAATGAAACCAAACTATTAGAACCCTCACACACATGTTTGTGTAATTTATTGAATATTCCTACAAAAATATACAATATCCATGTATTAAAATCATAGAACATTATATGATGATTTGAGTGTTTTTAGAATTTTTATTTTGATATTTTTTATACTCATGGGATATTTAATTTGGTAACCAATGTTTTGTGAAGGAATGAACAATATTGATCCATGAAGTAATGAGTGTTGGAATGGACCTTGATGTGTTTGTTCAATCAGGTAAGCTTAAGACTTGAATAAGCTAATAAATAACTACTATTATCCATATGGAGGGTTGACTCATAATTTTATTATAGAGATATTCTCGAGCATGTGTTAGTCACTAATTTAGATCACTTTAGTAAAATACTAAACGGCGTGGAAACCTCGGTTGGTTGGTCATAGTAATCCATGAGTTCATTGTGTTTTTGAGGTAGGTTGTCCATTCCTATACCTCTCAAGAAATAATTAATTTACAAAGGAAATCGGTCTTATTGGTATAAAACCTTGAGACTACAAGATTTATCATTATTTGAGACATCAATATTGCTTTCTAGGGATGTGCTTATTGATTTCAGGATTTTATTCACAATTCTTAACTTTTCATAAGATTATAGTGGAGTAACAGGGACCTACTTGTTTATTACAACCTATTCCAATTCTGGTAAAGAAGTGGGATGTGATTCACATGTACTTAGTTATTATATTACTGCTAACTTATAAGGATATGGATGTGATTTAGGTGATCATTTATTGACATTTTAATGACATCTCATTTCCATCTAATCATGTAGATGATGAAGGTCGATCAGCTCTGGGACATGTACATCTGAAGGGTTGTAATGTTTAAAATACTTCCCACTGTAGATTCTTATGACATTTATCCATAGTTTATATCCACATTATTGAAATTTTTACCAGACTAAATGGTTTTCTAGGTAAAACTAAACACAAAAAATCATCCATAAATGAATGCGAAGGCTCAGTGATATATCATGATTCTTGAGGATATGCTATAAGCATGCATTTTTGATTTGGTGGTTAATGGGAAAAATATGACTATATGGTTGACATATCCTAAATCAAAAGTGATTAAGATTTAATTAAAATGTATAAAATTTAATAACTGTATGGGTGTCCAGGTGTATCCACTATATGTTGTAATGAAATGGGAGAGTAATCCTTAGTTCGAACAAGAATTATTTTGAAGATGGAAGAAAAATTGAAATCCATCAAGAAGATATTGTTCATAGTACATAGTAATCATAAATCCTATGTTGACTATAATTATTAGCTATTAGATTTTAGGTACGGTGATATATTTTTATTCATGTTTCACCATGTTTTGTGATCTATTAGTTGTGTAATAAGGGTAATTTGAAACTGAGGTTTGTTAACCCCTTTTATATTGTAGGATTAATAGGAAATTTGGAATATTATTTGGAATCACCATCTCTGTCAATGTTGATTCAAAATGTGTCCCATGTATCCTAATTGGGGAGGTATCAGCCAAAACCTTCTCATATGATTGAATGAGAATAATTTGATCTTGTTCCTAAAACTATAGTGGTTGATAAACCACTTCAGATTTTGGATCACAATGAAAATGTAATGTGTGGAAAAATAATTCCCCTGGTCATTATTCTATAGTAATGGAATCATCATATCTATGAGATGTGGGAGAGGGGATTTCAGATGAGGAATAATTGAAATTTTATTTCGTTGATGTTCAAAATCATGATCCCTATCCAGGGACAAAAATCTTTTATGGTGGGGAGAATTGTAAAGACCTTTGTTCCACGGGTATGATTTTGTTTATAGTTGGTCTTCCTATTTTGATGTTTAAGAATTTTAAAAGTTTCATAGGTTGAAATCGTATTGTAGAATGGTCTAAGAAAAATGTTAGTTCTAAATGTACGTAAACAATTTATTATGTCTTTATGTGCTTCCAGTGGAGTTTATATTGATTGATCACAGTTAGTCAGGCAGTGCTTCTCACTAAGGAGACTAGCAATGTGTCTCGATTGTTTTCTAGGGATGTAGTACAATTTTATTATGGTGTTCCAAAATCCTGTGGCACATTTTTAGTAAATTATGTAATTTTTTTTCAATATACAGTATCCACACATGGTTAGAACACAGTTTGTCTAACCATGCA
The DNA here is from genome assembly GCA_963277665.1 of Viscum album. NCBI lineage: Eukaryota > Viridiplantae > Streptophyta > Magnoliopsida > Santalales > Viscaceae > Viscum > Viscum album. Next base: position 991,711,201 of record OY728146.1, read on the forward strand.
GCCTAAACATGCACCCTGATCTAATCCATTTAAAAGATGTAAGTTGCACATATTCCTTTTAAAACTTTATGTCTTATTACACTTTATCGATAATTGTATTGAAATGATCCTTCCATAGTTCTTTATAGACTTTTCCTTTAGGTTTATTAATATTTATGAATCATTCCTCAAGGATTTATTCAAGGTATGTTTAAATTTTGATCTGGATTTCTCTATACTTCTTAGATCCCTATTAGGTCTCTTCAATCATTATCTTGTTGGAGCCTACATTGGATATAAATGATTGATATGAGGGGTTTAGTGGTTTTTTTTATTTTTGGTTGATCTAAGATCATGAAGACCCAATATACAAATTTCTAACCTCGTTTATTGGGGGAAATTACATTTCCACCATTGTTGAGGTAGTTGTCTCAATACGAAGGTTATAATTCATGATTTAAATGATGTTTTATTACAATTACATGGTTTTTTATGAAAATAATTTATATGATATCAATGTTCACTTTATTCAAGAAATATTGTTCTTATTGGTTTTTAAATTAAAAATTGTTTTGGAACAATAAATGTTTGATTAAATGACTATTTGATGGATTTTTTTTCAACGGGGGTTATCAAGAATTGAAGTGGTAATTTTTTGTTTGAAAAATTAGGAATAAATTGTGATCATGTTTTAAAAATGGTTTTTGGGAGGCATGTCACTTTTAGGACTTCGGGTTCTGAAAAAACGGATGTATACCCCTTTATTATGTGATACCACTAGAGATTTGGATTTGATAGACTATGTTAGGGATCACTATCAGTTTAATTCACATAATGTGTTACATAGTATTTTGTATATGACATAGCATGTATTTGCATAATTTGTATCCTTAATCTCATGATTTTTCATTTATAATTGATTTAACACGTGATGGTTTATTTCATGGTTTCTTTATCACTTTTTATATTATATTGTACCAATGGTTGGGTTTTCTTAGACTATCATGATTTATATCATCTATAGGTCATTTTCCATGTTTTTAGAATATGAAATAATTTTATTGATAACCACATTTTGTTTTGAAAATTTCCTTTGAATATTATTCGCGAAATGATTATCTTTTAAAGCCAGAGGTATTATTATCACTGTATTAGAATTTTTATAGAGTCCATTTGTGAAATCCTATAGATATTTATGCCTGAACCATATTTTTTTCATTTAGTGTTTGTAGATGTAGTTTTTTAGGTCTTAGTTAAATAGAAGGTTTTATAGTATCATGATGTATTCTCATGGTTATCATCTCTATCATAGTGTCATAGTTAACAAGTGATAAATGGTTATAAGGATATTTGGATAATGTTCTATCTTGTTTTAATATCTATTTTATCCTTTTGGGATTAACATTATATTTTTCATAGATGTATACCCCTTTTCTGCTTTTTACTATGATTGTTTATTGAATATAAGTGATACTTTTCCTGGATATTTTGTTTCTATCTACATTGTGGTGGGAGAAATCTAGTGATGTTTTAGGTTAATCAGGGTTGGATGGATACATAGTAACAAAATAATTGACATGATTAAGATTAAATTAAGGGTAATAAGGATCCAGATAGAAAATCACTCTCCCAGAAGAATGACCCATTCTTATAGGGCTTTCTAGATCCCCCAATTCTGTCTCCTGCTCTGTATGGATTTATTAGTGAAGGTCTAGTGGGAGGTTCATTTTTCATATCTCCCTTCATATATTTGGATGTATCTCAATGAAAAATCCCATATTGATTGATTTTTCCATTATATCTTCTAGACAATTTCAAATGATTTCGACATTAGGTTTTATTCCACAATTTTTGTGCAGTATTTCCCAGATTTATATCCATATTTTCTTGTAGTGATGGTGGTGGTTGCACCATTACATTGTCATTTATTCAACAACACATATAGTATACAGATCTAGTTTCATTCTTGATATAGGTCCTTTTTTTGTTCCTACTATTGATGTGAGATGCATGGTGGAGGATCATGGGTGGACTCAATGGAATGGGATCATGTAGGATATAATGTGTGTTGACTCTAGATTGGCGTGAAGTGGAAACATTAAAGGAAATCAATGAGGGGTTTGTGTGAATGATGGGATGCGATACATTTAATCCATTGGTGCGTCCATGATTTTCATCATCAATGATTTTCTTTTTTTATTTTACTTCTATTTTTAGGTTCATGTATTATTCTATAGGTTGGGTATTCAATACCATGTTTTGGTGGAGTTTGGACTTTATTGGTTTGGGATGCTTGTTTTCGGGATGCATATTTCTTTAGAGGTTCTATAATTTTTCTCTATACATTATGAAGGAAACATAACTTCTTGTAGGTCCTTCTTAGTGAGAGTCCTCAAAAGAAGAATGGGTGTGTTAGAACCCGTCATTCATCCTTATTGTATGTATGAAAACTCTCCCACGGGATTTTATTTAATGTTTTTACTAAAAATTTTAATTAAATTAAGTTGGAAATGATGTGGGTTCCTCACATGAATTATAGTGTTGGTGGATCAAACGAGAGATGGGTGTGTTGACACCTATCATTCGTTCCACCACTCACATTCCCACTTGAGTTTGAGGTGTGATCTTTTATTTTGTACTTCCATTATAGATCACTGTATTATAAGGGGAAATGAATCACCATTGACTAATCTCATTGTTTTATTATATGGAATTAGGTGGGTGACAAGTATTACTGGTTCTTGTATTGACACCTTCTTCTTATCGACCATTCAGGACCAAGAATGTTAATACCATTGAGGAATTCTTTTATTTGGATTTTGTGCCTCGTGACTTGTATGTTTTCCCTATTCACTGAGTTTGCAAAAGGCATTTCTATCACTTTTTTTAATAAATAGAGATTTACCCTCAAACCATTTTCAATCGAAAAAATGGTAATAAGTGTTTACATTTATAATATACGGTTTATCAATTTTATTAAAATTAATATGACTAAAACACCCCAACCCGGTGGGGTACCTAAATAGTGCTATGGGTTGGTTGGGAGTTTGGCCATATGCACACCTCCCTATATACCAAATTCCTTCAACTAGTAGTGAGGGTCTGAGAGGTGATAGTGTAAAGACAATAAAATCATGTGGTGATAATAATAACGGTCGTTATATGAATATAGTAGTGAAAGAAACACCCTATATAAAAGAAGAAATAATGAAAACATAGAAGAATAATATACAATGAAAATAGTAATATACAATATCCAAATTGTGCATCGTCCATAGATAAAAACATTTTAGGTCATATGATGAAGTTAAAAATGGTCTCCTATGGCCGAATATAATAATACTTTCTTATATAAATTAGGATGAACTCAATAGTAATCTCTAGAATTTGTAGAGGAACAAATGTGGTACACAACCATAGAACCCATGAAAAATGTTCAATCAGATCAATGAGTTCTAAATACCAGGCTTGATCCCTTACCTGATATCAAAAACATAAAGTACATACATGCCCTGAAGGTCCCATGTAGGGTGTGAGAATAATATCAGTAGGGAACCAAAAATATGTTCCTGTCTTATATAGATAATTAAGAAGCTATATGTGATATATAGAACAATTTCATCATATTCACATTAATATAATAACTCGATTCCCTTATGGTCAGAATCCATATAGATGTGATAACCTGCTTCAGCTATCACCGGTATATGTCCAAACATGATCCCCTAAATATTTATAAGGAATACTACACATTTCTTCAGATATATATATATACACACACACACATTGGAAATAATCAATGTCTTAACTCCCAAGGCATCCCTTGATGATTATAATACTAGGAGAACACTCAGGTTCCACCTAAAATCATGTCATTGATACCATGTTCTATCAAACAAGTAACCCAACATCCTAACAAAATTCCCAATCAAATCCCTAATCCTTCATACCTAATTTCAAAAAATCTCCATCAAATGAAAGACTAAAATACAATGTCATAGATATATCTTAACTGAAATATATAATCAATTAAATCCCAGTAGTTGTTGTCCCGATGCAAGGAAATATCCATCCACCCAATATTATGTCCTAATAGCCCACGCGCAATGGCCAACCTCAACCCCCAACTCATGGTCTCAACGCCATCAATATATGGACCATCACTGTCCATGATGATTTCAAATGTTATCAGCTACATAATATTTGATGGTCAACTCCATCAATTAAGATGTATAATCTACAAGGACATCCACCCACATGATTATTCAACACCCTCTCATTTGAGTCCTAAATGAGTGCACATGAATCCAAAGGTGTGTCAAAAAAAAAATGAGTGGTATCATAAATATTAATCATAAGACACATAATTTCGAACCTCATTATCCAAAATCAATTTCACTATATATCAATTTTCAAAAACACCTCATGTCACACATGTAACGACCCGAACTTTTGAATAATATTTGTTTCCAAAATTTGGGTGTTATTTCAATTTATACTCTACAATCTATATCATTTAATTAATGAAGTGATACCATTGGGTTTCAACTATTATATGATTATTTTTCAATATGACCATTGGAAACTAAACTCTTAATGTCACAATTATTTTTTATAAATACATCTTATCTTGGTTAATTAACACAGAAAGAATAGTTGATGGCCTCATCCAGAAGACTCGTGTCATACGAAGCCAATTTGTCAGATCTTGGGAAGGAGGTAGCATCTCTGGGCTTTGCTCTGGACCATGCCCAATCTGATCTTCAACATGTGAAGCTTGAATAGAATTTTTTAAGGGAGAAGTTCAAGCTGATAGCAATCTCCACTCAGACAATGTTGTTGGAGCAGCCCCAAGATTCTCTCACCATAACACACCTTAAAATTAGGTCCTATGCAGGTGTTATAAGGGGCTCTATAGTGAGGCCTAAGTTACTTTTTGTAATCCCTTAGTATAAATAGAATTTTTATTTATTATTATGTTAAAATTTGTGATTCTCAGTTGTCTAGATAAATATATGATGAATATTACAGATAATTTTGGAAAAATGGTATTTTAAAATATTTATGATAACATTAATAATTAATAATGTGAAATGATTATCATAAAATGGGATTCTACAATTGTGAATAGTAAGAAATTTAGAGTCTAATAAAACCAACTTAATTTTTGGGTATTTGTAAAGTATGAATAGTAATATAACCTTATGAATAAAATTGAATAGTAACAAATAGAAAATCATCAACAAATTAGAAACATATCCCATGAATGTATAAATATAATTTAGACATCTTAAAAGTGAAAAAATGGTCATAATTTAAGTATTGGTATTTTTGTATGTCATAAATATTTTAATTGAAATTTTATAATTAATTTTATAATTTAAGATAAATATTTTTTTCATAAAATTTTATCATAAATTGTTACTTTATTATCTTATGGCTATATGATAATTTTATGGGTCCTTGATTACTTTTTCAAGGTGTTATAAAATAAGTTATAGTTTTAGATTTGTTTTTTAATAAATAATGATTTTTTAACAAAATTAAATTTAAAATAGTTAAAAAATTATTTTCATATAGTGGAGGTCATTTTTGAATTTAGAGCGTCGATTTTAGGATAGGTTGAATTTGGGGGATTTTTCAGAAATAGTGGAATTTTTTGGTGAATAGTAAAAATACAATTTTGAGTTTCAGGAGTTCAATGGCATCATTGATGATGTAATAATGATGTAATAAATATGGTCAACATGAGAATAGTGATATATTTTATGAGGATTCATATATGGATAATTCATAGTGTAAATACCTTATGAAAGCTCGTGGTTTGGCAAATAGCACCGATGAAGTGTCCTTTGAATATTATTAAAATTTTACCTCTCTTTATCTATAAATACCAAGCCATTACCTCATTCATTTCAATCCAAAATCATCCTAAACGATTATATGGACTTTTTTACTCTCAAGGTGTCATCCCTAGGTTCCCTCAAGCCCCCAATTTCCCAACCATCGAGCATTCAAAGTCACTCTTCAAGGTTAGGGAACCTTTCACCCTCCTCTTTAAGTAATGATTTCCTTTATGTTATTTCTTTTAGTTTCCATGTTCTTATGTGAGGGTATGTTCTTATATATTATTACTACTATAAAGTTTATGTCCAAATGATTAGAGATCATTTATTCTATCATAAACAGATTTTTGAATTTTTTAGTGATGTCGTTAGGCTGCCAGATTTTCTTAAAAGAAATCATATCTTCTCGTTTCATTCAAATTTCATTTTTATATGGTATTTCATTCAAATATCCATACCATGATATTATTTATTTTTATTCTGTACCCATAATGTATTATGATTTATTTAGGATTGGGTGACTCTTGTACCCTATCATTTCAATGTTTTCAAAAACTATGTTTTATAGCCATTATGTTGCAGAATTTATGTCTCAAAACCTCTCTCTCATTTTCTCAAAAATTATCTTATTTTAATTTTGTGAATACCCAATCCTATTTAATTTCTTAGTGTATTTATCAGGACAAAATATTGATCTATTTTATTCTAGAATTGACATAAATATAACCCTATCTCACATTCCTTGATTTATAAATGACATCTTGATCTTATTTTTATAATCCTTTTAACCATCATGATTTTGAAATGAAACCCATTTGTTTTATTGTATATGGGTTATTTATGAATTTTTTGATATTGATCTATGTGTATCACATGAAAAAGACAAATTAAGGGCTCTCCCTGATAGTGCTCCAATGCATTGGGTAAAGAATTTAATCTCTAGAGATGACAAGTTTCACAATACTTTGGTGAAGATCCTTTGTAATTTCAATGACATCATGGGGATGAACCTTGGGGATATGTTCATGAATGTCTAAAATAAATTTTTTAGCCACATATTCAAGTTTTGATTCATGTACCTTTTATTATTATATGCCTCTTTTTCCATTTATCAGGTCTTACGTTTTTCATCAAATTCATATTGATTTCACTAGTAAACAGATTCTCTTGGTTTCCTTACTTGGCTTTCTGCTCAACCCTTCCTCGGATGTATGTATCCAGGTTATGAGATATAGTAATTGTACATAGGATGATCTTTTGAAAAAGCATATCTAGTGGATTTAAAATAATTTTTTATATTTTCATGTATTTTTTTGTTGATTTCCAAGATTCTAGACTTTAAATGTCCACTGTTTGTAGAAAGTAATGAAATAAAATGTTAAAAAGGCAGGATACCATTGTTGGTATCAAAGGAAATTTTAGTTATTTATAGAAATTTTTCTATGAAAACTTTTGGAATAACCCTATTGAAATATTTTAATATAGGAATACTTCCTTGTATTTTGATCAGTATTGAGTAAGTGGTTTATCAAGTTAATAAATTCCTATTTAGATAGGAGCAGGTAGAGGCGGCTTTGGCACAGATATACCTGTAAGTGAAAACTCTAAAAATGAGATTTGGGCTTGACTCGCGGTATCCTGGTATATGGAAACAAGCCTTGCTGCACTCTTGGTTACAACACTCCTTGGGGATATGTTTGTTTAATCATAATATTTTTAGAAATAATTATGAAGGATTTATAAGGAAATGTAATCATTAAAAAAATGAATTTTTAAGACATAAAATCCTTTATAGTTAAAAGATTCACAAGTGAAATAATCTTCTCCCTAAGGTTTTATTCTTTTAGAAAAAGGAGGGTAATAGGAGGAACTGTGAAAATGGTGACTGCAATGGACCATGCACTGACAACCCTATGATGAAGGCTCGAATGGAAACTTTCATGCGAATGATAAACCAAATGATGCAGGTAATGATTAATAACTTGATTTAAGCTAAGAGACTAACCTCACCACAAATGGAACAACTTTCTTTTGAATCCTTTATGCGTCAATGACCTCCAACCATATGTGGATCTAGAAACCCATTGATTGTTGAACAGTGGATCATCTCTATCTAGAAGATCTTTTCTGTGCTCTACAGTTCTATAAAAGAGAAGGTTAGCTTGGTTGTTTATTGCTTAGAGGGAGAAGATGATCATTGGTGGAAATTGATTAAAACACAAGGCCAAGAGTGGAATTTGAAACTATGGAGTGGGAAAAGTTTAGAGGGATATTCTTCAACAAGTATTTCCCTCGATCGATGAGAACAAGAATAGAGATGGAGTTTCTTGAGCTAAAGAAGAAGGAGAATAAATATATGGGAAGCTACGAGATTAACTTCACAAGTATTTCACATAACAACTATTTATTTTTCATTTATCGAAATGGTAAGGATTATAGATTCTTCAGTGGACTGATACCTCATCTGCAAAAGAATCTAGCCAACCGAGATTATGATGGCTATGTGGAGATCTTGTGATCTGCGATGAAAGTCGAACTAGAGTTTGGTTAGATGAAATGGTATCTTAAATAAAATGAAATTAAAATATATATAGACCTATTATTAGGGAGGAGCTTCGATCATGGGAGATGAGGAAAGCAAGTACAACATTCACAAGTAATAAATATCAGAAGAAGCATTCGAGGAACTATCTACTTCGGATCGGGATGTGCTAAAAGTGTGGTAGAGATGTCCACATTGCGTAGAATTGTCATAGTGATGTGAATCCACAACATCCCAACACTAATAACAATGGTAATATGGTGCATTCCATACTTGATGTCCAATGCTATATGCGTGGACAACGTGGGAACTTTTCCAATCCATGTCCAAATCTAGGGGTAGTTGGGGGGAATCACCATCAGCCTTTTCAATGGCCAAGGGAGAAGGGTCATGGTTTTTCTATCAATATAGATGATTTTGAAGCGCCAAATTATGTGGTGGAAGGTACTCTTGTTGTTCTCTCAAAGCTAGCAAGTAATTTTTTTGATTCTGGTTCAACACATTCGTTTTTTTCCTCCTTGTTTACTAAGGATTTAGAATCAACCCCAAAATTAATTAAATTAGAGTTATCAATCAAGCATCCTGGTTTGATTATCCAATCATTTTGAGTGTTTAGAAACTATAGAATTTACTTTAGTGAGTAAAATCTTATTGTATATATAGTAGTCATTCCCATGTAAAAATTCGACATTATATGAGGGATGGACTGGCTCTCAATGTGTAATTCTATGATCAAATGCATTAGAAAGGAAATCTCTGTAGTCTGGAATTGAAAACCCGAAGTTATCTTCCAAGGAGAGATACATCAAACCGATCTTTGTGAATAATAACATCTTATATATTTCATTATGGAGTTGATTGGTGAAGAAGAATAATGAAATGTGAGTTTGAGGATATAAAATGTCCCCATCATCTAGGAATACGTTGACGTATTTCCTAAGGAGTAACTCGGACCTCGCCCAAAAAGTGAGGTTGTGTTCTCCATTGAACTCAAACCTGGGTCCCATCTGATAACAAAGACCTTGTATAGGATTGAATGTATGGAGCTGGAGGAGTTAAATAAACAACTCCAAGATCTTTAGGAGAAGGGTTTTATCTGGCCGAGTGGGTATCCTTGGGGAGAACCTGTCTAATTTTTTAAGAAGAATGATGGATCAATGTAGCTATGCATCGATTATAGAGAAATTAATGGGATCATAGTGAAGAAAAAAAAACCATCTTCCAAGAATTGATTACTTATTTTACATACTTATTGGGGCTTAATCCTTCTCTATGATTGATCTTAAATCTGGTTATCATCAATTTATGGTGAATAAAGAAGACATTCCAAAAACAGCATTCTAATCATGATATGGGTATTATGAGTTTGTTGTTATGCCCTTCGGAATTACTAATTCACCTGATATTTTTATGGATTTGTTAAACAGAGTCTTTAAGGACAACCTTGATAACATAGTGGTTTTATTATTTATGATGTTCTGATATATTAAAAAAGTTGTGAGGATCATGAGGATCATCTATGGGTTATTTTTCAAACACTACAGAAGGAAAGGCTTTTTTGGAAGTTCAGAAAACATGAATTCTAGTTACATCATGTTTCCTTCTTGGGGAACATTGTAACCAATGAAGGAATCACAATTGAACCTATAAAGACAAAATTAATAGATGTGTGGCCTCAGCCTACAATAATAACTGAGATTCATAGTTTCCTTAGATTAACAGAATATTATAAGAGTTTTGTAAAAAAAATCACAAATTTCTATTACTTTAACCATGTTAACTCGAAATGGGGTCAAGTTCATCTGGAAAATGGACCGTGAGGAATGTTTCCAAGATATTAAGAAGAGATTGGTTACTGCAACCATGTTAACTCCACCCCCAAGTGGAGAAGGATTCGTTATTTTTAGCAGTGCATCTCGAAAAGGGTTTGGGTGTGTCCTCTTGAAATATGACAAGGTCATTTCTTATGAATCTCGAAAGTTGAAGACTCATAAGAAGAACTATCCTATGGATGATTCGGAGCTGGCTGCATATATCTTTTCTCTGATGATATAAATGCACTATCTTTATGGGAAGAAATGTGATATACACACAGACCATCAAATATTGAAGAATATTTTTACACAAAATGAATTGAACATGAGACAAAAGTGATTGTTGGAACTCTTCAAAGACTATGATTTTTCAATTCATTATCATCCCAGAAGAGAAAACAAAGTTGGTGATTCATTCATAAGGAAATACATAGTTTTTATTTCCATGATGAGGATTCTAAGAGATCCTTTGATCAATGACATAGTAATGTTGGACATGGGAATTATAAGGGAGGGGGAATTATCAAACCTAAATGAAATGATTTCTCATACTTCATTAATAGAGATGATCTTGAAAGATTAGAAATAATATCCTTCATTACAGAAGAAGTTTGAGGCAATGAAGGATGGGATGTTTCCTGGGATAAATATTGATCAAGAATGTGTACTAAAATTTCATACTAGACTATGTGTACCATCTATTATGGAAATAAAGAAGGATTTTATTGATGAAACTCATAGCTCAAATTTCACTATACATCCATGAAGCATGAAATTTTATCAAGACCTTTGTGATCATTATTGGTGGGATAATATGAAAATTGAGATTGCTGACTATACTTCAATGTGTCAGGTATGTCAGCATGTGAAGGAAAAGTAAAAACTTTCTCAAGGGGTATTACAAACACTACCCATACCAGCATGGAAGTGGGACAATATCACTTTGGACTTTGTCACTGGTCTCGCAAGAACATCCAATGTAAACAATGTGATATGGGTTATTGTGGACCACCTCACCAAGACTGCCCATTTTACCTCTATTCGGGAAGATTTCCCTCTTGACCATCTGTGCAAGATTTACATGAAGGAAGTGGTACATCTCCATTGAGTTCCACTTTCTATCGTATCTGATCATGATCCATGGTTCATATCAAAATTCTAGAGAAGTCTTCAACATGATCTTAGTACTAAATTGAATTTCAGTATGGCCTATCATGCCCAAACTGATGGCCAATCTGAAATGACTATTCAAACACTCGAGCATATGCTGAGAACATGCCTAATGGAATTTAAAGGTGGATGGGATCAACATCTCCCTTCAGTGGATTTCTCTTATAACTACATCTTTCACTAGATCATTCAAATGGCACCCTATGATGCTGTTTATGATTAGCGATGTAGAACTCCTACCTGTTTGAATGAAGCTGGTGAGAGAAAGATACTTGGGCATGATCTTGTGTATAAGATGATAGAAAATGTCCATTCCATCCTAGAACACATTAAGGCAGCTCAGAGTCGGAAAAAGAGCAATGTATACAACTATTGAATGGACTTGTATATTGATGTCGGTGACAAGGTCTTTCTTCAAATTTAGCCTTGGAATATAGTCGAGAGGTTTTTTAAGAAAGGGAAGCTCAGCCCTAGGTACATTGGTCCCTATGAAATCCTTGATCGCGTCGGAGCAGTGGCCTATCAACATGAACTTCCTCCAAATATATCCCTAGTTCAGGATGTATTCCACATATCCCTCTTGATGAAGTACATACCTGAACCTTAAAATGTACTAAATCCAAAGGTGGAATAACTAGAACATGACCTCTTTTATGAGGAGAAGACAATGGATATCTTGGATCATAGAGACAAGGTTCTACGCAACAAGAATACCCATCTTTTTAAGGTGTTATGGAGGAACGAAAATTGTGAATAAGCCACATGGGAACCAGAGGAGTCTAAGTGGCAGAAGTAACCACACCATTTCTCTTGAAGGGTCCGAGTCAAAAATTCATGGATGAAATTTCATAAGGGGGGGGGGGGAGAATGTAATGACCCAAACATCTGAATAATATATCTTTCCTAAATTTGTGTGTTATTTCATTTTATACTCCACAAACTATATCCTTTAATTAATGAAGTGATTTGAGTGGGTTTCAACTATTATATGATTGTTGGTAAATATGACCATTGGAAACTAAACTCTTAACATTACAATTATTGTTTATAAATACAAGTAATATTGGATAATTAATAAAAATATATTTGATGGCCTTATCTAGTAGACTCGGGTCATACGAAGCCCATATATCAGATATTGCGATGGAGGTAGAATCTTTGGGCTTTGCTCTGGACCATGCCCAAGTTGTGCTTCAACATGTGAAACTTGAACAGAATTTCCTAAGGGATAAGTTCAAGCTGATAGAAATCACCACTTCAGTAATGTTGTCTGAGCCACCGTAAGATTCTATCACCATAGCACACCTTACACTTAGATCCTATGCAGGTGTTATAAGGGTCTTTGTAACAAGACATTAGATACTTTTTGTAATCCCTTAGTAAAAATAAAATTTTTATATCTTATTATGGTAAAATGAGCGATTTTAAAATGTCCGGATAAATATAGAATTAATATTATAGATAATTTTGGAAAAAATGTATTTTAAATTATTTATGTAAACATTAAATAATTAATAATGTGAAATGATTTTCAGAAAATGGCCTTCTACAATTGTTACCAGTAAGAAATTTAGATTCTAATAAGATAAACAAAATTTTTGGTGAATAGTAAAGTATGAATAGTAATGAATAGAAATGAATAGTAAATCGTCCAAAAAAAATAGAAACTTCGCCGATGAATGTATAAATATAATTTAGACATCTTCAAAGTGAAAAATGGCCCTAATATAAGTTTGGTATTTTTATATGTCATAAATATTTTAATTACAATTTTATAATTATTTTTATCATTTAAAATGAAAATTTATTTTCATAAAATGTAATCATATAATGTTACATTATTTTCTTATTGTTATACGATAATTTTATGGGACCTTGATTACTTTTTCATGGTGTTACAAAATAAGTTATATTTTTAGAGTTTTTTTTAATAAATTATGATTTTATTTAAAAATTAAATAAAAAATATATAGAAAATTATTTTTATAAAATGGATTTCATTTTTGAGTTCAGAACATTGATATTAGTTTTGGGTGAGTTTTGGGGATCTTCCTGAAATAGTTTAATTTTCAGTGAAAAGTAAAAATAATGTTTTGAGTTTTGGGTGTTTAATGACGTCATTAATGCTGTAATCATGATATAATAAATCTGGTCAACTTTTTCATAGTAAGATATTTCATGAGGTGTCCCATGTGGACAATACCATGGGTAAATACAATGGGTAAGCCCCTGGTTTTGCAAATACCACCAATGAGGTGTCCCTGGAAAATTATTTAAATATTCGTTCTCTTTCCCTCTAAATACCAAGACATTCTCTTATTAATTTCATTCAAAAAATTTCCTCAATGAAGTTCTGGCCTTTTAACCTCCCATTGAGTCCCCCCAATGTTCCATCAGGCCCCCAAGGTCTCAACCATCGAGCTTTCAAAGTAACTCTTCAACGTAAGGGAACCTTTCACCCTCCACTTTTAGACATGATTTCCTTTATGTAATGTCTTATTGTATACATCTTCTTATGTGACGGTATGTTCTTATATATTTTTATTATTTTACATTTCATGTCCTAATGATGAGAGGCCCTTCATTCTTTCATCTAATGATTTTCTGAATTTTTATGTGACGCTGTTAGGCTGCCGATTTTTTGTAAAAGAAATCACATCTTCTCTTTTCCTCTGAGTTTCATTTTCATATGGAATTTACATAAAATATACATTCCATGATCATATTTATTTTTATTCTATACCCATACATTATTATGAGTTTTATATGAGTCAGTTAATATTGTCCCTTCCCTTTTCAATGATTTCTAAAACAATGTTATATAGTTTTTAGGATATAGAATTTTCTTATCAAACCCCCTCTCTCTTTTTCTAAAAAATTATCTTATTTTGTTTTTGTTAATACCCAGACCTATTTAATTTCTAGGGGTATTCATCAAGACCTAATATTGTTATATTTTATTCTTTAATTGATATAAATATAACCCTCACTCCCTTTCCATGGGTTATAAATTACAAAATGATATTATTTTTAAGAACTTTTAAAATGCCATGATTTTGAAATGAAACCCATTTATTTTATTCTCTATGGGTTCTTTATGAAAACTTTTATGTTGATCTCTGTGGCTCAAATGAAAAATTCATATTAAGGGTTCTCCCTGAAAGTGCACCAATTCATTGGGTAATGAATTTAATCTCTCTATATGACATGTTTCACAATACCTTGGTGAATAACTTTGGTAATTTCAATGACACCTTGGGGATAAACCATTGTGATATGTTCATGAATGACTAAATTAAATGTTGTAGCCACATATTAAAGTTATGATTCATGTAATATTTATTATGATATGACTCTTTTTCCATTTATCATGTCTTATGTTTTTCATCAAGTTCTTATTGATTTCACAAGTAAACTGATTCCCTTTCTTTCGTTTTTGGGCCTTCTGGTCACCTTTTCCTTTGATGTATGTCTCCAGGTTATGTGATGTAGTAATTGTACAGAGGATGAAATTTTAAATAATATTTTCAAGATGATTTATAAGTTAGTTTAATGTTTTCATGTATTTTGTTCCTAATTTCCAAGACACTAGACTTTAATGATCCTTTGTTTGTAAAATGTAAAGAAAAATTATGTTAAAAAGGCAGGATGCCATAACACTAGCCATGATCTTATCCTAATGACCATATTGCGTCAAGTCAATGACCATGTAACTTTCCCAATGATAATTATAACACCATTTTTATCATACCTAACCCTAACTAATGAACCATGTCTCCTCAAATTAGGTGATCATCATCACATCAATACTTTGGCCAATGCGATCACATTTCCATGGAACTGGAAATATCAGTATAACAATTTATTTAATTTAAAACACACACACCTTCCCTAATCAACCCTAGAGGTCCAAAACCCCTTACTCGTTTTATCATGTATAATTTATATATAGGGAATTACAAATGAAAAAAATAAAACATAAATTTAATTAAATTAAAAGAAGTCATTAATTTTTTACGGTCTCAGTCAATCAATTGACATGGTTCATATAGAAAATAGACAAAAAAAATAGAAAATCGATGAGGCAACTGTGCACCACTTATGTTGTACCACTGGGTGATTTCTGATCAGATATCTACCTCTTATACTAGCTAAATAATAAGAAAACAATGTATTAGATGAAAACCCTAAAATTAATGTAAAAGAGATTACCTTTATTTATAACTTTGTATGGATGGATAAATAAAGATGGGGAGAAAGTAGGTTAATGGAAATATAGATGTGAATTTATAGCCACCAACAGCTCAAGGCTAAGGATCAATTCATAGGAGTTGAATAAATTCCAAGGTGAGAGAGAAATGGAGGAATACCTCTTTTTTACTTGTTGTTGGAGAAGTAAATTTGAAGGAAAAAAATATCAAGGGATGGATATTTTGGGAATTTCACCCAAATAAAGGACCTACAAAATTTCTCCACATGACTAGGCTCATTGTTCACCAACCATGAAGTTATCTAAGCCTAAACCCTATACACACATAGGATAGGCACGCATTTTTCCAAACCATATGACATCATTATTAATTACCTCTATTAAAAATAGAAGAATCCCCACATGACCGTGAACCCACACATACACAATTTGATAAACATTGTTGAGTGCATCTTGAAGGTCACACAGTTTCTATTGAGAGGCTGAACGGTTTATCTAAAGCTTTCACCTATATCTACACTTGTCTTAAAATCAAGGTTCTGGGGTTTGATGCACCTAAAACTCATATAAAATTTGAATAAAATTCCTAGTCCATAAAACCCATATAAAAGTAAATCATCAAGCCAATCCAAATCCAAGAAGTATGTTCAAGAAATCTATAAAATACATGTTCCATTCAGCAAACTCAAAATTAAAAATTGTTGGGGAAGTATGACCAACTCAAAAAACTAAGACATTACAGTCTCCTCATTTTAACATAGCTCATCTATGAGCTATCAATCCTTAACCAGAGATGGTACAAAAAATTCCAACCACATTCACATTAACATAGTATTCCCTAGTTATTAAATGAAATTTTAACATCCCTCAATGTTCTCCCGGCCTTAGGATTTACATAACCAGTCAATTCCTTACCTAAAACAAAACAAATGATAGATCCACTAACCATATATAGAATTAAATGTCCTCCCATTATGCATCACCATTCCTACACCTCATTAGGTGATAAATTAAAAACCATTTAATATCTGAAACACATCAAGTCCCACATCTCTAGCGATTCCCAAAAGTGCGGGTTCTATAAAAAAAATTCATTAAATCATGCATCTCATTAGATTCCATAAATCATAATCCTTAATATATTCCTAAAAAATCATGAATCATATAAACATATGCTTTCCAATGAAAATATGGATCCCTACTCACCACATATATAATCCGTATATCATAGATTCCTAGATGGATAAACACCTCATAAATAAATACATATTGCATCGATTCTCACAATAATTGTTGGTGAAAACACACCTCATATTTATATCATGAATTATAAACAATCGTAACATACTATCCTATACTAGGTTAGACCAAATATAGTACATTTGCATCTTTAAAACAAGAGAGGGTCCATGAAAAAACAAATTTAAAACAAGGTTATTCCCATGGCATTCCTATAATTGTAGTCAACTCCCCATAATTATCGACACCTGGAATATCCATTGTGTGCACCTTGACTAATGATTAGCTAACTGAGTCATGCCCTCCCTATTGAGAAACAGTAGATATTGGCCAATAATCCATATACTGCACAAACTATCTCTACCATGACTATTGTGTATAGAAGAATATTTTATACTAGATCATGCTACCTCTCGCAATACTACCATAGATCATCATGTCTGCCCTAGTACCAAGATCCTAGCAATCTAGGAACGTTTCTTACAAAACCACCCTAATGAACTATCTAACTGCACTACCTACACTCCTTCAGAAACTGATCACACTACGTCTGAACATTCCCAAACATCATATACTAGAAGCACACTATAGAAGACCCCTCATTAGTACCTAAATATATAACCTGACTGATCTTATAATAGTCCCCACTTCCCCACTTCCTTCTACCTGAATCATCACCTTTTTGTTGACCAGATGCTGTCACATGACTTGAATAAAAAAAGGTCAATTATGTTTCCCTCAGCTATTAGGGCCTAATTCACTGCCTCTAAAAAATACATTATCTTTATTATATTAACCTATACCATGATGGTATGCTATAATTCATTCATAAATTTCTACAACCTAGCGATGTCATCTCCTAGAATAGAGGGATAAAAATAAAAAAAGTCAGTGAAATGTTCTACATTTTCCATGATAGAAGTATCCCAATGCTAAAGATTCATGAAATACTTGTCCATGTACACCATCATGCTCGGTAGAAGGAAGTTATTAAAAAACCCAACATTAAAATCACAATATGATAGTCCCTAATTTCTTCTTTCTTATACCTATACAACCCACAAACTCTTTTTTAGTCCTCTAAGCATGTACACTTCCAATTTAATCCGTCAACTTGGGGATGTATCAATTTGATTGATGATGGTATATACTGAATCATTCTAGTTATAGAAGGACTTAAGTCCACAATCACACTAGAATAGAGGTGGGTTTTGTGACTGGATCTATCGTAACAAGAATGAAAGAGATCACATAGATCCATGAGCTACACAGTCAATACCCTATATGACTCGTAACGAGCTCTCCCAGAGCAGATCATATAGCCATATCCAAAGTCCACCATATGTAGTTTTCCCCTTGTTCTTGTACCTATACCTATGGATAATGTACATTATAGGCCTCTAGAGCCACATAAATACCATCATGGTCCCCACCCCATACATGCTCATGTAACACCATATCAACCCCCTCTTGTTTCTCAA
The DNA here is from genome assembly GCA_963277665.1 of Viscum album. NCBI lineage: Eukaryota > Viridiplantae > Streptophyta > Magnoliopsida > Santalales > Viscaceae > Viscum > Viscum album. The sequence goes on from OY728146.1 coordinate 991,729,482, forward strand.
TAAGAGACCATCTAGGTGGCATCCTACTGAATACTAATCATGATATCTTGAAAACCGTAATAGTATATATATATATATACATATATCATAGATAGGGAATGATGTAACCAAAAGCACATTTTACCACCCTCACACTCCCCACTAAAACCATATTTCATGACATACGGCCTCAAGGCCCCTTACCGACCCATGTGAAGGCCAAGAAAAAATATATAATATAGCCTCATGTGCACTTACCAACCCATACCAGGGTCAAGTACTACATATAATGTATCAATTTTGGGAAACTGAGTAATATGACACCATAGAGGCTATATAGGAATACACAATTATTCATCTTTATTGACACTTTAAATAGATCACAACCTATCATAATCTCTTATTACCATTATAATTGTATATCACAGATATAAGAGGCATATATAATAACATATAGATCCCAGTGGAAAAACATTCCAAGGATGGTTGAGTATAATACCCCCGAAAAGGCAAAAAAGGAATACACTATTTAGCTTCTTTGTTTAAACATTAAATATCTGAAACCCTCTTAGATAACTCTAGGATCCAAATGAAAATGACAAGGAAAAAAAATCATATGATCCTATGATTCTATCATGATGCATATATAATCCACCATTTCCAAATCAAGCCAAGGGTAAAAATCTACATAACAGTTATCTATCTCCCCAAATTTACACCACATGATGTGGAAGTAAAATAAAATAAAAAAACGCATAATATAACATAAATTTTGTATACATAGAAACTTAGCTTGTCTAATGTTCATTTTTCAATAGGCGCGCAAACCCGAGCTCTACACCCAGTTCTGACTATATCCTAGTATTTGGTCATCCATAGCCCAAATAGAATGTCCAAATAAAGAAAATAATACTCTTATAATACCAATTATCTAACCATGGCCTATTTTTTAACAAAATAGTTTTTTTTGTGGACTAGTTAGCCTTAGGCCATAGGCACATCTCCTTCTATGCTAATGGCTAACAACAAATATTGAGGGTCTGAGAGGTGATAATGGATATATTATATCATTCAGTTGAGATAATAATAATTTACTATATATGAATATAGAAGTCAAATAACGAACATAAATAGTTGAAGAAAAAATGTTAACAAAAATGAACCATTCATAATGACAACAATAATTAAAACTGCCTAAAGTCATATATTTTTTGATAAAAAACGTTTCAAGTCCTATAATGAAGATAAAATAGGTTTTCTATGGATGTAAATGATAGTAAATAAATATATAAATCTTTCTAAACTCAAAACAAAACTCTAGATGATGTTGAAGAACCACTGTGATCCACTTTCATTTATCCCATACTAAGGGTTTAATCTGATCATTACGGTCCTAATACCTTACCAGACCCCCTATTTGATCTTAATGACATAAAGTACACACACGTCCTAAAGAGCCTGTGTAGAGTTTGTGAAAATTATCAATAGGACACCTCAAACATGTTTCTTTATTACATACATAATTATCGAGGGATATGTGAAATATAAAACCATTGAATTACAAACACATTTAATAAATTAACAACATTTCTTTTTTCTCTGAAGCCACAAGAATGTGATCAACTACATCATCCATCACTAGTTTAATTATGAAAACATTCCCTCAAATATATATATGGAATTAATCTCACATATGCGTATATATATTTTTAGGGGTGAGGATCCATGACATAGTTCCCATGGAAATCACAGAAATGTATCATACTAGGGGAACACACTGGTTCCACCAAAAATATTTTCACTAGCACCTCAAGACAATACTCATTTAACATGATGTCCCAATGACATTCCCAATCATATCCACAACCCCCCATAACTCAACTCATAAAATCACAATCAGTTCGAAGCCCATTGTATTGATAAAAAATGATATTTTTACTCTAGTATATAATCCTTGTCAACTCAATAGCCAACATCTTGAGTAATGAAAATATCCATTCCAATATTATCCTAGCGTAATGGCCTCGAGCGTAATGATGAGCCTCATCCCAAACTTATGGTCTCAACACCATCAAATGAAGGTCCATCGCCATACATGTGGATTTATATTACGATATCACATAGTATATATGATGGTCAACACTATCACCAAATCCTCATAATAAATAGGGGCCTATACCCATATGATTTTTAACACCACATTATCTGATCTCAAACTGTGTGAAAACCACTCCAACAGTCTTCAACCAAGAAATGGTGAGCGAAATAAAAAGAACCTAACCCACATCATCCAGAACCTAATTACCATGTACCATGTTGCTAAATCTTTATGGCCAAAAACTACTCATGTCATAAGGATTATTCCCTCATCATTAAAACATAAACACCTCAATGTTATAATAATGTGTTCAATGTGGTGATCATCATCACCCCATATGTATTGAGCATTATCCGAAGATGAAGAACCACGTCGTCTCAAACCACATTATCATGATAACCTCAATCCTCAATCCTATCCCACTTCACACCATTGAAACATTCATATAAAAATTAGAATTTAATTAATTTAAAACACACACACAAATCATAATATTACCAAATTGTTCGACATCCCTTATCAGGATTATCATTTATAATATATCACCAGGGCATTCCAAATGGCATCCCATCACATCATTTTAAATAAATGAAAGTAAATAAAAAATTAATTTGTGTCATGATCAGTCAAACCACATTGTTTATATAAAACACACCACTAAAAAATCTGTAAAATCAAGGAGACATCTTGGAACCACCTACCATATACTATATGGTTCTCACTCATATGATATCATCCAAAAACTCAAGATGAATTTGAAGAAAACCATAGTTTAGATGAACAAACATGAAATTTTAACACCCCTGGTTTTTATGTTCCTTTTTTAATCAAAATTGAATTTATTTTATGTCTTATGTTATACACTACACCAAGTTAAGCTTATTCTATACACAATATTGACATAGATTTCTTAATAAGTGACATTGGGTTTCTACAAAACATAATTTTTAATTATAATTAATTGAAAAATAGGGTTATAACCTATCCATAAAAATGGAGAGTATGAAAATGGTAAACTAAATAATGAAAATATTATTTACTTATTTATATATTATTCAATGGAAAATTAATTATAAATGGACATAAAACCCTTTTTTAAAATAAATGATTTTTTTTCTAAAAACAATACAAAATTATGTTTTATATAAAATCAAATATTATTTTATTACATTAAGTATATATATATATAACATTCACTATAATATTTAACATATATATTATATTTTTCTAGAAATGATATAAGAACAAATTCAGATTTTCTTATAAAATAAGTATTTCTCTAAAAAGGTAATTTTGCTACCTTTTGATGGAATAGTTATTTAAATATAGTTTCTGAATCATTTATAAATTATATTTGACAAGATAAACTTTTTCATTTAAATAGGTATATGAATGTTAATGTTGGTTGTGTTTTCAAATTTTTTTAAAAAAATTCATGTGTTTGATGAATGATGGAAAATACAGAATTTTAATTTAAAATAACTATTTAATTGAAATAATTTGTACTGTTAAATTATATTTCTATAGGTTTTAAAATACAATTAGACATTTTTTATCCTCTAATCCAATTTATGTATTCCGAATAAATTTTACATTGAATTTGGATATAAAACGTACCAATATTTTGAACATTTTCACATTAAAAACTCGTTGTTTCATACCATTTGTGGGATTAATTTTTAATTAATTAATGAAAATTTTGTGAATTGAATTTCAAAAAATTTATTACATATTTTAAATCATAAGGTAAAAATTTAGTATTTAGATCCATTTTATTTTTGGAACATATGAATAGTAATTTTAGAGTCTTTTTACAACAGTTAAGGGTAATTTAAGCATTTAAAGGTATAATTAATATTATAAATATTTTAAAACTACCGTAAAACATACTGAATTTTTATTAAATTAATTTAATTTAAATATTCACACCTATTTATTGAAATTGAAAATTTTAATCAAAACGTATCCATGAAAATGACATGGATATTATCAATATCAAAGAGAGTGACAAAATGGCACACTCTTACTTTTAATAATAATAATATTTTTAATATATAGTTTAATTGATGATATTATCAAAAATATAAATTCTTATGATATATTAAATGATTATATACATTAGGGTATATTTTGACAATTTAAATGAAGAAATAATTTTCATAAATAATTTCACAATGAGGATTCAATGATTATACAATCAATTAAATTTTTTATAAAAATTCAATGATATTTAATATAAATTAATTAAAGATATAAAATAATTTTATACGTTAATAGGAAATTTTAGCGATGTATTAAATGAATTATTTCTATGATTTATTTTTTTATTTATTTTCATAGTGTTAATGTAAATAATTGTGTCAAATTTGACATTAATGATATTTGAAAAAAATGTGATTTTATTAAATTTGATTAAAAAAATTAAAAAATAATAAATAAGGATAAAGTGGATTTTATATGTTCCAATATATCATAAATTAGCCTTATATTGTTTAATTGAATCCTTATAAGTAAAAAAAATCCACCTTTTAATATTGAAATATTTGTTACCATAGTTAAAATTACTATAGGTTAACTACATGTTACAAAAAGATAGTGTTTAAAATTACACCAAAACCTATCTAAAATATATTTTTTGAGGATATTATAACCCTATACCTACTAATATTGTATCTAATTTTCATTTAGAATTATTTTTATTTAGTTTTAATTTATTATAAATTAATATTTTGAGAAATTAAAAAACTACCCCTCCCCTCTCTTAAAAAAGGGAACCTCTTCTTCCATTCTATTACAAATAAAGAAACTATTTGGTTCAGCCAAAAAATTTAGAACTATACTAAAAAATTTCAACCATTCATCCTAGAATCCTTAATTTGGACAGAAATCTAACCAACGAAGTCCTCTTGTGAAGGTAAAAAAAGGAGATACCCAAAGACGAGGTAATGTACATCAAAAAATATTATTGTTTTATTATTTCATAAAATAATTAAATTGTTTTTATTTCATGTTTATAAAACAAACTTTGTATCATAATTATACTGGTATATTGTTATATTATTGGTAATACCTAAATCTCATGCACATCCATCAAATGGGATACAGAATCATCGTTTGTGTGTTTGGAAGACTACCTCCTAATGAATCGATGTCATTCATTATTCCATTTCCATATTTAATGGTTGAGAATAATGATATTATTTCTTCATATATATATATATTATATTTATGACTTATTTATTCATTTATAATTATAATATAACTCATACCCTCATGCTTTCCTATATTTTTGTAAATATGATAACTTAGTTTGTGGATGTGTGGACTACCACCTTCTTAAAGAGATGTGATATGTTCACACATTGCATGGAATGTTATAAGGAAGACATTAATGAATTGGTATTATATATATTTCATATTAATGATACTATAATTATATTATATATATTTTATTAACCTTATTTCTATTTATATGAATAGAAAATGGAAACACTATTCTTCCATATGTATGGCCTACCGTCTCCAGGAATTGTGTTTTTAATTTTTATTATTCTACATTTTATATATTATTCTAAATGAAAATATATGAAAATATTTTATGATATTAGTACTTCTATTGTTATGAAATAATTTATTTTTTTCCATTTGATTATTTATATTTTTATGTTATTCATGTATATATTTCAAGATTATGTTATCTATTATATGGAATTATTTTATTATCATTTATTCCTTATATATTATTCATAAATTTTTTCTCATTATATATTTTGTTATATGTTACCTATTAATGAGAATTTGTACTCGTTCTTATTATTTATTTCCCTCCCAAAGGTTATAATGTATATTATTAAGTATGATATGCCCAGATGTGTATCATGTGCGGCGAATTTTATATGTGATGTTAAATAAATTTTATAAAATATATAGTCTTTCATTAGTGGGAAAAATTTCAATTGGATGGGTATTATATGAATTTTTTTAGTTACTGTTTTTTATTAAATGTATAAAACTATTGAAGGTTATGAAAATGTTTTTAAGTCATTTTTTCTTTGATATTATAATTCGGAAATGATATGTTTGGGTCACCATAATTGTTTTTAAGTATGGCATGTATAGTATGTGTTTATTCGAAATGTATCCATCACCGAGGGTACGAGGAATGACAATAATGAAGCATGTGAGGGCATGGTTTTATCTCTTTCAAGAAGAATAAATTATATACAATTAATTATGAAATTTCAACCTTTCCTATAGCGATGTAAGAAATATGAAACCAAAATATTTATAACCAGAAATGGCATAATTATTCATTAGGATACACAAAAAATAATTTATTAGAAAACTAATATAACATAAAAATATATATTACTTAGGTCCCAAACATCCATAAATTCTTCAAAGAATAAAAAAGTTTCAAAATTACGAATACAAATTCCAAGAATAGAAATCGTATATTAAGTGTAAAAATATAATTATCACAAATGAGATATCCCTTGGAGACAACCAATTATTTTACCAACATTATAATCTCGTGTGTTTAGGAAATTCCCAAAAAAACATAACCCAAATGACATAATTGATTTGTGACTAATTCAATGGTCAAAAAATTATACTTCTTACTAGATATATAAAAGGGTCTATATGAACCCTATATTCAAACACATGTAGGGTTTGATCATAATATACACTATATATAGTTACAAACCCATCCAAAACAACATGTCATTTACTAATGTGTTTTATAGTAGAAGTGAAATTATAGATGAATATTAAAATTATTAATTAATAATCAATATTACTGATTATAACCATGAAAAAATGTATTAATAACTTACAAAAAAATACCAGGAGTTACAATATATATTTACCTTATTTAAGAAAGATCATGGAATCAGAGATGAACTTTTCAATGAATTTCACGAACAAATTCTAAAATTAGGGTGTAGGGGAATGATGTATACAATTATTAGCCAATCAAAATTTCCATCCAATGGGAAAATGGGAAAGGGTTTTATAAATCAATGTAATGAGATCCAATCATAAACCATCACACTATTTAAAAATTGAACGTGAACCAGAATATATTCTCCTAACAAAATATAACCTTCCAGTATGATCAAATTCATTAATCATCGATTAAAATAATATAAGAAAACCCAAAATAGATATTAAATTCTATCTCACTAAACTATATATTTGGGTATATAATATATGTTTAATATTTTATTAATATTTTTATGGTTAGTAGAATGAATTATAGTTAATATTAATCTATATGTTGTCAAACATTTATAGATAAAATTTAATGGAATTTAGAATACGAGGAGAATTAATAGAATATTATATATGAGTTATATAATTACAATATAAAAATCATAAAACAATTTAAACAAAATAATTTTTGGAAAAAATATTCGTAAAAAAATTCACTTTTTAATTAAACACACCAAGCCACATATAGTTTATAAACATAGTAATTATTATTTTGAGATAAATAAGGGTTAATGTAAAAAATATATTGTAGAATTATTCATTAGGTTTTATTTACTGTTCTCATGACACAACTATAATGGTAAAAAAAATATAATATATGGTAGGATTACAACATAGTCACTAAAAAAACTAATATAAAATTCCTATAAGAAAAAAATATATCACATTATGTTCACTTGACTAAAAAATATAAGAATCAATATGGATATAAATAAAGGTGTATAAAAGGATTTCACATAAATTAGATTTTAGAAAAAAAGGTAAATTACGTTTCTACTATAAGTTTAAAAGATAAGTAAAATGATTATAAAAATCCCCAATAGATTCTTTGATAATGAAGATATCTCCTAAAAACATAGATGCATACCATACCATAGTTTCTGTTGGATCCACTTTTAATGAGAAATTATAGAATGTGGACATTCAGGAATTGTTAAAATAGATTATATTGGATAAACTATCATGTTAAAAAAATCTTAAGTGTTATATTTTGATGATAATTTATTATTTCACCAAAAATTTTAAAAACCAAAATATAGATCAAATATGTTCATGTTCATAGATACTAAGTACACAAGGGAGTATATAATATTATTATAGACCCCTAGGTATTAACAGTTAAAGAAAAATATTCCTCTGGGTAACTGGATCTATCTACCATCTTGGTTCCTTCTTCATCCTTCCATGATTCTCTAAACTATTTGTCATCAATTTAATTTCTAAAGAAATAAAAAAGATGAATTAAAAGTGAATAATTAGTGTCTAATACTAACCCCTAAATTTTGAGGGCCTTCCAGGCCCAATCAGGGATAATACCCTAAGAGGTATGTGAATCAATATATATCAAAATTTTAATATAGGCATTTTGACAATATTGTTACATCGTAAGTATGAAATATATTATATCCCTCATCATGATAATATTGTGAATAATATGTAAAGTGAGATAAAATAATTTCAAAATGGTTTACTAGTAAAGGGTTAATATATAGATCATATAAGGATGATGCCCCAATATATTAGTATGCCAAGTGGATTTAGCTGTTTTATATTTTGTAACTAGTGAAATGAATCTCAATTTTTACAACACTTAAAAAAATATTGAACTCAATAATTTACATTTATTATTGAACTTTTTTCGCCCCTTAAAATAATAATGTTTCTTCCATGAATAATTAGTTGAAATTATAAAAGTAATGGTGTTTTAATGATGTCCATTTCCATCCATGTGATGAAATTGCATCTTCTTCCAGTGAGATAATCTCATAGATGTACTTTATCTCTTCTTCACTTCCCTCCATAAAATCTAAAATAACACCTTTCCCTTTATTATCACCACATGTCCTACTTTTTCTCATCCACATATCTATTATTCTATATTAATTAATTCCCAGTTTTTTTCTTTTTAACATATTAATTTATTATTTTCTATCTTCATTCTCCACGATTGTTCCTTTAAAATTAAAATAATATTAAAAATTAAAAAAATTCTCTGACGAAACCCATTTTTTCATATTGATTTACTTTATAGAATATTGATATTTTATTTTAATATTTGAATGAAAATCATGTGAATTATTTTCACTATTAAACATGGGCCATTCCACCTTAATACATACCATTATTTTCCTTATTTAAAACTCTATGAATGTTCTAATGAAAAGAAAAATGAATACTTATTATTTTTTCATTATTCACTCATGAAAATGTGAAATCCTCCATTAATAATTTTGACAAATGTGTTAAACCTTACATATCCCACATATTATTCTTATATATTAGATGCAATACAACATACATGTTATTTATCATTATATATTTCAAAATAAAATTTCCAAAATGGGTTACTCGTATATATCACAATGATATATCTATTGTATTTCCTTTTACAATATATAACTCTTATATATCCTAATATGTAACTATTAGTTACACATAAATGGGTCCATGTACCTATTATTTAATCCTCTATGAAACTATAAGGTAATTTTAAATATATTATAGTAACTCTTATGTATTTTTGATGAAAACATTCTAATCTTACCAATCAATAAGGTTATTCTTAAATATTATCATCTTATTGAAATCAAAATATCCCTCTAAAAACCCTATCCATTAAAAGATTCATTTTGAAGTAAAACTACCCCTAAATCCCCTATTCAGGCTATTAAAAAGTCATGATTTCCAACCTAATGCCACCTCCCATAGGCCAAGATCTAATTACTAACGTTGTGTTCGAAAATCTCACAATAAGTCATCCTTAACTAAAATGTACTTGTAACAACACAAATATCTTATGTAAAAAACATCTAGCCACAATATTAGGAAAATAGAAAATAAATAAACTATAATTATTAAAAATTTATCAGATAATTTATATAAATATATCTTATATAGTTAAAATAAAAAAAATTCTCTATACATATGACATGTCCCTAAATTTCATTGACAATAGAGTTCAAAAAGATCTACCTCAATTCATGGATACTTGGAACATCCTATTGAAAAAACATACTCCACCCCAATAATGATCCACCAAACACTATAATTTGCCAACTAGAGTCACTATGTTTGATATAGGAAGATGAAAAAGTATATCCCATCTACCAAGATAGTCACAAAACTTGTGAGTTATCTACATTAACACAACATAAGTGGGAATAAATAAAATTAATTAGTGAGCATAATAAGTCAATATATGAAACCTCCAGATGATAATGTAATGAAAAATTAATAATTCATCTTAATATCATTGTATCAAAGGTGACCAAGATGATGAAAAAGTGGGAATCCAGAACATCAAGTCAACTTGAAGCTTTATGTAGTAATGAGTATCTATAATAAAGTAAAGAATAACTATCTCAATCTTTGGTATATGTAACTTACTAGAGTAAAATAAAAGAAGGTAATCTAAATTATATTCAAAACAATAATTATAAAAAAATAAAAGAAGTCCCAATAATCACATATCTACCACATAATGATATATATCTCATAGAATTCTTGGTATTATATGAAATCTATTAAACAACACACTTAGTCTGATGTCAATTGAGTAGATGTGCATCACACCGTGATGGAGACCAATCAGTGGTTAAGGAGTTGTATGACCATCACAAATCAGATATACTTTTACTTCCATATTACACACATCAACATGAATCCTCAATGGGGGATCTTACTAATCTTCAAGAATACTAATTAGATGAGGGAACATCACACCCTATTGTCCATCGAAATCCTAAAACTAAAAAGGAACCAAAATTAAAAATTCCAATCAGCCTATGAAACATCACTCAAACTATAGTAGAAGATTTTAATCTCATAGTAATACACCAAAATTTAATGAAATAACAACCCCAATAATTGATCCTGACCCTTAATGAGATTTTAAACTAGGGTAGGATACCAACTCCCTAGATATAAAATCCCATCCTTGAGAATTTGGGGGAATACAAACCCTAATTATAAAATGTGAATTCACTTATCAGAAAATTAAAATCTCATTACCTGACCTATAGATGGAAAAAAATCATCAATGGTCACTAGAAAAATGGACATGGGTGATCAAACATAAAAAACCATCTTGATCTACATGGAAGAATACATATGATAAGATTTCAATTTCTACAAAATAGATGCCTGGTAAAAAAATATTCATTTCATCTTATCACACCCTAGAGCCGTTTTGTGATGTGATGTTTGGATTATTCCCTGTGTAATATTTATATAAAACATATTGGCTATGAATCTATTTCCTCAATGATCTGATCATTATAACGCAAGTAGATCATAAAGATAAAATCAAATTAAATAGTTACACCGAAAACAATAATCTATAATAAAATAGTTGTAATAATTACAATATTATTATCATTATTGATACAATTATTTTTAGTACATAACATTATATAAGAAGTTAGAATAAATTCATACAACTTCCACCCATATTTTCCATCATTATTTTTTGATTCAGATCCACCATGTACTAATCATCAGTGGACACCCATGTTCAAGAACTATCCCCAAGAATCCCCTATAAAAAAACTACTACATATAATCCAATAAGATTCTGGTTCCAGTTTTGACAACTACGATCTAAACCCGTGACACCATCCACCTAGTCACCACACCATTCCATGATTCTAGAGAACACTATCGACACCCCATATTCCATTGACTGCCCCTCAAAATTAACTATATTTATTGTCATACACACTAAAACACATAGATACAAACAATTTTTTAGGCTATTGTTCTATGGTTTGTCTAAACACTCATCATAATGATAACCTTTAAAAAAGGTAAGATAGTTCAAGGATGATTATTAGGGAGATGGGAGAAGAATAAATACAAGTGAGCGAGAGGAGGGGGTGGGGATGATGCCAAATAATTTCATTGACACTTATTCTATAAATTAAAATCAAAACCATAAGTAAAACAATTCACAATAAACATTGAATATATAAAATAGTAAAATATGGTATATCTAGATGTAGAATGATGAATATTATTTTTAAAAGGTCCTTAGCTCATTATATATTTAAAAATACTGGAATTCATTCCTTTGATCCTATAAAAAATCAATATATTATATCCAATTACTCCATAATCTCCTCCACCTCTCATGTATTTTTTTCTGTGGATCTTATTAGGGATATTGGTCATTATATATTTAATGGTAGAGGATATGGTTTTATCTATCAAATTTTAATGATTTATTAACAATGTTATATTAATTAATTTTTTATAGAAATGACACCTCAACCTCGTGGAACTCAATGTGAATTTTTTTTAATAGATATCTTAATAAAATATTTTAATTTCAAATTCAATCAACGTCCCAAAATTCCCATTTGAGGCTCCGTCCAAAAGATATAATAAATTTACCAGGAATATTCAAGTATAGAAAACATATATTTGTTATAATTAATATATTATCTTATATTCCTATAGAAACGCGTATTTATAATCATGATTATACAAAAGGTAAACACCGTACATAGTAATCAATGAATCTATATAGTAATTTCTCTAAGGTAATCATCTTGGGAAAATTTATCACATTACCATAGTGAAGATCCTTCTACTTATGAAAAACAATTTTCTGATGTCCTTATTGATAAAAATTCAGTTCCCTACATCCTACCCAACTTAACACATTTTCAATGACAGAAGTAAAATTAGAGAATATAAACAAGTAATATAATGAATTATAAATAAGTAAAACACAAAATATAAATCACACATCCATTTTAATTGGGGACTAAGAATGCATGATTCACTATAGACCAGTTATTTATTATCCTTTCTCATAACTAATTTCATGAACTCCAGCTCAAATTAAGGAATAACTGAATAGAAATACATATATAGAATATTGGATTGTTTCTATGATTAAATACCCAAAAGGTTTTCTATTGTGATAATCATCCCACTATATAGATTGAAGTAAAACCCCTAACAATCAACACCCATCTTAAAAGGTCCATCTTAAAAATTTTATCCCATATAAGAGTTACATGATCCCCACTTTAATAATATTTAGTTATTTTTGTCATTTTTGAACAACCCATCCTTACTACACACAAAACTATGTACTTCACGATATTATACACTGAGATTAGAAGGATTTTAAGTAGCATGATCCCTCTATTCAAAACTAGTTCCTCCATTATCCCATTTTTCAAATTCATGAGAACCTAATTTATTAATCATTCAACATAAATTATATTTATCCCTAAAGTTATTAAGATCATAACTTAAATTTGTTGAAAATATCCATCTACAACTCAATGTTCAGTAATTTTACATCCACCATCAAGAAAACTTACTTTTTATCATCACACTTTCCTAAAAGACACTAATGGACACCTTAAGAACAAACCTAACCTCATTCAATTTATAGAAAAACCCAAATACCCATTGGGTGGAATAATTCACCATAATAATAATTTTATGGTTTTAACTATCCATTTAAACCTACGATATCGTCTCCATAATCTTGGTTAACACTTTCCTAAGAAATCAAAAATCAAAAACCTTTATATAAATTTCACACCTCCAATATATAGAAAGGGTTTCTATGTAATGGGTACATCCAACAAGATCAACTGAACAAAAAATACAAAGAACAACTCTCTAATATGTATATATAATTGAATATATCCTTATAAATATTTATCAAATACACTTTGGATAAACCAATATCCACCTGAACAAGTAGCTAACATGATCCCCACCATAAGGATAACCCTTCAGGTCCATCAATTTAGAATAACCTATCACATAGTTCCACTAATTGAACAAAACAATGATGGTCCTCTCACACACAGGAATGGTGTGGGGAAAAATAATGTGTATAGATGGTGTTAAAAATCTCCCTATATGAAACAGAAATAGTATATAAGAATACGCTACGCAACAATCCATAATAATAATTTAGTATATAGTCCTTCACTAATAGAATCAACCATCACACCACTACCACACTTCTGTTATTTTATAAACATATATATATTATTAAATACATAAATAAAAATTGTTTCACCAATAATCTAATCCTTATTCTATGAGGTTATACTATTCCACTATTACTCTCATGTTATGGTAAGAAAAATTTATTTAAAATCTCTATAACGCACTCTATGATTTGATTCAAATAAGTGTTTGGTTCCCATACCATAACATCATAGGTGTATAAAATTTTTCATGTATAACCACCTAAAACTAATCCCTAGATGATAAGTCAATGCATATTTTAACCTCTCATAAATTTGAAACCTTGTGTTACCATTCAAAATCATGTATGAACAATTCATCATTCATAGAAAATTGTTCTCTGACCCACACAAATAGACTGAAAATCCACCCATACTATATGATGGGTACCAGTAATATTATTAATGGGAGTTATATATACTCAACGCAATTAATGGTAGAGAACTATTATATAAAAAACCTGAGACCCATTCATATAGGGGGACTCATAAGCCTATATAATTAGATCATGTTATTGATAATGAACCTATAAAAAATATGGTTCTGTTTACCCATTACTAAATATGATATTATTCCACTAGAATGAGGTGATTATAATATGGTCAATATATGTGGAACCTCTGTTGCATGACAGGGTCTAGATATGGGTTCTTCTGGATTCTTCAACTCTTATATATCTAATACCGATTGAATGTATCTCACAAGTGTTACCCAATATGGGTACAATATTGAATGGAAAATATTCATACATGATCTATATCCATTTTTGGAAATCCAAAGCTATCAACAACGCTCATCAATCTATAGCTCAAAATTTCACCACTCTGTTCCTAAAAATAAAACATGAAAAAGGATTTTCATGGGATTGAATATATTCTTTTCCAATCATTGAGAACTATTTCACCTATAGTTCTTCCACATTGTATCTTATTAGTTTGAATTTGGGAATATAATAAGGGGATCTATAATACTCATACAACCCCATCTAATGATTCCTCAATTACACTACTATAAACATCTTCAATTGATAATATAACATTATACAGTAGCTAGTTTTTTTCCATCTATATTTTTCATCCAAATATATTTACATTTCACTCAGGGAACATGAAATGAGAGGTTTTTTCTGAAAAAAGTACAACTTATTTTAAAACATTCAATGTATTCTCAACTCGATCCAATGATCATATAAAATTCCAATATGATATATGAATAAAGAACACATCACAAGGTCAATAAAACATGGGAAAAATGAATAAATTATTGGGACACCTTGTACAAGTTTAACAAAACATCAAATATCTCTATCTCAAATGATTTATCAGACTAAAAAATAGATAAACCATAATAATTATTTTTTTGTGTAAAAATTTTCCACAAGTCTCCAAATGACTCATATAAATAGAAAAATGAATAAATTGTCACCAAATAATTGGATTTAGGAACCAAATGGGAATGTAAACATCAGGCACATGAAATACCCCATATTACTCAAGAATCAGATTCTATTCATTATCCTTAGAGGTTTCACATCATTAGATCTAACACATCACACAATTTGTGTATGTATACTTGTCTTTCATAGTTGAATCCAGTTTCTACTTTGAAATAATGTTCCACACTAATTGAAATGATAAGTTAATCTGTATTTGTTCACATAGAATTATTTATCTCAATCATGTATCAGAAACAACACCTCTTCTCCCTTACAAAATCATTAAGGATAACACATTCCTTATTATACATCACTTATAGATCATGGAAAAACACTCAAATGGGTGTAGCTCATATTAGTTGAGATAAGACCCATGCCTCTTATAATGAAACACAATTGATGAGGGATGAATATAGAAAATAGGTGTAACACACAATGAATGATTTAACATGGTAGATAAGACCACACAATGGATGTAAAAATAAAATACCTAGCTATTTAGAAAATTGATTAACTAATTGGTAGTGAAAAGTCCAATTAGAGTCTTAGGTATTCTATAACATGACCTCTAATCACGGGATGGGTATCTTAAGTATTCATCTTTCATTCAATAAGGTAATTCTACAATGATTATAGAATATGTGGTTAAGTTAAAAAAGGAATTAACTAAGGGATCATAGTATTCCAATCAATTATGAATCAACTAATAGATACGTACCCCTATAATGATGTCATAGATCTATGGGTTGAGTAATACTTCATCAGAAACATAGATATTTGATACCTCAGTCACCACCCCAACATTGGTCTTGGTATTATAAAAACAAAACTTAAGGAAAATTAAAATTTATACTATAAATTCCTAAACTATTCCTCACAAGAATAAAGGATCCAAAAAAAAATTAGGATTAACCTACATTGGTAAATCATTAACAAGACCTAACCCAAGGGGACCCCTCCTGGGTCTGTGGTAAGTCGATAGTGGCACCTCAAGCCAACTTCTAATAGGTAGGGAATAAAAACACAATGTTAATGTGTGGACAATTGGTATTTTTAGGGTTCTTAGAGTTTTTATGTGTCTTCATTATTCCTCTATGTCTTTAGGTGACCTAGGCGACCAGGGTAGTTTGTGAGGCTACATGTTACAGGTGATATAATATATGTATAAACCATGATAAAACCTATGTTTCCTTAACATTGTTTATACATAGAGAGAAATGAATATATTGTAATCAAGGGATATGTGACTTGGATGGAATTGTGATTATTCATTAAATGAGCCATATAAAGGATGCCACACCATAGGTCCATAAGATACACAATTAGAGGGGGAGGGGGAGAAAATGTTTCAATAACATTGTTTGTCTAGGGGGTGGACTATGATTAATGGTGGGTGTTGAACCATTGAGGGTAATGGAGGTAGCCACCATACAATGAGATTGAGGGCCATACCACTAGGTGTTTTGGTGAGGGGTTAAGGCTCCTAAACCTTTTATAGTCTAATTTATCTATGGTTAATGGACCACACCATAACTAGGCCTCAGTGACCAAAACATTATCATGGTCACATGACCACAAAAAACTCATACTTTACATGTTTCAATTAAATGAAATCATTTACCCATGTTGTTTTAATTGGTTTCCACTCCATTCTTATTCCATTAAATTCTTCTAGGGGAAGTACATGACATAATGGGTTCTCACTCCCTCTCCTCTCAATTTTTTTAAATTCCTTGATATTATTTTTAGTGAATAAGTTATATAAAACCACAATGTTAATATTCTACTTTTTCTTCATTAATCCTTCCTCCACTTTTATTTATCTTATTGATTATCGTTCTTCTTAAAAACCTAGGGGATTTTGGGTTGAGTTAGGGTTTGGGGTTGATCTAATAAAGGGAGATTTGGTTTACAAGATATGTTCAAGGAATCAATAGAATTGTTTGACCACCATTTATAATATGTTAAAACATTATACTCGATCATCATTGAACAAAGGTTATATTTTCTATGATTTGTATTTATTTATCAGGTTATAATGAGAACGACGTTTCAAAATTACATTTTTTTAATTTATATATACTTAGTAGAGTTATAGTTTATTCTAAAATATTTTTAAAGAAAATTAAAAATTGGACTAAATATAGAATCATAATTTTATGTGATACATAAAATTCAATTTATTTATATATTATTTCCCTGAAAAATATTAATAAAACATGATGTTTCAAAAAAATGACCCCATTTTCGTAATGTGACAAATTGTGTTTTATATATTATGATTCAAATGATTTTACAATAAAAATATGTTTATTTAAATATATTAATTTCATGGGGGTTTATAAGTTCAATATTATATAAATATATTTAAAAATGGATTTTGAATTATTATATAGAGAAATGGAATCCTCAATAATTTTAAATAAGGGACATTTCATACATTAAATAGTATTTAATTTCTGTGGGTGTGTGGAATCAACTATGATCCCCTTTTATTATTTATATTTAATTGGTGGGTTTTTTGTATACAGGGATCAAGTATTGGATATCATGGGATGTGTCTTGACATTGATATGGAAATGATGGTGTGATTATGATTTATGATTTATTATGAATTTATTGATTTTTTTTAAAATCACTTTATTTTGGTCATATGAACATTAGATGGTAATTTGGAAGTCCGAATTTATTCCACATGAAGTTATATTACGGAAAAAAAGAGTCTCAATTATTGGGAAAAAGTATTAGATGTCGGAGTTCCCCCAATGAGGGTGGGTGTAGGCTTGTTAGGTAGGTATGGTACAGAAAAAACCATAGGCAAGTTGGTTAGGTTATGTTTAGTAATGTTAAGAATTGTATAAAATTAAAATATTGGGTGGATCCCTTGAAACATATTATTTTCTTTTTTATTTGATATAAATGTTTCTATTTATATTATATACCTAGCTTGATTAATGCATATGGGTTTATTGGTTGTTTATTTTCATGTGAGATTTGTCTACATTATTATTTTATCTTTTCTCTATTTATTTATATGGTGTAATTTTTTAGAGTATTTTATAAATGTTCTTGAAAGAATGATTAAATTAAGAAGTGTTTCACCACCATGGATTGTGTGTCTTCTAAATAAGTGTTTTCTAGTGATTATTTTTGTTTAAAATAAAATTGTGAAAAAAATTAGTTGAAAAATCTTCAATGTGATGTTGATTTCTCCAATTGAATAAACATATTAAAACGTTATTTTTTATATTTTTGTTAAAATATTTATGATGAATTTCTATTTAATGTAGTTTTACAAACACCGGGGATAGATATTACTGAGTATTATTTTCATACAACCCATATACACTAATCAATATATGTAAACATTCACTTGTATCATTCATGGTGGGATTACATTCCTTATTTCTTTATACCTAGTTGATGTTAGAGTGGATGGAGTTGTAGTAGTGGGATTTGGTGAGTGTTATTGAATCAATTGGAGGATGGGGTTAGTGTTTTAGTTTTTTTATTCTGGGATAATTATAAATCAGGTTGTAATTTTAATTCTTTTTTTAGTGATTATGTTTATTTTTAATTGTGATACTTTTAATTTTATGATAATTTATTCAAACTATTTACTCTGAATGGTTCATTAGGATGATTCATTATTTAGGTAATATCATGCCCAAGACTATTATGTGATTCCCTAAATCTATTTGTCAGCCTATGGGGGTTAGAAATTCCCATTTGGATCTAGGGATAAGACAAGTGGGGTGCAGGATTTTATGAAATAATGTGATAGTTAACTAAAAATATTACCAAATCCTATTTTCACCCAGGGGGTCCTAGGATCTGGAGAAGACCATTTTTTATCTTAGGATTTCATGTTTTAATGGGGAACATGATTATGTTGGGCCTCAAAAGGTAGATCACATATAGGTGACTGATCACCAAAATCCATGATAGAACTGCAGTTACCTTGGGTAATTGAGAATTTTATTTTGATTTAAATATTATTTTGATAATTTATGAATAATTTTCCCCCAATGATATGTTATTAGGTTATTTTAAGAAATTTGGTGGAAATGAAAGGAGAACCAAATACTATTGGGTAGATCACATTGTTTTTCAAACCATGTGGTGTCAATAAGAACATGTTTTCAGGATTTCTATATAGTCTGACACGCGGTTGGAACATGTTCATCCAAACCATATGTCCAAACTATGTTTAAATCTATGTTACATTAAAGTAATATTAGAAATATTTGTTATTTAAAAATTTTTATTATGGTGTGCACATCTCATTAGAAGTGATTCCAATATAGTTTTTTCATGTGTTGATAATATAAGATTGATATGTGTTGGATGGTGTTTTATGATTAATTTATATAGTTGTTGAAAAGGTATTTTTAGTGAGAAGTTGATGTTTTTATGGATTTTTTAGATTGAATATAATTATTTTAATGTTTTTTTTGGATTTTTATCAAATTGTTACAAATTTAGTATGATATATTTAAATATTAATTTCTTTTAAATGTAATTTTATAGATGATCATGATTTTCATTTCAAAGTTGAATGTTTATAATGGGATGCAAATTTTATAATGTGAGAGTGGTGTTCTAAAGGAATTTAGTGGTGATTTTTGTGGAGTAGGTATGATTTTTAGGGGTAGTCTTTACAGAATATTAAAACATAATTTTCATAAAAGAGATTTTATTATATAATAGAGATGGTGTTGTATACGGAACCAACCATAAAATAGTACATACACTATAGTTGTAGTCATGAACATGAATTCAACCACATTGATTTTATTTTCATGTTTATAGTTTTATTGAATTATGCAATAAATTTTACATAACAACACAAATATTAAAAATTAGAAACATCTACTCCCTATCAATTTTTTCATAAAATAAATCTTTTCCAAATAAAACATGGATAATTTTTATTAAATTATTCATAACATGCAACTTGAATTCTTTATTCCCCTTACCTATCTTCATACCCAAGGAATCACAATTTAAAACATGGAATGGGCATAAAAATTTTAATAACGGATATACAGAATGAAATCACTAGTTAATTGATAACATAAAAATTAAAAAAACCCATTTATAAAAAGTCATTAGCATTCATAGAAACATCATGTAGTTTCCTTGGAAAATAATTAACATATCACTCTTACACACACCCATACACATGGAATAACCATATGTCCAACTTCCATCTCTGGAGTACCCAATGGAATGGATATCTATAATGGGGCTCACCCATCACATCTTGAGCTAAATGTCCTCAACCCAACATATATTGAGCTATAATGGGGATAAAACCATAATATATTCATCTATAATTGGATCAACCCAACATAAAATTTTTACAAGGATCATATCATGAATAAATACCTTCATAACTAATCTACACCCTTTTGTAAAACTCATTCATATTTTCCAAATAAAGTTTATTCATAAAACAAATCACTTTTAAAATTTGAAAATAGTGCCTATAATAATGAAATAACATTCTTAAAAAATAACTATTAAATATATAATTGAAAAATAATTTTAATAAATCATAATGAAATTAGGATAAACCTCACATTAAATATATAAAAAACCAATATTTTTGAATTTCAAAAAATATACTTAAAAGGATTTTAAAAGTAATTTTCCTTACCTCGGGTTAAAATTACATCAAAAAAATTAAAATAATCTTGTATAATAGTTTTAATAGTGTTATTAACATATTAAAGATTTAAAATAATGTTTATAATACCTAATATTATATTATCATAACATTTTCCATAAATTTATTAATAATATATTTTTATTTTCATTACTTCGAGTGTGTTCCTTTCGGGGATTCCAAGGTCCCATTATTTATGATCATCTTTGTACAAAATAATCTATATATTATAAATTATATATATTTAAGAAATTTTAGACAACTAAATTCTTAGATAACCTTTCCATGATTTTGGTAAAAGTGAAATGAAATATCATTGTTCACGAAGGTGGTGAATTGACGAACCACGGATGGCGATTTCGTTATTTAAGAATAAAAATACAAGATGATAGATTGTAGGATGAATATACCATATATAAAACACAATAGTATATATGTGATACTAGAGTGTTCAAGAATCATTGGATAAGAGGTTGTGATAAGGTAATGGTGATAATGATTTTAAAAGATGAAAAAATGAATTTACCTCTTGAAAAAGTATTCTTGAGATCCTATTTTGGGATCTTGCGAGTGGTCTTTTTGTGTGACCAGTATCTCAAGGATGTGTTAAGGTATGAGGAGGAGGTAATTTGGAAAAGGTTAGACCATATCTATGTCTTCAAGTGATGAAAATATTTAAAGGATGATGCCTCCTTTTATAATTGCGGTGATGGGAAACATAGGAATTACTCAAATTACTAGAAAATATTAAATCTATTACAGGGTTTAAGACATAAAAAGGTTATAAAAAGCATATTATATCACATTTTAGACCAAATACTTTAATTTTAGTCCTTTTATAATAATTCTTCCATTTTATATTTTTTAATTAAATATTATATAAATCAAAAATGATTTTATCAAATTAAACACTATTTATAACTATTTACTTTAAAAACATCAAAACGAGGTTTCAAATTTGAATAAATTCAGTATTATATCTTTTAATTATCATATTAATTTAAGTAATTCTAGAATTATCATAATATTATTAACTGATATTTATGTTATTATTTCAAATATCATTAAATTGATTTATTCATTAATAAAATAATTACTGCCTCAAAATTGTTCAATCCATTAAGGTAAATATTTATTTCCATAAAATTTGAAATAAAATTCAACGAAAAATATAATTTAATATATTTTTAAATAATATTATTTTTAGTAAAATAATTCCTGATAACCTCATATAAAAATATTTTACATATTGAAAATTATATTATGAATAAGATTTCTTTATTTTTAATAAAATAATATAACATGACTAATGTAATTCATGTTGGTCCAAAATTTCCAAAATTAAAATAAAATCATCAAAATTGTTGTTATTTTCTTATATAAAATGTTTTAGAAAAAATTTGTGTCATTTTATAATTATTATAATTTTAATAAAAAAATATAATTAGTTTTTCTTATTCATGAACAAGCTCTCCAATAATGTTTCACATGAATTATTAATAATTATTTAATATATAATAATTAAAAAATTTACCATCATAAAATTTATTTATTAGGTTTAAACAAATCTGTTAGATTCGTTCATCATATATATTTACTTATATCTATAATATGGTAACTTCTTTAATATTTTAAATTGTATTTTCATTAAATAACATACTATTAATGAATTAAAATAATCAAAGTGGAAAAAAGTTGGCATATAATAGACCAATTAATAATTAAGTCGAAACATACTCATCTAATTAAATTTGAAAAAGTGTTAGTTTAATTTTATAATACGTATAATATTTTTTATCCTTAATAACCTGATTTACCTTTAACCATGATTAAAAAACTACAGTTAATATTCCCCAAAAAATAATTTGTCCCTGTTTGGAAAAAAATTCTTAATAATTATAACATTGTAAGTCCATTTTTCAAAACTAAATTATCATAACTAGTTAAAATTTATTTAAAATTTATCTTGTTGACATTTCAATAATTCATGTTTTTAAATTAAAAATATTGATAAGTTCACATGGTATTTACATAAAATTTCAATGTGAGATTGAATCCAATTCCCATATTTGATTAAATGATAAAAAATTATTTATTTATAACATAAAACTAATTAAAATTATAATTTAACTATATATATAAATGAAAAAAAGTTTTTTTGAAATAAATTGATGTGTTTTTCACTATTTTTTAAAAATAAAAAAATTGTTTTGAAAATTATTTAAAAAATCATAAAAAGATAATTTAAACATTATTAATTCAAGAATGAAAATTGTTTTTTCAAATTAAAATTCTATAATTTTAAATTTAGTTTTTTAAATAAATGACCATATAATAAATTATTTATTTTTAGAGTTACTATTTAATTATCAAATACTACAAATTATAAAAACAAATTATTCTATAAATACTTGGTTGTTACATTCTCCACCCCTTTTGATATTTAATATTCATGTTATTAATTTACTTATAAACAATAGAATATTATTTTCTCTCATAGAATTTTTAGATTCCCATGAAACTTCTTCTACCATGTGGTTTCTCCAAAAAACCATTACTTTTTAAATTACCTTATTCTGAAAAACATTCTATGAATGATCAGAAATCTAAACGAGTTTCTCATCATATTAATGGTTCTCTTCCATCTTAAATAATTTTGGGATCAAAACATGAGGTTGATCATGCATATAGTGTCTTAACACTGGAACATGAATAACATTTCATAATCGAGATAAACACGATTGTAAAGATACTCGGTAAGAAATTGGTCCAACCTTCTCTAGGATTTATAATTGTCCAATAAACTATGTACATATATTTCCTTTCTTAACAAAATGAATATCACTTTTCCAAGGAGTGAATTTATGGAAAACATGATCACGTACCTCAAATGTAAGGTCATTTCACCTCTTATGTTCATAAATTTTGTGCCTGCATTGAGCCATGCTCTTGTTCTACTAGATCATCTTCCCTTTCATAGCCACTACCTCAACTAATTCTGGTCCCGTAATATTCCTTTCTCCATATTCATCCCAAAATTATGGAGTCCCACACTGTTTAATATATAATAACATAAAAGGTTCCATTTGTATAATAGAATGATAACTATTATTATATAAAATATCAACAAATGAGAGATGTTGAACGTTACTTCCCTGTCAGTCAATTGAAAATGTTCGAATCATATCCTCCAATGTATGAGTATTTTTCTCTAATTATCCATCATATTGAAGATGAAATATGGTTCTGAAATTATATTCAATGACCAATGACTTATAATGTCCATTCCAATAATTAGATGTAATCATGGGACCACGATATAATAAAATGGAGAGAGGCAGTCCATATAACCTGAAAATAACAATGAGGTAAAATTGAGAACATTATTCTAATGTTATAGTATCTCAATTACGGTGAAAATTAGTAGATTTAGTCAAATGATAAAAAATAACCTAAATATCATTTTTTCCTTGAGATGGGTTTGGTAGTCCCACCACAAAGTCCATATATATATTTTCATATTTCTATTCTAACACTAGAAATGGATGACCAATCCCATAAGATAACTACCACTCTACTTTAACATGTTGTCATATCAAACATTCCATGGTAAAATATGAAATATCTTATTTCATTCCATACCACTAATAACACTCTTGATGATCCATGAACAACATAGTTTTACCAAGATTAACAAAAAAAGGATAACTATGAACATAATAAAAATAACTTTTTCATCAATGGTGAATCATGAGGAACACAAAATCTATTTAGAAACCTTAAAAAAACAATCTTAATCAATATTAAATTCAGTCAACATACATATTTAACTAGTTCAACCATTTTCTAAAACTCATGGATTACTTTATAATCGTTCCTAATTCTGTTTTATAAATACAATTGCATTGACACATGAGATAAAATAGAGGTATTTCATACACCAACAAAATCCAATAAAAATATTATCAAATCAATCACCAAGGTTCCTGGTTCCAAATGCATAATGTTTAATGTGGCATTATTTTATTTTAATCAGTGCATTATCCATTGTGTTTTCTTTTTTATGATGGTAATGGATTGTGATATCCTAATCCATGATTATTTTCAACAAACTTCTTTGTACAATGTTTAGTTATTTCTAAGAGAATATATACTTTAAATTTTTTTGGTCAGTATGTATTTCACATTTTACAGCATACAAATGACGGATCAAAATTTTTTCATTTAAAAATAATAGGAGGTAATTCATAATCATCTGTAGGGTAATTTAACTCTGGAGGTTTCAACTAATATGAAGCATTAAAAATTACCTAATCACTCTACATCAGAACACAACCAAGTCCCGTTAAAGAAGAAGAACTGCTGATGAAAAATTTATCAATTATGGAAGGGGGGGGGGTCAGAACTGAAGCATTCAATAATATTCCTTTTAAGTACAAAAAACAATCACCACATTTTTTTGAACATATTTTTTAACTCCTTTTTGAGTTAGCTTCGTCAGTGGGCTAGATAACTGCATGGAGTTTTCAAATAACCTCTGGGGAATCCTGGAAAACCATGAAAACTATGAACATCTATTATATTTATGGGTCTTGGACATTCTTCAACATCCCTTTTTAGTAGGATCAAGAGTTATGCTATCTTTAGAAAAAATTTTACCAAAGAAATGATTTACTATAACCAATGTGACCCTTTTCTGGAATTTCCATACAATTTCTTTTTATTATTGGTTTTGAAAAAAAACAATGACATGTCTTTAATTCCACTCTTTACTTTTATAATATAAAATAATATAATAAATAAAAACAACCAAAAACATATCAACTATCTCATGAAATATTATATTCACAATATCCATGAATACAACATGTGAATTAGTTTACCCAAACAACATAAAAATAAATTCATTATTCTCATATGCAGTACGAAACATAGTCATTATAATATATTCGTTGTTTTCAACTGATGGTACCCTGACCTCAAGCCAACATTTTAAAAATTATTTTCTCTCTAAAGATGATCAAAAAAATCATTGATATGTGGT
The DNA here is from genome assembly GCA_963277665.1 of Viscum album. Taxonomy (NCBI): domain Eukaryota; kingdom Viridiplantae; phylum Streptophyta; class Magnoliopsida; order Santalales; family Viscaceae; genus Viscum; species Viscum album. The sequence continues at coordinate 991,755,706 of OY728146.1, forward strand.
AATGGATATTTTTTCATAACCATAATGTTATTAAAGGATCTATAATAAATGCATAGTTTCATTGAACCATCTTTATTTTTAACTAATAATACACGAGGACTCAATGGTGAAGTTCTATTTCAGATAAAACCATTATCTAATTATTCCTACAACTACTTTTTCTACTCAAAATATTCATTGGAGCTATTCAAAATGGGGGTTTAGAATAATCATAGAATCGTGAACTATGTCAATAGTAAACTCAACCTCTCAACTATGAATAACATTCATAAAATTGTTAGGAAATAAATCAGGATACTCATTTAACATTGGCTCATAATTAATCTAAACGGTTCCCTAGTTTTAAAACATGTGTACAAGATATCATTAATTTTCATCGTTTAACAGTTTTTTATATTTTTGATATGCTATAAATAGTATTGGTTCATTCTTCTACACAAAATGAAACTCTTTAAGAAAATAACTTCTTTTTCTATATAATATATCATTTCATGATAAAAATAAAACCATTCTATACTAATAATAACATCAAACTATATTAGATTAAATAAAATAAGGATTGCTTGTAAACTATCTCCACAAACAAAATAATTATATTCTAGTAATTTCATTTTTCCATTATAGAACCACCAAGTGTTTTACTATGAGTTATAACTTTATTTCACAAGGTGAAGTTTCAATTTTCTTATAAAATTTCTCAGAAATGATGGAATGTGTATACCCTGAATCCAACAACAAATTTTAAAAATCTATAAAAACAAGAAATGTATATAATACCACCTTGTTTGGTGGATCAAAATCTGTTTAAGGGGTTTCAAAGGATTTTTACACACCCTTCGGCTTTAAAATGTTTAATATTTTTTCATGAGTGACTAACTTCGTAAACATATAAGAAAACTGAACCAATTCTTTATTGTTAAACCATATAACTGTAAAATTCTTTTTAATTTATAGATTATTTTACTTGAAATCATGAGGTCTGTTCCCATATTTTTTAAATCAGTATAATTTCCTATAATTTACAATACATTCCCTAGGATTCTTTTTACTACACTTTTCACATGAAAGAAAATTGATATTTTTACCTTAAAATTTATTTGATAAATTCTTCCCCATTGTTTTCCAACCTGAATATTTCTTATTTTTTTCAACACGTGGAACATACATGTCAAGAAAAATAAATATCAACTTTTTCATCACAATTTTTTTTTCATAGCTTATAAACTCTCATGAATCCAAATCCCTTCACAAAAATGGTTTGAAGCCATAGTGAAATATATTAATTTTGTAATCAATTCCCTGAGTAAAATTCAGTTTGATCCTAGCCAGTATTGTAAAGTGTCTTCATATTCTACCACAAAATCATCATCTTTCTACATATATTCCAAGAATAGTTTCATCAATATATGAAAATTATTTTTAGGAAACTATTTTTTCAAAAACAATAATCTTTAAACAATCCCATTATAGTCTGTCAAGATCATATTTTTCCCTCGTATTCTTAACCAAATACCACCATTCTTCATATTCACCTTCAAAATTATAAATTTATAGTTTTAATTTTTGGAATATTTAACATGCCTTGACATCAAATATATTTTATTGATCATTGCTCCATCAATCAATTATCACTATATCTATGGTTCCACCGAATGATGGATGATGTTGCCTCGTGAAATGATACAACAAATAAATGTCTCTTCATGGTAGGACAGGTTCTTCTCAATAATTAATAAAACCATGATTTATCTCCTAAAAAAAATAATCCATTTCTTTAGAAAACTACTCAATTCTAATTCCCACCATTCTGGGTTACATATTCTAAAGGATATTGTTCTCCTGATGTCTCTCTATTTTAGATTCCATATATTTTCAGAAAAACCATTCTGTATAGAAATATCATAGAATAATAAAAATGGAAATATTTAAAATATATTTATTTTCAAATCAACCATAATGTGAAAATAATTTATGGTGTTATATTAACATCATCCTAATACAAAAAGTTATCTAAACCATCATTCGAAACAAACTATAAGAATCCATCCTTAATATATTGCATAACCTGGTGTTTTATTTAAGTACATACATTCTTCAAAATTTAGGTTATTTTCAGTTTTATATGTTTTGAGAGTTATGAAATTAATATTACATAACAGCTCAAAAATTACAAACTAAACACTTCTACTCATTATCCCATTTTTTTACAACATAAAAATTTTCAAAATAAAACATAGATTCTCTTTCATGAATTTTTTTATTACATCCATATTTAAATCATTCTATCTCATACCCAAGCTTATACCCTATGAAAAAATTATAAAACATGGTATGAGCATAAAAATCATAGTAAGGTATATAATAAAATAAATCATTAGTCAAGTGAAAACATAAAAACCAATAAAACCCATTTTATAAAAACTCATTAGAATGCATAGAAAAACATGTATTTTACATGGTAAATATTTACCATATCACTCTTACATTCACCCATACACATGGATTAAACGTTTTTTTAATTTCCATCTCTATAGTACATAATGCATTGGAAATCTATAATGGGGATCTTCTGTGATATCCTAGGCAATAATGGACTCAACCCAACATATCTTAAGTGATAATGGGGACCAAACCATCATATAATGAGCTATAATGTGATTAACCAAACATAAAAAATTTGCACAAAAAAATATCATGAAAGAACACTTGATAAATCATTTAAACCATTGATAAAAACACATTCATATTTTAAAAATATCATTTTTTTGTAAAATAATGAAAATTTAAAATTTTAAAAACCTAAACATAATAATAAAGTTAAATTATAGAAAAATTACTATGAAAAAAAAAATTGAAACATCATTGTAAAAAGTAATACTAAAATCAGATGAAACCAAACATTCCCTAAATAAAAAAACAATCATATTGAATTTAACAAAAGAGCATTTTAAAAGGATTTTAAAAGAGGAATGTCCCATAACTGGAATTTGACTTCCATAAAATAAGTTATAACCTATAGTATAATAATTTTAATATTTTTATTAATATATTAAATAACTGATCTCAAGTTTATAATACCTTACATTGTCTTCATATAACATTTCCACCCATTTATTACTAATATTTTGATATTTTTATTGTTTCGGGAGCCTTGTTTTCCTTGTTTACAAGGTCAGCTTATTTATTGTTTAACTTTTAAAAATATAATAATATTATATAAATGATAAAATATATATAATTAGGTAATTTTAAACAATTAAATTATAATTTATCATTTTTTTGATTTCGGTAAAAGGGAAATGCAAAATCATCATCCACAAATGATATAAATTGACAAACCACATACGACGATTTCATTATTTAAGAATAGAAGGAGATGATTGGAGTTTTAATGATGAATATTCAATAAAAAATTCAAATAATATATTTGATACTATAGTTTAATTAAACATTGGATTAGTGGTGGGTATAAGGTATACATGAGAAATAATTTAAAAGTGGAAATATGGAATTTACCTCTTGAAAAGTTGTCATTGAGAACCTCTTTAAGGCTCTTAGGAGTGGTATTTTTGTTAGACTAGAAGATCAAGAATATGTAAAGGTTTGAGGAGGAGGTAATTTGGAATATTTCTGCGTAAAAATGTTGCTTAAGGTGATGAAATTTTTTGAAGGAGGCAGCCTCCCTATATAATTGAGGTCAGGGGTAACATAAAAATTACTCAAATTATTAAAATATAATAAATTTATTATAGGGGATAAGAATTACAATAGGGATAAAGAGAATTTTATATCAAATTTTAGATCAAATAATAACAATTTGGGAAATTTTAAATAATTTTTTGATTTTTATATATTTTATTTAAATATTGAATTCATGAAAAATGATTTTGACCAATTATTTACTATTCATAACTATTGACTTTTAAAACATAAAAATGGTTTCAAAATAGAATAATTATATATATATATATTATACTTATAATATTAATCTCGGTATTTATATAATTATATTAAATATATTAAATTATATATATTTTATTATTCTTAATATCGTTAAATTCATTTATTCATTAATCAAATAATTTATGTACAATAATTTTACAAGCCATTAAGGAAATAATTTATTACTTAAAAATAAAAAATAAATTAACATGAAAAATATAATCTTATTTTATTATCAAATACTATTACAATTTGAAAAAAAACTTCTGGAAAACCTCATATAAAAATATTATACAAATTGAAATTCATAGTGTGAATATGTTATCTTTCTTTGTAATAAAATAATATAAGGGGACTAATGTAATCCATATTTGTCAAGAATGTCCCAAATTTGAATAAAAACATGATAATGGTGTTTATATGATTATATATATTGTTTTAAACAACATTTGTGTCATTAATAATTATTTTATTATTATTAAAAACATTTATTATGCTTGTTCTTTCCCTACATCTAGGTTGAACACGCATTAATGTTAATTATTTCATATATAAAAATTTAAAATAAATTACTATCATGAAAATAAATAAATTACGTTCAAAATAATATTTTATATTCTTTAATCATGTATATTTTCTTATATCCATGATAATGAAAATTAATTTGTAAAATTGGTTTTTTGATGAATAAAATAATATAAATGGATTAAAAACATCCATGTGGCTCAATGTTGTCCTAGAATCAACCCATGGATGCCTTTGGTCTATCAAGACTCATAAAATAAAATTAGGAAAAATGTCAGGGTAATTTTATAATACTTATAATATTATTGTTACCCTTAGTTACCTGATTTATCCATAACTACGGTAGAAAACTATAGTTACTATTCAACAAATATTATGTTGTTCCTCTTAGAACAAAATATTCAAGTGATTTGAAAACATATATGTACATTTTCAAAAATTCAATTAACAAAATTAGTTAAAATTATTTATATAATTTTACCGTTTACACATCGAGAAATTTTTTTTATCAAAACTTTCCAAAGTTCGTAATGTTTTTATATCCAATTTCAATGTGAAATTGAATCTAAAGTCCTAAAATTGATTAAATGATAAAAACAATTATTTAGATATACGTTAAAATAAATCTAAAGGATAATATAACTATATAACTATCATAGAAAAAAATTAATTTTTAAATAAAAATAAATGATTGTCACAATTCATTAAAAATTAATTTTTTAGAAAATTATCAGAAATTAATACAAAGATTATTTAAAAATGTTGAATTCAAAGATAAATTTATTTCTGTCAAATGAAAAGTCTGTAATTTTGAAGTTAATCTTTTAAATAAATTTCCATACTATAAATTATTTATTTTAATAATTACTATTTAAATATAGAATAATAGAAAATATAAAAACAAATTATTCTAGAAATACATTGGTTGTCACATGTTGTGTATGAATCATTCAATAGAATTAGTAATTTATTTGGTTTGTATTTGGAAGTAATGGTTGTTGAGCTTATTTTTTTATTGTTTAGTATATTCCTCTAAGAGATTCATAAAAGAATCATTAGAAATATATTCGTTACATTGATTTCATGCGTGTTTCCGATCAGGGATCAAGGGTGATTTTTTTACATGATAACAATTCATAAATTTCAGATTGAGTGGTGGAGTATAAATTCTTCCAACACATATATTCCCACCAAAGTTTATCATTTAAATTAATCATTCATGGTGTTAGAGGTTCTTCTGAGGAAATTTTGTGGATATGAAGAATTTAGAAATCATTTAATTCTCTCCAAAAAATACTAAGGATTCAATGGTAAAGTTATCTTATTTGATGTGAAATAGGAGATGGTTGATCCTAAGTGTAAATGAAAGGTTTAGTAGGGGCAGTTTTTTAGAGCATAGATGTACATATTAATTTCTTCTAGTGTTGGATCAATGGGTTCTTCAAGATATACTAGTTTGAAATATTTCAAGGTATACACTTGGGGTAGATGTTTGGGAAATTTAAGAGGTTTAACCATTAAATGTTTTATAATAAGAGATCTTAGAAGTGTTTTTATTATTTGATTGACTATTTATTTGGGGTTATATTTCAAATATTTCATGTTAATTTGGGATTTTGGGTCTTATTTAGTACATAAAAGAATTTTTTTTGGATATTCTATTTTGGATTTTAATTTTTTTTCTTGTTTTTTTCCTTTCTTCCTGGGTAGGTATGTTTGATTGGATATTTAAAGGTTTTCGTTGTGTGGATTGAGGCATGTTTTGTCAATATGAATTACTCATTATTATAGGCCATTTTTAATAATTTAGTTTACTTGTCTTATGGTTTATGAGTATTTATAGAATATATACATTGTCTGGGAAATGGATTAACCCTTGGGTGTACATTAGGGTACTTAGTACATTATAGCCTTTGTATAGTAGAGAATGCGATAGGGTTATTTCCAGAATTGATGGGGGTGATTAGGATATGGAATTTCAGGGTTGGGATCCTAGGTTTCCTTTTTTATGAACCTATGTTAGAACCCATACTGTGATTTTGAGGATTTGTTAATGGGGTTGATTTTATATTATTTTAGATCTTTTATTGGACTATTGATCATGGTTTCCAGCTTTTTTATTTTAATGACTCTTTTTTTGATGTTTTCTCCAATTATTTCACTATTATAGATTAATTATAATTGATTGGAAGACTTATTCTAGGTCCCTATTCTTTTTGTGTCATTTGACGATGTTTGGTCTGGATTAGATATATTTTCGAATCATTGGGGGTAGTTCTAGTATTCCAGAGGAATGGTTTTGTTCTATGGTCAAGTTGTTTTCCCACCCACCTGCCTATTAACATGAGGTATCGTGGTGTTGTTCCTTTTTATATAGTATCCTTGTAATTATAAATTTATAGGGGAATAAAGTAACATAATGGGGATAATTATAACAAACTCATGAGAATGTGTTGTAAATTATATAATTTTGTGGTTGTTTTTATGATTTTTGCATTTTTTACTTATGTTTTTTCAGTTTTTCAAGTAACTTGGGTGACCCAAATAGTTATTGAGGATATATTATATTGGTGATAAGACATCTTTATAAAATATTAAATATCATAAGGTGCTTCAGTGTGCTATGTATCGATGTGGACATGAACATTCTCTAGCCATGGGAAATATGGTGTGAATGGAATCTTATATAAGAGTAATTAGAGGTGGATGATGGATTACACACCATAAGTTCTTGGGATATGCTATTTAGGAGGGTGGGGTGATGAATAAGGGTTACCCTTGTTTGGATGGCCTAAGAGAGTACTCCAAGTCATCGGATGCGTGTTCTTTAATGAATTGTGATAGATAGGGAATACACACCATAGTGTTGAGGGATATACCATATTCTGTTGGGTGAAGGTCCAAGGACCCTCTTCCTTTTTCAGGTTAGTTGGGTCATGGTCCCTATACCATGCTACCACAAGACCTCCCCAAGAATCAATGCACCATGGTCCCACGACCATACCATATGTACTTTCTATCATGGTTTTTAAACGAGTAATTAAACATTTATCCTGTATATTTTTATGGTATTAAACCAATTTATTCACCGATTATATTTATCTAGAGGGGTGGGCGAATGAAATTGTGGGCCCCCTTCCCATGCCCTATATTTTTGATCTTATAATATTCAATTCTCTGGGAATCTCTTAATGTAATCCCATCTATTGTTATTCTTTTCACTTCTTCCATTATCATACTCTCTTTATCTATTGGATTCTATTCCTTCCCAAAACACTATTGGGGTTTTGACTAAATTAGGTTTTATTATTAATATAATTAATATGATTCTTAGTTAGTATGGATTTTTAATGTTTCCATGAGTCTTTTTGAGAAGCTATCATTATATGAGAAACATCCAGTTTTATTACCATTGAACTGAGGATGGTGATTTTATTATCTTCATTTATTATAACCATCCCTGTTAGATTGTGGTTTCTAGGTAATATTTTTATAAAATTATATTTATAAATTATTTGTATAGTGGATTATAATATGTTTTTTAATTTAATTACATAATGGAACTATGTTTACATGTCATTTCAAGTGATAAATGATATTAAATGTTTTGAAAAAATGGTTCATGGAATTTATTATATAAAATTTTTGGTTTATAAATTTAATTTTTGTATTTTATATCATGGGACAAATTGAGAAGTGGCGTTTTAAGCTTCCAATGGTTTTTCAATAAAAATAAACTTTGTTTCATAAATTTATTTCCATGGTGGTTTCAAATGAAATATTAATATAATAGATTTACAAATGGATTTGGGATTATTATACATTTAATCAGAATCATGAGTTATTTTCCAGAAGTCCCATTGGAAACAATTAATAGTTCTAAAAATGTTCTAGTCTGGGGAACCGTAAATATGGCCCATTGTTTGTATCCATTTAATTAATGGTGTTATATGTACATTTTGACTAAGTAATGGATACCAATTTTGGTTTTTTGTGAGGTAGCTAGAGGTGATGGTTATAATATTGATTATGATTTATGATATGTGTTTTGACTATTGTTTTTATTAAACTACCTTTGATTTAGTCAATGAAACATTGTTGACTATGTGTGAATTATAGATTTAAGACACACCAATTTTCCACAAATAACTAGTGTCCCATTTAGTGTCATATATGAATTTATGGGGGAGTACCCTTGTTGAGCCCGACTGTGGACTATTAATTTATATTACATAAAGGCCGCATCATAGGCCATCAGGTTGGTCGTTTTTAGGTAAATTTTTGGTCAGTATCACTATATAAGCCTAGGTAGTTTCAACGAACCTATTCATTAGTTGATGAGTTGAAATTAGGGACTCATTTTTTTAAATCCCATACATGATTAACACATATGGGGAATTTTATTATTTACATTCATTTGAATTTTATTTATATTTTGGTTCCATCATGTATGATGTTTATTAATGTGTTGGGATTTTTTTCAATGGATTTTAAAAAAATATTTTGAAATAATACTAAAATTGAAAATATGTTGACATATATGGATTATTTGGTTTCTAATTATGTTTTTGTGGTATTATTTTCATTTAAAATAATAATGGGAAAATTGTTTTTATAAAATCCACCAATATGATGTTTAATTCTCCATTAGTGTAAACATATGAAAACTTATATTTTGATTTCATCTAATACTATATATGATAAAATATATTTTTAGTGGAATTTCTAAATACTCTATAGTGAAATCTGATTGAGTATTCTTTTCCTATAGCATATATACACCATTTAGTGTATAGAGTGTTCCATATTTTCTATTCAAGAATGTCTCGGTTTCCTTATATTTTCCTTCCAGGTTGATTGTTGGGTAGTGGTGATAACAGTAGTGGGATAAACATGTGACCATATATCTAATAGGGTTCGTGGGTAGTTAGTTGGTTTTATATTTGATTATTTATGGGATTAATATGTATCATTTTGTCTTTTGGCCACTTTTTTTCTTTGAGATTGGGTTTTTTCATTTATTTAGTAATTTATTATATGATATGTATTTATTTCAACTAAAAACTCTGATTTATTTTATATTGTGATTCCTTATTTAGTATAATTCATTCACATGATTTTTTTGTTATGCAAAAATACTAGTTTCCTCCATTATTTGTTAGGAACGCCATTCGAGCCCTATGATATGCGAGGTTGCGTGTTAGATTAGGTGAAATATTGGGTCAGTTCATTACACTATGTGTTTGTGACTAGAATCAACTAGAAAAGTGTCACAATATGAAAGTTAATAGACTAAAAGAACCTATAAAAACACCAATATTAAAATCTCAAAAACAACAAAAAACACCATTTGAAAAAAGTGAAAATAATTGAGTTATAAATATCAAACATTTATGTGACAACCAATAAATATACATCCCACATAGTTAAAATAATAAAGGATATATAAATATAATATATCCATGAATTTCGTAGACCAAATTAAATTTATAAACTATAAATCATGACTCTAAAAAACCCAAAAGATACTAGGGTGTCATATTACATGATGAAATATGATGTTCTCTATTATCAATCATCCACTCTACCATATGAATCCACAATACTGGAGAAAAATCATCACTATGAACTCCAAAATATCAAGGGAATACTGAATCTTATGTTCCAATAAGTATATAACATATAATAAAAACTATTACTATTATTTATAATTAATCAATGAAACATCATTAAAACTATAATGAAGGATTATTTTTTATTTTGAATACCTCAAAATGGAGTTGAATACTTGATCCAGTGAAGGATCATAGGCCCAAATTATCTCATAGGTAGAATAAATACTATTTGAACCAATAGATTATTGTAATGTAATGTATATGGAGGAAATACAGACCCTACATGTAAAATGAGAATGATCTAATCATTGCACTAGAACCAAAATAACCGCATTTAGAAGATAAAATTGAAATATTACTATATCTCATTAAAAATGGCCTTGGTTGGTTGAAAAAATTTTACACTCCTATCTATATTTAAAAGTACTCAAAGGATGCAATATATTTATTTGAAACTAAAACCCTATGAATAATACGTGTTTCAAAGCAACATATAAGAGTGGTGTCTGGTGTTATGATGTGGGGATCATTCCCCAAATTAGGTTTAAATATCATATACTGGTATTGATGATTCTTAATAAATTTCATTATTTAGATCATATATCTAGTAATTAAATTTTATACCAAATGAGTGAGTTATCCACTGAAAAAGAATCTCCAATTATAAAAGCACTCGAATTAATAACAAAAATAATAATATCTTTAAAATATATTATATGATATATGTAACACCCCTAATAATTTAATATAGTAACATTATGTTTGATACCACATAAAATATGAAATAAAAAGATTAAATTACCTGAGAAATATGATTCTTTAAATTTATTTTCTTTTATATCTTGTGTTTCATGCAATAGTGAGTTTAAAAGAAAGTTAGTATACAATTAAAATATAAATATTTATTGTAAATGTTATAATATATCCTTTAAATTGGTGGTTACTAATAGGGAAAAATAAATTACGAATATTATATATGTTATATATGTATAAAATACATTCCATGGTTATATATTTATTATAAATAAAATAAAAATTATTTGAAAAAAGGAAATGTTTTCCTAAATGTTGACTTTTCCTAAAAGGTGGTTTCATCATGTTTTTCACATATAATTTAAAATAACTTTTTATCAATTTTATAAAAAAAATTGTAAAAATGAACATCAGTTTTTTGAACGCAATACCAAAATTAACTATGATTAAATTTGTTATAATTTTCTAAAAATATTAACTTTTCAATGAGTTGTGAAAATTATTGTTTTTTATTGAAAACAACCTCTTCATTGAAAGATGTTAAAATTTATTTATTCATTTATTTTTTTAAAAAATTAAATATTTATAATTTATATTATATTAAATAAAATTTATTTAATTTCTAAAATAATAATTTTTATTCTTGAAATTATAACATTATATACTTATGTGAATTTTCTCTTTGGAAAACCACTTTTCATCACATTTGTAGGAGAAAGATTGTATTAAATTCATCAAATTTTGGGAATTAAATTTGGGAAAAAAAATTACATATTTGTAATAAAAATAATTTTTATTATATAATATGATGAAATTAATTTTATTCATTATATATATTTAAAACATGGAGTATTAATTACTGTACTGAATTTGAAAATGAGCATAACTGGGGGGGTTAAATTAAATTGATAAGGAATAAAATGACCAATAAAAATGTAATATTATAATTTAATTAACATATTTTGACCTTATGTCTTCCATGTTTTGATAATGACCCATATTTTAGACTTTTGGTAGGAGGAAAATATATGTATCAAATTTTATTTTAAACAATTCAAAGCTTGTCATATCACTCTCTTATAAAAGGCCAGCTAATATCTAATCTAATTCACAATAAAAAATAAATTTTCATTATAAAATATATTCCAAATTATGACCATTATATCCCTACCAACATCTTATAGTACATGGATTAATAAAAAACAATCTCTTTGAGGTATTTAGGTTTAGACCTAAAGAGGCTGTCTGAAGAAGAGGTAATGTTCTTAACCATGAATGCTTATTTTACTTCGTCTTATAACTATATAAAATCCCATCCAAATATGATAAAATAGTAAAAAAAACAATTTAATATAAAAATATACTTATTTATGTTAATTTCATAACCTATATCCATCTCCACATCCCTTATATATGAAATTAATCCATCAATCAAGAGTATAGAAGATTATCGCTTCACTAATCGATATAATTCTTTTTTTTATAACCACCAATAAAAGATGGATATAATTATTTATATATAATATTTATATGATATTTATAATTTATTATAATTATTGTATTATAATATAACAAAAACCTTATTACGATCCAAATGGATAGAAAATAATAACTTCACCTATGTGTACTTGTAAACTATCACTACCATTTAATGATGTGAAATGTTTTATTTTGAGATGGATGGAAATGGTGATATTTTTAAAGAAAAACATTAATCATTTTCTTTAATAATAGTTCTATAAATGTTAAATATTATTTAAATTTTTATATTCCATCAATATTTTTTTTGAAAAGAAACAATGTTCGTGCATGTGTACGACCTACCTTCTTCATGAATAATGTAACTCATTTTCCCAAGGACAACTATAATGGAACATTATAAAAATATAAATATGGATTATATATCATATTTATATCATGTTTACAGTTTTTAAACTATTTAAACATTATAAAATTAATAGGATCAAAATTACAAAGCCAAAACATAGTTGAAAAACAATGAAATTATCAACTGGAAGAGGTATTTTAATAAAGAATTGTTAATAGAAATTCCATAAAATTATATATATAAATAAATTATGTTATGATTTATATGATTATTTTTCATTAATAAATTTATAATAAAAATATATTTATTAAATAGGACATAATTAAATATATAAAGGAAGTCTGACCTAAGGTAATCATTTCCCATTACACTTTTTCATCAATGAGACATATCCCAAATTGACAACTTTGTTAATTTTTTCCATCTATGTACATACCATTTGAGATGAAATAATATGAATACATTTATTGTAAATGAATTAAAATTTTAATATTAACTTCTTTTATTCTTGGAGATAATTCTTTAGAAGATACCAATGTGGTAGTGGTTTATGTTACAATCTCATTGTTTGTCAAGATGGTTCATAATTATGTTTATATTGATAAAATATTATGATATATATTTCAAGAAAACTAATATGTTTCTTATACTATATTTATTTCACAATAATATATGTTTTCCTCTAATTTTACTATCTAATAATAGATTACAGTAAATCAATAGTTCTAATCAATACTGACTTCATTTTTCTCTTCAGCTGAAAACCCTATTTCTATCGTATCCATATATTCTAAAAATATTGTTAAAAATTTGTCAAAATTATATAAATTATTTATTAACAACATTTATTAAACATTTTTAACTTTTTAAAAAACATTTGGAAGGAATTTTTTTATCACTTTTCGAATGAGTCACTTTTAATAAATTTACATCATTGCTAAAGGAATTTTTTGTAATTTATAAATGAAATAAACAATTAACACCCATCATGAAAAAATCATTATTTTTAATTTTCTATTATAATTACACAAGGTTATTTTTAAAAATAATTTTTTTCCAAAAATTCATGAAATTTTAGGTTTTTGAATATTATTTTAAAACATTAAAAGATTTTTTCTTCAAGAATATCTTAATGAAATTTTTAGAATATTTCTATTAATCATAGAAATAATTTTGGCCACTATTTATATATTTGGAATAAGTTATAATGATACCATACTAATTATTTATCTAGATGTTTTATGATCAATTTGATTGTGGATGTATTACTTTGATTCCATTCACAATATTACTTTAAACAGTTTATGATTATGATAATTAATTTGGGAAAGTATTTAAATTTATAATGTCCATTTATCTACATAAATGATTATTTTGATTATTTTAAAAAATTTTATATGAGGAATGAATTTGACTTATTTAGTGAAAGAAGAAGACCACTATAGCCCCTTGATGAATCATTTAGTCTTATGATACAAAATAGATTTTGGATTTGGATGATGACTTATCCATTTATATATATGTCTTGGAAATAGTCCTTAATGATATTTCACATGGGTTAGAAAAAGGCCATGAAAATATGTTTTAGATTTCCAAAATTATGCATTCTATTATTTTGAATTCAGTTATTGATATCCATGTGATTATATTGTTTGTTATTATAACCCTGGTTGAGTTTCTACAACATGAATTTATTTATATCAAATTATTTGATTATGATTTTTTTTCATGTTATTATTTATGTTAATTTAATTAATTTAATTAAATTGTTTTTAGTTATTCACCGTGATATATTTCTTATGTTTTATTTATTCATGATTGTTTCCAACGTATGTAAAAAATTATTTTCCAATAAATATATCACTGTTATTATGTTTACTTTCTATTGGATGTTAAGAAGTGTATTGTGATTACTGAGAAGAAATATTATAAAGGGAACAATAATTTTCACAAATAAATTAATATGTTGTATTTTATTTTTTAAAATGTATTGGGAATTTAATGTATGTATCTTGTTCTCTAGGATTACTCTAATATTTTGTCCTTTGAGATGTTATCTCTTATAACTAGCACCACTGTAAAAATGGTACCATTACCATTGGACTAATAGGGTCATGGTATTTATTGTTGGTATTAGAGAACATTTAATAGAATCATTGGGAGCTAGATTTAGGAAAAAATAGATTTGTGAACATATCCCTTTAACTTAATTTAAGAATAATATTATCCGAACATCATAATGTGTTGGCGAAGATTTCAATATGTTTTTTTACAAAAATAACATCCTTTTCTAGATAATACAAGTGGATTTGTTTCTGCAATAGATATATGTAGGGGTAATAACTCTGAGAAATGAATGTTGATCTTGACTTGAGCATCACCTGGAACCTGATAATTGAAAAAAATGTGTAACTAGTTTTATAATCCTAGAGGTTATTGTTGGGTTAATTAACATATTTTTAACAAACAATTATAAAGAAAATGAAAATATTTTTTTTGATTTGGAAATTCTCTTAAAAACATGATTATGATTATGATAATATAAATGCGCAGAGTTTTTAATTATTGTAATATATTTCATTAGTTTTTTATTATAAATTATGATTCATAATTATATTATATAATAATTTTTATTTCATTATTTAGAAATGGAATATTGAAGTAGAAATGAGAACCACCTTAAATCCCATATTCTATTTTGGGATTACCCACCTATGGAAGATAATGAAGCTTGAGTTGTGATTTATTTTGGAAATTTTAAAATTATATAAATTTTAAGGCTACATTCTTGTGTTATGATAAATATCATTGACCATATGAAGCAAAATTTTGATCCATAATGGGTTGTAACAATGTAACAATGCTTTATGAATCAACAACCTCCAACATTCAATGGGACTAAAAATTCATTTATAGTTGAGAAATGGAAAAGTTCAATAGGGAAAACATTTTTATCTATAGGATGTAATTATAGGGAGATAGTTTTCCTATTAGTTTATAGTATCTCATAGTATTCATATTAACGGTGTTCATTAATTCAAAATACTATGGATTAGGTGGAAATAAAGAACATGTAGTAGAAGGATTTTAAGGATATTTTTCGGAGGGAAATATTTTCATCTTGAGAAATGAGTAGATAAGTAGGAAAAATTACTAAGTCTAGGAGAAAAGGATGATAAAATTTTTTTAACATATTAATCCAATATTAAAATGATATAAATGCATACTATAGACGTTTTATTAAATTAAAATAGTAAAATATACCATTTTTTAGGATTAAAACAATCCCTCTTAGGAAACTAGTATTACAAAATTTCATAGAATACAAGTATATAGTATCATGTGTTTTTTAGATAGAGATTAAATTATCCACATCTTATGTCTTTGAAGTAAAGCAAGAGAATAAGAATATGATAAGGCAATGAATAAAAAATAATTGTAAGAAGAGAAAAATGTATTTTCCCACTTGTGATAAATGTGAAGAAACCCCAATGAGACTTATTTGAAGGGAATGTGTGTTTTCCTAATGTGGAGAGAGAAAGGCCATCATACACCTGAATTCAATGGAATGAATGAAATAAATAATGTTTATTGTTTCAACTGGAAGGAGACATAGAACTGAATAAACAAATTCATAAAGTGGTTTGGGAATATAACTCATAAGAGGATAAGGGATCAGGGTCAAGATTCTTCTATTAATATAGATTCAGTTGAATTATTAATGTGATTATTCATCTTTATTGAAGAATTTTGTTATATATGTATTATTACTAATGGTATTTTGGTAATAATAATCTTAAAACATATTAGGATTTTACTGTTGTACCATTTCATTAAGGATTTGAAAGAATATGTTGAATGGTAACATTGGATAAGAGATATGATTTTAGTACAAATGTTATATTTGATAATATTCATTATATTGTTGGAAAAATTATTGTTATTATAATAATAAAATTTTATAAAAAGGATAACCAAAAAACTAGTTGAAAACAAATTTTCTTTGACAAGGCCATAGGGATTAAACACAAAACTAAAGGATGATAAGGTTTAAATACACACCACATGCCTAAGTGATGTTTTAGTTGAAATGAAATTGATTTTAATTAAATAAATTTGATGGATAAATAATTTTGGAATGAAATAAGTTAATATTTGGGTTATATTGTTGAGTTTAAGAGATTAATGTATTATATTGGGTACCTAATTCTAAACAGTATTGGTTTTAGAAACTATTTAGAGACCTATTGAAGGGAATTTAACATTTTATTGATATTATGATATATTAATTTTCCATTTTAGTGATATGGGATAAAAATAAATCATCATGAATATTTATTTCTATGTGTAGGAAATTTTGTTTAAATTGATTGAATCATAAAAAAAGTATGAATTAACAAGTAAATTTTTTTGTTCATTAATGTAGTAGTAAATGAATCCCTCAAAATTAGGAAAAGGTTCTTGAAAAGATAATTTTATCATATTACCTTAATTTCAATATCATATTTATTGATTCTTTTTTTTCTTTCCCTGTATCATTAACCTTTTTTTATCAATAATCTTTAACAATCTCTATTTGTAATTACACTTTTCCTCATTGTCTATATTTCTACGTCACACTATGTATTTCCTACATTAAGACCTAGTTACGTGTTATTAAAGATTAACTTCAAACATCTTCTTCCATATTATCAAGTGGAATTTTTATTAACCCATTTTATGTTCATTTTCAATAATTTTCAGACCAATATTGAACTAAATTGTATTTCAAGGGCATTATTAATTTAAGGGGTAGAATGTAACACCCAAAGTATTTTTTTAAAAAAAACGTGTTTGAAGGAATTTTTCACATAAAAGAGTAAAATTAAATGATCTAAAAAAATATTTCTTTAAATTTAATCTCATTGATAGCTTTCCTTACACACAACACTAAGTTTAAACGAACCACACTATAATATAAACTTTTTTTCTATGACAATTATAAACTAGCCGTAAAATTATCATGTATTAATAGTAATATATTAATTATAAAAATTATATGGATTAAATATGTATTTAAAAATCAATGGTTATCCATTTATAAGAAATAAAATAATAATTATTTCAAAAAAGAAACTTTTTTAAAATATAGTATTTCTCAAAAGGATGATTTATCATGCTTGGAGAACATATTTTAAAATTTATATTTAATTATTTTATAAATTTTATTCTACAAAATCAAATTAATTTTCGATACAATTATTTCAATATTAAAATTGAGTGAATTTTTTGAATCTTCAGAAATGTTTTTTTTTCAAAAAATAGTGAAATTTGCTTCTTTAATTGAAAACAATCATTTAATTGAAGGAATTAAAAAGTTCTATTTTAATTTAATTCTTTTTAAAAGTAAAATGAGTAAAATGATATTAAATTAAACAAAATTTATGTTATTTAAATCTAATAATTTTTTATTTGTGACATTAAAACATTCTATACTTATGATAATTTTCTCAATGGATAACCACTTTTTCATCACATATAGAGGTTAAATTTTAAGTTAAATTATACCTCTTATATGAACTGAATTTAGAAAAAGTGAAAAAATATTTTTAATAATAATAATAATTATTATATAATATGGTCAACATAATATTTTTCTATACTTAATAGTAAAAAGAGTAAAAAATAATTTCCACTATAAAGGATAAAATTAGTTTTCCAAGATATAAACTCAATATAAAAGGGTAAAATGACCTATAAACTTTATAAATTTATATTTGATATCCATATTTAGACCTTATAACCTACATTGTTCTAAAATGTCCCATTTTTTATACTTTGGGTGTGTTAATGATTAGGGTATCCCTTTTTATTTTCTAAAATTCATAGTGTGTCCTCTCTCCCAATTATAAAAGGGAAGTCACTATTCACTTCTCTTCACACTCATAATGAATTTTGGTTAGTCCAATACATACCAAAATAAATATATTCATTCCCTCCCCACTTACAATTTTAATTTATCTGATCATAAATCCAATATAGTAAAGCTTTATTTATAAACCTAAAGAGGTTTCCCGGAAAGAGGTAATGTTATTTAGCATGATTTTTTGTTATAATTACTATTATAATTCCATAAAATATTATTCAACTATTCTAAAATAATAATATATAATATAAAATATATACTGATTTTTGTATGTCAATGTAATAATCTATTTACATATCCACTTCCCTCAAATACGAAACAAAATCCTCGATCTTGTGCACAATCAACTACCACTACACGAACCGATGTAATTTGGTTTCCTTCAATATAAATTAAGAAACAATGTAATGATGAATTTATAATTTTAATATTATAGTTAAAAAATTAAAAATTATTTTTTAATTATAATAGGATATCCATCTTATTACTTTCTGACCCATTTAAAAACAATAATCTCAGTTGTGAATAAGTGTCCACAATCACCTCCATATCGTGATGTGAAACGTTTTTCATTTTATTTTAACATGGATTATAATAAGGATGTAACAAATTAATGTAAATTAAACATTTGAAGAATTAATTTTTATTTAAATTATAAATATTATATAACTTTCCTATTTTTATTTTTTGGAAAAATAGATACAATGTTCATGTGTATTCATGACCTACAGTCTCCATGAATAGTGTAACTCATTTTCCAATATCAAACATTTATGTAAAAATAAAAATTATTATATAATTATTATATACGATATTTAAATCATGGTTAAAATTATATATACTATTATATATTGATAAATGTAAAAAATTCAAAATTACGAAATTAAAACATTCTTGACAAGTGACAAAATTATAACCTGAAATAGTGATTTTAATAAGGATTTTTTAACAATAATGTCGTGAAAGACAATATGTAAATAATATGTGTAATTATATATATGAGTATGGTTGTATAATATATTTCTAACAAATCTATATTTATTATATAGTAGGTAAAAACGTGTATGAAGGAAGTTGTACTTAATGTAAGGGTTTCTCCTATAGTGTTTCCTTCTAGGAATTTAATGCCATATTCACCAATTAGTTATTTTGTTTAAGTTATGTGATTATTATTTTATATGTAATATTATGAATATTTTTATATTTATGTTATTCAATGAATAAATTGACATTATTTATTTAATGTGTATTTTAATTTATAAGTTACTGATGTGGTAAAGGTTTATGTTAAAATTTCATTATTTATGAGGATTTTTATTTTTAAGTTTCCAATGATGAAATATGATGATACATATTTTAATAAAATTATGAATATTACTATCCTATTCTTATTTATATATAATTAATTCTTTCTCCCATTTTACTCACTTTATGAACCAAAGAGACAAAAATAATTATTTTAATGAAAACTGACTTCATTTATCTCTTCTATCAATAACACTTTTTATACCAAATCCATGATTTATGATAATGTTATAAAAACTATTTTAAAAATTTTGAAATTATTTAATAATGTTATTTTTACCCATTTTTGACTTTTTTAAAAAGGGGGTTGAAAAGAAACTGCACAACAATTTCTAAATGAGGCTCCTTTTATCCTTTTACAAAAATATAAAAGCGATGTTTTTTTAACTATTATGGAATCTATATGATAATCAAATATCATAAAAAAACATTAATTTTAATCCTCCAACAAAATAATACAATGATATATTTTAAGGGAATTTTTTTAAAAATAAATTTTTAATTTTTTTGGTATTTGAATGTGATTTAAAGGTGACAAATTATATTTTTTTCAAGAATGATTTTAATTGTTTTTTACAGAATTTATATTATTCCAAAACAAAACTATTATTTAAATTGTGATACATTGGGTATATTTTTTAGTTATAACATACTTATTATTTCATAAGATGTTTTATGATTAGTTTGACAGGAGATGTACTATTTAGATACCATCTATCATATTACTCTAAATTGTTTTTATAATGTAGATTGATTGGGGAAATTATTATCATTTCCTATGATTGTTTTTCAATATGAATATTTATGTTGATTATCATTCACCGCTTTCATATGAGTAATTAATTATACTTTGTATATGAGAGGATGGGATTCTAATAGTCCCCTGATGCATTGGTAGGTCTCATGAAACAAACTAGATTAGGTTTTGGAAAATGAATTTCCCAATTATTTATTTATCTATGTATTGGAACAAGAACATTATAGTATTTCATAAGTATTTTCATAAGCCAATAATGTTATGTTTCAGATATATTACATTATGAATTACATCAATATTAATTTATTTATTGATATCCATGTGATTGTTTAATTTTTTATGATAAATATGGATGTGGTTCTTGATCACGAGATTATTTATATGGAATTATTTAATAATAATATATTCCTAATATATTACTCATCATGTCTAAGTAATTTATTGGATTAAATGTGTTTTAGTTATCCACCTTTCTATATTGATTATTCATTATTTAGTCATAATAAACTTTTCTGTATATGTACCCTTACTTATCAATAGAGATCAACCCTCTCGTATGTTCCATTTCCCTTGGATTATATGAAGTGTATTCTTATTTTAAAGATGGGATATTATAAATGGAATTATATTATTCTCAATGGATGTTATATTTTTTATTTTTTGTATTCATATTCAATGTGAATTTTAGCTATATAACTAGTTCTCGAAGACCAATAAACTATTCATGTAACACCCCGAGATTTTATGAAAAATATTCTTTTTAATTTCATTAATGTCTTGTGTTGTACGCTACACCAAAAGGATCTTGCACAACACTCATCCCTGACTTTCCTTGCATTACACGCAATCACGACCTTCCTCGATAGTGTGTGTAGTACGCAATACCGAGTTTCACTAAACGATATATTATTATAATATTATTATGAACTAGCCGTTATGAATAGTAACACCAAATTTTTGAAATTTTATAAATTTTATCTTTCAAAATGGACTTCATTTTCAGATTCAGAATATTAAAATTTTCTTAGGGTGATTTTTTGGTACTTTTCGAATAACTTTCATATTCTGATGAATAGTGAAAATTACCAAATTTTAATTAAAAAATTTTTTTTTAATCGAAATAATTAATAGTGATAAATTATTAATTTGAGTGGTTTTAAAGTATATTTAGAATATATTTTTACAATTTAATACAATTTTGGTCATTGGATGTAATTTCACATTTAACCCAGACATAAACAAGTGTCAATCTTTTGATAGTTATTATCTCTTAAAAACATGCTATTTGTCTTGACAACGGGAATTAATTTTTAAATTAGTTAATGTAAATGATATGTTTTTAATTTTTTAAAATAAACAACATTTAAGAATTCATAATATCAAATATAGCCTAGTCCTAATTTTTGGTATTTTTTTGGAAACTTTCATTTTTTGATGAATACTGAAACCACTAAGTGATAGTTAAAAAACTGAATTTTTTCATAAAACATAATTTTACCGCTTCTGTGAGTGGAATTTCGAAATTCCAAGTGACACGGTTAATATCAAGGACTAAAATGTGATTCAATGAGATGAAAGTAATTTTTGGTGAATAGTAACTTTTTACTTTTTTTACCACGGTTAAAAGTAAATAGGGTAGTTAAGGGTAAAAATGATATAATTATTACTCTAACACATGTACTAATTCTATTGGATAAATTTAATTCCACAAAAACCAACTTTAGGAATAAAATATGACCATTTAGGCCCACTTGGATTAGATTAGGACATTTATTATCAATTTATTTAAATAAGGGTTAAAATAGTTAAAATCAAAGTTTAATAACTAACAAATTTTAAATATAGGGTTATACATAAGATAAATTAGACTATAAATATTCATTAGAAAGCTAAAAATATTTCCTACATAATGGTATAATATTTGTAATTTTTATACTGAAAATAATTTAATTTATATATGATAAAATGATGATGCAGTAATTATCTTTTTAATGAAATATTGACATAATTGATGTTATAAATACCCAAATATATGTAATTTGAGACTTTTTATGAATTACAATAATTTTATATGTTAATATGATATGTTATTATTGATTTAATTAAATTTTTTCTAACTAATCATTCTTTTATGATTTTCTCAAAAATCAATTACCAAATAGTGTCAAAATTGACATAAAATAGTTTTTTGAAACAAATACTATATTACTAATTGTTATTTTATTCCTAAAAATCAAAGGTTCGGCCAAATGACTTAGATAAGGTTATATATATTAATAATAAACAACATGGGTTTTGTTTGGCTTGATATAGTATGTTTATTAACCTTATAGTGTAAGAAAACAAGAAGACGCGGTAAGAGTTAAATTATATAACTTAAAGTTAAATCTAAATTATAAGGTTAAAATTGATACCTAAACTTGTATAAATTATATTGGATGATAGTATTTAGACCCATACCCACCTTAGATTTTAAATATATCAATTTGGAGCTATTAAAAACCGAATTTGACTTTATAATAAAATAATATATTTTGTTATTCCAAAGATGCCCCTCTCCTCCCTTATAAAAGGGAACCTCCTCTCTCTCTTCCTCACACCACTTTGAGCCTTCAAGCTCGTACAAACCCTGCCAATATCGCCTCTCCTCTTCCCTATAAACATCCTAGAGGTTCTGGTCTTCTTCAAAGACCAATTTTAGTGCCCTAAGAGAAGGTCTCAAAGAGGCGCTTCAAAGAAGAGGTAATGCCCGTTACCGATTCTTTCATCTTTATTTCTTCTTCCACTTCTTCTTCTTTAGTTTTTTCATTATGAAGTAATAACATAAGTATCAATAATATACTGAAATGTTATTATAAGTATGAAAAAACCCTATTTCACCATCTATCCATCCTACGGAAAACGAAATCATCACACGTGCGTACGTACGGAATGTCGTCTCCACGCCGTGGTGTAATCTATTTTCCACCACCACCTTACTCGGATGGGTATAATGGTTTAAATAATAACTATATATAATTATTTTAAAGTGATATTGATTCTGAAATAGTATACATACACTCCAATACAATTCCACGATCATGGGAACGATATCACCGCTCGTGCGTACGTACGAAATACAGTCTCCACGATGTCATGCGACTCCTTATACATGATTTTCATTGCATAATAATTATATAAATGAATTGAGTGAATTAATTTGATATATATTACACTAATAACATTATGGAAATGTGGTATCTAGAACCTAAAAATAAAAATAAGAATTTATTTGACAAAACACGCATAAGAACAAAAAGTAATAAACACCCGAATAACAAGTAGTAATGAAATATTACTAATAAGAAGCTAAGAATACGACCATATATGATATCATAAAAATAAATATGATTCTGGAATAAGTCAATAACATTATTTAAATCATTATACAGGAGTTTCAGACACTTACGAAGAAAATCATACTTAAGGTAAGGGAAAATATCACAATCCCATTTTATCCGAGATTGTTTATACTTTGGTATTTACTGGGGTGTATTTTATCATCCACATACATGTTTCCTCAATATGTAATATTTTTTCCATCCACCTAAAATTGTTTAAATCCAATTTTACCCTTCGGTGAGTTTTTAGTAGAAGATATAAAAGGAATCTTTTGTCGTGTTTCGTACGAGGTACTTTTTGAATTTTCTGACAAAAGTACCGAAAGAATTTTTTTAACTTATACGGCACGAATGGATTTTTAAAACATTATTTCCAAGAATCTTACTTTACACGTTTTCATGTTTATTTTTAATCAAATTCTTTTAGTTTAAAATTGTATGACATGTTAAGAAAGGAAAATGTTTTTAAAGTAGAAAGGATATTTTCCTCAAGAATGAAGTTCAAGTGTTTTATCAAAATTATTTTCCATCTAAGATAATATAGGGTTCTGTTTATATCCCTATTATTACATTGATTTGATTATGTTGTGATGGAATTATTTTTATGAATTCCTTTATCTTATATGAATTTTTTTATGATGTCATGTTGTTTAAGAATCCCATTTTTATTACATGGGTTATGCAATGATGTATAATTTATGATTTTGTGGCACACATATGAATGGTATCATTATGAGATGGGTGGGACCTATATCTCCCTCCAATGCATTGGGTAATGATTTTATATCTCATGAGATAGACATGGCCAGAACGGTAAGTTAATCTAGTTCAGTGTTACAGGACTGAAACGAGGAGTGAACTCAATTCAGAATGGGACTTTGTCCACTAAGATGGTCTTGGCAGCAATATCTTGGATACTATAGAAATCATTACATGTTCTTAATGGATGCCACGATTACATGTTTTATTCCCATTCTATTTTATCATGGTTTTTATTCCATTATGATCTATGCCTTATGTACTTCCATGTTTTATGTCGTTGCTCAATATTTTTATGTTTAAACATTATGTTCATGTTTTTAAGTTCAAATGTATATGGTATGTTTTATTTTATCCATGCTTACCCTTACTGAGCATTTGAGCTCACCCTTTTTATGATTTATTTTCCCCCAGGATCAAAAGAAAGGTTTTAGGTAAGGAAACAAAAATTGGAAGATCTTTATGGGAGATGTTGAAGATCTTTCACCACGATTAGAAGATTACGTTCCAAATTTCCAAAGACACTAAACTATTACGGTCCTTGTGTATCTGTTTTTGTTCTGTATTATGTATTCCGCAAAAGTAATGTAATGTCCATGTACGTCAGGCTTCGGGTATCTACAGTTGGTATCATAGGAAAGGTTTAGTCAACCTTTGGAAACTAGGATGCGAGATCTTTAGTAAGATCCCTAGAGATATTTCAAAGGTATATCTAGGGATGTCCCTAAGGTTATTTATAAGTATAGGTTATAGTCCTAGAATTATGGTAACGATATTAGAATTAAACCTAAGATGTTAGATATTGAAGGTACTCCGCCTTTATTATGTTGTTTTCCCTAGCATGATTTTTTCCTCTCACACTATTCTTTTTGGGTTTTAGACGATGGCTGGAACCCGAAGGAACCGTGCTGATCAATGCAATGGAAAATGCAATGATTATCCTCATGAACAAACAAATGTTATGGGAGATGGAGTGAAAAATCGTATTGCTATACTTACACAAGCTATGAATCATTCTGGACTTCCAAATGAGCAGAGAAGGGAACAATATTCTATTGAGTCCTTCATGAGGCAATGTCCACCTTCATTCAGTGGGTATTCTGATCCACTTGTTGATGAACAATGGATCAGTAACACTGAAAAGATATTTTCAGTTCTTCAATGTTCTGAACATGATAAAGTCATCTTAGCAGTATATTGTTTGGAAGGTAAAGCTGATCAATGGTGGAATATTATCACGAATATGAGGTGAAGAGATGAAATTGAGTCCATGGAATGGGACGAGTTCAATAACTTATTTTTCAATTAGTACTTCCCTCGTATTCTTCAAAAAAATTTGGAGAAGGAGTTTATTGAACTAAAGAAAAAGGATGATGAATCTGTTGGTGTATACGAAGAAAATTTTACAAGGCCTGCAAGGTATGCATCTGGATTTATCATCCAACTTGAAAGTAAAGTTGATCGATTCTTCAGTGGCATAAAACCAAGTCTTTGAAGGAAATTAGCTATAAGAGACTTTAGTAGCTATGAAGAAATTGTGCGTTGTGATATCAAGGTGGAAATGGAAGTTGGTGTTACATATCCATCTCATGGTTTTGACAAGAAACAAAAGATGGAGTTCAAGGAGAAATCTCAGAATAATGGTGAAAAGAAGATGAATGTTTCCTTATGCTCAAAGTGAGGAAAGAAGCATAGTGGAGATTGTCTTAAAGGGACTAGAAAATATTTTATGTGTTGAAAAGAAGGTCATCGAGTAGCTGAGTGTTGAAGTAATGGAAAAAGGGTTGCTAATGATTTGAATAAATAAAAGACTACAGAGAATGCCCCACCAACACTTCAATGGTTCATGTGCAAGGAAATTGGGCATTATTCTAATAAATTACCTAATCCAAGGGTTAGTGATGATCGACATGAGCAACCACTTAATGAAAAGGAAAAAGGGAAGTCACATGCGATCTCTATTGGTGATGTTGAATATGAAAACGATGTGGTGGAATGATTAAGTATTTATGTAATGGGATTCCAAAATAATGTTGTATATAGTATCATGGAATATTGGAATACTTATGTATTGGTGTCTTGTGGTTTTCAATAATTTTATGGGACCTGTAACCATGGAAGGTGATTGAGATATTTTTGGAAAGAAGATGATATGCACATAATGAAGGGATAAAGAGAAAATGAAATGTTTGACAGTATTCATGAGCTCATGACTGATATAATGAAATAGTTATATTATGGTTTGCGTATATAGAATTTTGGGGTTTTGGTATATGGAAAGAGTTATCTTTTGACATCACTCATTTTTCACAATGATTCAATGGGTATTCATTTATTCAAGAGAATGCATGATTAAGGTATTCACATGATTGGAATGTGACCAATAAGATATATGGGGTTCAACGATGGTATTAACATGCTTATGAACTCTTTGGTAATCGTTTTCACCACAATATTAGATTGGACAGTAGTATTTTGGATAAGCCTAAAGATTTGAAGGGATTATGTTGGACATAAGTTAGTATTGTTTAAGGATATAACTTTCTTTCGATATTATTGATTGGATGTTATAGTAATATAGTTTTAGAAAAATGACAACCTACAGGACGAGCGACAACCCATCGCGTTGGACAAGGATGTGGGAATTGAACCCACAACTAAAGTGCGACTGGCCTTTATCACCTACCACTGGCCTACAGGAAGTCCCTGTTTAGTAGAAACTAGTTTTATTATATTAAGCAGCATGATATATAAAGTATAAGTCTATTTTAGGAACCATATATGATTAATCTCAATATAGACCGACTTATGTATATTTAATAACTTTTGCTATCCTTTTTTTGAGACAGATGGAATGACCCGTCATTCTATCACATGATCTACTAACACATCACTAATAACAAATTCAACTTCATTTATTTAAGAGATAAAGTGGAAATTGTTCAAGGCACGAAAAATAGTGAGATTTTACCAAAATAAAGTAAGTATTTATTCTAATTCAAATTCTTCAACTTTAGGGAAATGATCTTGAAAACCAAAAATGTTTTCACAGTTCCCTTATATCTGATGAATTAGATGGTACCCTAGATCATCACAAATTTATGGCTTTGTGATTATTGGCTTTTTCATAGCCATATTTTCTACTACTCTCCATCAGAACTTGATGGTTAGATTTTTCTTCCATATCCATATTTTCACCTATATTCTCCTACGTGAAAACCCAGTGATGAGTTAATTTGGGTAACCGTTAAATTTCATACATTAGTTTTTAAAAGCCAAGTTTTGGTATTTCTTTTTACGATGTGGGTTTCTATTTTACAAACTTTCAAGTAGTAAACCATTTATAACCCCGACGAATTTCGAGGGCGAAATTCATTTTAAGGGGGGTAGAATGAAACACCCCGAGATTTTATGAAAAATATTCTTTTTAATTTCATTAATGTCTTGTGTTGTACGCTACGCCAAACGGAGCTTGCACAAAACTCATCCCTGACTTGCCTTGCATTACACGCAATCACGACCTTCCTTGATAGTGTGTGTAGTACGCAATACCGAGTTTCACTAAACGAGATATTATTATAATATTATTCTGAACTAGCCGTTATGAATAGTAATACCAAATTTTTGAAATTTTATAAATTTTATCTTTCAAAATGGACTTCATTTTTGTATTCGGAATATTGAAATTAGCTTAGGGTGAAATGTTGGTACTTTTCGGATAACTTTCATATTCTGATGAATAGTGAAAATTACCAAATTTTAATTAAAAACAACTTTTTTAATCGAAATAATTAATAGTGATAAATTATTAATTTGAGTGGTTTTAAAGTATATTTAGAATATATTTTTACAATTTAATACAATTTTGGTTATTGGATGTAATTTCGCATTTAAACCAGACATAAATAAGTGTCAATCTTTTGATAGTTATTATCTCTTAAAAACACACTATTTGTCTTGACAACAGGAATTAATTTTTAAATTATTTAATGTAACTGATATTTTTTGAATTTGGTAAAATAAACATCATTTTTTAATTCATAATATTAAATATAGCTTAGGCCTAATTTTTGGTATTTTTCTGGATACTTTCATTTTTTGATAAATAGTGAATCCACTAAGTGGTAGTTTAAAAAATGAATTTTTTCATAAAACTTAATTTTACCACATCTGTGAGTGGAATTTCTAAAATCAGAGAGACACGGTTAATATCAAGGACTAAAATGTGGTTCAATGAGATGAAAATAATTTTGGGTGAATAGTAACTTTTTACTTTTTTTACTATAGTTAATTGTAAATAGGGTAGTTAAGGGTAAAAATGATATTATTATTACTCTAAAAAATGTCCTAATTCTATTGGATAAGTGTAAATCGACCAAAAACAACCTTAGGAATTAAATATGACCATTTAGTCCCACTTGGATTAGATTAGGACATTTATTATTAATTTATTTAAAGAAGGGTTAAAATAGTTAAAATCAATGTTTAATAACTAAGGAATTTTTAATATAGGGTTATAAATAAGATAAATTCTACTATAAATATTCTTTAGAAAGATAAAACGATTTCCTACATAATTGTATTTTATTTGTAATTTTTATACTTAAAATAATTTAATTTATATATGATACAATGATAATGTAGTAATTATCTTTTTAATGAAATATTGACATAATTGATGTTATAAATACCCAAATAAATTAAATTTGAGACTTTTTCTGAATTCCAATAATTTAATATGTTAATATGACATGTTAGTATTGATTTAATTAATTTTTTTCGAACTAAACATTCTTTTATGATTTTCACAAAAATCAATTACCAAATAGTGCCAAAATTGACATAAAATAGTTTTTAAAACAAATACTATATTATTAATTGTTATTTTATTAATAAAAATCTAAGGTTCAGACAAATGACTTATATAAGGTTATATATATTAATAATAATCAACTTGGTCTTCTTTTGTCTTGATATAGTAAGTTTATTAACCTTATAGTGTAAGAAAACAAGAAGACACGGTAAAAGTTAAATTATCTATCTTAAAGTTAAATCTAAATGATAAGGTTAAAATTGATACCTAAACTTGTATAAATTATATTGTATTAGATGATTTAGACCCATCACCACCTTATCTTCGAAATATATCAAGTTGGAGCTATTTAAAACCGAATTTTACTTTATAATAAAATAATATTTTTAGTTATTCCAAACGTGCACCTCTCCTCCCTTATAAACGGGCACCTCCTCCCTCTCTTCCTCACACCACTTTGAGCCGTCAGTCTCGGCCAAACCTTGCCAATATCTCCTCTCCACTTCCCTAGAAACATCCTAGAGGTCCTGGTCTTCTTCAAAGACCAATTTTAGTGCCCTAAGAGGAGGTCTCAAAGAGGTGCTTCAAAGAAGAGGTAATGCCCGTTACCGATTCTTTCATCTTTATTTCTTCTTCCACTTATTCTTATTTAGTTGTTTCATTATGAAGTAATAACATAAGTATCACTAATATACTGATATGTTATTATAAGTATGAAAAAACCCTATTTCATCATCTATCCATCCTACAGAAGACGAAATCACCGCGCGTGCGTACGTACGGAATACCGTCTCCACGTCGTGGTGTAATCTATTTTCCACCACCACCTTACTCGGATGGGTATAATGGTGTAAATAATAACTATATATGATTATTGTAGATTGATATTGATTCTGAAATTGTATACATACACTCCAATACAATTACACGATCATGGGAACGATATCATCGCTCGTGCGTACGTACGAAATACAGTCTCCACGATGTGATGCGACTCGTTATACATGATCTTAATTGCATATTGATTATATAAATTAATTGAGTGAATGAATATGATATATATTACACTAATACCATTATGGAAATGAGGTATCTATAACTGAAAAAGAAAAATAAGAATTAATTTGATAAAACACGCATAAGAACAAAAAGTAATAAACACCCGAAAAACAAGTAGTAATTAAATATTACTAATAAGAAGCTAAGAATATGACCATATATGATATGATAAAAATAAATATGAATCTTGAATAAGACAATAACATTATTTAAATCATTATACAAGAGTTTTGGACACTTATGATGCAAATCGGACCTAATGTAAGGGAAAATATCACAATCTCATTTTATCCGAGATTGTTTATACTTTGGTGTTTACTACGGTGTATTTTATCATCCACACCCATGTTTCCTCAATATGTAATATTTTTTCCATCCACCTACAATTTTTTAAATTAAATTTTACCCTTCAGTGAGTTTTTAGTAATAGATATAAATGGAATCTTTTGTCGTTTTTCGTACGAGGTACTTTTTGACTTTTCCGACAAAAGTATGGAAATAATGTTTTTTTAACTTATACGGCATGAATGGATTTTTAAAACATTATTTCCAAGAATCTTACTTTACAAGTTTTCATGTTTATTTTTATTCAACTTATATTAGTTTAAAATTTTATGACATGTTAAGAAAGGAAAATGTTTTTGAAGTAGAAAGGATATTTTACTCAAGAATGGAGTTCAAGTGTTTTATCAAAATTATTTTCCATCTAAGATAATATAGGGTTATGTTTCTATCACTATTATTAAATTGATTTGATTATGTTGTGATGAAATTATTTTTATGAATTCCTTTATCTTATATAAATTGTTTTATGATGTCATGTTGTTTAAGAATCCCATTTTTATTACATGGGTTATGCAATGATATATGATTTATGATTTTGTGGCACGCATATGAATGGTATCATTATGAGATGGGTGGTACCTATATCTCTCTCAAATGCATTGGGTAAAGATTTTATATCTCATGAGATAGACATGGCTGGAATGGTAAGTTAATCTGGTTCAGTGTTACAGGACTGAAACGAGGAGTGAACTCGATTCAGAATGGGACGTTGTCCACTAAGATGGCCTTGGAAGCAATTCCTTGGCTACTATTGAAATCATTACATGTGCTTAATGGATTCCACAATTACATGTTTTATTACCATTCTATTTTATCATGGTTTATATTCCATTATGATCTATTCCTTATGTACTTCCATGTTTTATGTCGTTGCCCAAGATTTTGATGTTTAAACATTATGTTCACGTTTTTATGTTCAATTTTATATGGTATGTTTTATTTTATCCATGGTTACCCTTACTAAGCATTTGAGCTCACCCTTTTTATGTTTTATTTTCCCCCAGGATCAAAAGAAAAGTTTTAGGTATGGAAACAAAAAGTGGAAGATCTTTATGGGAGATGTTTAAGATCTTTCACCATGATTAGAATATTACGTTCCAAGTTTCCAAAGGCACTAAACTATTACGGTCCTTGTGTGTCTATTTTTTTTATGTATTAAGTATTCCGCAAAAGTAATGTAATGTCTATGTATGTCAGGATTCGGGTCTCTACAATTCAGCCTTTTGGGATATGATCTCTTGTATCTATAAGCAATGTAATAACATAACCACTAACTATGGAAAACTAGGGTTAATGTATTTAAAATATAAATAGGGGTATTCAAATCAAGACACTTTTATACTCTGATTTAACCTTACCCAACGATTCCCCACTTGGATTTTTAGTAAGCTTAGAGTGTAACCCTAAACCTTCCACAAATATGTCATGTGAGAGTAGGTAATAATGTGTAAGAAAAAATCACATTTCATGAGACTATGTCATAAATAATCATTAAATAACAAAAATATCTTAGTTTTATTTTCCACCTCTATCTCCATAATGAAAATTGGAAATAACTATCCTTAATATAAAACATTATTGTTAAAAACATGTACAAGTACATTACAAATATGTGAAATAAAAATGATACGTATGAAGGAAAAGTACCTAAATTTTATGAACACTAGACTATTGGAAATATTTATGTCACATTATGTTTTCATTAACCATCCTCCAACCACAAAGAATACTATGTCAATCAATAACTTCTATGATCCCTCCTGTGTTCAAAAGTGTCACCATTTTTCAACATCAAACAAGAAAATCCATATCAATTCCCACACAAACAATAATTGAATTCAAGGATAATTTTCAAATACAAAATTAATGACTGAATAAATAAAATTCATGTTTTATTAGAACAATACCAAATAGGATTCCTTGAAACCACAATGAAAACATAGAGAATAATGTTTTAAATTTTTTTAATATGAGTTGTAACAAAGATAATGAAAATAAAAAATTAGAAAACATCAAGTCAAATAAATTATATTGGTAATTAAGAGTAAATTTATAGAATATATGGAAAACCAAGTAAAAAACATTATAGGAAACTATCGCGAGGTAAAAGGGAAAAGGTAATCAAAATATTCAGTACAATTAAAATTCCCAAGAACATATGGATGTCAAAATAGTCACATCTCCACCAAAAAAGAAATAAATATATTTTCTAACTCAATATTCTTAGAAATATTTAAAATAACTCCCATAGTATGATTTCAATATCATGGTTATATTTCATGTCCTGAATAAAATCCACGAAATTATGTGGGATCCAAATTACATAATAAAATAATATATTATATACTTTGCACTTTATACACTAACATATGAATCAATACAAGGGGGACTACAAATAATTCACTAGGATAATCAATATAGGTATTACTAAATGATTATGTCTATTAAAATATTAACATAGAAACAAAACCCCAATCAACTGTATCCAATCCACCCAAACAACTGAGAAGAACTATAATGGAGGGTCTTGAACTTGACAAAAGAGACCTTATTCAAAGGAAGTATCAAACATATTGGGGGATCTAGGTCGCCTATGTGTTCATAAATGAGGTGAACATTGAATACATATATAGAATATTCTATACATTATTATTTGGTGGTAATATTATCCCTGTTTTTAAAATAATAATGCCTCACGGATTATACTATAACCTCATCATTTACCTTATATAATCAAATAAGATTACTTTTAGTCTAGCATCAAAAATCAAATTAGATAAAAAATGATTATTACATCATGAGATATGATAGAAAATATATAGTATAAGATATTAATTTATCTAACATTTCCATTTGGTTAAAATATGTGTTTCATCTCATCAAACATGAGAGGTGTGATATGAATTTACATAAAGATCATTCTCTAATATGGATATATATATAAGACATAATGGTTATAAATCATTTTTTGTTATGTATTGATCATGAATTCATATTTTAATTATTAATTTGATCTCAAATTAATGGGTTTGGATTTGAATAATTATCTATAATAATTATCATATTATCATATTATTTTATATAGCACCCCAACCTAGTTTCCACTCAAACAGTGCACAAGGCCCGTTGATGAATTCATTGTCATGACATATCCAATTAATTAGGTTTTTATTTTTGATTTATAGTCTAGGATAGATCCTTGGTTGTATCTCAATGAGAGTTGGTTATTTATAGTGTATATTTTTACTAAAGATTAACAAAAGAGAGGGGTGATTTTGAGAAGAGTTTTAAGAAAATAATTTAATCAAAATAGTCAAAAAGTTGATAGACTAAGTGAATTTTGAATGATAAGAGAAAAATTGGTTATTGAGATTTAACTACTCACATATCAAGTAAATTTATCTTAGTGATTCATTCATGTTTGGAGTAATTCTTTGGTTGAAATTAATTAGAACCCGACTAATTCCCATGCTTTTATTTCATTTCTTAATGAACGAAACCATGAAGTGACAATCATATTTTCAACTTATAGAATATATTCATTGAATAAAATCTTCCAAAGAAGATTTAATTCTCAAGAAGGTGCATATGAAAAGGATTATTGTGTTATCCAATCAATACAACATAAGTTACATACTCAAAATCTCACACTGATCGGTTAAAAGTATAGTGCATACCATTCACATGAATAAAAATAAGAATTAAAAAATGAAATAATGTAAGATACATTGACTAAAATGTTTTAAAACCAAAATTACTCGAAACAGTTTGTTTATATATGTGTTTGAACTCCCATTACATGTTGTAGATCCCTCACAATGAACACCCACTATTTAACTCGACATCGGGAGGAGGATGAATATCGAGTAGAACTCCTTCTTCATTACAGATCTCCCTATGGGGGTAGGGTGATCCATAACTTATAAATGGTTTAAAGGGATCCTTTGGGACTTTAATTTGGAATAAATTCACTCTTTTGGTTGAAAATTCAAATGAGGTTCCCATGGTTTCTTTTTATAGGCAAAATTGGACATGGGTTTGAGCACCCTGTTTCTGAGATTAAACTTGTGTCTTGGTTTTGGACAAGTAGAAAGATATATCATGACATTTAAAAAATATAAGAGTAGTTTGAAGGACTTTTGAAAATCTAAATGTCTATGCTGGCAGCCATTTGACATATGTATTGGGATATATTTTCCTAATAAAGAACTAAAATTTTAAATATAAGCAGATTTTATCCACTGGAATGAATGGTTTTGATGGGCCATCAGATGGAATAATTGGGATTTATTTACTTGAGATGAGTTGTATCCCATTATTACTTAGATCTGACGACAAATTTTTCGATTATTTTAAGGATCTTTAGTTTCGTAATTTTAAAAACAGTGGACAGATTTCCATCGGATGCCATGCAGTTTTGCCAATTTCCTTCTAGATCTTCTCCAGGGCCCCCAAATCACCTCCTCCTTCTATGAATTCCTCGAAAAAGTAATATTTACCTTTTTACAGAGATACAAACAAAAAAAATTAATCATACATGATGTTCAATTTTATATTATTTCAATAATTTTCAATACAAACCATGTTTAACATCGTGGTGTAAAGGTGAAAATGAAATAGCTAAGCGTTATGTGATCACACCCCCACAACTAAATATTTTCACTCCTGGGAGAAGTCTCATATCCTAACCAAGTCTCATTCCTAAATATAAGGTTATAAAATTTTAAATAATCTTTTGAAATGAAATTCATCATGTCTTATTTATAGAATCAATTTTCTTATCATTTTTCTTTTCTCACATTAGAATTTGTTCAACTTCTTTTTTCACCCATGAAACATGACGCAATATACCTCACATATATGTTTCCCTCTTCACTCAAGGAACAAATAGAAGTTGAGTTATTATTTTCTCCTACAGTTCATGTGATCTTACCATATACTTTCCATGATTCTTGATTCCCTACCAGCAGAAACTAGTCTGCTACTAAAGTGGACTTCTAATAGGTCATAATGATGTTCAAAGGTTGGTAGGATTTAATGTATAAAAAATATAAGGCATAATAGGAGTCCTTAATATCATAAGTACAAAAAATGTCAAAATTCAGAAAGTGATCACAATGAATATACACACCCATACTCTCACAATTTTTATCACTTCCAACTCACTATCCCCATTATCTAGTTGTGTGGGTCATAAATGATTAGGGAATAATAACTAATAAACTTCTACTATTATCTATTAGTTTTATTTTTCATGTTTTGTTTTTTTTTCAATGTGAAAACTTTTTTTTACAATTTTCATTGTAGACAAAGAGGGAAATTTTCTATAATTATTATACAGTATGTCTTGTGAACCCACTACCCAAGGAAAATGTAGGCACCCTTTTTATCAATACATAACAATGATTTATTCCTAGTAATTCCAAAGCAAACACCCTATCCCCACACACGTTGAAAGTAAAACAATAATGTAATAAATAGGTGGGTAGGTAGGGATAAATAATCTTGTAATGTGGCTACCAAACATGCATTTCTTGGTATCCAAGGCTTAAGAAGGGTAAAATGTCATGGTGGAAAAATATAGTTTAATAAAAAAATGGATTTCAAATGAATGATGGCCTCTATAATGAATGTAGAACACATGAATACTATGTATTCATAAAGAATCATGGATAGTTCTAGTTTATCTACCTGACCCTGGAATCTCAGGAAAGTGATTAAAAGAAAGATTGTGCAATAAAGGTATTAAAATTCCTCTCGGGTAAGGGATTAAAATATTGGTTTTTACTAATGAGGCATGGGTTTAAAAAATCCATTAGAAACCATAGAAATATTTGAAAATATAAATTATAGAAATATATTCAATATTAACATTCATTTGAATAATATTATTCAAAAAATAATTTAATTTTCCACACAATCGACAAAAGAATGTAAAATGATTTTCAATTATTTTAAAGTGGGAATTATTTCCATGATGAAATTCAAATTTTGGCACTAAATATAGGGATAAAATGGAATAATGTTTACAATACTATTCAATAAGTGAGAGAAAAAACAATAAATATTCATATCTAACCCCAGAAATATACCCACCCCCTACACCTAGAACATGCAGTTTCCTCACTATAAAAAAATAACATGGGAAGGAAGGATAAAACCTTGTTGGTTTCATTCATAGATCACTTCTTGAACATGGAGTTCCTCCATTGGGTACTCCATAATGGCTTTATGAATGTGCTTCAGCAGCTGCCCATTGAAAGTGAAGGTTTTCTTGGTTTCTTTATTTTTAACCTGAGAAACAAAAACCGGAGAGACATTAGATAAATTGTATGGTCCATACCAGTGGTAAGAAAGATTACCCAGATTCAATTTTATACTTTCATTGTATAAGAGTACCTTCTACCTAATTTAGAACTGAAAATGAAGGATAATGAATTCATAGGAAACCTTGGTTCACTCCTTATAAATCCTAGAGTTATCATATGTGTCTCTACCTATTTTTTATCTCTCTTGTATCTGTAACTTCCTCTAAGAACCTACACCAGAAAGGTTAGAATTACATTTTTAATGGCCCAGTAGGCCCGGTGCTCAATCTCTATATGGAGGTGATAACTCATTTTAAAAAAAAGACTATAAGGTGACTTCTTTATTGGTATTTTAAAAGTATTATGGTAATACCATAATGTATCATTGAATCTAAGACTCTGATATTTTCTATTGGGTTGAGCCAATTTTTCAATAATTTGTTTTACAACTCTATTTGACACCTAATAATGATCATTGGTCTTTTTTTGAAATGAAGTAGACACTCGATGAACTACCCCATACCAGTGCACAAGTTATTTCACTATTCGGTTTCATAAATGAGAACCCTAGACACTACGGATGAACCGAGATAAGAAAAACCTATATGAAATTTGGGATCTCGTAAATTTTGACAATAGTTTTGGAATAAACTGTTCTAGTGGCTCGCTCCTCTATCCATTTTGACACGTAATCAACTGCCAGAAGAATGTAAAAGTGTCCAAATGAATTTGGAAATGTCCCCATAATGTCAATTCCCCAAACTTAAAACATTTCAGGACAGTTCAATGGTTTTTCTGGAGTTTAATTTCTTTTAAATACATTACCCATTCATTGAAAATGAGGACAAGATTTACAAAAATCCTGGGATTCAGAAAAAGTGTTGGCAAAAAAGACAGTAATTAATGACAATACGAGTAGTCCATTTGGGACTATAGTGGAACCCATACGAAAGAGTGTGACAGAATCTATGGATAGAATGAAACTCCCCATTTGGAACACAATTCCGAAGGACTTGATCACTATATGTATGCCACAGGTAGGGTTCATCCCAAATGTACCAACAAGACTTGTGTTTTAGATGACTAGCATGGTTTTTTTGAAATCAGTATGAATGCAAGCTGCTTCCAAATAATTTAAATTTTAGTAAACCAAGAAAAAACATCTGGAACACAGTACAATTTCTCTTCAGGAAACAATTCATTTAGAAGAATATAAGAAGATTAGTCATTGTCCAATAATGGTGGAATCCTACTAATATGACCATCCACCATAGTCTCTACTTCCTTTTTATCTCTAATTTGATGATTGAATTTTCGAAGGAGGTGCATCCATCAAATGAGGCATGGTTTGGCTTATGGTTTCATTAGGATATATCAAAGGCCTTCATAGACTGAAAATACAATTACCTTGCACCCTAAAAGGTATGGCCTAAATTTATCCAAGGGAGAAACAATGACAAGGAATTTTTCAGTTGTGGTGTAGTTTACTTGTCTAGGGTCTAGTGTACGTGAGCCATAAGTTATGAAATATAGAGATCAATCGACCCTTTTGACATGACTACCCCAACTGAATTGTTAGAGGAATCAAACATGAGATGAAATGAAAAATCTCACCAAGGTAGTCAGATAACCAAGGTGAAATGAGGATATATTTAAACTTATTTATATCATCTTTCCATTCTTAAAAAAACACTTTTTCCTATTAGAGTAATTGGGAGTGCAGAAGTGTATTTTTACTAAATTCATGAATGAAACGACGGTAAAATAAAGCATGACCTAGGAAAGGTTGCACAACCCATATATTATTATTGAATGTTAAGAATGAAATTAAATCCATATTTGCTTTCCCTACTAGAATACCATCCCATGAAACGAAATTCCCCAAAACTATACCATTTCACACCATGAAATGGAATTTATTGTAATTTTATACGAGATTATTTTCAATATAGTGATGTAGAACTAAATTGAAACTACTCAAACATTCATCAAGTGAGAATCTATATACAGTGAAATCATCCAAGAAAACATCCATGAAATTATCCAGGTAATCTGAAAAATACTAACCATACATCACTAGATAGTACCTAGTGAATTTCACAGACCAAATGTCATTTTTATATTGCCACATATTCCTAAGGTATGAGTGATGGTTTTCTTTTCACAGTCCTCAG
The DNA here is from genome assembly GCA_963277665.1 of Viscum album. Taxonomy (NCBI): domain Eukaryota; kingdom Viridiplantae; phylum Streptophyta; class Magnoliopsida; order Santalales; family Viscaceae; genus Viscum; species Viscum album. Next base: position 991,795,174 of record OY728146.1, read on the forward strand.
TGGAAATATGGATCTAAAATTATCCAGAATACCCATCAAGGAAATAGTAATGGGACTTCTCCACTAACCTCTCTAGCATTTGGTCAAGGAATGGAAATGGGAAATGGTCACTCCTAGTTAGTTGGCATAGTTGGTGGTAGTCTATTCAAAAACACCAACTATTTTGTACACGAGTTGGAACCAATTATTCATTCCCAGTTTTAATTACTTTATGAATAGTTTTTAGGAACTAAATGAATTAGACTGACCCATTGGATATTAGCAGTGGGGTACAAGATTCTAGAATCTAATAGTACATCTATTTTAGAAACATTTAAGGGGTTTGGGTTCAGTCGATATTGTTCCTACCTCACTATTTTAGCATGATCATTTAGCAACATATGTTGTGTGAAAATTGTCATTCTAATACCATGAATGTATGAAAGTTTCCATCCCAATGACTATTTATACTCCACCAAAAGTTCAAGAAGTCCCAATTCATGCCTATTATAAAGTGAAATAGAAATGATTATGGTCATCTTGTTTCCATTCTTATGATATGAATTGTTAAAATCTAGAGGCAGTTGTTTTAGTTCCAATTCAGGTGGATTTTGTATTGATGGTTGTGTGTGAGAAAGTGAGAGGTAAAAAATCTCATCTAACTCATTAATTCTATCATCCTCAGATGAATAATGACCTTTTACTAGTTTAGCAGTATCATAAATGGTCATTAGATCCTCAGTTTTCAAGAACTTATCAATTAATAATAATGCATGAAAATTTTCTAGACCACTACAAAAATTAATGCATGATTCATTAGCAATAATTTCATTCAAGGATGAATACTCAGAAATTTGATCAAGGGAATAAACATAATTATTTTTATAGGAAGTGAGTACATAAATTGAATTTACTAGGAGAGAGGAATGATCATCTGAGGGGTGATTCAAGGAATTATGGATGTTGAAATAGACAATGTCACCACCGAATTCCATAGATAATGTAGAATTATGGACATTAATTTTGGTTTTGGAAGTTTTCAAAAATGGTAACCCATATATAACTAGGGTTGGTCAATTCATCCTATCATATATATTTTTAGCACATAAAAAGCATCATGAAAAATTAAAATTTACACCTTCACAATAATAACCTCAAACACATTAGGGGGTGTACTCTAGTTTTCAAGTCAAAGAAAATTTAACATGGAATTCAATTCCCTACCCTGCAATGATGATTAAATGGAGTCAGGAATCACATTTATAGAGGTTCCTAAAACAAGAATAGCATTGGAAAAGTAATAGTCCCCTATGGTGCATGGAATTGAGAATGTTCCTCAATCATTAAATTTTGTGGAAAGTGATGGCTCTATCAATTCTATGAAATTCGTCCCCAATTTCACCTTTTCATCTCCACGAAGTCTCCTTCGGTGTGTACACATCTCCTTTATAAATGTAATGTATCATGGAATTTTCATCACGACATCAATGAATGGGATGTAGACTTGCACTTTTTTGAAAGTTTCCATGATTTCCTTAATAAGTTATGTTACTTTTTTTCTTGGTTCAGTGGACCTTTGGAGAAATGGAAGAGGAATGGTTGGGATAGGTTACTCATCAATAGAAACACTATTTCTTTTATAATTGATTATTTTAGGATAAGGTTCTACCTTATTTGGAGCATTTCCAGTTGTTATGATGGAGGTTTCTATAGGAGGGGATGACTCTAGTGGGGGTGTTATTTGGATTTTATTTTTTAACTCTAAAGGGTGATGACATAAAAATATCCCTTATCCCTAGGGTTAACTACTCAGTCAGATGGTAGTTTACCTAACTGATGAATTAGGATCCTCCCACCGAGTTGAGATGTTGGAATAATTTGGTTTTTAGGTCATGTATGGAAGCCTGTGTCATTTATTATAATTAGAGATTGTTGGCATCCATTTGTTTCATCATTTAATCTAGCTCGCCTCGGGTTTTACTGGTGTCTGTTGGAAATCCATTTTTTGTGGTTGAGGAGGAGATTGGTATTTCCCTTGGGAAATATAATGTGGTTGAAGAATGATATTTACCTATTTTAACTTTGTGTCCACATTGTTCATGATTTAGTTCATTGCACCTCATGGACACCGTAAAGAGGCACACTAGTCCTTGTAACAAATTTTCGAGTGTTCTGTGCCATGTTATCAATTAGGGTGCTTATAATGATTGTGGTTTTATCCACTAGTGCACCACCTATAGCAGCATTAATCATTTTATGATCAATTGGAATTAAACCTTTATTAAAATACTATATTAAATATTGATCGCTTATTTGGTTGTGTGGACAACATGAACATGATATTTGAAATCTTCCCCAATACTCATGATGTTTTTTCCCTTCAGATTGTCTTATACCACATATTTCTTTCCTTATTGTTATAATTCGAGAGGCTGGGAAATATTTTCTAATAAAAAGGTGTTTCATGTCCAGGCAACCTCTTATTGGGGAATTAACATAATATAACTAATATTTTTCTATATATTATAAATAAAATTACATTTAGCTATGCTTACCGTGTTCAACATTCACTTTAGTAGTTTCTAAGGTTGAACACCCATTATGAAATTATTTTATGTTCTTATGAGGATCTTCTATAGTAAGTACATGAAATATTGGTAATAAGAGACTTAAAATGGATTTTAGTTAAAATATGGCGACTTACCTTCTATTTGAATGTATTTGTGTTGTATATCAATGTCAACAAATGTCAGTTATTTTAGTATTGGACTTTTTTCCTCAATTTCATACATTTTAATTTTAGGTTTTAATTTGGTTCCAGAAAAATATGGGTTTAAAAAAGTCCCAAGTGGTGGTGTATCCTCTATCGAAGGGTTGTCTTGTGCATCTCGGTGTTGCTGATGTAGGATCCTATCTAATTTGGGGTCTAAAATTGTTATGTATCCTAAAGTAGAATGCAACATGCATAGAACCTGCACCATAAATAAAGTAGAATAAAAATATATATGAAAAGATAAAAGGTAAAACAAATAAATATTCACAAAAACTAAATAAATCTTATAAAAACACACACTAAAAACCAAAGAGATCCCCAGAGACAACCTCAAAATTTGAATGCATTGTCATGATAGGTCAAATTTATTATGTTTTTAATGTATATGTATAGTCTATGTCAGATCCTGGGTCATCTCTCAATGATTGTTGGTAGTTTATAGTTTGTATTTTTAATAAGGATTACAAAAACAGGGGGATGATTTTGAAAACAATTTTAAGAAAATAACTTAATAAAAATAGTTTAATAGTTGAATTACCAAGTGTATTTTGAAAATTATGAGATAAATTGGTCATTTTGATTTCAATACAAACAATTCATGTTAATTTTTATTAAAAATTCATTCATTTTTTGGGTTATTCTTTTGTTGAAAATAATTTGAATCCTGATTAATTCAGATGTTTTTATTTCAATGCTTAAAGAACCAATCCTTGACGTAACAATAATACTATAAAGGTCCAGCACTTATGCATGGAATAAGAGCTTCCAAATAAAATGTAAATCTCAATAAGGAGGGTATGAAAAGGATTATTATGTTTTCCAAATAGAACAACACAATTCACATACTCAAAACCTCACACTGATCGGTTAAAAGTAAAGAGAATACAATTCACTTGAATTAAAATAATAATTCAAATATAAAATCATGTAAGATAAATTGAATTAAATTTTTGAAACACCATATTACTATAATTCGGTAGCATATATTCGTGTCTCAACTGCCTTGACATGTGTGCATCTCCTTCATAATGAATGAACATCGTCTATCTCGACATCAGGAGGAAGAGGAAGCTTGAGTTGAACTCCTTCTTTATTTCAGCTCTCCCTATGGGGATAGGGAGCTCCAGAACCTACAAGGGGGTGAAATTACACATATGGAAATTTAATATGGAAGAACATCGTTACCTTAATTGAAGATTCAAAATAAGTTCCCATGGGGCCTTTTTCGATCCAAAATGGTACATGGCCTCGAGAACCCTATTTTTGAGATACCAATTATGACTTGGTTTTGGACTAGTAGAAATCCATACCATAAATTTGAAAAATGAGAAGAGTTATTTTATGGCCTCCTTAGTATCTCCATGTCAAATTTGGAGGCCATTAGACATTTGTTCTGCATATATGGTCAAAATAACCAACTAAACCTTTGAATTCGGGCAGATCTTGTCCCCTTGACAGAATAGTCGGACATGCCAATATATGAACAAATTGGGTTTCAGTTCATTGATATGAGTTGTATCCAATGATTTTTTGTAGAAGACCACAAGGTTTCTTCCCATTTGTTGTTACAAAATGCTTTTAATGTTTAAAAAAGTTGACTAATGTCCACGGGATGCCATGCAGTTCGGCCCATTTCCTTCTGAATCATCTTGGGGGCTTCCAAATCACATCCTCCTATAATGAATTCATCAAAAAAAAGTTACATTTAACTTTTTTATAGTTCTACACCCAAAATAAAATAATAAAAAATTAAGTGAAAAATTTAATTATTTCAATAATTTTCTTTAAAATAAAAGTTTAGAACAATGGTGTAAGGGTTAAAATGTAATAGTTAATTGTGGTGCAATCAGTTGGCCACGAGGCCATAGGATTGCCTCCCCAAATGCTGAAGGTATCTAAAAAGTAGAAAGGGTGTAAATAGGTGATAGTGGGGAGACTATATCCCCATGTTTTGATAATATTAATGGTCTAAATGTACCAAACATAGAAGATGAATGTGAATAATAATACATAACATCCAATCCTGAATATTAGAAAAATTGTGATAGTAGGAACATTAATCATGATGCTCAAACATACAATTTATAAAATATATAACCATTTTTAGCTATTAAAACAAAACATTCCACATCACATTACTCATACAAAACAAAAAATTGAATGGTTGACCATGTCCGACCATATTAGTATATACATATAGGCATGCTAAAAATGAGACACAAACATAAAACGAAGATAATGAATGAACCTACATGGTACCATGGCATCCAGACTATACTCATTAATACAATATGAACACAATGATCCATGTCCTACTCTTGAAAATAAACATGGAAATCAAAGTATAAAATCTACCCATGTCCTGAACGACCCATGTATTGTGTGACAGTAATTCTCCGTAGGGAACCACCATCATGTGTATGTCTTACATATATGATAGTGAAGATATTTACAAAAAATAAATCAAAGACTCATTACATTCGTGTATAAATAAATACCCTCTTCCACTATGCTCAACACAAAAAGGATGTGATCACCTTCTTTGGCCAACACTGATATACCATGTTACCATTGTTATATATATTTTACAAAACTATATTTATGTATTTATATAACTATATTGGAAATGATTTTTAGCGTAAATACAAAGGCATCTCTTGATGAATAACAAGACAAAGATCCCTTAGGATCCTTCTGTAAATGTATCCCTAACACCATGTTCCAACTGACACCTCTTGGGTCATAATAAAATTACCAATGCCATGAAGAAAATCCCAATGATGTACCAAGACCATTAGACCTCAGCTCATGAATCCTCATCAGCTAAAATATCACCATCCAAGGCTATGTGATTTCAATCCTCCATATAATATCCAATGACGGATCAATTTTTGATGACTCTAGAAATGGTAAGATTCATCCACCTAGATAATCTCTTCCTAAGAGACTCAATATTTGATGAGCCTCAACCCCCTAACTGACAGTATCCAGACCTTCAACCAAAGTATCCTCACAATCAACATGGATTTTATAAAATCAACTTCCAACCTAATTTATGGTCAACAACATCCTATTACGCAACTAATATAGGTCTCTACCCAAACAACTTCTCAACAACACCTCATAATCTATATAATATATATGTGCATACAACTCTAATGGGTCATCAGCCAATCACAATGTGTATAAATCAAAAAAAAAAGATCCTAATCCCCATCATCCAAGCACCTCATTACCCTACAAACATGTTACAAAACATATTGGTCAACACAATATCAATTTCTTTGGTCATCCCCTCAATAATGGTGACCTTGTCTCCTTAATCTGATGAACCGGTCACCCAACCTTATGTTAAACATCACTTATATGTCTTAGGCCTCACCCAACTTGATGAATTATGTCACTTCAGTCCAGGTGGTCATAACCACCTCAATCCTTAGGTAAGACTGACAATTTATTATGGATCCATCACAAGAACTATATATATATATAATTCATTTTAATTTAAATAACCCTCCCACCTATCATAACCTACTCATGTGGTGAAAATCCTCTGAACAAGCTTGTACGATTTATAGTCATGGGGAGGATTCTCATAAACTTGTCATGTGGTTGAATTTAAATATTAATAGAAGTGAATTATATTTTTATGGTCTCTCTCATTCAACCCAACTATATTCTCAAGATAAAACCCCAAAAACATGATTAATATAAAATAGAATGTTGGACACCACATACCTCATACTGGTAGATGGTTTCTCACTAATGATATCCTCTAACTCAAGTTGATACATAATAAATTAATTTTTTCGATGGACACCTTAAATATATGGTAAAACAACTCACATGAATTTCGGTCACAGTGTGGAGAGATAAAATAACAATGAAAGAAATAGGATTCAATGACATACTGATACACTTCCAATGAGTCTGAAAATGGTTTAATAGCAGCTCTGTCAAGGAGTGGAGCTCAAAGACATGGAGGAATGGATTTGGAAGGAGAACCCTTTGTGTGTATGGGTGGAGAGGATGAGAAATTATAAGAAGGGAGAAATGGTGTTGGAGGGATAAGTAATAATTTCCCACTATTAAATGAGGTGTACTATTTTCTCACATGGTGTGGCTATCTCTGTCCCAACCATGTTCACTCCCAGTCAAATGGTACCTCTTATTTGAAATACTAGGAACACATTTTACAAATCTAGGAATCGTTTTGGTTAAAGCCACTATCCATGGATCCAACATGCATGACCATGTTACACTGATTCCCAAACCATGCATAGGATTTTTGAATACCCTATGTTAAATTATTTGAGATATTTCACAATCATGTTTTCTCTCTTGTAAGGTTTTGAGAACCATGGAAAATAAAAAGGACCTCCACATGGTTACTCCTAGGATGATGCATGGTTATTCTAAACTAAATCCCTCAGATTGCACACATTGAGATGCTAGTTTTCCATCCTATGACTCACCAACAACCTAACTGAAATCCTAATGAACTTATTGATACATAAAAACCATCTAAAATAATGGTCTTAGGATAAAGAGGCTCATAGAAATGGGTTAATAAGACGAATAAAATTGTTTTTTCAACCACAAAATTTAAAAAATCAAACGTGTTGAGGAATTAAAATAGTCCCAAAAACCCGAGAGGTTATATTTTCTATATAGAATATGATGATAGTTTTTGCATAAATTCAAGGTTCTTCCACCATCCATTTTTATTCTTCGTTTATTCTTGTAGTATCACTACACATTGATCATGCCTAAACATGCAACTTATTCACAGTTCTCATGATGCCTCTACAAAGCAACACAACTTCAATTAACAACAATAACTCAAGATCAACATATTCCTTCATAATTCACAACCTAGTCAATATCCCAATAGTCCCTGCCTCATTACACCATGCTTTTAACCACTATCATAAAAATATATTCTATCGTCCACCCTCTCCTTTTACCTCCCACTTGGATTGATACATAATCCCCATCATATATACTAAATCACCAATCCACCACTTATATATCGATGCAACTATTCATTTCTTTCATTCGATGACATAAGGGATATAAACTTGCAGTCCTTTACAGAGTTATAAAGAGGTGGCATGGTAAAATAGATGGGATAATTATACCTTTATTTTGAAATGGCCTGATTCTAAATCCCGAATAGTTTTTCCAGATATATTCATACCTAAAAATTAATGGTATGAGGGATATAGGGTTCATGTATGAAAAACTAAATAAATAAGTCTCAAATTAATTCATTATAATGAACATCACTAAATATTTAAAAAATAGTTATTCCATGTTACATAGTTATATGTGTTATTAAAAATATTTAAATTAAACATAGAATAAATGAATCATAAGAAATGTTGATTTATCAATGCATAGAAAAAAGAATACTTAATTTAAAATGATCCCTACATCAAGATATAAAATTTTATCCTTCAATACGTTTCTTTGATTTGAGGAGGAATTCGATCTATAGTTCTTAGTTTATCCATTCTCCCTTACTCCCCATATTTATCTAGGGTTTTTCTGTCCTATCCTGGTGAGTGGGGTTAATGTTATATGTAATGGTATATTATTATTCCATCCCCATCACATTTAAAAAAATAAAAAAAATTAATAAATTATATGGTTAACTCAGTGACACACTAAACACGAAGGCCACAATGCGAACATGGAAAACACATCACATTTAAAAATATTTTTTATTCTGGTCTCAAATTTCCAATACTAGGCTTCATATAGAATACATAAAAATTTATCATAATTACATGGGAAGAACAAAAAATAATGTTATTTGACAAAAAATAATTTTTATTGAGAGAACCCTATTTACACAACTCCACAATAGCTCAACATGGGGGTAATAACCTCACCCTAGAATCAAAATAACCCAAAAATAATATTTGTGGGGTCATTTTATAGAGTAAACTTACTATTTTACCCTATGAAATCTCCTAGGACTCTAAAACTAAAAAGATATGTAATTCTAAATTTGAAAAAACACAAGTTTGTGAAAATTCATAAGGATTCACTAAATCCTTAAGAATACTTCCACAATGATTTAAAAAAAATAAGAACCATAATTTCTATAAAGTAATTTTTCAAAATATATCTCCCATGGGTTTGTTAACAACACAATTAATACACCATTAACTATAAATTCTAGATAACATTCACAAAAATCAGTTCCAACAACTTTCAAATGAAAATTTATTCATTTATTCCAAAAGTCACTCACAATAATATCACATAAGATAATCCCAACATAATAAAAATACTTGATAGTCAATTAAATAGTCAATTAAATTTTTTATCATTATATTATATCATAGCATATCATAGTAGTGTATAACTTGTATCCAATTTACCAATAAAAAATAGTATTGGTAGATATCCAATAATAAAACTCTTTAGTTCACATTTTTTATCAGAGTGTCTAGTTAATATCTCCTCTAAAAATTTCACATTCAATACCAAAATATTAAAAATTCTCATTCTTTTTCATTGTAAGAATAATAATTGCACAAAAATACCCCTTAAATAATTTATATATCCTCTCATTATAAATTAAATCAACGATGAAATCAATTAAATTCCATGAATGTAAAATAATAACTAAACCATTGAATAATTGGTGAAAAAAAACTTGGGAAGGGGGTATTTTATTTAAACACTCCTTTTTGATAATGATCATTGGAATTTGAGTGCCAATTTGTAGATTTATAAAGTATCTATTTGTAGTTTTTTTCATGGTGTTTATAATTTTTTATTTTGATGAATCATTCACTAATTTCACTATGATGCTCTTAATATTTTATACAATGAAGTCATTTATAAAATCAAATTTCTCTTCTCTTTAATGATGAAATTGTTTTTAAAAATATCAATAGCTCTCATTTTTAATACATGATTGTAATGGGATATTTCACTTCTTAAACCATGTCCTCATGATAAATATTCATCAATGGATGTATTGTATATATATTTATTTGATTTAATGTATTCAAACTCAATAATTTTGAATGAAACACTATATTTTCTATTTCTTATCTAATAAATGAAAACAGTCCCTGAAAAAATTCACTACCACATATGGAATTTTTATCATCCAATAAATGGGAGAAATTTTCATTTCCCTGTCCCAATAATGTATGTATGTTTATTCATTATAACACAGAAATAATTCCATTATATTACTATCATATAAAGGTATTTTTTTCATTACTAATATGTATCTTTCATTCATAAAATTTTGTACCTTTTAGGATGGAAATAGAAAATTAATATTTGCTGGCCTATTGTTGTTATATACTTTAAAAATATAATGAATTTTATTTACTCTATGATATTAATCTCATTTTCGTCCTTAAAATTTAATAATTTTCTTAGGGGATCAATTTTTGATCTCATATCCAAGGAATCCAGCATTTGAAATCATTTCAGTATCTCTGTTGTGTATTTGATTAGAAAATACAATTTTTATTCCTTTCATGTACCACCCTCTAATCGAGAAAAAAAATAATGATTCACTAATCATGTAACATTCAATCACACACCTCATTAAGTCATCAAACCACTATAATTGTTCACTATTTGATCCTCCATATTTTATGATTTCAATATAAATAACCACAATTTAAATTTATCACTCTACCTTTTCAAATAAATAATAAAACTAACTCCACCTCGCAGAAATTATTTTCTTTATTGGATATTAATAAAATATAGAATATCATTTACTCGGTGGTTGGGTCAGGATATACTATACTTTAATTAACCATAAAACATTAGTCTTTTCATCTTGAATAAGAAAGTATATTTCTATCCAATAATCACCTTTATAATATGAAATGTATTCAGGAATAAATAGTTAACTAGAATTGGAGAACCAAGATCATTTTTTCCACCTCCTATTTTAAATATTAAAAAAACTATTTCTATACAATCCACATGATAAAATATATCATAAAAAACTATTCAATTAAAATGGGAATTTAAAATCTTAAAATAATTGATTTGTATCATATTTTTTATACAACTCCCCTGTAGTTAAAATTATATTTTTATTTTATAGACTCATTAATATTTCCAAAGTTTCATTTCATTGATTACTCAAGATCTTAATTTACTTACGTGTTCATATTCTCATCCTTATAATATTATTCTATTCGTTTAAGAGAAACTGGGGATAATATACATAAATTGGGAAGATGAATTATTCTTTTTGTTTTTACTAGAGTAATATAACCACCAATATTATTCTTATAATCAATTTTATCCACAATACATGACCTTTTTATAAGAAAATAACTTATTTATTCTTCATTAATATTGGTGTCTACTTTAGAATCATAATTAGACCTATCTATTCACTTGAGGTGATTAATTTAAAACCAAATTATTCTTCAATGTCCAATATATATTGAAAATATTATTATTTTATAAATAAATTTCAAATTTAAAATAAAAAAAATGTCCTCTTTATTTTATTGAATTATTTTTAAAATTTTTTCATTGACTAATTTTCAATAAATATAACGTTCTCTTAAAGATATTAAAAAATATATTGTTTATTTCGCTTATTGAGTTTAAAAAGATTAATTTTATTGATTGATAAGTACATTACAATTGGATTCATACCATACCATATCTTGGAAGGATTAGTTTCTGGTCCCAAACACAAAAAATTAATATTTCTGATGTATAAATATATAAAGGATGATTCCTCCAAAAAATTATTTGGTGGGTATTTTTCTATGAGAATTAGTTTTATACATTTTATTGTTAGATTCATATTCTAAAATACACCATGATAATGGGAATTAGTTACCACTGAAACATGGTTCCTTATTCCATGTTTATTTGGTTAATATTCAATATTGATTTTAGTTAAATTTAATTTATTTCTAATATATAATCACATGGTTTAATAAGGGAACATCATCTGTATTAATATTCAACATCATGTAATGAAATTGAAGGTACAAAAATATTTGAAATAAAAATTAAATATTTCCTAATATTAATGGCTCATTTAATGATCGAATAAAAAATTATAATTTTTATTAGTATATTAATATTAATTATAAAAAAATTATTTCTTTTATTCAAAAAGGAAATAGTTTTAACTAAAAAATTTTATTATATTGTTTAATTTAAAATATTAATTTATAATTTTAGGAATTTTAATTTTAAAATACTAATATTTTATTTAAAATAATATTATCAAAATTTACCTATGGTATAATATTGGGATTTTTTGGAAAAATATAGATTTTTCAATGAATAGTGGAAATATTGATTAAAAAAAGTACTTTGTTTTCAAAAAAATCACTAATTTAGAAATAAAATTATGTTTTCAACATAATTTAAAGTAAATTACTTTTTAATATTTATTTAATCATCTAAAATAATTTTCAATAAACATTATATTGTTTTTAGTATATGTTTTTTTGGGATTAAAAATGCAGTTTTTGTAAAAAAACATTTTTATAATGCATAATGTCTATCCAGTTTTATTAAATAAAATAATGTTTGATTGGGAATGTATTAAATTAAATTTATAGATTATATAAAATTAGATATTTTTTTTAAAATAATGATTATTATTAGTCACTGAGTTAATATAAAATCATCTTTTTGAAAACACTCTCCTTTGAAACTTGGTTTTTCATTGTGTCAGCACGATTTGATTTAATTTGAAATTTAAACTTATCTGAAATGAATTGGGCGTGATGGATTAAATATTTATTATCAAAATAAATTATATTTTATAATAATTGGAGCATAATTTTTTTCCAAAATGAATATTGAAAGGTGAAAATTATTTATCGCGGCTGAGGTAAAAAAGGTTCTCTTGGGAGTTAAACTAAATTTATCTTCGTTAAAATGGAATAAAACTTATATAAAATAAATAATATGTAATTTTTTTACATTATACCATATCTTATCTAGAATAGTTTATTATGTTATCCATGTTATATGAAACAATGATGAGTGAATTTCATTCTTTATAAAAATTACAAGTGTGCCACTCACCCCACTTATTAAGGGAACCCCATATCCTACAATATTTATACCTTAAAGACCAATTGGTTCAAAATATACCTTCCCAAATTAATTTTATAATTCCATTATATCATCATTTAATCAATATAAGTTTTCTTAAATCCATCCAATAGTGTAATTTGGTGAAAACCAAAAGATGTTACAAGATGAAGAAGTAACGTTCTCCAACAAGTGTTTTTAAATTTCTCTCTTCATCAGAACCTTAAATTAATATTAAATAATTCTTATATACTAATATAAGTATTTTATATATAACTATATGTTATTATGTTAATTTTAATACCAAAATCATTCTCATATTCCATCAAATGATTTATGAAATCACTATTTTTTTAGTAGAAAACTACCACCCTTTGAACTATTTTCAATCATTTTTATGTTAAAACATCTTGATGTTGTGTTGGATGATGAATATTAATTACTTTTACATGAAATTTATCTATTAATTGTACTTCTGGATAAATTATATCATAAATACATTTATTTTCATTCAATTTCGTAATGGATACGATAACAATGCTAGTGTGTATGGAGGATGACCGCCTTGGGAAGTGATATGATTGATTTTTCACTAACGTTTTACATAGAAGTTAATAAAGTCAAAGATATTAAATTTATGTGATATAAATTAAAAAATATTGGTATTAATGTAATTTCTATAATATTAAAATATAATATATCATTTTTTTCATACCTTTTAACTTATTGAAAAAGTTATATCATTATTTGTGTACATGTGGACTACCACCTTCACATAATGATGTGACTCTATTTTTATCACCACAACACATGGTTGATATATATAAGTATATTTAATAAAATATTATGGTAAATAATATATTAATTTCATTATATAATGATAAAATATTTCATATCTCATTTCCATAATAATTTTCATGAAATGGAAATGTTACTCATGCATTAGTACCACTTATCATCTGCATGATCACAACATAGATCATTTATCAAACCTAAATTTAAAGAATTTTCATAAATGCATAATTTATATATAAATATGACAATTATAACATGATTATTATTCTATATATATATTTAAATAATACCCTCTTTGACCATAATCAACCCTTAAAAGTCATTATTGGCACATAAGCTGAATATGGTCAAAAATTACGATGTAAACATAAATTATTATGTAATTTTATAGAAGAGAGTAATATGTTAAATAAAATAAATATTAAAATTTAAATTTTTCTCAATAAATTAACTAATTAATATATATTTATATAATTTTAGATGATAAAGACACGCATTGATAGTTGGACTGAAAGTAGGGGACTTTATCACATTTTTCTATCACTGAGGTATATTTTTCTGTTAAACACCTATAATATTTTACAAGGTATATATATGAACCCATTGACATGTTATATAATTTAATTCTCTTTTAAAATGTTATTTATTATTTTTAATGCAATTATTTCTTAGGTATTATTATTAAATGTCTTCCAAAGTGATAAGGTGCTTTTCGTTAAAAATATTTTAAGGTTTTATTTCAAATTCATCATGTTCAAAGTATATGTTTTTCCATTTATTTTTTTAATATTATTATTTGGAAATAATTTTTTTATTAATTTAAATTTTCTGTATATTTTATATTATTTCAATTGTTCTCCCAAAGTAAAATTTTCATGTGTTTTAAAAAGATCATTTTGAAAAATGAAAAAGGATTGGTCTATATAGTGAAAACAAATTTTCCACCACCATGGTACTTTTAGACATAAATATTACATTAAATGAAGTCATGATTTATAAAAATAAAAAATATTTTCACATATTTTATTTTTATTTAATTATGTTCTTCAATGAAAACAACATTTTTGTATTGAATATGGTAATTTAATATAAAAGGATGTTCTAATATAAATAATTGATTTTCATGGGAGTTTAATTGTGTTTTTTAAAATGTTTTATCGTGGTGATATTCTAGAAAAAAAATTTTTTATTCAAGATATGTTAGTTGATCATTATTTAAGTGAAATGGGTATGCCCAAATGAAATTTTGGGACAATGTTACAACTTATAAAATGGGGAGGATTAAATAAAATCATTTGATCCTATTATATCTTAAATGATGGGTTTCCCAGTCTGTTCTCTAATAAATTGGGAAATGTTTATTTTCTTAATAGAAATGAATGAGGGAGTTAATAAAGGGTTTTACTATGAATTTTACTTGGATTCAGTTATTGGTGGTATTTTTTAAATGTAAATATGAATGTGATGCTCTATGTAAATGATAAGGGTTTTAATATCTTGTAAAAGGTTTTAAAGGATTTATTTGAGAAAAATGAATGTGGTTCTTTCATGTAAATATGATTTATTTAATTCACTCAATGAACATTGATATAAATTGAAATGTTTAATAGGTTTTCATGTTTTTACTAGACTAACTATTTCAATTCATTTTATATTCCATACTGATATTTTTCCCTCATCTCACATTTTAAAATGTTTTTCCCAAGATGGGTAAGGGAGAAAATGAAGTCAAGTTGAAATTTATTAAGAATTTTCAATGTAAAATAATTATGTGTTGTTTTAAAAGATATTATATCGTGAAAAAATGGATATTAATTAGATGTTTCAACTTTTTCTTATATGGTTTTTATAATGTATGATTTATGAACTAATTATCTAAACGGATAAATATTAGTAGATCCTCAATATGAGAGAAAGTAAATTATTGAAAAAAATCAAGACTATGTATTGTTTAAAGCCAGAAGCTTTTTTTTGTCATCATAGGTTGAATTAGACAACTTTAGTTATTAGGATAATGATAAAATATTAAATTTAAAATATTTTACTTTATAGTTATGTTGAAATGATATTGAATTTTAAAATTACCATGTTGACTCATCTAATATACTTTTTTTCAAAATGGGTTTCTATAGATGGAAAATAGAAGATATAGTGGAAAGGCCCTGACAGTTCAATATCCCTCCAAATAAACATCTTGAGATAGTAGGAATTGTAAGAAAATATTTTGTTTCAATGATAGATCGTTGAAAAAAAACTATAAATAGTTTTGGTATCCATACTAAAGGTGCACCTGATCTACACTAAAAGAATATCCCTATTATGTAGAATTTAATGAGGTAATATCCCTAATAATTTATTGTATCATCTAACATCGTGGTATAAGAATGATTGATTAATCCTAAGGGGAAGTTATTTGATGTCATGGGATGATAATAATTTCAAAATGGAAATCTTACTATTAATTAATTTAAAGGTAAAGATGATCTATGGTGGTATTTAGTTAAGAACTAAAGATAGAAATATGATCCTGATTCCATGGTATGAGAAATAATTAAAGATATTTTCCTTAACAAATAGATACCCTTAGTTTATTTACTCTATGTGGAAGAACAATTCAACAAATTGAGGAAAAACGTTGTCAATTTTATACCTATAAATGAATAAAACATCAAAATATTGGATTGGTCTGTTAAATATTTTATTTTGGACACTCAATAAAAAAATGATAGTATTTATTCACGGTTGAAAACATTTTTACAAAGATCATATCCTGAATGATAATCAAAAAGTTATTATAAAGTAGTTAGTTGTACTAGGAATGTTGAGATAGAGTTTTCTAACATGATTTACCTTCAAGATAACAACAGTACTAAAAGGTCAAGGTGAAGGGAAATGTAGAATAAACCTACTAAAAATATGTATGAAATCTCCCAAAATTTTCTATGTGTGGAAAAAATATTTTAAGTAATGTTTGCAGGATATGGGAAGTATTTTTGGTGGGGTCAGTTCATTCATAAGGACCATGACTATAAATAAAATAGTCATGGAAAAACAATGAATGGGGTAACTAATATCCATAAATGGGTAGATTTTTAGTTTTAATGATTTGGGTCATGATGAAAACATGTGTATGCAGTATGTTAAATAGGATAGAAATCATCATGATCAAAAATAGAATGGTGTAGAGAAGTCATTTTATACAGTGATTGTTGATATTGGGAAATAAAAAGAAGTTTCTAAAGTATTTTACTGGTTTATTATATTTATTTCAATAACCTTTTTTACTATGGATATTTATATACAATTAATTCTTTGAAATTTTATGTAATTTGGGAATATCACCTCATGAATGTAGGCTATATATTATGGAGAAAAAATGAGGAGAAAATATTAAAGCTACCACATTTTATATGAATATTCATGTTGATATTATTAGGATATTATTTACTATATATTTTTTTAATATCGCTATAATAGAGTTTTATATCATTCTTACTATAGAATTTCATTCATTTTATCATGCTATGATAGATTTTAGATCTATTAAAGTTGCATTCAATTATTTTATTCCTCTGATAACATACCAATAGGAAGTTAAATTTATTATAGATGGAAGGAAATGTTACCAAGATCATCTTAATGAATTTTTTTTCATTAAATAGATTGATGTTCAACTAGTAATTCAATTAATATATGCGTTTCTTTATGAATTTCCTTGATTTATTCTTGATCGGAAGGTTGATTTTCAAATTGAATTAGTACATAATGGAATGCTAATTTTGATACAAAATTATCTAATAGATCACATTGAAATTTTAGAATTGATAATGAAATTACAGGATTAATTAGAAAAAAAATCCATCTAATGTAGAACCTCACTATGGGGGGCTCCTATTTTGTTTATTATAAAATATAGATAATAAAATGATACTTTTTGTTGATTTTATAGCCTTGAATTACATCCCTGTTAAGAACATGTATCCTTGTCCTAGTATCAATGATTATTTGTATCATCTCTTGGGTGATCAGTTACTTTCAATGCTTGACTATAGTTTTTGGTCCCGTCAGTTGATGATAAAGGATTTAGACATTCTAATGATTGTGTTTTAGACTATATATTGGAAATATGATATTTTGTTTATGAAGTATGGGTTTTCAAATTCACCTTATGTATTTTTGGACCTTACAGATAGCATTTTTAATGATTTTTTGGATAAGTTAGTGGTGGTGTATATTGTTCATATTTATTATATTCTAGAATTAAATTGTAAAATTAATGACATAGAAGGATTGTTTTCCAAACATTAAAATAAATGAAAATATATGTAAAATTTAGTATAATTTTATTTTGGTAAAAAAATTCATTCCTTGGACATACTGTTTATAATGATGGCCTAAATATTCACCATGCTCAAATAAATGTTATTAAATAATTACCAAGAACATAAAATATCAAATATATTCATTATTGTCTTATATTAGTGGGTTACTTCCAGAATTTTTTGAAATCTTATCTTGGTTTTCTAACCCACAGACTATGTTAACATCAAAAAGAGATAAATTTATATGTAAAAAATAATGTGTTTATTGTTTATAGGAACTAGAAAAGAAGATTTGTAAGTGATCTTGTTTTTCCACTACCTTTTAATAAATGGTGAATTCGACATCTATAATGATTCTTAAGTGAAATGACATGGGTTTTTTAGAATATAAAATGATCAGATAATTTATTATGTTTATGTTAGTTATAACATCATTAGTTAAATTAATATACCAAATATTTGGTATTTTATGTTGTGGTATTTTCTTAAAAAAATTGATGCATCATCTTTATTGAGTAAATTCTGGCAAGTAAACTAATAAAAAATATTGATGTATATATTCACATAGAATGAATTGATCATGAGATAAGGAATATATTTGGAAATAATAAAATATCATGATACCATGATTCATTACAATACTAGAAAATAGAATAACGTGGATGATTATTTGAGTTGAAAACATAATGCAACATTAACGTTGTGACGTTAGGAACACGATACTTTTTTAATTTATTTTATAAATTTAATCCTTGACGTTATGGATGATAGGACATCATATAATTTGTTATATGTTTCAGTATAGTAATTTTTTTAGAATTAATTAATAATGACCAGTAGGAGGATTAATCTTTGGAGGAAAAGATATAATCAATTAGGAAGGGTTTGTTTGACGATTTTATTTTTGATGAAGATGGTGTTTTAAAATTTATAAAAATATTCTGTTTTCATTTTGATTCCATGATTCAGAATGACTTGATTTGCGAGGCTCATATCTTTATGTCTTCCATTCATCTAAGAAAAACAATGACTTATGGAGACCTCATGATCATTAATTGTGGGATGAAATAAAATGATATATTTCTGAATTTACCATGAAGTGTTCAACATTTCGTCAGGTTAAATCCCAAAGACAATATTAAAGAGGATTATTTAACCTTTTCCAATATCTAAGTTAAAATGAAAAAAAATATATTAATGGATTTAGTCACAGTATTTCCAATGACATCTCATGGTAATAATGTATTTTGGGTTATTATGGATTGATTAACTAAATATGCACATTTCATTCCCATTCGAGATATAATGTCTATTGATCATATTTCTCAACTGTATCTAAAGGAGGAAGTAATGTTATATAGAATACCTCTATTAATTTTATCATACCTAGATCCAAGGTTAACATCTAATTTTTATAAGGGACATCGGAAGTCATTGGGTACTATATTAACTTTTCATATATAATTTATTCTTCAATCTGATGAACAGTCTGATGAGGCACTTTAAACCAAAGGTGAAATTATTTTTTCTTATTCATTGGATTACTATAGATATTGGTATAAACATATTTATTTGGTGGTGTTTCCATATTAAAATAGTGTTCTTTCTATCATATATATGGAAAAATTTTAGGAAATATACAGATTTTTTTTTTGAAAATTAGAATTTTGGGATGATTTTAGAGAATCAAAGTTTATCGGACAAGAGTTGGTAGAAAAAATAGAGGATAAATTAATTTTTATTTAGTAACGTATGAGGATAGCTCAATTTAGGCAGAAAATTTATGCAGATATCCAGAATATTTCTTAAATTTTCTACATGGAAAACTTTTATAATTTTAGCATGAAAGGAAATCAATTAATTAGTTCATTGGATTTTGTGAAATGATGGAGAAAATTGGATTGGATGCCTATCAACTGTCCATACCTCCGATTTTATCCCAGGTATACAATGTTTTTTCATGGATTTAAATTAATGAATTTTTTTTCCAGATTCAACTCATTTTTTGATCTAGGAATTTGATTTGTTTGAATATAAGCTTTCATATAATGAAAAACCAGTTCATTTTCATGACTATAGAGGGATCACTTTTTTAAATAAGGTGATTCGCCAGGTTATGGTTTTATTAAAAAACCATATAGTTTAAAATACATAATGGGAATATAAAAATGCATTGAGAGAACCATATCCCCATTAGATTAATAAGTGAATAAAATTCTGAGTATGAAATTTATAAAATGAGGAATGTAACAACTGAGTAAAATATAGATTAAATCACCCTCATATTTATTAATATAGTTATACCCATTATAAAAATATGAAGTATTTTTTAAAAAAGTAAATATTTTAACTAAATAAATATATTTTATGTATTTATTTAGATGTTTAATTTATAAATTATAGAATTTGAATTTCAAAATATGAAAATAATTTCTTAAATTATAATATCAAAATTATCTTATGGTGGAGATTCGGGTTGTTTTGGAAAATAATGATTTTACAGTGAATAAAGAAATGTTTTTTAATTTTTAACAATTATTTTTTTTAAAATAAATTATCTTTTTTTAAAGTACCCTTATTTTTTTAATATTATTTCATGTGAAATTAGAAATATTTATTTAAATTTAACCAACATAATTAATTTTTAAAAGACACTATTTTTTATTTTTGGGGTATTAATAGCGTGTTTTTTTTAAAAACTCTATTAAAATAAAAAATGATGTAAATTTTAATTAACAATAATAATATATCACAAGGAATTTTTTTAAATTAAATTAAAAGATCATATATAAGTAAATATTAATTATTTTTATATACTGATAATTATTATTGATTTATTTAATACCGAATAATCATTGTCTAAAAAAATACTCTTCTTGAAATATTTCACTTTTTTTAGGTTTTAGTGTTTTGATTTAAAATATTTTTTGAAACTTTTGTGAATTAAATTTTGTAAAATGGATTCAATATTTTTAATCATATTAATTTAAATTGTCCAATAATTAATGCTTAAATTTGGGCCAAAATAAAATTTAAAAAATAATAAATAATCATTGATAAAGAAAAATGGTTTCCTGATTGGGTTAAACTAAAATAGAAATGGTTAAATGAAATAAAAAATAAAAAATTTATATTTTATGGAAATATTTCATCCTTATTCCTTCTATTATCTTGACTGTTTCATTATTGGATTCTTGTGACTTTAAAAAACATGGGTATAATTCATTCTTTTCAAAAATTAAAAGTGTGCCACTCACCTCACATATTAAAGGAAACCCCCTCTCCTCCTATCATCACACAATAAAATCCAATTTTTCCACTAATTCATGAAAAAATAACTTATTTTATTCCATTATATAATCCTGGAAGACTTATTTTGGATTAAAATCTAGCCATTTAATCCCTTTGGATATAACAAAAAGTAATTACCCAACGAGGATGTAACGTTCTACAACGAGCATTTTTATTTTATTTCTCACTCAGCCTATTAAATTCATCTTAAACACTGATAATATCATAAAAAATATATCTTACATATATTTATATGTTATTTAGATAATTTCATAACCTAATTTATTATCACCTTCCTTTAAATTGGGTTAAAAATATTTATTCATGTGTATGATATACTACAACCTCACGAACTGATGTCATTCATTTTTCTATTACACCTCTCACGGTTTGGTATTAGTGTGGATATAAAATATATATGATATATATAACATATTTGTACATCTTTATCCAATAAAAAATATATATCTTATTTACATTCCATTCCACATGGGATACAATAACGTCACTTGTGAGTATGGAGGACTATCACCTTATGAAGCGATGTGAATTGTGTTTTGAGTAAAACATCATATAAAATGTAATAAGCATAAATTTAATGAATAAGTGTTATATAAATAAAATAAATTTGATATTTAAGACACATTTATCACTCTAAAAATGAAATATATCATTTAATTTTAATTCTTTTCACTCACTGAAAAAGTGATAATTTTGTTTGTATATGCGTGGACTACCACTTTCACTAAGAAATGTGACTCTATTTTCATTAACAAAATTGATGGATGTTATATATATATAATTTTATTTAAATAAATAGTATGTTACATATTATATTATTATCATTATGAATAAATAAAATATTACTTACCTTTTTTCTATAATTATTTTTGAGAAATCTAAATGTTACTCTTGCGTACTTACAACCTACCACTCAAAGATCATAACATACATAATTTATGAAATACAGATATTTTTAATGGTATTAAAATTATAGTTTATTTATAAATATTTTAATTATTTCATGATTATTATTCTGCATATATTTAAATAATGACCTCTTTGACCAGATTCTTCATTCTAAAGACTTTTAAGACATATAATCAGAATGTGGTCAAGACATCTGATTAATAATAATTGATTATGTAATTATATATATCATAGAAATAAGTGGAATGAAATTAATAATAAAATGTATAAATTATATTATAAAATTAAATATTTAAAATATGTTTATTATTTTGGATGATAGAAATGCACGTTACTATTCATACTAAATGTAAGGGACTTCACCTAAATTTTCTTTTTTCTAGGTATATTTTTATTCTACACACATATACTATTATATGAGGTGTATATACATACCATATATCAATTAACTTCAAGTATTTTTCTATTTTCATTATATTTAGTGTTTTTATAACTACATTCATTCATGTGAATTCTCATTCAAAAATTTATAATGTGATAAGGTAATTTTATTTTCAAAATTATCATTAAATGTTTTGCATCCATCGACTTCAATTCCATTTCCATTTTTTAAAATTATATTATTGATTTTTCTATATGGATTTAAAATTATTTACATTTTACATTTTCTACCTCTTTTAAATTATTTTAATTTCATTAAAAATGATTCTTTTCATGTTGTTTACATGTAACTTTTAGATAACTGAAAAATAAACTTTCTATATGGTGAAAAATAGATTTTCATTTTCCTGGTCATATTCTAATTTATACAATCAATTTTATTATTTGATTTTATTAAAGAAAAACTATCGTCATTTTTTTAATACTGGTATAGATTTTTTAAAATAAATGTTTATTTTGATATCCATATGTGATTTGATTATGATTTTAAAAGAGTCATATTCAAATGTTTTGGGATGATAATTTTAGAGTAATTTTTTTATTCCTGATATTGTACTTTGTAATTATACAAGTGTAATGGTTACACCGAGATAGCTTTGGGTGATCCTGTTGCAGCTTTAATGATGGGGAATCCATGATAGCGATGGGTCTTCCTGTTATAACATAAATAATGAGTCCTCCTAGATATATTTTTGATGCATTGGTTAATGTTTCTTTCTTTTATTATAATAAAGGTAGGAGTTAGACAAGTGTTTCTACTATGAATTTAGTAGGGAAATAGTTATATCTAAAATAGGATTAAAGAAAATTATTAATGTGATATTGTAAGTTATCATAATGGTTTTTTAAATTCATGATAAGGGATTAAGAAATTTACTTAGGGAAAATATAGGTTAGTTTTTCATGTGATTTTTTATTCCTTTCACTAAATGAACATTGATATATAGGTAAATATTTCACGGGTTTTAATGTTTTAATGGGACTAATAGTTTCTTTTATTTTTATATCCTTAATTAGATTTTTTGTCTCAAAACTCATTTTAATGTGTATCACATTATAGGTTGGGGAAATGATGATGTAATGTTAAAATTAATGAATATATATCATGGAAAAATAATTATTTATATGTTTAAAAAATGGATACTCATTATAATCATACAGATTGTATTATATGGATTTGTGATGTATGAGTTATTACTTAATTATCCAAATATATATATATAAAAAGATCCTCAAAGTTAAGGAATGTAAATTCTCAGGAAAAAACAATGTTATATACCTTTTAATGTAAGGTATTTATAATTCTACAATAATATTCAATGAATGATATATAATATTTTTTATAATTATTTCTCCATTTAATATTTTTATACACATATGAACGTGAACCAATTTAAGAAACTTTATTGTGTTTTGTGTGTTTTAACTTGTATATATTTCATATGATACTTCACTTTTATAAAACACCACAAATGTTCGTAACATCATGACTCATCGTTTTGATATAATGAGCTCATTCATTAATTTCCAAATCATTAAATTAATCTCCTTCACTTGACCATTTATTTTAGGATGAAATCAATATTCATATTCATTTGAAAGGAAATAAATTACATTAATGTAACTAATAAGTTATATAATTCCATCTATGCACCTTTAATAAATGATAATATCACAATAAATTCCATTTACTATAAAATTAAATATGGTTAAATTTAATTCAGGCCTCAAGTCATATAATTGGATATCTCTATGAATGATGTTCCCAAATACACTGATTAACATTACACATAAATAATGTCCCTATATTCAAATTTTTTACTCACCAATGCAATTAATTTTGAGAATTCATAATTTCTATATCTCCATATAAATTCTATATCATATTTCATATCTCTAATTGGGTTCTTTTTTAGCAATCAAATTTTACTTTCATCCACTATCATGGAACTAGACTCACACTTGTTCTATATCTATTAATTAATTTAATGATATGATCACCCACTAAACTTATAAATAATTAATACACATCAATTATCTTAATTATTTTTTTAATACAATTTTCCTAATTTAGATCAATTAGACCAGTTTCTTATTGTTAGGTTGTAATGTGAGTTTTTATTCTCATCCCACTTAATGATGCCTGAAACAATTTTTTTCTTCAATTTAGATTCTCATTTTGAACATCACATCAATCACTTTATGGAAAATGATGGTAATTTTTTACATAACCTCAAAAAAATAAAAAAAAATTTCTCATGTATACGAATTTAAATAATATATTTTTTGTGTTACACCTTGTGGTTAATTTTATCTTTAAAACACACAATTTGAGTGTGTCCCAAAATTCCACACTAGAAATTCGTGATTTTTTGTGTGTTTTCTATGTCTTTATTAGTGGTATTGCTAACTTTTGGGAATTTTTAGAGGCACATACGATAAAAATCATCTAATTTGTGAGTTTTGGTGGATTTTGATCAATAAATACTACTTTTTCTATAAAGAAATAACATTAATATAATTGATTATTCAAAAAATATTAATTTTTTTAGGAAATACAAAAAAATACTAATTAGTTAATTGGGGAATAGATATATATTTTTCATTTCTCATTAATTCCACCTTAATAATGCAATCTAATGATTTAAGATCTTTCCATGATCTAAAATTTTTTTCCAAAAAAATGATATCTACATCATGTTCATTAATTTCTTTTATTATATCCTTTACTAAATTATCCATTATTTCAATTTTGGGGCATGTTCATCAATTTTAGGTTTATTCACACCCACCTTATCTGAGTTTACAATATATAGAGGGTTGATCCACTCATGTTTCTCATACAATATTTGTTTTTCTTCTTCTTACTACTGTATATATATTTTGTAATCCAGAAAAACACAAATGGTCATATTTTTTTCATCCTCTAAACATAAATTTCTAAAAGATGGGTTTATATTTGAACTATAAGGTTTACTCTTACATCAGATTTTGGGTCATTTCAATCATTTTCAATTTTTTGTTTTTACCATGACATATATAAAAACATCAAAATTAAGATTTTGATAATTGATTTTTTATTTTTAATATGTTTCATCAACGTGGTAATTTTTTTGAAAGAAAATTATTTAATTTGAATTGTTTCTACATGGTTTTCAACTTATAATTAAAATAATTTGATGAATTTTATTTTGTAACATCATTTACACTATCCATATAAAAGTTAATTTGAAAACATTTGGTATGGTTCCAAATACTTCAAAAAAAGAAAAGAGGTTATTTTATTTTGAATTTTTCATTTTATTTTCTCTAACCTCACATTATAGTGGGCTTAATGGATATACATTGAAATTTTTATTATTAATATTCACTAATAACCAAAAATATAAGTATTAATAAATAATTAAAACTATTTAAAAAAGTCTTCTTTCAATTAACTGAGTAACTCTTCCTCTTCATCAAATTGAGAGGATAGAGAAAGATATGAATGAATAATGGATTCTTTGGGAGAAGAATTGTTTAATTATACTAAATTATTTTGTTTTTATAATATTCATCTATTTTCAATATGATATTTTTTTCTTCATTGATATAGCTCTATGATAGTGAATTATTTTAATATATCTAAAATAAATTATTTTTTTTATTTTTATGAATATCATGAATGATATATACAACAACTTGTTTTCTCTTTTCCATCGAAAAATACTAATGGATTTATTTTCTCTCCTCAACTAGAAGGAATTCATAAATATTCCATATAATTGGTAGATGAAATAAAAATTTATATTAAACATTAATTTAATGATAAAATACTTCCTCTTGATCAATAACATCCTGAAACATTTCAATTTTCTTATAGAGTTCTAGGGAAATAGTTAATTTATATTCATTACTAGATTCTTTATTGTTGGATACTTTTTCTTTCATTATAACAAAAATATATTTTGTTGAATGCTTTGATTTTTTGGGGTGAAGACCAAATGTAGGATCTTTTTATTTTATTTAGTCTTCTTTATGAACTCCAATTTTTTTTGGAAATAGTCATTATTTTACTTTTTTGAATAATATAGGTATTTTAATATGTTTCATGGGCTTCCATCATCTCATGTTTTTTGAAATTTTATATTTCATTAGTTGAAGAAAAAATAATTTCATTTCAAGAAATGTTATTTTTTTATTAAAAATATACAAAACTCGTTATTTAAATAGATACCTCATTGAAGTATTAATCCTTATATTTTAATGGATTTAATTCATTATCAATATTCTCTACATCTATAAACATCACAAGAACATTGTTATGAAAATATTGAAATAATAAGATCTTCACGTAAAATTGTTCTTATAGATTCAATATATTTCTACTTTAACTATACAAAACTAAATTTAATCATATTATTTAGAAAATTGATATCATATACATCCAGAATTTTAAATAAATCACAGACTCCTTTCATTGGAATTGTTTTGAATATTGTAAAAAAAATTTCTTCTTAAAAGAGATAAATGAATAAAATTTAAACAATACCATTTTTTTAAAATTTATCTTCACAACTAAAGGTATTTCAATATAACTAAAATTTTATGGATGTTTTTTTTGGAAAAAAGAACTAATCTAAAAATAAATGAATATAAACTATATTAAACACCCTCTTTATATTGATAGTATATGATTTTCCAAAAACCCTTATTGTAAAATTATTTAATCTGTTAAATTTGTTAAAAATTATATTAAAATAAAACTACTGAACTACACTTTCATAATAATTATCAAAATCCTATTTTTTGAAAATTAGTTTCATATTATTAAAAGAGTATATAATATTTTTTCATGGAATCATAACTTTTGAAACATCCAAGGTTGATAAGTACTTACTTTACATCTCTACTAGATGAAAATCACCAATGGATTCTATGAATATTAACATAAAAAGAATGAATATTTCTAAAAACTATCAAAATTACCCAAAGACAATTGGATAATAGAGAATTAAAGCGGTAAGTGGTAGTTAGAATTATAAAAGATACAATGACTATGATTTGATCACATAAAATGATGAAATACCAATGATTAATAAAGTAGATATTTTTAACTATTTTTGTCATAAATATTTTTTTATAATGTATGGATGTTATCATATGAACACCATTCTGATGGAACATTAAAATATTTATAAATAATTTTTAAAATTACTTCTATAAAAATTATAATAATAAAATATAGTATAACACAAAGAGACATTACAAATTTACGTAGTTTAGATATTTTTTCTAAAATTTTAAAAATCATTTGTGCAAATATTAGTCGGAGGTGTTGTTTTCTTCAAATGATTCTTAAGGATAACATCATTTAGGTGAAATTGAGGTGTTTCTTAAGAAAATATTTTTTCAGATATTTCATATACAATTTAAACGTAATAAATAAATAATGAAAACCAAAGAAAAATATTCATCTCCCTTTAATTAGGACTTTTTCAAATTTGGGATATAGGTAAAATAAGAGATAGATAAATGAAGAATTTATATTGTTAATAAATATATTATATTTAATATATTAAAATATATCATAATTTAGAGGTATTAAAAAATTATTATCAAGTTGATCTTGAGTTATAATGAATTTAGATCAATACCTACTTTTAAATGTGATCATAAAGGAAATGGGGCTCATATTTATGTTATTTACTCATGAGTGATGTTATTTTCTAATAGAAAAAGATATGGAAGTTCCTCTATCACAAAAAAGTGTCTATTTTAATAAAAAAACATTCTAAAATAAGTGAGTGTTTATTGTATCCACGACCCCTTAGAGATAAAATGTCTAGCTACAATATATTTTTCATTGGAAGCGAAATGTTCCTTCAAGTGATATTTTTTTCAAGAAGAAGACACTAAATCATCTCATTTTATATGAAAAGTTCCATATGTACATTTCTAAACTAATATAAATCCACCAAATTTTCCATTCAAAATAATTTTTAGTTAAAATAATTTCTAGAGGAATAATGTAATCCAAGATCATACCTTCTGTTAGTATAATGAAATATTCATTTAACAGATTTAAGATAGGATTTTTATGTATTTACATGAAATATAACATAGTAGCATATTGAATACATTACAGCTAATCGATTATATATATGATATAATAAACATATAATCATTCCACAATTTTTTCAGTATATGGTATTCTAGATACATCAAAATAAGTTTTCTTGAGGTTTGATTAGAGTAATTATAATGTTGGTATTTTCAAGAAATATAATTTAAGTAAAACCTTAATCAAATTTGTTTGAGAAAAAATTGTTTATCCATTTTTTTATAAATTTGGACAAAATGAAAAATATTTTTTACTCATCTTGTTAATTTGAAACAGTGAATTCATAAGTTTTAAAAACAAACGAGGAATATATTTTTGAATTGAAAAAAATTTAATTTTATAAATATTAATTTGAAAAGTGATAGTTTCTTTGAAAACAATATTTACAAAATGGGTTGTATCAGAATATCTATTATTTTTTAAAATTATTAATCCATTAAGTGTATTATACAAGGATCTTGGGTTCTATTAATGTCTAAATAGGTCCTCAGTATGTTTAAAAACATGTTCCAATATATTTTTTGTTATCAAATAATGGTTTTTTTCTAGATAAACTTCTAACTACAAATATCTCTTAAAAATGTACACATCGAATACATTTGATAAAGTGTTAAATTTTAATATTTTACAATGGGAAGAATTATATGAATTAATTTTCATATCGATACTAGGGTAAAATTTTATTCACAATCCTTTCCTTCTTATTGATTATAAAAATTAAAAAAAATACATGATTTATTTATAATAATAATTCCATTTTCATCATGTTTTTTTAAAAACCCTATATTAATCCAATTATCTAAATATATTTAGGTCATCCTACCAATGTCCAAAAATTATTCCTTCTATACTCATTAATATCATCATGCATATTCCTTCTCTAATCTTCATCACCTAAAGATTCATCAGGTGTTTTAGGTTAAAAATATGAAATCAATGAACAATATTCACATTCATTTCTTAGGAAACTATGTGTTTTTATAGACTGATCAACATAAATAATATTACTCATGTTGTGACAATTCTTTAAGATCAAAATTTTTTATATAAATGTAAATAAATTCCCTTTTATAAAATGTTAAAATTATTCTGAAAGTAAGAATTATTTTAATAATTTATTTAGTTTATCTTTTAATATAAGAATTTTATATAATTGGTAAAAACTAGTTTTAAAATATTTATAGGAAGATATGACTTTAATAAATTTAAAATCAAATGTATCTGTTTCCTAAATATTAAAATTCATCATTTCCACATAATGTGTCTATTTATTTGATAAAAACATAATATGCCTAACATGTTATAGAATAAGAAATAAATATTCCCCCATTATGTTTTTGATATAAATTAAGTAATAAAATTTAGTATTCATGGAAAATATATTACTTCAAAAAACAATAATGTAAGAAAGATTTAGCTTTCTTTCACTCTTCTACTCAAATGATTTTTAATTAACAATGAATCATATTAAAATACGATTTATAGAATAGTAAGTAGTACAAAAGGCATCATGACAAAAATTATTTGAAATTTATTATTGAGTCACGAATTTTTTAGTGTTTTCCTAAAGAAATATATATTTTTAATGTACACCATTTTCATAGGCGATTCTTGGAGATGAAAAATGGTGTGTAATGAATTTATTATTATAAAATGTTTCAAAATCAATGTTTTATGACCACAATTTTTAATATTAATAATAAAAAAATGCAGGGTTTTATAAATTTTAAATAAAGATATAGATTTTTTATAACAAAAAAATATATTTTGTGTTTTTTGATAGAAAATAGACCTTGGAAAATCTAGTTTAGTCATAAATAAAAACATACACATATACTTTTCCTCCAATACTTCTAGTTTGTGTTGTATTGAAAAAAATCATTTTAAATTAACAGTAAACCTTATCTACTAAAAAAGTTGAAACCTGAATTTTTTTCTCACCATATTGACGGGGTCAAGGACATTTATAGATTTAAAGATAAGATTCTGTAAGTATCTCACTTGTAATTTCATAGAAATTTATTATAAGGTTCTTACTTGGTAGTTGGATAATTTTTAATTCTAAAACTATGAATGATTGTATATTTCCCTAAGATACTTTAGATCATGGTTTATAATGTATTATAAGTATAATGTGTAAAAATTATCATTCATAACAGTAGAGAGAACAAATTTACCTTCTAATCATTGAATTGTTCATTTATTATTTGCAATTTTCACAAGGTATCCTACACCACATAATTTTTTTATGCTGAAGATATTGTTATAATGTTATATAATATATAGAACACTATATATTAAATATTTACCATGAAATTCAAAAAAAAAATTTATATAGTTCTAATTGATAATATTTGGAAAAAATTCACCTTTATAACATTCATGTTTATAATAATGTAGAAGAAATTTTATTCTCTAATATCATTTCATGAGAAACTTATATCTCTTTTCAAAATATTTTGGCAACTGGTACTCAACATTTCTCTCTAAAATAGTTATTAAATGATCTTGGAACCGAGACCTACATGTTTCCATAAATATTAGTAAACTAGACATTCATCATATTCATTTTTCTAAATATATTTTTTTGTATATCTTCCAATTCATTATAAATATAATATCTATGAAAATAATGAAATTGGACTCAATTTTATTAATTTTTTTTTCCAATTAGCTATTGTTTGACATTTAATATAACAAGGAATATTTTTATAAAAACAATGGATTGAATAAAAATGAGGTTTTTTAATGTAAAACTTATTCCATAAGTGTTTCTATGATGTATAAACTATCTATGGATATTATCCAAATTTTCTATCCCATAGGTAATTTTATTAATTAAAATTTAATCATAGAATTTTAGAATAAGGGTTTTCAACCATATTCTTGTAATTAATATTTGATCTAGAATAATATTTTTGATATAACTCAAGTATATGTTTATAAATATTAAAAGTAAATTTATAAATTTTATTATTAGAATTAACGAGTTCTACTTTTAAAAACCCATTTTCCATCATATCATTAGAATTATTTTTCACTAAAAATGATAGAAATCTAGTAATTTCTTGAGAAGTAGGTATACTCACTTCACATTCTAATGAAAATATATTTCTTCCTTATAATGAAGGTGAAATTCATTTCTAATTAGAATCATTATAATTATAATTTATAGTTATATTAGTAAGGGGGTATTATTACACCTTAACCATATCGTTTGATTATTCATTGAAATTGTATCATAACATCCTAAAATATTTTGATTTTCAATACATTACTCTATATAAAATTTTGAATATGAATCTGCACTTATAGAACTCCATGTATCTGAAGTATTATTATATTTATTCACTTTTTACTTATAAAAATTCTTTGAGAAATTGATTTTTCCCTTCACCATTGTCAAAGAAATTGTGATGTGCCATATTTTTTATAGACGTAATAAATTATCTATGATGATTATTTATTTTCACATTTTTATCTTTGATTTATCCTATAATTATTAGGAAAATATTTCCTTACAAATATATAATTAATTCTAATTAATGGTTGGGAAATATAATTTTTAATTTTCTCTAAATAACTACAAATTATTAAAAACATATTTATTATAAGATGTAGAATATTTTGAAATATTCACACTATTATTGGCCTTAAAATATTTTAATATTATAGAATTAGAGGAAAAAGGTACACAATTATTTTTAATCTCATTATCAATATCACATTTCGATCTATTCTCATAGTACATGGGTGTTCCAATCAAATCATTCAAAAGCTGATTTGATCGATTCCTCATTTAATTTATTTTTATCTTTTTTTATTCCCCCTAATTGGGTACAATATCAATAATATTTTCTATAATATACTCATCTTTCAACACTTTCTGTCCAATAGATTTTTAACTGTTAAATTTAGTTATGAACCTCAAATCCCTTTTTGAATGTAATTCCCATGGATAGAAATAAAAATACCAATAGTTAGAACAAGGCCTAACTATTATATTTTTTTAGATAATTAGACGTTCTATTGTAAGTTATGTCAAGATTTCTCAAAATATTATTGGCTACCTCACAAGAATATATTTTACTATAGATATTTTTTTTCATAGAACATAACTATGAAAATCAAAGTTTATTATACAACTTATAATATATTTTTTAATACCCTAGAAATTAAAATCACTTGTTTTCCAAAATAAATATACTTTCTATTCCTTATTGAAAAATAGAGAAACCAATGTTAATAGAAAAGGTCTTCATTGGATCTCTCTAAAATATTAATAATTTCTCTAACGAAACCATAAAAGAGATAGTGACATTATTTTATTGAGATTTTATTTGGACTCAATGAAAAAAATGCAAAACTGTTATGTTCTCTAACAACAATATTTGTTTAATCGTGTATTTGTTGATAAGTTCTCTATTTCAAAATATAGAATTGAATTTTTTTTGAAATAACTATAAAATAGTGAGTGGGTTGTTAGTTTCTATATATTTTTACATAAAATTTCAAAAATCATTATTCTGAAGAAAGTATATCAGATAAATAGTTGTCATGATAAACATAAATTTGTAGAAAGAAACATGTTAATAGAACATAGTATAAACATTGAAAAAATATCTAAAAGAAATATAAAACTTGTATGAAAAAATTAGCAATAAATTTTATTAAAGAATGTAAAACAACATATGATGCTTCAACACCATGAGGTTTTTGATTTCACCCAAATGTATAATGATGATTATAAAAAAAATTATCCCTAATTTTCAACCTGTTAGATGGTATTCCTTATAAACCTTGGATGCCCCTAATGCACCTAATAAGAGAAAGATTTATCACTCTATCACTTGGAGTCCCGGACTACATAATAAAACCAAATTCTATATCCCAATACGCGGGATCTATAGATTACATGATTTGAAAAAAAAAATCAGAATAGAAAAACAATAAATAATTTAAAAATATGACCAAAATAACGTTTTATTTAATGGAGAACTCTATAAAGGCAACACTGTTAAGAACATTCAACAACAAGATGTTGGAAAAACATTAACAACAGTCTTTTAGTCATATGGATTAAGTCACATATTCTCTTTGATTTTTGGTCCTTTTCTATATCATATTTCAATAGTTAGATTTCACAACTACTAAGAATAGCTGAATCAACATATATCAAATTGTATTCGTAGTTCATCATATCAACAATCTATGTGATGGAAATTTGATTTAGCATTATTATAGTGCTTTGAAGTGTACCATTTGGTTAAAATAGTCAATCCTTATATGGTGTACGTTTTATATATCATTTTGGAAGACTTTGGGAATCTCCATCGTGTAAAAATGAATTTTATAAATAAAATATTTATATTATATATGAAACACTACCTTGGGATAAACTATTTTAAATATGAATTATGAGTTTTGAAAGTAAGTTTAAAAAGAGGTATTTTGACTCAAAAATAATATAATAATATTATTTATATTTGGGAATCCCCTATTAATATTTTCATCTGTGAATTAATGTCCATATCATGATATTTCTCTTTATTCCTAAATTCATTAACACTTTTCTTGATATCCTTCATAGTAATAGTTATGCGAGGACTATCCAATATAAGTTTCCTCCCATCCTTTTACATTATAATGAAATCCTTAATGTTGAACTAGGATGGATTTTTTTTTAAATCTCTCCATTATCATTATATATTCAATAGTTTCCCTAAATCTATGAATTTATCCACTTTCTCATTCACCTAGTTAACAAATGCTTCAATGGATTTATATGGGTGTATCCTTAAGTCCACACACAACTTCCCTAGATAATGTAATTTTTTCACACACCTTTTATTCACCTTTATATATATATTTACCATATACTTAAAAATTTCATGTAATTATTTAAATTACATCACCATTACCTTTATTTGATTGTAGAAACATTCCTCAAAATTCATTTTTTTCCTCTGGAATCAAAATAGAACTATTATTGGAATGTTATATATTGAACTTTTATATACAGGATAACTATTAGTACATAGATTATCAATATTAAAAATTAAAAATAAGGGTTACAAAGTATTATTTCATCCATTTCATCGAAAATTGAACATTTTTTTTATAAAACATTGAAAATACTATTTCTTTTATATTGGACTATATATATTCTATGTGAGAAAAATCAATTAGAATAACCCTTCATCTCTATTATGATTTGTTTATCCCATACAAGGATAATAACTTGAAAACCGTGGGGGTAAATTATAATATTTGTAATTTCTAACCAATTATTATCAATAATTTTTAAATTATATGTAGTAATTCTCATCATTATATCACAATAATATTAAATGAATAATATAGTGAAGTGCAGAACATGTGTTTTTATATATTCAATTTAGACTGGGATAATCTAAGGATCAATAAATAATGATGTGATGATATACATGAATCACTAAGTGCACTTCTTTTTTTTTATATAATTTCAATAATCCTCTCAAAAATTACCTATTTTTAAATATTTGAAAATAAAACAATGAACACACTACAATACTTAAAAAATTAAACCCACTCTTACCATTTCAAAACATATATGTATTCCGTGAAATAAATGGAACTTTAAACAGTCTTTGAGAAGAAATCTACTCTACTTTCATCCACATGATAAAACTCCACGATTGTCAATTTTATATAACAATTTGTCTCCTAATTCACTACTTATCTTTCTAATAATGATCATAAATTTAACTTATGATGTATGTGAACTATTTCTCCAACTCCTACCCTTGTTCCCTATATTTTCAAATAAATAAATTAAAAATATAATTTTTAAACTATTATGAAATCTTCTAAATATTATCTTTATTCCTTCTCATGGATTTTTTTTGAAAATAAATATAATTTTTAAAACTAAAAAATTCCATGACAATGAATTTTTTTTCCAATTGTATACTTTCCAAAAAACCCATATATTTTATTTTAATATTAGATAGAATACAGTGTCCATAATTTAAACAATTAATCATTATTCATTGCTCCATGATATCTCCACTGATTATTTCTAAAAAATTATTGAATTTCAACATAAAATGAAAACAAATATCTATAATTTTCTCATCCCATTCTCTAGAACATGTTAAATCCTCATTTCATAATTTAGAGAAATGAACTGAACCTTACATATCCCCTAGCTTATTCTTATGTGTCTTTTAAAATATAATATTCATGTTATATATATTTATAACATTATAAAAACCAAATTAAATTAAAGGTTAAAATTATATATGTTCTATATATAGCTTATATACTACACCTTCCAAAATAATTTCTTATAGACATTCCTATATGATAATATATGTTACTCTTACACTGGTTAGACATACTGTTACATATCCCATTTGAAATAAATCTATTATTATATATCACGGAGGTTATTATTATGT
Organism: Viscum album; assembly: GCA_963277665.1. Taxonomy (NCBI): domain Eukaryota; kingdom Viridiplantae; phylum Streptophyta; class Magnoliopsida; order Santalales; family Viscaceae; genus Viscum; species Viscum album. The sequence goes on from OY728146.1 coordinate 991,831,321, forward strand.
ATACACAATAATACAAAATCCTAAAATTCCACTACATAAATACAACCTCAAAATTAATCATTTATATTGATTCCCAAAATAAATTAAGTTGATTTAAATCTGGATTTATTAAAAAGAAAAAAAATTTCATCCATGGATTTATTCTGAAAAGGATTGGACAAAATCCTAACATTCTATCTTCTAGTCCATAATGAGATTCATGTATCTTCTTATGTGAATATGTTTCTATAATATTTTTATATTATTTTCCACCTCCCAAGTCATATTTTTGTGATTTCTATGGAACCATTTAACATAATACATAGGAATGACCTTACCTCATAAAATTTCAACATTTCAATCAATCTTACAGTTTTATAGATTCGTATCGGATGAATATCACTCAAGAATGGTATTTTTTATCATATAAAATGCATACGACCTATTATATATGTCTATTTTAGAAAATTTTGGAAGTGATTATTCTTTGAACTAAATTTATGAGATATGAAAGGTTGATATGAATTTTCGCCTACACTTCTAATGATCTAAAATTTCCTAACGAGCCTTGAAGTTATCTTTCCTAATTTTCCCATACACAAATGACCTATTCATAAAAAATCCTGATGATATATATATTCAATAATCTAAAAAAATGTAATTAGTAGGGTTTATTATATGAATTTTGGTGACTATGTGTCACCACTAATTGTATTGATTAAATTTCTCATATTTTTTCATTTCATGAAAAATTATAGACCAATTAATAAAATATTCACCTATATCCATTTAATAGAGAGAAGATCTCCAAAGACTCCCATATAGGTCTTCTTATGAAAACATTTGGATTTATAATCAGTGTATATTTTTATAGTAACATTCAACCAGTGATAGATGATCCTTTCATAGGCCATGAAAATAAAGAATATACAATCATACTATATATTCATGAAAATTAATATTATATTTAGATGAATAATAAGTTGGAGAATGAAAATTCATAAACCACTTTCCAAGTTTACCAAATTCTCAATGAAACACTTACAAAAAATGATACATTAACTAATACCTCATATCAGTGTTTATTATAACCAATAAACCATAAATCATCAAAATTTATTTGAAATAGAATTTACCAGTCTTATATACAACATAAGATTCTTGCAAAGGTAGAACAATTAATATTTTATCCAGATTACTTATAGCCACCCATTTTATATATAATCCTATAGAATTTCACTGTAAATTAGTTACAAACTCAATATTAAACTCATTGAATTTTAAAATAAGGTGAGAAAATAGTTTATCTTCTATACAATATCATTTACATTCTAATTTTACACATTTATAAGTTATTCACATAGATTAAAATACCATAACGTAGTTCTTAAATAATGTCACTATAATAAGGTATGAATATCATAATATTTTTTCATAAATCCATGATGAATAAAAAACTTAGATAATATAATTCTATCATTAATTTTTTACATTTATTTTCTAGATAAGAATGTTTTCAATAGATATATAAGAAGAGGTAGAATAACAAATCAATACATCAAGGATCTACCCAATATAGAGTGTTTCCTTAAAAATTTAAAATTCATCATAAGTTATTAGCGTTTACTTGATTTAATTTCTAATATTTGATTTATGATTTAGATTTTATAAATACACCCCACCTCGATCCTCCATCACATCCAGGTGGATTTCAACAGAAAAATAAAACTAAAATTCATTGTTTAATTCATGAACTCACACTAGGTAAAAAATAATATTGAGAATATTCTAAAGTACATTCAGATCCCTAAGACTATAATGGACAAAAATATTGTATTTTAGAAAAAAATTTATCATAACAATGTAGAATATAATACATGTCTTATTTTGAGGATACGTATCTATGGATTATATGATTTCTGAACACCAGAATGTGCATACCAAAAATATATTACCACTAATAAATTAAAACATGAATAGAAAATCTATTTCAAAATAATGTGTAAGATGATATCATAAAGGAGGAAAAACAATAATAATATATATACCATGACCTTAATATCATGTATATGAATGAAATCATGATTAAATACATATTCATCAAAATACATCTTAAATGTTCACATGTGTAGGTAATATCATAATATTTGTAGTATTCAACATTTTCTTCATCCATTGGGAGGATACCATATATGTGTTTAACTATATAAATTTCTCCCATTTTAGGAAATTGGTTTTATTAGAGTTAAAATTATAAAGAGATCCTAGATAAAATGTAGATAATATCCTAGAAGTCACTGGAAAATCATTTTTCTAAATAAATTCAAATAAACATTATAAGAGATCAACCATTATCTCTCAGAAGATAAACTGTGATGTTTGATTATAGAATTACATTCTTAAGCAACATTACATACCTATTTATAAAATATCATTATATTTATAATAATACACATAATTTTCATAAAATTCCACCATATAAATCGAAATATGTCAACAAAATAATCCCCTTAAATTTGAATAAATTAAGATTTTATTAATAAATACTACAAATAATGTGTCATGAACTAAACCTAATCGGGGGTCAATCTGCAACTAACCTAAGATAGCATCCCTAGGCTATTGGATGACAACAAGAACCTAAAGAAATATCTAATAGGGGGATTCCTTTACCTAGTGTACCTATACTCATACCCTCAACCATATAAAATTAGAAGGGATGATTAGTAAGAATGAAATGATACAATATCTATAATGTAAACCAACCTTGAAAAGCCTCCAAAAAATACAATAGTACAACTATAAAAACTGAAAAGTAAAAGGAAAAAATATAGGCCCAACTAGAGAGGTGCCTCAAACTGAAAAAACTAGAATGTAAAAAACTAAGAAAGGCTAGCTTCTGATCTCTTAGATATAATCACTATGCACCATCCAAATCACTCAATATCACCAAGCTCATCTAAAGTCACCACCAACAATATTTTCATATATATAATAGATGAGACATATAGGTAAAGCCCATGTAGAGGTTAGTATATACATTCTATGTAGGACACCCCAAAAGATGATGGGGGATTCGTAAGAGACACAATATTAATGGAATGATAGTTGATAGTAAATAGAGAATATCTCTTCCAACATAAAGATAAAGTATCATCATCAAAACAAAATCAGATCAAAATTATGTGTAGGTGGTCAACATATCAATTCTTTTCCACCAATATTTAGATATTATCCTTACCCAACAATGGACTAACCACCAAAAAATTTAGTAGACTTTTCCATTTATCTCTACAACTGCTGGAAATAGATTTATAAAATCCAAAGCCATGGATATAGAGATATATATATATATAATCAAACTAAAGAATCTCAAAATTAGAGAGAAGGAATATCCATATCATTGAAAACTCAAGGAAAAGATTCACTATCTGTTCTAGTAGACCATCAATGATTCTCATCATCTCACACATCTTCCTAGAAGAAAAATACATGTTTAGACACACCTCTTCACTATGCTGCACACTCAAGGGGAAACAATATCTAGGTAGATAACCCATTCCATAGAACAATATGAGGATTCCATTAAGTGTACAAGTATGGGACCCATACTCTATTCAAATAGGATGGTTCCACTCTAAAAGTCAATGGATGTCCCATACCCTTCCCTGTAGGAGGGATTCACTCAAATAATCGATAGAGGACTCATTCCCTAACCAGCAAGAGGGATCTAATATAATAGTAGAGAGTGAAACCATGTTCTAAACATCATGAGTGTTCCAATAAAATGGTAATGGACTGATTCCTTGAACCTATAGAAGTGTTCCACAGTAGTGGTAGATCACGCATTCCATGTCTTTGTAGGAGGGTGACACTCTGATTGCTGATAGAGGACCTTATCCTAACCCTTCCAGAGGATTTCACTCTGAAATATGAAGGACCCAAGATCTATCCCAGAAGGAGGGTTTCACACCAATAGGTACATAGATGACCCATTCACTCTAAAACAACAACTCTCTAATACTAGAGAATCCCTTCCCTGACTCTGTAGGAGGGTTCCAGTTTGAATGCATCTAGTGATCCTTCCTGATCACTGTCATCATAGAGAATCACCAAAACAAGAACCATTCCATACGAATATGACATCATATCTTAAAATCCGCAAATGGTGAACCATCAAATTATATGGGGAAAAAACCATGGAAAGTCTATTCCTAGTCCACATGCCAATTTCAAACAAATGATATATAAGAGATTGAGTTTCCCGAAAGAGGGACCATGGGGGTAGATGTACTGTGAGGAATCCCTCACAACCTATGGTCCTGATCCACCATCGAGCCATGTCACAACTGGTACATGGATTTTTTCCTATTTAGGGATACGTGGCATGACCATGCCAGTCGAGGTCCTGCCTAAGTTCTTTGTTGTGTCAGTGTATTGTAACCCATATCAATGTACATTGGTACCAAAAGTTCTTAGGGGTGAACATGCTCGTGTACTCCCAGTGTACATGTAGATTCCTCCATCACAAGGTCAGACGGTGTGTGGGGGTACCACACAATAAGTGATAGTTATACATCTATGAAACCATAGCTTCCACAACATAGGGGCTACTAGTAGTGTTCATTAAACTACCCAGAATAATGTCATGTTTTTCATATAAATCCACATTCCACACTCCATATTTTCCATTTTGACTATGAATATATCCATGTATCTATCCAAATATTGTTTATCTGTTCATGATATTTCATTTATTACCATTCAATTGTCAAAAATTGATTCCCTAATACCATGGGGGGGGGGGTTATCGTATGCACCAAAGATGCCTTTATCATCACCGATCTCCAATGAGGACATTAAATCCACAAATTGATCAACCAAATATTGAAACACCTCCACTTCCATCCATAATTTGACTTTATAACAATTACATGTGATTATTCTGTGAATATGCGGGTCTGATCAGACTTGTAATCTCCCGAAAAAATCAAAATGAGGCCATATAGGTCAATTAGGGAATAATTAAAAGAAATAATGGGATGATGGGTCAACAATAAGGTTTTTATAAATAATTTAGAATTATTATTTTCCAAATATTATGAATCGGTATATCCATTGTGATAAATGATTCAATAATCAATTTAATTATGTATATATTAACAGGACAGTGTTCAATAATTTTCACATAACAATGATGGAATGATAATGCTCAATCAATTTAATCAAGAAGTGTGTAATCCATGATTTTAAAAGTACTACCTAGTTATTGGGAAAATATTCATAAAATAATGCCCCCTTCAAAAATTGAGAGGATCTATTTCATTTGATTCCCTTCGACCTACACTTTTACAGAACCTTCTAGTCATCAAATCTCAAATCTCCAATGGATGGTGGAAGAATTCCCAAAAATCCTCCCATGATTTTTGATACCAAACATGGAGTCTTCACCATAGATATTTATTTGTATGAAATCTTGTTAGGTAACATTAATTAATTGATTAATTAATTAATTAGTTAAACTACTTATTTTAAATTGAATAAAAGTTTCTTTATGAACACCCTACACCAACATATGTTTGGTCATTCCTAGGGTTAACATCATATTATGAACTCAACATTGGTCTTGGATTCCAAATTAATGTTTTTATTTAAGTGTTATTTCTTTTACATTATGAAACAATGCATTCATAATACTAAATATATTTAATTTTTTTTTGTAAAATTAATTCCAAGCACACAGAACATTGAGATTGCATGTTGTCACTATGCCTATTATATAAAATATATATAAAAATATTTCAATCTTATAAAATGAAAAAAATGGGTCTATGCATCAATCCATCCTTTAATATTTTATTCCCTTAAAAGAAAATGTAAATAAAAAATATGATATAGAGCTCACATCAGGATCTCCCAACCCATGAGCTCTCCAACACATTCTCGTGCTACTACAACAAGAAAACCAAGGTGATGGTTCATCCACACATGGTCCTCTTCTGTCAATCATCGATCACCACCAGGTGCTCTGAAAATTTGTTACCATTCTCATTGTCCAACTCACCCTAGTCAACAACATGAAGGAGTTCATGCATGTATCTCCACTACTGTAATAATTTGAAAATGTTGTGCACCTGCACCAACTAATAGGGCAGTGATAGAAGATAAGAAACCTCACCAACCATATGAATTATCTCTAATTTTCTAATTAACCTCAAGTATAGCTTTCCTTCTTAGAAGAACCTTCATAATCATCATCATGGGGATATTTTAAATAAAATTGGTCTCCCAACTCAGACTCTAAGGGCCTATAAAAATGATCTGGATAATATTCCCTACTACTCTAGGATATCCTCATATACTTATGGATGACTTGGACCTTCTATATCATTTCCTGCACAATCATTGGACCCAAAAGAGATGTTTCATTGATCGTTACCTCCCACAATGTTGACCTGCATGATCTCCCATATAAGACATTTAAAGGTTCAATAATTATAGTATAGTGGTATATATTTATGTTTGAAATCTCTACTAAAAGACAATGAGCCTCCCAGCCCATCTAATGTCAAAAAATAAATCCATCAACATATCCTTCATGTCCTAGATAGTGTTCATGGTCCTCCCAACCTTCTGGGTATACAAGGATTTAATCAGCCACATTTGGGACACAAATTCCACTTAAATACCTCTCTATAATAGTGACATGAACAATGCACCAGGAACAAATATAACAGTTGGGGGAACCCCATGAAGGTGAATAATATCATGAACGTAGATCTACCTGAAACACTCCACCAAAACATTATCCCAGACAGTAAAGAAGTGATTTGAATTCATGAGTCATTTAACTATTACACATATAGTGTCATGACCCTTTGATATCCATTTAATCCTTATCATAGTGTTCATGGAGATTCCATCCCACACTTTCTTAGTTATCCTAAGGGGATGTAAAAACCTACCGGGACATGGGGCTCATCCTTCACCTACTGAAAGGTGTGGCACTAAGAGATGAACTCATCCAAGATCCACCTCTTGCAGGACAACCAAAACTATCTCAAAAGTCCTTTATAAATATTTCCCACACCATGATTCAAAACTAAGGGGGAAGTGAGCAATTTCCACATCACCTCCTCTCAAATCATGACTGAGAACATTTTATAACATAAGAAAAAAATTAAAATATTCCCTATTTTAAAAAATCTATATGGTGAATAACCTATGGATATATGATCCCACTATACCTTAATGTAATTTTCTCTAAGAAGTTTCTCTCTCATATACTCGAGATGTTGAGGAGTTAACACCAACAACTAAAATAAAATAACTCTTATGATTCACTAGGGTCAGTAGAAAGGATTCCAAATACTCATAAGCCACACACACCAAATAAGTGTAGGACTTCCTACAAATGGAATCTACTAAAACATTCCCCTTCACAAAATTATAGACCATCTATATTTCATACTCTAATAGGAACTCTAACTAGCTCAACTATATCAAATTTAAGTCTCTCTAAGTGATGAGTACTTGAGAATATAATGGAATTATTAATCCACAAAACACTCTCCCATAAGATAGTGCATCCATAATAAATGATCAAATGCTACAGCTTCCAAATCTAGGCCATGAGTTGCATAGTTCTACACATGGGGTCTTAACAACCTTAAAATACATGCAATAACATCCTACCGCAAAATCAACATGTAGTTTTTCTCAACTCCTAAGGCATTTAAATACACTACCTACCCTACACCCTCCATCAGTAGTCTCAAAATAAGATCAATCATCAACTTCATCATCAACTCCTCGTAGTCCCTATGGAACTACATTGTCTAGGTAAAATTATTCTCTTTCTTCATTAAGATAGTCAATGGGGGTGAAATCCCTGAGCAGTTGGCAAGAAACCTCTAATACTACCCTAAGAATCCATTAAAAATATCTCCCTCTAAAATTCTCATAGGTGGATCCTAATAAAGCAATTAATCATTCTTCATTGGATCTATGAATGAACCATGATCAAAAATTAAATTACCTGTAATTTTAACCTCATTAATCTAGAACTGACACTTAGAGGGATTATTAGAAAGTTGGTGCACCTGAAGAAATTCTAGGATCATCCTCAATTTCTCTATATTATCCTCATACATCAAAAGTTAGATGTGTATGTCATCATGGAAGACATCCCTAAACTATTCCACATATGGCTAGAAGCCCTGGTATATTAGGGACACAATCACAAAAGGGGAATTAATCACACCAAATGGATTTACCATAATCTCATAGTGTCCATATAAACATTATAATGTTATTTGTGTAATATTAACCTGAATAACTCTGAAAAGGTAGTATCTAGACCTATGATAGATCCCTGAAACCATCATTCACCTCAAATTTGGTCAAATAGAACATTAATCCTTGGAAAGGGTTACATTTTCTTTATTGTGGCTTGTTTTAGATGATGATAATATACAAAAATCAAAAATATATGTTCCTCATTTTTTAAAAACAACATCAATGATGGTGAGGGGAAACACGATGTCATTAAGACCCTTCTCTCAAAGTTCCTCCAATAATAATTAATGCTCTCGAAGCTATTTATGGGCCATCTAATATGCCATAGAAGAAATCTATAATGAATCGATATGAAAGTTGATAAAAAAATCCACCTTATGCCTTCATGGCCTTCATGGAATGTACTGAGAGAAGATGTCCAATAATCCTTAATGACTAAAGGAATCTAGATTCCAAATGATCATACCACATAAATGGATATAATCATAAACTGATGGATAATGGGATGCAGTCTCCATCTTGATGAATTCACTTTTACCTCCATGAGATCTATCTCACACATAAAGGTATATGTCATCCCATCAATGTTAATCCATTTGAATCATCTTTGGTGGTAGTAAATCCATGGATGAACCATAGATACCATGTCCATACTAAAGATGAAGTCAAACAGTTTCATCGTGAATACCAAAAAGAAACCATGAGAAGCTATTTCCACATAGAGAGAGATCACACTTACTATGGAAAAAAGATATAGAAATGGTTTTTGATGTATAGAGCTCAAGATGAAGATACTAGGATAAAGACTCGAATAGCTACTCCATCCCTCTCACCAGATGTATAGAGATGAATAAATTACCAGAACATGTGTCCACTAATACTAAATGAAGAGTATAAAATACACAAATTGTACCTCAAATAATATCATGTGATATTAGGTTATACAACTAAAAATCCAATATCTATTCGTGGCCCCAATCTCAAACTCATAGAGCCAAATGTGGGTATCTTGGTGGTGGTTGTGGAAGGATCTCATAGTATCATCCACCACCCACATATCCTCCATCTACTCTTCTATCTCAACCTCCCTAGGGAATTCCTTCCTTCTCTTAGTATAACCATGATCACAGCACTGCCTTTTCTAGGGAAGTCTATCAGATACCTACAGGTTCATACCAATGCATCTAGTCAAGAAGTCACATGCTATGTGACCTTAACCTTGAAAAGCATAGAACTTTCCCTCTACGGACTTCCCGGGTTTCCTACATTGTCCATGTGCTACAAGTCAACACATCTATGCCTTATCATGTTAGGATCTCATCCACCAAGATACACCTGACTGGTAGCTACTAGCTGTTTTATATAACTCATATATGTGATGAACACTACCAACTCTACCAATCTGGAATCCCTCTCACATGAAACTCTTTTTCAAATGTTCCTTATCCAACGCCCATACATTGGTGGAAGTGCACATGGGAACAATTTTGGCCTAAATCTCTCTATAGAGTCCGGTTTCATACTTCTTCTCCCTATTGTATCCATCATATATAATATTAAGAGAGTACCAAAATGGTATGTGAACATCACATCACACTAAACCACTATAATTCTTCTCTTATGAATCTCTAGGAGATATTGAATCCAAACTAAAAAAATAAATTTGTTCATTACTCCTCATGGATCAACTAAAACATGTTAGGATAAGAGTGTGTCAACTCAACATGAATATTCTTAAAAAAGACTCCACCCAGACCTTACTACTCCATGGAAATGGTTAACATATAGTACAACAAACTAATCTGCTAGTTTCCAAATAACCATGAAGACGCATACTAAAAATTATATCCAATACTCTAATGCATGTGGATATAGCTCACTAAGGAACCACAGTGGCCTCTAGCAATGGAAAATATGCAGGAGACTAAGACTACATGCATCCTTATACTACTTGGAAGGTATGATATGATGCTCAACAGGTAGGGGTATTATTACTTATCCATATAAAGTTAGGATATCATCGGATGGAACATGAACTGGGGCCTCATATTTCATTGGAACATTGTCACAAACCAGTACTTATATCCTGAAAGGATTTCAAAATGAAGGCATCCAACAATTTTATCAAGTCATACCAACGTCAGATAAGAATATATATATATATATATATATGACAATGGGGTGCTGAATCAAGGAATAAATTCAAAGAAATAATCCTATATGATGCATGTTACATTGATCGCTACAACCAATGTCACAGTATTATGATTTCACATGTATGTAGTAAATGGTGTGTTAGATAGATAAATTGTACCCCAATTACATCACTGGATTCCCTGACCAAAGAGACGCACTAGAGATACATTGACAATGCTTCCCTAAATCTTATCTTAATCATCATATAGGGACTACTCTAAACACTTTACCATGTAGCAAAAAACTTCTTATACCAATCATTCATGAACTGACCCTAATAGGGGCTCGAACCACAACTACACTGAGCCCGCCTCCATAGGACATGTGATGGGGACCATCACCAAATGATATATCTAACATGGAGAGTCCTTTAAATTATTTACCTATTTGGAAAAACATGACCCTATCTAAAATAAAAGTTTTGATGTGTAAGAATAAAATGATACAACCACTATAATGTATACCTACAATGAAAACCCTCTTAGTTTTATAAGAGAAAGACTTTAAAAAATAAAAATTAAAGGGGGAAAATACAATCCAAAATAGAATGATGTCTCAACCATAAAAAATTGGAATGTGAAATGCTGAGAGATCCCAACTCTAGATCTCAATAATATGGCCACTATACATGGTCAGATGTGCCATGTATGTCTATGCTCTGTGGAATTCACCACATACCTAGGTGTCATCCTCGTAACAAATGAAATGTGCAAGGAAATCAAATCAAGGGGTAAGTATATACATACCTAGAAGGATGGTTGAAAGATGAAGGGTGTGTATTAATCGAAATAATAGTAATATTTAGATAGTGTAAAGTTAAGAGTGAAAATATCAACCCAAATCAAGAGAATGTAACCTAATCCAAACACAAGGGGCATAAAACTATGTGTTATTGGACTACATGTCATGTCTTATCCTCCAGTTGTAGGAGAGTATCCTTATACAATGATGATGTTTTAAAAACCAAAAGTCAATGGATACCCTACAAGTCCCTTGAACACTTGTTATGAGAGTATCCAAATCCAAATGTATGGATATATATATATATGTGCTCATACCAAAGAAACCAAAAATTATAGAGAAGGGTATCTCTATATAATAATCTAACCTAATAAAATTTATTCCATTAGCTCTATATGTAAGTCCCCAGCCTCAAACATTACACAATCTTGATATTATTCCATGAATTTACATTCCTTCCCATCAGGGATTTTTTCTAGTTTAGAGTTCTTGATAATTTTTTATCACTATCACATAACATCCCACATTCATGAAATGTGAAAACTATTAAAACATTATATTTTTTAAAAATATAAAAGTCATTAAAAAATATGAATTCTCTTTATGAAAATTCATAACAATTATCCCCCAAGATATATTCCTTGTCTTTATTCTCCCCTAAAATAGTGAAATAAATGTTAAAAACAATTTATGATCAACAAATGAACAGTGTGAGATATAAAAAATAATGGAACTCATTAATTTAATAAAAATAGTAAAACCCCTAAAAACACATTTCATGAAACCCTAACATTTACACATTAATGTAAAATAATTCATTTAAAAATATCATTTATTATTTATTTTGAAAAAAAGAGTCCCAACAAAAATTGTTATCAGGAAGAGAAAATTCTTGTAGGTACCGTAGGGATCATCACCTGGAACCCATGTATAACCCTTACACATTGTAATAGCCACAATATTATCTTCTATTAAAAATAACCAGAGAAGAAACTCATTACCTAATGCATATGAGTGTTATCTAGGAAAAACAATCATTAATGATATAATTGGACCACATTGTTCTATTTGATCACACCCATCAATTATAAAGTACATGAACTAGACCATGAAGAAAATATGTCAAATATCATTTAAATAAGTGAATTGTTTCAATGAAAATTAATTTATCACATGAGAAACAGTTGACTTGTAAAACCCATTAGAGAATGAAATTTAATCAATACACTAAATATAATGATAGTAGGTATATTATTGATATATAATTTCAAATGGGATTTATATAAACCTTATAATAGACTAAAGATTTAAAATATTAAGAATATCCTCAATGAAATCAAAATTGAGATGATTTCCCTTACCATGACTCAGATGAATCATGTATGTCCTCTATCATCCAAAAAATAAAATTATGTTAATTATATACGTTCATGAGAACATTTTTCAACTTTATTATTCCTTTTATATCACTTATAAACATTTTATAATAACTAAATATTTATTTATGTTCATGTTGGATATTTTTATGATACTTAGTACATGAAATGACTTTGGTATGATGTTTATAGTCCAATAGATCATTATAAAATCATCAAAAGAATAATAATTTAATAATTAAAAATTTTATATGTTAATTATATTATTAAATATATCCATTAAATATGAATATTTTAAATTAAATACTTTATAATCATGAAGATTGTAGGTCTTATTGATGTATGACTAACATTGTCATTTTTTAATAATCATTAAAAAAGATGGTAAGTATAGTTTTATAATTCTATAATAATAATAATATAATATGAATCATTTAAATATACTTTTATATATCCTCCAATTTTGGCGGTGATGAAAAAAAAATCAAATCGTTTCGTGGTGATGAGAGTATACCCATTTGCACAAACAACGTTATCCTTTTTATGTATGAGGAAAGGTAAGAACGTAAATTATTTATTATCATTTAACAATAATAAATATGTTATTAATATAATATTTTTACATTAAATCCATCATTATAACTATTTTTGGGAGATGGTAATGGAAAAGAAATTATATTGGTTCGTAAGGTGGTAGTTTGTCATGAAATCAAATGACTAATTCCTTTCTCATTTGATGGAAGTGGAGATGGATAGAGGTCATACAACAATATTAATAACATATACTTTTATATATATCATACTATATTTATTATTTTATCTCGGTTGATATATATTTTATGTAAGTTGACGGAGTCATAAAATAGAAACACTTAAGAAAAAGTATACCGCTTCTTTGAACAATCTCTTTTGATTATCTAATTCACACCTTTCAAGTGAGTATTATGCCTAAAATAAGGCCTATAGAATATGAAGATGGATCATAATAAGTGATATATATATATTTTGTATGAAAAAATTGGTTTTTAAGTGTATTTAAATGAGAAGAATGGGTTATCTTTTATAGGAGAGTGGAGGTGCACTCTATGAATTCCAAAAATAATTAAATTAATATAAATTATATTTATATTAGAAAATGAAGAAACTGTTATATTTTTAATACAGGATTATTATGGGTCTATATTTATTCATACAATGAAAATTATACACGTTTTTACTATTTTTTTAATCTTTATATTTTTAGTTTTAACCTTTATTTTAACCCCTTGAACTCTGACCATGAAAACATATAATTTCAATTATGAGGGTTAATATAATTACTATAAAATGAAAACTACCCATAAATGAATAGATGATGATATTAAGAACCTTATCATAATCCTTCATTATATTTTTTTATTTTAATAACTTTAATATCATTTAATAAAATATTATTTATTTTGTAAAATCATTAATGTCCATTTTGTTGTATTCATTATTTTTTATTTAAAAAACCCCATGATTAATTCAAAATTAGATTTATGAAACATAGAATACATGTAAATGTTGTCTATAAAAATCTTGTATGACATTATTTATCTCAAATTTTCTATATTTTTAATAACATATATTTGATATATCTATTAATTAAAATACTAATACATCCCTATTGTGGGAGACATTAAGGTAATTACTTATTCCTAAAAATAAAAAATAAAATAACATGACGAAGAAATAAATTTATTTCAAAATACTATGTATATTAGAATTTATATTCCTAATAACCCTATATCAATAATATTATAGTCATTAAAACATATGTTTGATATATTTTACATTCTTTTAAAATAAAATACTTTAAATGGATTAAAATAATCTAGAAGAATACTAAAGGTCATAAAAATGGTACAAGGGTGATTAATATAGAATTTAGATCATCAAATAAAATTAGAAAAAAATTTAGGGTATTTTTATAATATTTATAATATTATTTTCACCCTAAATTGCAAGATTTACCCTTAACCATGGTAATAAAAATTATAGTGTTTACTATTCATATCAAAAAAAATATAGGCACCTACTTAATAAAATTAGAATATATGATTCATATTTTTTAATATCTCCTTCAAAATTAAAATCATAGAAGTTTTAGATATTAAGAGTAAATTAATACTACAGATGGGACAAGATGACGAGTTTTTGGTTAAAAATGTTCGTATGTTTGATATAATTTTATATCAAATTTTAATGTCAAATTGATTCCAATGATTAAAATTAGATGAAGTGATAAAATTATTATATAATTATAATTTAAAAAATAATTAATAATATAATTTAAAATAATAAATTATTTATTGAAAATGATGTTTTCAATTATCTTGTATTATTTTTTCATTATTAAAAAAAAATTTATTAAAAAAACAAATAATCCATCCAATGTATATTTTTTTATCATAATTTAACAGAATAACATTAATAAATAAAATATAATTAATAGAATTTTCAACATTTCATTCTAAAACAAGTTACCCATCAAAAGAAGACAACCCCTCTTTTATGAAAAATAATTTTTTAAGTGTAAAATATAATTTATAATAAACAACAATGAACATAGAATTAAGTTTAATTCAAAGTTAGTATTTAATTAATAAATATTAATAAATGTGACAAATAATTATTATATCTTTACATAGGTTGTTACATTCTTCCCCCTTTTTGAAATTTCATGCCCCCAATTTTATTCTCTTAGTAAATAACTAGGGATATCTTTCCCTCATAAAATTTTAATATTCCACAGTTTCCTCTTCAAACATATTTTTTTTATATAAATATTTATCAATATGAATCAACATGTTCTATAATAATTTCTATATATAGTCAAGAAAATGAAATATCTATTCCTCATAAGAAACATTTTCTTACAACTGAACAACTTCGGGGCTCAAAACATGTGATGAACCAAACATATATTTCATTAACATTGAAAAATGAAATGTGTTGTATAATTTGGTAAAAATATGAGGAAATTAAATTTGATAAGGAATATATCCAACACCAGCCAGAAATTCATAGGGTCCAATGAATTATGGACAAAACTTCCCTCCTTACCAAAGCGCATCACCTATTTTCATGGAGAAAATTTGAGAAAGACATGATCACATACCATGAGGGAAAGATCCTTCGTATAGTTATATGCACAAATTTTCTTCATGATCAATGATATTCTGAGGTGTCACAAAATCAATTGAACTTTCTATAATATTTACCCAACCAACTCTAGTCACATCAACTTCATTTCTCCGACATCATCGTTGAAATATTGTGTAAGACAGGACTTCCCATATATTTCCTCAAATGGTTCCATATATATAATTGAATGAAAAATTATGTTATAATAAAACTAATCCAAATATTGATGTTGATCTCATGATTCTTAGTAATCCATTTAACAAACCCGTGGAATATCCTATGAGGTTTTAGTTATTCGTTCTCTCTGTCCATCGTGTTGAGGATGAAAGGCTATGATGAAATTTATTTCAATTTTCTAGGACTTATGAGGATCATTTAAAAAGATATAAGTGAACATGGGATCCTGAAAAGATAAAATGGAGAGAGTAACTCTATGTAACCTAGTTATATCCTTAGGATACAATTTATAAAGTTAATCTAGAGATAGAGTGTCCCGAATCAGAAGAAAATGTACAGATTTAGTCAGTCGATCACCGATAACCTTGATTTATTTTTTACGTCATAATGTATTTTATAATCCCACAATGAAGTCCATAGATAGATTTTTTCATTTACAGTAGCACTAGAAAAGATTGAATCATCACCTTCAGTTACTGCCATTTAGCTTTAACAAGATGATAAGAAAAACCCTACATATCCAATTTAGAAATATCACCTTTCATTCTATCCCTCCAGTAATTCCCCCAAAGGTCTGTGTACATGTTGTAGATTTGAAGTTTAATGTAAGATGGAGAACTAAGATCATCACTTAACATCTATTTCTTTAATTTGTACCGCCTGAAAATTTTAATATCCTCCCAAATCTAAAAATACAATTTTTTTAATGTTAAACTCAATAAAATTACACATTGTAACAAAATATACTTTTTCTTCGACTGGAAGTCTTCCTTATACCCTTGATTAATTTTATCTGATTGAGATGATTGCACTGACACCTGAAACAAAATAAATGAATTTTTTACACCAACGGATTCCATGGAAAAATTCATCACCTAATTATCCAAAGGGTCATGTTCCAAATGTAACATGCTTAATGTCTCATTACATTTACAACTTAAAGAATCATCCACATTGATTTATTTTTCGGGATGGTAATGAATAATTAAATCGTACTCATTGATTAGTTAAAACCATCTTATCTGTTTTATGCTATATTCTTCAAGAGTGTATATATACATCAATAATTTGTAAATAATATATATTTCACTCTTTACACTATACAAATTATACAACCAATTTTTTAATGAAAAAACAATAACATCCAATTATAGAACATGATT
This sequence comes from Viscum album, assembly GCA_963277665.1. NCBI lineage: Eukaryota > Viridiplantae > Streptophyta > Magnoliopsida > Santalales > Viscaceae > Viscum > Viscum album. The sequence goes on from OY728146.1 coordinate 991,848,419, forward strand.
GCGGTAATTTAACTCATGAATTTTCAACTGACATAAATCATATGCTATTACCTACTTATTATTCTTTAGAACACAACCAAGATCTTTCAAGGAAGCCTCAATATGGATGATAAATTCACCATTTCTATAATGCAAGCTGAAATCTAGAGAATTCACCAATCTTCTATTCAATTACTAAAGACAATCATCAAATTATTTTTTTCAAAATAAATTTTACTCCTTTTTCGGTTATCTTAGTCTGTGGGATAGATTATCATGATGAGTTTTCAACAAAATAAAGGTAATAACCTATTAAACCAATAAATCAATAAATCTTGGTTATAATTACAGGTCTTTTCTATTCTTATAAAGATTTTATTTTGATAGGATCAACAGTTATGTTATCTTTAGAAATAATTTGACCAATGAAATAATTTTTTTGTTTCCAAAATTCACACTTTTTAAGATTCTCATATAGTTTCTTTTCATTTATGGTTTGAAGAAAACCCATAAATGGATTTCATGATCCTATTTACATTTTGAATATACAAAAATGTCATCAATGGCCAAAAAATAAAAAATCCAAGAACAAGTGAAATATTTTATTTATAATATCCTTTAATAAAATAGGTGAATTATATATCCAATTTTATATAACATTAAATTCATGATGACCCCATGTAATCAGAAACATAGTCTTTGGAAAGGATGCATCCTTTATTTTCAAATGATGGTACCCCAATCTTAGGTTAACCTTCGAATGTAATTTTCCCTATGGAGGAAATAAAAAAAATCATTGATATGATAAATAATATATTTTTCCTTAATATTGAAGTTATTTAGGGATTTATAATCAATGAAAAGTTATATTGAACCATATTTCATTTTATCAAATGAGAATATAACACCACATGGTGATGTGATTTGTCGGATGAAACATTCTCTAATAACTATTGAAACATAATTTTCAATTATAAAAATTTCACTTGTGACATTAAATAAGGGTATTTCAAAATAATATTAGTTTCAGGTATTATGTAAACAATAAACTCAACCTCTTAAGAAAGAGTCACACCAAACAATTCATCAGAAAATCATCTTTGTATTTATTTACTAATTGAACATCACTAATTTGAAAACAAACATTAATTTCAATATTATATTCTAGATAATTATTATTACCATATTTGATAAATTTATCAGCTTCTGTGTTTGTTATTTCAGATATGAAGTCATTAGGCACAACAATATTAGCACACTAATTTATTTAAGCAAGAGAAAATTAAAACTAATCCATTCCAAGAATGATATCAAACATTACTGTGGATAGTTCAAAAAAAATTAATGAAATGCCACCCCACTGATAAAAATAGGAATATTCCTATAAATATTGTTTTATTTAATACTTCAACCCGCAGTTTTCACAACAATCTCTATCTTAAATTTATTAGTTGATATTTCCAATTTTAATTAAAAGTTTATCAGAAATGAAAGGATTTGAATATAAATATTGAAATAAAAAATTTGAATAAATAAAATTAACATGTAATAGACCTGTCACTAATTCCACTGACATCACAACATTAACTTCTTTAGTATAAAATTAATTTTCTATAACTTTCTATTTTCGATCATTAAAATTTCCATCATGTGAAAATATATCTGAAAACATATTTTCATAAAGATCTAACTCATTAAAACAAAAACATCGCACCTCTAGATTTCTATTATTTCACCCATTATTTGACTCCTTTGGATTTATTTCCTTGAATTCATGAGCTACATGGATCCAATTTTGACATCCTTCACACATTCTTATCTCAATAAACCATTCTCCAGGGTTCCTTTTATTACACATACCAAAATACTAAAACATCATTTTATTACCTCCATAGTTATTTTTGGTTTGTTTCCACATTATATTCCATCTTGAACATATCATACTATAATCATCATGAGGAACATAAGAGTCCAGAAACCCTATATCAACCTTTTTATCTAAACAAGAAACATTCTCATAAATTTAAAATTCCTATATGGAAAGGGATTGCAGTGGAATTAGTTTTATACCTAAGTAAAATCGATTAAAATTTCTAGCAGTATCCTGAATAAAATACAACACATACTTATAAAATCTTATGATGTACTATTCATATATAGCTATAAAATATTCATCTTTTCCCCTCAATTATGGAAACTATTTTCCAATTCAGAGTCAGACAACCTTAGGGAAATATTTCTAAAGTGAAATTTCCTTGAATGTTTACTATTCTATAAGAAAATTGATCATCTTTGTCTTTATTATACTTAACCAAAGACTGACATCGATCAACATCACCTTCAAGTAAATAAAATAATAGGGTTAAATATTGATTTTAGGAAAATACCATGACATAAAATATAATTTCGAGATCATTGATCCATCATTGTGCTACAATTGGGACCGATGATCTACCAAATAATGCAGGATGTTTCCTCATGAAATGTTTTACAAAAGAGATGTTCTTGTTTTTTGTTATTCATGTTCCTCTCTAGCATGAATACAACAACCATTTATCCCCTAATTCAACAAATGAATAACTATAAGAAACTATTATATTCTAATACCATTAATCTAGGGATGCTAATTTGGAGGGATATCCCCTTATCGATTTATTCTCAATACATCATTCATTTTTCCTATATGGAAATCTATTCTGAATAGACATAGTTTAAATGATAGAACATGGTAATCATAAAATTCTATAACATTTTATCTTTTCCACAGGGTAACATATTTCAAGTGAAAGTTATTAATAGTAACATAACATCTAATATTATCTAAACTGACCTTTGATACTAACTATAAGGAATCAACATTTAACATCACATAATCTTGATTTTAATTAAAGAATTTATTTTCTTTCACATTGAGGAACTTTTTAGGGTATGAGTTTTAGAGAATTAGGTCTCCTTTAATACATAACATCCTACATTCATAGAATGTCGTTACTACCAAAATAGTATCCATTGTTTCCAAAATATTGACCTCAATAAAATAAAACAAATATTCTATATTTATGGGAAATATTCACAATTTTTTCCCTGATCTCATCATTATGCCTATTCCCCCTTGAATGCCATGAAATACATTTTAAAAACATAGGATGTGAAAAAAAAATTAGTTAAGGTATATAATATATAAAAGAAATTTCTATATCAATTAAAACATGAAAACCAAAGGGAAAACACTTTTCATGAAAATAACATTTTAACTGTAATTGTAAATAACATTACATAAAAATATCATTTATTTTAACTATTTAAAACTAATTATTTCCCTAAAAATTATTATAAATCATAGTTAACACATGTAGTTACCTTGAGAGATAATCACATAGAACCCATATAGAACCCTTATAGATTGGAATAATCATAATGGAAACTTCCAAAAAAACAACCAGAGAAAACAATCCTTACCAAAGGAATAAAAGATTTATCTAGTTGCAACAATAGTTTTATATATAAAATAAACACCTAGAGATATCTTTGTGCACACATCAATTATAATTTCCGTGAACCACAACATGAATAAAACATTTCAAATATTATTTTAATAAGATAATTGTTGCCTTGAAAATACTCTAACAACATGAGAAAAATTTGAATAATAAACACCATTAAATAATTTTATTTATACAATAAACTAAATAAAATAAGAATATGTAACTTATTTTTATATTATTTCAAATGTGATTTTATATAGACTTAATAAATTAACAATTCTTCATAACATCAAAAATTTCCTCAATGAAATAAAATTGAGAAGAAATCACTTATCGTGAGTCAAATTCATCACATATATCATTTATCATTCAATATAATGAATTCATGTTAATTATATTCCTTCTTGAGAGAATGTTTCATGATTATTATTCCTTTCATTTCACATATTAACATTTTATAATAAATTTTCAATTATTTATGTTCACATTTGATGTTTTCATGATATTTAGTACATGAGTCAAAAATGAATTCACTATGTTATCTCTGGTCAAAGCTGTCATTAATACATAATGTCAAAAATAATAATAACCAAATAATTATAAATTGAGTCTATTAATAATATTTTTAACATATCACTTACATATTTATAAGAAAATTGAACCATGTTACAATCGTGGAGACGGTTGGATAGAGATATGAATGACTAATATTATCATTTTTTTATGATTATTACAAAAATTATTATTATTTTCCATTTTCAGAATTATAATAATTTAATTAATATAATATTAATCATTTAAATATACTTATATATATCATCCACTTAATGTTGTGATGAAAAATGAATCACATAACTTCATGGAGGTGATAGTTCACATATACACATGAATGAAAATTTCATTTCTATATGCATGGAAAGAGAAACATCTTAACAAAATATTATTATAATATTGATAAATATTTAATTAATACCATATAAAATTATTAATTCCATCATTAAAACTAGTTTTTAAAGATGGTGATGGAAATAAATTAATTCGATTCGCGAGGTGGTAGTCTCCCTTAGACACAATCAATTAATTATATTCCATTTTGATGAATGTGGAGATGAATATAGGTCCTGCCACAAAACTAATTACATATTATTATAACTATGGTAATGTAGTTGTAATTTTATCATGGTTGAAAAATATTTTAAGGATTAATAAGAAGAAACAAAACAGATACACTTTATAAAAACTGTACCTTTTCTCTGAATTATGTTTTTTGATTATCACATTAACACATTTAAGGTGAGTCCTATTCCTAAAAAAGGCACCTGGAACATGTTGAGTGATTTTATAAAAGAAATTTCATAAGTATTTTCATGACCCTTCCTCGAGGCACGTGCCGTGACTACCCCAAGACCGCCTTCCATAGGCTAGGGGCTGCTGACTAGCACCAAAGGCGTAAATCCCCCAAAAAAGGGAAGGCATTGCCTTTATAAAGTAAACACACACAATCGAGTATGAAAGTTAAGTAAGCACTAAATACAACTGAGTACAAAAGTAGGTGCTGAAAAGTAAATGGGCTAGTATAAAAACCTACCTGAAAGTATAGTATAGATGAAAAAGGAAGTACAACGGCTGTAAAGTAAAACAACAACACTGAGTGATCCTCTAGAAATCCCACATGAAGTGTGGGTACAGATAGTCTACTCAGCTCCTCGGGTCTGGCCGTCTGCTCCGTGTATGTCCTTCCAAGTGGTCCACCTCTAGGTACCATCACGATCCACAAGCCTCCACCTCGATGAGTGTTGTTCATCGTCTGCATCCAACATAACCTTGTGTGGGCATAGTCAGTGCATGGGTGAGTATATGATGCTCAGTAGGGACCTTGAGACCCTCGAAGGTCTCTCAGAATCCACTAAGGATAAACCACAAAGGAAAGATACAATCATGAAGTATCAACCAACTCTACTTAGGTATATTACCATACATATTCCTATGTCATCAATCATAGTGCTGATCCGGCTCCTGAGCCCAAGTACAACCTAGTCCACATAGGAAAGAATTCAATATCGTCGATGAAAAATATTGAAGTCAAGACTTAGCTCACACAAGTATACACTTCGTAAAGCGATATAGATGATTAGATGTAGCCACTAATTAATCTAAGATGTCGGACCCACATAGGATACAAGGCCACCTAAGCTGTCAGACCCACACAGGATACAAGACCAGCTACTCTACCAGACCCAAACAGGATACAAGTACAAAGGTCAATAATACTAGAGCCACATAGGATATAAGAACAGTAGTCATCGCCATCAAACCCACGAAGGATTACAATACGGTAGTTGTCACTGTCGAACCCACAGAGGATTCCAGTACAGAAGTCGATGCAGTCGCATGCAGCTCTAGGGTTCCTGCACACAACATGATCAATTCTGAGAGGGTCCGCTCCTCGAGCATAAGAGTCGATACATCAACTATCAATACTTCCAGATATTATGTATCCTATAGTTCCATCTCGTCAATAGAAACCCAACGCGAAAGAAGATGCGTCAATCCGATGCCCGGTCTGAGAGTTATTGTCTTATCTGTTCCAGGGGCCTGGTTGGTTTTTAGGCTAAAACCAACCTGACCATACTCCCGCTATGTCTAAATATCAAGGGGAGTAATCCAAAAGAACTGTCTCATCAAGAGTAATTCATCGCAATTGACGACACACCAAACGGGCGTCCGGTCCTTATGTAATAAGTGTTTCCACTACAAGGGCCCGGTTGGTTTCTGGTTCGAACCAACCCAACCGTACCCAAACTTTTCTGAAACCTCGAGTATGATATACCTAAATTATAGTCTCGATCAATGGATTTCTACTCAACTGACAGTGCATCGATCATCAGTCCGTAGCCCGTGTTATAGGAAAAGACCGAAAAACGGTCTGAAGTGGGGGTCTGGGCCCAGTCCGACCTGGCCCAACCCCCACAGGGTCGGCTTGAACCAGGTCGACCCGACCCGGGTCCGGGTCTGGAACGGTAGGGTGAATCCTGGCCCGACTTGGTGTGGCCCGGACGGGGGTTTCTGGCTCAGCCAGCTGGCCGAGCGGGGGGTGCGGCACCCTATCCCGCGGACGCGGCGCCAGGCTGGCGCCGCTCTTTCCCCTGGATCCCCTGCGGCCGCGGGATCCCTCCCTCGCCACCGTGGCCGATGCCGTAGTGGGCTGCTACTGGCGGCGTGCCAGGGCGCCGCCGCCTCCGGCCTCAGGCGCCAGAGGGGTCTTCCGCAGGCCACCAGAGTCAATCCGGTGGTCCGTTTTTTATTTTTACTGCGCCTGTGGTCGTCTCTGGATCCGTACATCACTACGAAGGCCTCCAGTCGCCATTGCAGCCCTACTTCGTCATCGCCAAATATTCCGTGCCTCAAGAAAAAACTAGCGGTGTGTCCAGACATGTTTTTTAGTCCGTACCCACCGCTTTAGTGGTTCAAACATTACCCAACAATTAAAATGCCAAGTACGAGGGTATACTTCTCATAAAAGAAAAATATACAAATTTTCCCCTACCTCAACAATTGATGTCGAATGTTGGAATTGAAGTAGAAGACGTCATGGGGAAAGGGATTTTAGGAAACTGTAGAGTGTGTCGAGGAGGAATCGGCGTCTCCTCTCTTGTTGTAGAGAAGCGAATTGGTGGCACATCATCGTTCATCGAGGAACCAGCTTTCTTCGTCATTCTTCATCAGAGGCCGATGTTCTTCTAAAATTTCAAGAGCTCTCCCAGTCTTCCATCACACAATGAATGCTCTCCCAAAAAATAAAATAATATGCTCCACCAATTATTTTATTAAACACGCAAAGTAACTTCCCAAAATTCAAATCCCCGCATTTAATAAACGTGTTGAAAATTGATTAAAGGAAGAGAGAGGAAATTTCCTCATTAATTAAAAACGTTGGCAAATAAAGAGGGGGATTTTCCAAATTTAATTAGGGGGTTTTAAGGAGTTAGAGGAAAATTGAATGGTTGGGGCTCGTGTGGGCCCCACCTCTCTAACATCCACCCTTTGGTAGTTATGTGGATATGGGTCCCACCCATAACCACCCATGGGAGGAATTAACCTCCCTAGAAATATAATAAAATTGTACAAACAATTTTATTTACCTCTTAATGAATCCCCAAATTATAACTTCAAACCTAGATAAAATGCAACTGTGGTAAAAGTCCCCTTAAACAATTACCGGAGTTGCGAGTTTATCAGTGCCCTCAGATTTCAATTCCGAGCACTAGCTCAAAAGATAGAAAAACCTGCTCTTTTGTTCACTAAACATACACGAGATAAATTTCAGAAAATGATTCTGAGCACACCGGGCCTCAGAATCAAGCATCATCAAAAGCTACAGACTCATCAAATTCCAAAGTATTTAAGGAAAAAAATTCTTTGAAATTTTCGGGTCTTTACATTACTCCCACATCAGGGCTTTGCATCCCCGTAAAGTTACAACATAAACTAGGGAAACAAATGGGGGTTCTGAGCATGAATCTGAGCCTCCCGCTCCCATGTGCTCTCCTAGAGGATCCTATGCTGCCAACGAATGCGCACTAGAGGAATCAATCGACCACATAGGACCCGATCCTGTCGATCCTCGATCTCCACCGAGACCTCTACAAATGTATCCCCTTCATCAATGTCCAACTCTCCGTGGTCAATGATATGTGTCGAGTTGTTCACGTATTTCCTCAGCTGAGATACGTAGAAGACATCGTGCACCTGGTGCAACTAAGGTTGAAGGGCCAGGCAGAAATCCACTTCTCCCACCCTAATGTTGACTTGTAATGGTCCGATGAAGTACGAAGATAACTTGCCTCCCTAGCCAAATCACTATAATCCACGTCGAGGTGAGACCCGTAAGAAAATGTGGTCCCCATATTAGAACTCCAATGGTTTCCACCTCCTATCAGCATATGACTTCTGTCTTCTCTGTGCAGTCCTCATCTTCTCCTGGATGATCTGCACCATCTCCGTCATAGCCAGAACCATCTCTGGTCCTACGAGTGCTGACTCCCCATGGACAGTCCAGCACAGAGGTGATCGGAAAGGTCAGCCGTACAATGCCTCGTATGCTGTTATCCCAATGGTGGAGTGGTAGATGTTGTTGTACACAAACTCCACCAAGGGTAGGTGATCCTCCCAACTGCGACCAAAGTCAAGGACACATGCACAGAGCATGTTTTGGATTGTATGAATTGTATTCTCCTTGAAGACCAATGATGTATCTGTTATCATAATTCATAATACATTTTCAATGTATGGGTAGTGCAACAAACATATTTAAAACTATGAAATGTTATTCACTAATTTTTTTTACTAAGATGAAATAGGAGTGAAACTACCATATACCTTGGGACAAGAATATCTCCAAAACCATTGTGGATAAACAATGCCTCCTCTATTATTAAATAGTTGTAAGATACTTAACTACATTATTTGACTTGTCATGAAATCACATCTAAACATGGGTTACCTATTAGTGGGAAGAACCCTTGATTTTTTAAGATGAAACCAAAGGCGTTATAACATGTATACCTGAGAAAACATATAAAGGAAATAAAGGATCATAAGAAAACACTACATGATGGTTATACCCAATTAATTATACACTAATGTGATGTATAAAAGCATTGTGTTGACTAATAAGTTATCAATGTATTGGTCAAAGTATACATCTACCCCCACACATATACTATCCTACCAGGTAAAAAAAACTAAATTCACATTAATCATAATTTCCTTAAATTCATAAAATTGTTATGACAATATTTCTAATACAAAACACCATCGCATGGGGTCAAATAATCTATAAAACACAAACACAACCCAACCCAACAGGGGCACAAACTCTGTTGGAAGTTATTATAGTGTTCCACCCAAACCAATCATCTAATATTCTAAGATCTAGTTATTTTAAAATAATAAACATATCACATAATTTGTGAGGCATCACCTATATCAACCTACATAAGACACATATCTCTAAATCATGAAGTAACCATAATAAATAACTATAAATATATATAAACAACTAAACATTATGAAACACATGAAAGAGGAAATTAATCCATGTACAATTCCATATATATTAATACAATGAAATAGATCATCTAACCAACCATTGAATCGGATAATCATAAGACACGAAAATTTTCCACCTCACATTATGTAATAATTTAATGATATTACTGACACTTCTACTATCATGATCCACCATTATCCAACATGAATTCCCATGACCCACTAGGAATCATCGTTGGACAAACAAATTTATATAAAAATCCACTAAGTGAACTTTTTTTATTTCATCATTTGTAGACTCACAATATTTTTCTTCAGAATTCCCACATTTGTTTTATTAGAAAATACTCTATAGAATACCCTGAATCCAAAATGGAATGTGAAAATTATGAGTCAACTCATATCCTAATCCGTTATAGAAAAACAATATTGATGAAAATAAAGTACCCATATATGATTGAACATTAAAATACTTAGTGTCATAGAGAAAAATCTATTATATCATCTCTATCCCTCGAAGGTGTCTCCCCAACAGAATCTATGGAAGATGGGGAACCAAAATGCTCAGAAAATCCATATTCACTAAGATAGATGTATTATATATAAATAATAAAACATAGATGTTCTCATGAATCCATAAGTCTCAATGTATCCAATAATTATTACCATTATAGATTTTTCATATCTACTATACTCCATAAAAGCGATACCACCCCTTATTATATCATATGTGCGTATATAGAGCGAGAACAAAGTTGTGCAACTATCATTTTCATCACATATATAGAAATCCATAAGGGTAACTAGTTACATGATGATGAATATGAATTTGTTAATGGGGAACTTACCCTAACATTCATAACATCCTAAATAAATTATATAGAAGAGAACACATGATAAAGGGGAAAGACCAGTTATTTCATGTTATAAACTAGTGAAATCACTATGAATCTCTAAGAAGATAATGTAACCAATTAATGAAACACAAATAAAATATTTATAACTATAGAAGGGGAATCATACTTCTATAAAAGAAAAGTATTAGATGTTGGATTACCAAAACTAATGGAGATTTTGCGGCATATAAGAGACCTTATACGAAGAGATGTGACTACATATATAGAGGGCTCCAGATCCACGTATACGTGGGTGTACCAAACCTAATCCAAGAAATAGGGGACCTATTCCATGATATAAATATGTCACAATAGGAGTAATGATCCAGAGGATTCTTAGATCATCACACCCACAGTCCCATCAAATTTTTAAGGAGGTAAAACCTAAAAAATCCTATCCATACAATCAAATATATAATATGGATGAAAAACAACTCTATCACTATTTATATCTGAATAATTATTCAATATTATTTTTACTTATTTTAAATCTATACATGAATTAGATATTGTGAATAACAAAAAAATTTGATAATGTTTTCCACGTTTTAGCCTTTGGTAGCGCCACAAGGAGTGATTTAAGTGGTCAATTGGTCAATCGAAAAAATATATCACATCCATTATTAGGGAGGGTAAAGATGTTTCAAACCACCACTTTTCACTCAGGTAATGCATCTCTTATAGGTTGGGTTTGACTGACCCTTATAGGGATGCTCACCCACTTAGTGACATGGATAGTGTTACATATTGTAATGTCCCAACCTGGATTACCCTTGAACCAGTAGTCAGACCGGTCACCACATTACCAGAAGTGTATCTCCTTGTACTGCATAGGTTGATGACTAGCAGCGAGGCTCTCTAGATAGTTAGGGGGAAGTAAATACCCACTTATTCAAAGTGAATAGTGGAAGTATATAATAAACTCATAAAACAACGGAAGTATTTAAAAAAATATTCAACTACATAATGAAAGCGACAAATGCCAGCTTATACAATGTGTGCATGTAATGGTGATACATATTGAAAAGTAGTAAAAAAACTATACTTTAAATTATAATATAGAAATAAATAAGGGACTCACACTGCAATAGAAATCACTATGAGCCTCTTGAACTCCCACTCGGTTCTTTGCTCCTAACTCCCATGTGCATGTAACATCCATTGGAAAAGGTCTACAGTCCTGCAAACAAGAAAGTCTAAACAGGTACCTCAGTACAATGGAGGCTCAAATTGGGTATGATATATACATATAAGTTGGTTGAGACCACCAATTTTTAGATCAATCAAGATAATTCAATATAACAAATAGAGTGTAGATATAACAAGGTAATAACATATCTAAAGAAATAACCGAAAACCCATTTAGGATCCAAAGGTACATCTGATGGCGATACCTGCTTCGGCTCGTGGCTGGTGTAAGAGTCTGCTCAATAATCATACAAGAATATTTATCATACATAAATACCTTTCAACGCTTTACCATTTACTCTCTATTTAATCATTTATTATCTCCATGATTAACATGTTTTATCATACATCAATACCATCTTCAGCTCGTGCAAGAGCACTACTCATTATCAATATTTCATTATTTAATCACATTAGAAATGATACAAAATCATATCTATAATTCATTAAATAAGTCATTCATATAATATACTATTTTCATAGAACTCGATGTCTATCACCTAAAAACATTATTAATATTTTTATATTGTTATTTTTAGAATGCCATGTCTAACACCTATTTCTCATTCAATGTGGATCATCATGTCTAAAACCCTTACATCTAGTCTCTTAGATAACTATTAGAGAGGAATGTCATGTCCAACTCTCAACTTCTACATTGGTCAAGGATAACATACCACGCACCACATTTTCATTCATTTAAATCATTAGATAACTATTTGGGAGAAAATCCATGTAAATGTCCAAACTTCTACATTGGTCTATTATGCCATACCTAGCACCAAATTCCCATAAATTTAAATAATTTCAAAACTATTGGGGAGGAATTCCATGTCCATGTAACAACCTTTACATTATACTAGGATTCCATATCCAACACCACATTTTCATTCATTTACATTATTTGAAAACTCACAAGAATTAGCCAAATTATCCAATTACTAATCCAATGATTAGTTAAACATTTCAAAGGCTATTAGTTAACAAAATATTTAACTAATCACATAATCCATTAATTAATTCATCAATTAATTAACCAATCAACACTATTCCAATTCGATAATTAATTCTTCATAATTAATTATCTGAAACGTTACTATAAGAACACCAAATTAATATACCATTAATTATCTAATTTTATTCAAATAATTATAACACAATTTATCCACAGATTAATTATCTTAATTATCAAATTCAATATCTTATAATTAATCACTTGATTAATTATCAATATTTCAAGGTTTATCATATAATTATTTTACAATTAATTATTCTTTTCAAAATCTCATTTTCAATAATTAATTCTTCATAATTAATTATCAAAATCAAATTTCAACTTATCATAATATATTCTCATAATTAATATTCTTTAATCCATATCATGAAACATAATTAATTCACCATTAATTGTCTTACATAGATAAACATCATCTCGTAATTATTTTATTCCAATTAATTATCTTAACATAACCAATGGATTATTTCAATTACTATTCTATATAATTATAATTAATTAAATTATCCAATTAAAAAGTCATAATTATATCCCCGATTAATTATCTCAACTTATCCCACCCGATACTCAATAATTACACTTAACCCAAGTTCGTCAATAGAAAGGGATGAAATAATAATTCACATGACCACAATCTAAACAATCATTTCACTTTAAACATTACGTTTTTAGCATGAAGGAATTTCACCTCTATTAGAGGGGTTTTATTAAGAAACGTGATTTTGTAATCTCACAAATAATAAAAAATTTTCTTCAATACTACAGTCAACATTATCAAAAGTAGTAGACTTAGAAAAACTACATTTTTACCAAATAAAATCAATGTTGAGGACCCAAGCTTAATGAATTTTATGAACCAATGATTTCTAAATTAAACCACAAACTGATCATGCACACGAACCTCCACAAAAGCATGCACACACATGGAATTCATCACCACACCTAACAAAAATTAATTGGCACTCATAAATAGTGCGGAGAAGACTAACACAAAATAAAATAATTCATTGAAACTCAAATACCCCATAAGAACCAATTCAAGGGTGAGAATCCAATTAACGAGTATATATCCTAAACCGAATATGATGGCGATAAACTAAATCGAGTCAAACCTCCATGCTTTCAGTGGGAATGGTTGAAATATGGGAAAATGGGTCCTGAGAAACCATCCACACCACCTAGAATCAGAACAATGGAAGAAATTGAATTAACCTTGGACCTTAGTTTTCTGGCCTAATGGAGACCAGGTGAGGAATGGCCATAATGGACGATGGAAGAACAAAAAATGTAGAGAGGGACTTACCTCTTCAGGATGGACAACTTCTGTGAAGAATCTATAGTGATCTTGAATGTAGAGAGGGAGCCAAGTAGGGGAGTGGTGGGCCTCACCATGGGAGTATAAAGGGAGGGGTTCATGCCTCAGCCTAATTTGATCCTCCCTCTTATAACACCCTTTATTTTTATAATAATTAATACAATAATAATAATAAAATTAAATCCATATTATTATTATCATTTTAAATTAAACAATTTTTTGATAAACCCTATCACTCCACCATTAGAAATCATGACATTCGTTTCATTCAATATATACCTTCAACATGACTGCATCACCAACACATTATTTTATGAAATTTAATAATAGTGAGTGATAGGATTTTGTGGTGAGCCTCGAGATAGGCTTTCACCTTTTGGAAAATGGCACTGCTCATAAGCTTCTCCTCCTTCAAATCCTCCACCTTGAACTTTGTGCCAGCCTTGGGATAGAATGTCACCATCTCTGGGCCCTTGAACTTCCCATCGGGGGTGCTCTCTAACTTCACCTATGTGGTCACTGAATCCATGTTCTTCACCTATAACATCTCCCCCTCCATGAACGTGTAACTGTGCACCTACCCCGCCTTGTCCAGTGCATCCACCCGGCTCTTCGTGCTTGTCCCATTAGCGAAGATGGTGAGGTAGATGGTCTCGGGGCTACCACCGCCCTCTATATCTTGAAAGTTGGAGAATACTTCTAGGACTATTTTGGGGAGGATCTTGTGGTCATCTCAGGCGATAGTCTGGAAGAGCTTGGTGGGTGGGATGGCAGTGTGGGACTATTATGTGACGGTATAAGGATCCATTGATATCTGAATAGAAAGGAAGGCTAGTGGATGAGCATGTGAAAGGAGATACTGATGGTTTGTTGTGGTCAATCCCCCATTACAAATCATTTAATAAAATTCTTATCAAATGAATTTAATTAAATATAAACTCCTTGACTCATTTAATTAATTTCCCTTCAATGAATTTAATTAATTAAACTCCAACTCATTGTAATTTAATTAATTTTTTCCAACCAAAAAAATAAATTAAATCATTTCCCCCACTTTTCATTAAATAATTAAATTCATCCAACCCTTGATTTTAAAATGGTAAAACCCCAACTGCACATTTATTCCTCATTTATTTAAATTACATTAACATGAATCTTATTAAATAAAACTTCATGTCATTATCATTTAATTAAACTCTCTCAGATTAATTTAATTAAATAAAACCCCATTTTTTCTCAATTAATTAAATTACATTTTAACCATGAATGTAATCAATTAAAATCACACATATCATGAAATTTAATTAAAACCCTCACTGCTTGGAATTTAATTAAATAAAATAACACGAAACTCAAAAATAGGGTAAGCCCCACTGTTTGTCTCACACTGTCTTGAAAACAGTGCGCCAACTATGCGGGGCGTTCTATCTAAGGAACCAAAATCACATGGTTAGTCCCATACGGTTTTCCAAACCATGTGTAGAAAGGGTGATCACATCTTCTTCGCCATTAAATGTTCCATGGTTTGACCCACTCGATTCGACCAACCGTTCTTAGCCCCTGCGAACACCATTTCCGGGTTTTGTGCTCCCAAAACCCATTGAACCTCCCATAAAACTCCTTGAACCTTTACCCAAGCTTGTTCTCAAAAGTTTTTGAAATTTCAAACTCAAGAAACATCAACCCAAGGCTTTTTTTATGAATAACGCATCCAATAAGAGAAAAAGTTCAAAAAAATTAGTATTATAACATGGTTCAAAAACACAGGGCATTACAATTTACCCAGCTTAAAAACTTCTTGTCCCCGATAATCTAATGAGAACTAATACAACATTATCCAACCAACCATAGTCATAATGTCTCATTTTAACTAATACATTGTGTTTCTAAACACCAAACACACCTTTAAAAAAATCACAATCCTAGCGGCATAAACCTTTAAAACCCAATCCAAATCTCTAACCCAAAACATCAAAAATCCACATAACCAATCCCACAGTACTAGAGACATGATCCCATCATAGTCTCCTCAATTGATTTTTCCAAACCAAAAATATACAGTCACCACTAACTCAGTGAAATGCCATTAAAAAGATTCCTTCACCAACCACATGTAACAGAAGTCCTCACTCAACTTTCCATGGCCTCTCCAAGTCATTCCATCTCAAGTATGCCATAAAACAATTGTTTCCACGAACAAATAAATGTTTATCCCAACGAACCACACATCCCACATACAACACAATTAAAAACCATTTATCATGTCCAACAACTTTTATAACATTAGCACTGCGTGTGACCGACGCTATCTCAGTGCATACATGATAATTCCAAGATAGAAGACATACTTGTCTCATTAAAAACAGAACTATAAGAGTAAACCTAGATCACCAAAAGATCAGTCGAACTATCACTAATTGACTCTTTACAAAAAGGCTCAACTTCTCCTTCCAACACGTTGTAAACCAAACCTTGATGCTTTCATCCCAAAAGGAATCCTTTTTCCTTCAAATCATACCACTAAAACTCTTTAAAAAACTTGATGGTGCGATGCTACCCACCATAGGATTTTACATGTCAACAAAGAAAAGATTAGTTTCTCACAAGCGTACTATTTTAGAAATAACTTAAATAAACATGTGACGTTCCATGAAATACTATCACTACCTCAACATGTCATATGAAATCCAAAACTTAAACCTTGAAGAGTTTCAAAACACTCTAGTCCCTAATGTTATAGTAAGGTTAACGACAATATAATGACACAAACATCAAAATCTCATAGAGGACAAAATCAGCTCGATCTCTAAGGTTTCCACCTAGCATAAGATATTACATTATGAAAAATACACCTCAACAATATCTATTGGCTATGTAAAACATAAATCCCTAGGATCAAACACCCCCATTTCATTTTAGTCATTTCAAGGAACTCATTTCAACAAATAAACATTGAAAGAATTTTTACAATGCCAAAATTACTATTCCCCAACAAGAAACATGGACATCGAAAAATTCTCCTTGTCCAAAATAGGAATGATATTATAATATTCCTCTTAAACATTTACCATTTAGTGTACTTTCATTTTTAAAAATGAAATTCAGAATTTAAATTCCTTTTAATCAGAAGGTGACCTTTGAGGGTCCAATTTTATTCAAAATATATATTTTCATCAAAATGATACCCCATTACAGTTCAATTCAATATAAAATAAATAGAATTACATTTATATCAATTATAAAACAAAATATGGTAATACTTGGATTACTCATAGGGGTGGACATCAACCAATATATAAGGCGTCCATACACCTTACTACTAGAATTTGGCTCCCATTTATCACAATTAAATTCCATTTATTTATTTAACTTTAGAAGCCACTTTTTCTATCATTTTAATACACGGGTTTCCCTTTTACCAATTTTTTGGCTCCCATACACCTTACATATAAAATTGGATCCCATTGAAGATGTAATCCGAAATTTTTTTTATACTCATGCATCCATTTACACATAAAAACTACTATATCATGTTATCATTACCAATAAAAAAACAAAACGTGATAACATAGAATCCTAGATAAACATAAAGAAAGATAATAATAGGGGAAACATGGAATATAAATACCCAAACATGCAATATCTATCACTGAAACATGCTATCTATCTAAGAATTCTAAAGAAAATCAAAACATGGAATTCTACCCAAGGCACACAATCAAATTTAGATGGCACCCAACTAATGAAACTACCTGGAATGTGATATGCATGAAATGTGAATATCTAAGTTCCTTGGATGATTCATGTAATGTAATTTTCATTTCGTATCAGGGTAAGGAAAATTTTAAAAATTCTCAAAATCAATAAGTAGTGGAAAATACAGCAGTCACTCAAGCTGAAATCATATCAATATTAACCTCAAATAGTATAATCATTAATTCCCATCCCTCTCCACGTAGTAATTTCGTATACTTGAAGGGATAAGTCCCCAAAATGACAATTAACTGAGTTCCAACACTTTCTTAGTGTCCTGTCTACCAACCCAAAAAAAGTCAAAAGAAAAAAGAAAGAAACCAGAACCACTGATTCCACTTTGTAACATCCCGACCCTGCCTACCCTCGTACCGGTAGCCGGACCGGTAGCCAAATGACCTCTTGGACGTCTCCCCCTATAATATAGGTTTCCAAATAGTTGTGAGGGTCTATATATAGTCATTGGGGAGACTATATGCCCATATTCAGAGTGTGTAGTGAAAATAGATAATAAATTCAGAAATCAACGGGCGCATATAAAAAAATATTCAAGTAGAAAATAAAAATGGCCAACACAAGTTTATACAATGAATGCATGTCATGGTGATACATATCAAAAATAAATAAATAAAACAACATTCTTCACATTACAATACAAAACTAATTAAAGGACTCAGGCTCCAAGAGCTATCTTTATGAGCATCCTGAACTCCCGCTCATTCCTTCGCTCCTGACTCCCAAGTACATGTAACATCCAATAGAAAAGTTCCATATTCCTGCAGACAAGAAAGTATACTCAGGAACCCCAGTGCAATGTTGGCCCGAAAAGGGTATGATTTATACATCTTAGAAGGTCGGGACCACAAGTTTTCTAGCTTAATCATGACAGTGCAAAACAACAAATGGTGTGAAAATTTAACAAGGTAATAATATAACTGAAAAAATAACCAACAACCCTTCCAAGTTTTAAAGGGACACCTAACAATGATACCTACTTCATCCCATGGTCGAAGTAAGAGTCTGCTCAAAAATCATACAATCATATTTATCAAATAAAAACACCTTTCAACAAATTACCTTTTTTCTCTATTTAATCATTATTTGTCATCATGGTTCCCATTGTATCATACACCTCAATACCATATTTGGCTCATGCCAGAACTCTAATCATTCTCAATCATTATTTATATAATCACACTCATCTTGAGAATGATTTATATCTCTCATTAATTACATAATTGAATCATATAATATACTATTGGTGTAGAACTCAATGTCTAGCACCTAAAAACCTGCTTCATATATTAATAAAATTGGTGTTAGAACACCATATCCAACACTTACTTCTCATTCAGTGTAGATTTTCTTTTCTAACACCCTTACAACTGAGCGCTTAGATAAATATTGGGGAGGAACACCATGTATATGTCCCAAATTTTACTTAAGTCTAGGATTCCCTACATGGAACCACATTCTCATTAATTTACATAATTTGAAAACTATTGTTGAGGAACTCCATTTCCACGTCCCGACATCTACATTGGTCCTGGATTCCATACCTATGGCCACATTCTCATTCATTTACATCATTTGATAACTATTGGGGAGGAACTCTATGTCCAATTCCCAACTTCTACATTGGTCTAGTATTCCATACATAGCACCACATTCTCATTAATTTACATTATTTGATAACTCACCAGAATTATCAACATTATCTCATTACTAATCCAACAATTAGTTAAACATTCCAATGCTTTTAGTAAACTCAACAATTAACGAATAACATAAACCATTAATTAATTCATCAATTAATTTATCAATCAACACTATTCTCATTCGATAATTTATTCTTAAATAATTAATTATCTGAAACATTAATTCAAGATCACATAATTAATACTCCATTAATTAACTCATTTTATTTATATCATCATATCCCAATTAATCCACTGATTAATTATCTCAATTATCCAATTAAATATCTTATAGTTAATCCCGTCATTAATTGTCTTTATTTCAAAGTCAATAATATAGTTATTCCACAATTAATTATTCCATTCTAAATCTCATATTTCCATAATTAATTCCTCACAATTAATTATCCTTATCAAATATCAACATATCATAACTAATTCTCACAATTAATTATATTTAATCGACATCATGGAACATAATTAATTCACCATTACTTATCTTACATAGAAAAATACCATCTCATAATTAATTTGTTCCAATTAATTATCTTAACATAACCAATTCAATATTTCAATTACAATTCTATAGGTTTATAATTAATTCAAAAATTAATTATCTTAACTTATCAAATTAAAAACTCATATTTAATTCCCCGATTAATTGTCTCATCGTATCCCACCCAATATTAATATATTTTACAAAACCCAGGTGTGTCAACGGAAAAGGGAAGACATAGTAATTCACATAACTGCAAGCTAAATGAACATATCATTTTAATCATTATGTTTTTAGCATGAAGGAAGTTTAACTATTTTGGATGGGTTTTATTAAATAAATATGATTTTATAATTTAACAAATAATAAGAAATTTTCATCAATATTGCACACAACTATATTAAAAGCAGTAGATTAAAAAAACTAAATTATTACCAAATAAAATCAATGTTGAGGACCATACCTAATGGGAATTGTCTGAACCAGTGCTTTCTAACTTAAAATGAAAACTTCTAACACACACGCACCTCAACCGAAGCTTACCCACGGTTGGATGTCTTCGCCACACTAAAAAAATTAACAGACACTTATAAATTCTGCGGTGGAGACCAACACACACCCAAATAATTCACCAAAATTCAAAATACACCATAATCAATAATTCAAGTGTGAGAATCCAATTAACGTGTATACACCCTTACCCATATATGATGTCGATGAACCAAATTGAAGCAAACCTCATTGATTTAGGAAGTGGTTGTCAAAATATGGACCAACGGGTCACGATACATCATTTGTGCCTCCTCGAATCAGATGAAGGGATGAATCTGAATTATCCCAGGGCCTTAGGTTTTTGGCGTAATTCATATTCGGCGAATAAGATCCAAAATGGATGAAATGAAGAACAAAACATGTAGAGAAGAAAATTACTTGATAAGACGGACCACTTTTATGAAATAATAACCATGATCTGGCACGCCGAGAGGAAGCCGAGTTGTGGAGTGGTGCACCTCACCAAGGGAAAATGAGGGGAGGGGGTGGCGTCTCACCCTAATGTGAAACTCCCTCTTATAACCCCAATTAGTTTTATAATATGTAATATAATAATAATATTAATGATAATAATAAAAATATTATTATTATCATTTTAAATTAAATAATTCGTTGGTAAACCCCATAACTCCCCCATTACAACTAATTTAATTGAATTCCACTCCAACAAATTTAATTAAATAAAAACTCATGATTGACTCATTTAATTAAATTCCCTTCAATGAAATTAAATAACACGACTCCAACTCATTGTTATTTAATTAATTTCTTCTAACCAAAAATTTAATTAAATCATTTCCCCCAAATTTCATTAAATAATTAAAATCATCTTATACTTGACTTTTATTAGGAAAAACCAAAACAAAACATTTATTCCTCATTTAATTAAATTCTATTGACTTGGATATAATTAAATAAAACTTCAACTCATTATAATTTAATTATATTATTTCACTTTAAGTTAATTAAATAAAAACACATTTTGCATCATTTAATTAAATTATCTTTTAATCATGAATTTAATCAATTAAAAACCCACATATCATGACATTTAATTACATGTTTCACAGCTGGGAATTTAATAAATAAAATAACTCGAAACCCAAAACTGGGTAAGTAGCACAGTTTGTCTCGCATAGTCTAGAAAACAATGCACCAACCATGGTGGACCTTCTGTCTATGGAACCTACATCACAAATTGTTTCCCACATTGTTTTCCTAAATGTTAACAGACTATGTGAGGGCCCCTACCTCACCATTAGAAAACTACATAGTCTGACCCGCATGGTTTGACCAACCGTGCTTAGCCCGTGCGAATGTCACTGCCAAGTTCGGTGATCCAGAGACCCACTGAACCACCCATAAAACTCCTTGAACCTTTACCCAAGCATATTCTTAACACTTTTAAGTGGTCCAAAAATAGGAAACATCAACCTGAAGCTTGATTTTATGACCAAAACATCAAACAAATGAAAATTTTCAAAATCATTCATATTTTTACCTGGATAAAAAACACAAGACTTTATACATATGGTGGGCCTTAATTTCTAGGGAACAATAATAGGCTGAACTAATTGGTTGGAATATCCAACCCTACTATGCAAGTTCATGCTGGTTTGGCCATATTTCCATCCACATGGAAGGAAGGTAGCCATTTAATTTCAATGGGAAACAATCAGTGACCTAGACCCCATCCCCATCAACATGTTACTTATTGGAAAATGTAGTTTTTGGATCTAGATTTGGTTGTCCATTGATGTATCTAAAACCTTCTCCTCCAACAATAAGCCACTTGGTAGCTTTCCCTTATTTCAACAACCCTACTCTACTCCATCGAGCATCCATTCCCTCACTGAATCCATAATTAACTATTCATATCTGCTGTTATCCACTTGTTCCACTACCAAACATTGGCCAATATACCTTCAAAGATCCGATTAATACCATATCCTTATAGAATATTAAATAAATGGATATGCTACCTTTCCAATAGGATCCATTCCATTTTATCCATCACAGATAATGGGAGGAGGGAGGATAGAGGGAAAGAGTGGAGGAAGACGATTCTATGGCCTTCCTAGGATGTGCCTCTATCCTGGCATGGTAACAACACATCTTGATAAGGGAAGATTTAAATTTCATATTTAGATATTTTATTTATATCCCCTCCCTATTATTCAAAATACACCTCAACAAAGATTTATTTTAACAATAGTTAAAATGTTCATTGTTTATTCTAAAAAGTGATGAAAATCTAAACGATATTTAATTCCCTTAGTATTTATCCGGGATTACATTATTTACTAATGATAAATGGTACTATTTATTAGACATATATTAAGCATTGATAAAGGGTAACATTTATCAGTTCTTCGTATTGTCCTAAAAGGGGACCCTTTATCAGTGTTTCATCTTCCACTAATAAAGGCCATTTCATCTACTAAATTGTTGCACCCCTATATCAACCATGAAACATCATTGTGAACTCATACCAAAATAGGAAACATTAAAATATTTTTTTTTAAATAAACCATATTTGAATAAAAATTAAAAATTACACTATCATTTCAATTCAATATTTATATACAAAAAATTATAGTAATTTCATATTTAAAATTCAACAAAAAAATTACAACCCATATATAAAATAAAACCCAACATACCATTACCAAAGATCACCCTCTATATAAATGTCTTACCTAATAATTATTATATAGTTTATTTTATAAACATTAATTTTAGAAAAACTGTTAATTTTTATGTCATATAATCCACATATGATAAATTAAATTGTTAATTACTAAAAATTTTAAAGATATTATTAGTTAATACTATGTTAGATTGATGTGCGGTCAGTTCCAACATGTAAAAAATATGTTATGGATTTTTTTATAATGTTTTAAAACAATAAAAACTATTTTTATTAGTTTTGACTTTGTGAGGCATGTTTTAAATTAAAATAAAACTTATATAAAAACACACTCATTGAGTCATACGGACCAAACTATGTGTTAGATTGATGTAAAGTTGATCCCTATACGTCTCAAATGAATTATAGATTATTTTAATAATGTTTTATAATAATAATATTTAATTTTAATGATTTTGGCTATGTGAGGAACATTTTAATTTAAAATGACAATAGTATTGATAACACACTATTTGAATCATACCAACCACAAAATATTTTATATTGATGTTAGGTCGACTAAAATATGTCTAAAAATAATTATGGAGTGTTTTCCAAATGTTTAAAATCAATCTGGGCCTTTTTCATTATTTTGACTTTGTGAGGTGCATTTTAAACTAAAAAGGAACTTAAATTGAAATCATGTACGTTGAGTCATACTAACGCCATCATGTGTCAAATTTATGTGTGGATTATTCTGATACATCATTACTATATTTTGAAATATTATACTAATGTTTTAAAATAACCTAATATCATTTGCTCAATTTGGCTATGTGAGGCGTATTTCAATATAAAATGGAACTTTCTTTGAAAACACAACCTTGGAGTCATACCGACCACATCAGGTGTCATATTGACAAGTGTTGAATTCATACAAAAAAAATACTATAGTTCATTTTAATAAATTTTGAAAACAATCCAGTCTCATTTTCTAATATTTTGATTTGTGAATTTTTTTTTAATCTAAATGATTTCTTATATTGAAAAAACTGACATCAAGTCGTAGTGAACACATCATCAATAAAAATGACATGCAATAAATTACTACATTATAAAAATAAATTTTATATGTTTTCCAAATGTTTAAAATAAATCTGATCTCATTTACATGGCTCTTGATATGTGAGGGGAATTTTAACCTAGTATTACATTTATATTGATAACACACACTTTATGTCATAACGACCACATCATGTGTCATTCCATGCAGTTAATTCTTATAAAACAAAAATTAATTACGGATCATTTCCTAATATTATAAACA
Source organism: Viscum album (assembly GCA_963277665.1). NCBI lineage: Eukaryota > Viridiplantae > Streptophyta > Magnoliopsida > Santalales > Viscaceae > Viscum > Viscum album. Next base: position 991,872,802 of record OY728146.1, read on the forward strand.
TTCATAAATCATTTATTTATTTTGGATATATGTGGAATGTTATAAAATAAAATGAATCTTATATTAATAACATGCACATCAAGTCATACCAAACACATCATGGGTCATAATGATGTTTGACCAATTTCTAAACACCTCTAATGAAACATGGATCATTTTAAAAAAGTTTTAAAATAGTAAAAGTACAGTTTTTGGGTTTTAGATATGTGAGGAATGTTTTGAAATAAAATTTCATTTATATAGATAACACACACTTTGAGTCATATCGACCACATCATGTATCAATTTGAAATACAGTTGATTCCTACACATTTAAAAAAGTATTATGGATACTTTCCATCATGTTTGAGAAAAATATGAGTTTTTTTATAAACATTGGATATCTATGTTTCATTTTAAACTCAAATAGAACTTATATTAAAAAATTAACACTTTGAGTCTAACCAATCACATCATGTTATAGATTGACATGAAGTCGATTTCTACACATAAAAAATGTATTATTGGTCATTTTACCAAAATTGGGGCACAATACTAGAATTATTTATTTATTTTTTCTATGAGATAGGTATTTTAATCTAAAATAAACTTTTTATATTTAAAACAGATACTTTGAGCCATATTGACATCATCATCTATTAGTTTGATGTTCGGTCAATTACTACACATAAAAAATAAGTTATGGATATTTATAAATGTTTAAAAACAATCAAAGACAATTTTATCATTTTTTACGATGTGAGGTTCAATTAAAAAAAATATTAAACATATATTTAGAACAAACACATTGTATCACACAGACCACATATTGTGTCAATTTGAGGGTGGTCAATTCCTATATGCCATAAATATATTATAAGTCAGTATACATAAATTTTAAAACATTCCAACCCCATTCTAGATGTTTTCTCTATGTGATATTTGTTTCAAACTAAAATGTAACTTTTATAATGAGAACATGGACTTTGTGTAATGCCAACAATAATTATCTTTTGAAATGACATGATCTATATTAGTACATGTAAAAAGAAATTAAGGATTACTATCGAATTATTTTAAAATAATCAAATGTTTTTTCATTGATTTTTATGTTACACTCATTTTAATCTAAAATGTCACTTTTCTTTTGGAATCCAGATATTCGAGTCATATCAGCCACACTGCATGTCTGATTGAAGTAAAGTAAATTCCAAAATGTCATAAATGAATTGTGGATTTTTTTATAATGTTTGAAATTAATTAGAAAACATTTTATTGGTTTTTGGAGTGCGATATATGTTTAGAAATAAATAACAATTATATTAAAAAAATACATATTTTGAGTAATAAGAACTACATCATCAGTTAGATTAACATGAAGTTTATTCCTACAAAAAAAGAATTAAGGATAATTTTACTAATGTTTAGAAACATCCTATGAAAATTTTCATTGTTTTGTTCATGTGATGTGTGTGTTAAACTAAAGTGACACTATTACATTTAAAATACATACATAGAGTCATACCAACCACATCGTGTGTTATATTTATTTACGATTGATCCCACATGTAACAAATATATTATGAATAATTTTCATAAGGATTTGGAACTATTGTAGATCATTTTATTTTTCATGGTGATGTGAAATTTGATTTAAAATAAAATTAATAATATATTTAACAGACTTGGTTTGAGTCTTATTGACCACATCCTATGTCATATTGGTGTACAATCAATTCATTTAGGTGAAAAATATATCAAATATTTTCTCCAAATTCTAGAAAAAAATATACACATGTTCTCATATTTGAGCATATGTCATGCGTTTTAAACTAAAATGAAACATTTATATTAATAACATGAACATCATGTCATATTGACCACATAGGGTGTCATATTAACATATTATATATACCTATATTTCATAAACAAAATACGTATTTTTTTCGTAATGTTTAAAAATAATATAAGATAATTTTTTTGATTATAATGACGTGAGACAATTTTTAAACTAAAATAACACTTTCTTATTGAAAACATGTTGTGACAACTAGGTCCTAGTGACTGCATAGAAACCCCTCCAAAACATCGTTATCGGGTCCTGGCCCACTAGGTACCACTAGTTTCCCCACTGACACATGTTCCCACCTTGGGGCCACCCATAAGATCAAAAATGTCATCTGACAAATTAATGTCCCCATAAGCAAACACATTTCCATTCCAGTGTGTTTTGTACTCACTCACACACACCCTAGGAAACTTCCCTGAAGGTCACCCATCCTGATCACTTTTCCAGGCTAAGCATGCTTAACTGTGGAGTTCTAATCTGGTAGGCTCCTGAAAAGGAAGGTGAACCTTGTTGACATGAGTCATATCATTTAGAAATTTATACTTTTATCCTTATTGGGTGTTATAATCACCCCCTTTAAAGAAAAACTTCTCATTGTGGTCCCTACATATCAACCAAGTAATTAGTCCACACTTATGGCTGGGTACCACCTCTAATACCAAATGTGACAACTAGGTCCCGGTGACAGCATAAACACCATGCCATAACATGGTCGTCGGGTCCTGGCCCATCAGGAACCACCAGTTACCCCGCAGACACTTGTTCCCCACCTTGGGGCCCACCCACTTGTCCGAACTGGTCATATGACTAATAAATGTCTCCACATGCCAACACATGTCATTTACAGTGTGTTTTTTCCTCACTCACATACACCCTGTGAAGCTTCCAAGAAGTTCACCCATTCCGATCACTATTCCTGGCCAAGAACGCTTAACTGTGGAGTGTTAATTAGGTATGATCCCAAAAAATAATGTCCACCTTGTTGACATGAATCATATTATTTATCCATTTACTTTTTTATCATTCTAGGGAGTTACACCTGCGCTTCAAGGTATATCATATACATTTAGTTTCAGATTGATGTGAATTTATTTCCTACCCATCAAAAATGAAATATAGATCACTATCATTAATTATCGAGATAATATGATTTTTTGGTTTTGATCATGTGATGTGTGCTTTTAACATATTTATAAATTTATTAAAACAAGTATCATATGGGAATGGTTTTGAAATTATTGATAATTTTGTAAATAAAATTATTTGAATAAGTAGTTGGAAGTCCACTTTTCATGGTGTCTATATACATGTTGAGACCATTCATTCTTCCCATTATATTATAAAAAAACAGATTTCCTCCATTATAAATATCTATGAGAAACAAATCAAAAATAATATATAATCATTTTAATTCAAATTATTAACATCACAAGTGTTTCTATAAAATCCTAGCCCATACAAGATAACATATATACTAGTTAATAACCAATATTTGATGCCAAAAAACATACTAACACCATGTACACAATCCACTAATCTCTAAAAAAATAATTCTATTTTTCAGAATATAGAATGTTGTAAATTCTATTAGAGCTGATAAAATATAGAAAAAAATAGATTAAGAAATATATTTAAACATTTGTAATTACCTTTTGAAATTAAATATTCAGGTATACTAGCATTTTAATGGTATATGATATCATAAAAAATATTCAATCATAATATCATCAATTATTGATGTTACATTTTGTTGGATACTATAATAACAATGACTAAAATAATAATTTTTTTTGAAATATGTATAGATAGTCATATAATTGTATATATACCTTAATCCATTTCCCATTGATGTAATCAATTATCATTTTATTTTCAGTAAGTGACCGAATTACATGGTTTACCTTATATTTAATGATCACCCTATAATAAATAATTTCATTAAAAAAATGAAACATATTATTTGATGTTTGTACATAAAATATTGATTTTACTTATTTCATAATTAATAATACACATCACGTGTGGTATCTTTTATGGAAATCGATGCATTGGATCCAAAAATAAATATTTGGTGTATTTAAATTTATTTCGATCAAAATATAATGTTCTCTAAAAAAATTATGTGATGAAAAAAATTATATTTTATATGATTGAATTGTAGAGTTTTTCTACTATATTTTAGGCATAAAAAGAGTGTTCTGTCAGAAATTTTCTTCTCAAAATACTCACAATGCACATTTGTTTCATACTAATTTCTTCCAAATCCTATGAAATTTAATATATAGAAACTATACAAGGATTAATGAATCTAAATCACGATTTACAAGGTTTTAAATTTATATAGTCATAGTATAAATTATTTTTTAAAATAATATATTTATCATCATTAATGAACATTACAGATCATTTTTTGAAAATATAAATTATGAAATTTTACCTTATGTATGTATTCACAAATATAACTCCCAACCATTAAATATTTATTATCTCATATATACTACTGAGACCAACCATGACTGTAATTAATGTTCCAAATATTTATTCTTTATATTGAATGAAAGACACATATCTATATTAGAATGTGTTGTATTCCTGAAGTTGTAATTATATTATATGTTGGAGTGCAACTAGTAGGGATAAAGTACTCTCAAAAGATAATTTTGTTTTCTTAGTCGATTTACTAGATTGTCTTGATCCAAACATATGTTTCCCTGTAGTTTTATCCACCTGTAATTCCATACCTCACGTCATAACTTTTTTCATCAACTTTTATAGGTTTTTCATTTTAGTTTTTATGGAAATACCACAGGTATATTCATAATATAATAAATCCATGATAAGAAAATTCCTAGAGAAAAATTGACCAATGTAGTATCTGAATCATCTAGTGGAATAGGTAATATAGTGCTCATCTCTTGAGATACATCAATATTAACTCTCACATGAGTTTTTGGAATTCATTGTTGTGTATCATGTCAACCGTGATATTATACACCATATACTTCATAAAAACATGGATCATGGTTGTTGATTTAATAAAATCACATATAACATTGCCTTGAAGAATTTTAGAAATATTAAGTTATCAGATGTTTTTATCAACATTTAGGAAAAAGAGTAATGAAAAAATTTAATTACCAATTGTAAGTAATGTGGTTGAGGGGGGTGAAAATCTTCAAAGATAGTGGGATAATTTTCTTGTTCATGTGATAATATTTGTTCCGTTGTTGGTTCTATTTGAATCTTTCACATATATTGGTCTTCCAAACCTAAACAAGTCGTAATATCTTGAAAATATTCTATTTGATCCATAAATTAATTTATCATTTCCTGTATATATTATTCCAATTTTATCTACTGAAAATATGTTTATGGTGACACTAAAAATCCTACTCCTCTCATGTGACTGTATTTTTCTAGCTCATTGTACGTTACTGACAATATTTGTTTCGATACGGTTACCATAGATTCTTGTTTCCAAGCCATATAAAAAATATATGAAAAAAAATAAATATTTTTATGGAATAGTATAATAAATAATAATGAATTACAATTATTTTATACTTATACATGATTCCTATATAGTTTTTTATTTTAATCAACTATTTTACCATCATTATTTACAGAATCCACCATCAATAACCCATGAAATATAATGGAAGAGGCGTGATATTTTGAATCATAAACATGTGTATAAAAATGGATCATATATTTTTTCATATCAGATAAAACATTTATTATATATTTAAAATTCATACCATTTTATTCTCTAGTTAAGCGTACACCATCCTTGCATTGTGTTAGGGGAAGATTGGTTTTGATGAATGTTTTTTATTTTCAGTACTCCATTGTTGTATAGTAAATGAGTTTTTGTAATCAAATTAGATAAAATATAAAATATATAATATTATATCAGCAGTTACATTGTACCTAAAATGACTTCCCATAATGACGAGTGATGAAATCATTATAGGTATCCTATTTTATAATGTGTGTATATGTGACTAGTGGGAGGGGCATTTACATTCCTCTCTTTATCCATAAGATGGGACATAAAAAGAAGTGTTGAAAAGCTTTAATGGGCTTCTCCAACAACCATTAAGATATATAAATTTGGAAAATAATCTAAAATAAACAAAACCTAGAAGGAATAATAAAACGTAAATAAATGTCTAATTATACAGTTTTCATTAAAATAGAGAATGTATATCATAACAATACATTAATATTTTCAAAAAGGGTTTACATTATTATAAGATATACATGGAACTAAAAAATATATATAGATTGAAGCATTAATTCTAACTATGTTCCCAGTATTACTAATGAACATTGAATTTTTTGGGTCAACTAGTTAGCTTCTTTGATTCAAGTTAATCTAAAAATTTATACACTTTATTTTTGGGTTGATAATTTTAATCGAAGTATTTATACAGATTTGTTCTTTTTTTAATAAACTTTTTTTTGATCACTTAATAACTCCATATATTTAGTTTGAACTATGTTTTTGTCCTTGATAATTGTAACAACATCATTAGTATAAGTTAATGTCTATATTACTTGTCAAAAATATAATTTATATCATGTTAATAATGTAGATAAAACATAGTATTATAGGTAAAATCATTAGATATTAAAAAATAATTCAACATAATCATTTAAATCTATTTTTTCATTTTATGTTTTTAGGGATCTTTCTCCTCGTTAAATATTCCAAATCACCTCTTTTTGGTCCCCTCTAAGGTAAATACATTCTCTATAGTTGTACCACCATTAAATTATTGTGGTCACCCAAATAAAGAATCATACATTATTTAATTTTAATCTTACAATATAGTCATATTAATATCTAGTAGGAAAATTGATCAATTATTATTTTTTAGATCTAATAAATAAAATATCATCCCTTCTTTTAATATTAATGGAATGTCTTTATACCCTTCTATATTGAAATTCAGAATCACGAATCCCATTTCATCATATTCCACTACACTCCTATTACCAACCCATTTTCAATATAAAATTATAAATTAAAATGTAATATAATCCCACTCATATATTCATTTGATGATATCAGAATATAACACCTTCACATAAATTGGATTTCAATCGTTAGAACTAGATATGTACATTGCATCTTCAAGATTCATAAATCCTTAATTTTTCATCACTTTGCGGTAAGCATGTTATTTTTAGAGTATATATAACCATTCACTACAAAAACCTTATGAAATATAACATTTTTATTGGGTCAACTGGCTACCTATAAATTTTTTTCAAAAATTGAATTCATATTTCAGATAACTACTAACAAATATGATCCTCACTCCATCTTATTATGTACTGATTATAGGTATTTTATATCCATCCTTCATCCCTTTGTCAATTCTAATGTCTGAGTATTTGTTTTTGAGATTCAAAATATGGATCAATATATTTAATATTATATTGAATGTAAAAGTGAGAAATCTCTTTCTCTATTATAGTAATTATAACAACATCTATTCTAGAAATCTATTCCCCCCTAAGACATTCATAATGATGAATATTTGGGAGACCCACACTATAAAAATCATATAGGTAATCAGTATAGAATTCAGGAGATTCTTAAAAATTATCTCATTATTCAACAAAAAATTATATCCAATTTCGATTCTTGAAAAAAACATCAAAATATTCAATATATCATTCAATGGGGTAAATCCTTATATAAGGGAAATGACCACTTATTTGAACCTATTTAACCAAGTAAACCATCATGTAGACCTTTATATCCAATAATGATTGTGGGAAAAACATATATAATGTTTATAATATGAATGTTACTTCATTATTCATGATTGTAAATTTTATTAGGTCTATAAATTTTCTGCCTATGGATTTGAAAAAGAAGATGATTATGGTTAATGGATGTCTCAAATTTTTTCAGTAGAATGTATCATAAAGCGATGGGCATCACATATTTACTAAAATCATGGAATCTATGATATTTTAGTGTCGATACATTCATATTATATAATGAAATGACATTCATGATATTTTATAAATACTCATATATAACAGTCACACCATTAATGAAAAATGATAATTTTCAATTTGTCTTGCCTGGATACAATGTAATCAACATTTGGAAGAAAATTGAAACATTCACCCTTCACAGGTGCCTACCCCTCCAATATCAACATGAAATTCATGTCCATACTATACTTTATTCTATATATTGTTCTTCTATGAACATTTATTAATTTTTTTATAACACTACTATAAAATATGCCATTAATAGCACTAGAAATGGCCTTCAGTAGTACATGAAAAATGGTGACTGCAAGAGTGAGGTTAAAAGACCTGGTCTTTTATCAGTTCTAAAAAAGTTCTAATAGAGGGACTTGTATCAATTATTATTGAAAAAAAATAAAGTGTACCTTTAACTATTCTTATAAAAGTGTTGATAAAGGTTTTTTTTATTATCACATTTAAAAGCACGGATAAAGGGCCATACTCCAGTGTGTTGTAACAGCACACTACACTATGATGTGACAACACACCACAAAACAAGCAAGACAACATATAACAACAAAAATAATAACCAATATAAGATTAAAATTAAATGATGTTAACAACACAATCATAAGATAAATTCTATATTATAGACATTTTAAACATTGGATTATACAATTACCTAAATATAAATTATTACATACATTAAAACACATCAATGTTTTTGTATGTTTTAATCCCAACACGACTTATGTAATGGTTGAAAAAACTACACCTACTCAAGAAAAAGAAGAAACCATTATATGAAAAATAATTCTTATGTAAGTTATAATATAAAGAAATAAATTAACAGAAAGTATTAATTTAACTATAATTTATGTTAATTATAAATAAAAAATATGCACATGGAGTAATGAAAATCTCAACATGAATTATATTGAGGTGAGACTAATTCTAACACATCTCAAATGACTTATGTATTGTTTTACTAATGTATCAAAACATTATGAAGGTGTTTACTGATTTTTGAGTATCCCAATTTTGTTTTTTTACTAAAATGTAATTATATGCTGCAAACACACACTTTTGATTCATTATGAGCACATTTTTTATTAGTTTGATTTGAAACAGATTCCCACATGTGATAAACGAATGATATATAATTTTCTTAAATTATCAACAAAGTACGATAAGTTTTTATCAGCTTTTAGGGATTTCCACTTTTTGAACTAAAATGTTGATTTTAAGGGGGGAACAGTAATATTGAGTCATACCGGGCATGTTCTGTATCAGATTGTAGTGAATTTAATTCTAAGACATCAAAAATGACATATTGATCGTTTTTTAAAGTAAGAAAACAATAATAATTTATTTTATTGATTTTGTATAGGGCAGTTTTACATTTTACTAAAATTGAAATCTATTTTACAAAAAAAGTCACTTTGAGTCATAATGGTCACAACATAGGTTGGATTGAGGTGTGAATGTTTCCAAAACATCACAAATAATTTATGGATCTTTTTAAAAAAAATTTAAAAACAATATCAATGTGTTTTAATAGTTTTCATTATGCCATAATTTTTTTACAAAAAAGTGTTTTTGAAATTGAAATGTGACTTTTGACTCATACTTATCACATTATGTGTCAAATTGAGGTTTTAATGATTCATACACATAAAAATTACTTATATATTGTTTTCCTTAAGTATTTAAATATTTGTAATTCATTTTCTCAGTTTTGATAATGTTATTTGTCCTTTTCAGTAAAATTAATCACAATTTTAAATAAAAATATGCACTTTGAGTCATACTAGTCTCACCGTGTGTCACATTGAGTTGCAGATGATTCATACATTTTCCACATGATATATGGAACATTTTCCTAAACTTTTAAAACAATATGAATGTATTTTATTATTTTTGATTTCATAACATTTCTTTTTTACTAAAATTTCATTTTAAAATTGACACTCATTCTTTTACTCATACCGATCACATTGTGTATCAGATAGAGGTGAAACTAATTAAATTAAATAATAAATGTCTTGTGGATCATTTTCTGAACATATTTAAACAATCTGAATGCATTTTCTCATTTATTTTAGTAAGTCAGTTAGCCTTTTAACTAAAATTTATATCAATATTAAATAAAAGAAGACTCATGGAGTCTTACCGGTCACACCATACATCATATTGAGGTGATCCTGATTTATGAACGTTTCAAATCACATAAGAATCGTTTCTCTATATTATAGAAAAATTGAAAGTGTTTTCTTAGTTTTTTGTATGTCACTTCCCTTTTTTACTAAAATTTCATTTTGAAATTAAAACATGCACATTGACTCATATTGAACATATTATCTATAAGATTAAGGTTTGGTTGATTTTTATATATAATAAATGAATTTTTGATAATTTTAACAAAATTATTTAGTTAAAATGAATGTGTTTTCTCAATTTTGAGTAGTTTATTTGGCAGTTTTACTAAAATTGTTGGAAATTTTAAATAAAAACAATCATATGGAGTTATACCGGTCACACAGTGCATCAAATGTTGATGTGACTAGTACATGAATGTCTCAAATAACATATGTATCATTTTATTAAGTAATCTATCCAATATTAATGTGTTTTTTTGGTTTTGAGTGGGAAAATTTGTTTTGTTTACTAAAATGGATGTTAATTTTAAATAAAGGTTCAGATATAGTCATATAGATCACCCTATGCATCATAATGTAGTGTGATTGATTCTAAAACGTCTCAAATAACATATGGATCATGTTTCTAAAGTATCAATACAATTTTATTTTATTTTCATTATTTATAGTATGTCACTTTTCTTTGTTACTAAAAGACTCCTTATACTTAAAACATGAACATTGAATTAGGGGGATCATATCATGTATCCATTTTATATGAAACAAATTTCTACATGTCAAAAATTATATATGAATAGATTCTCTAAATTAAAAAAAATCAAATGTGTCCTCTTGATTTTCAGTGAGGGAAACTTTTTAATGTCAAATATTGATTTGAAAACATATAAAACACACATTAAGTCATATCACGAAAATCATGTATCAGATTGAGGTGCGACTGATTATTACATGTCAAGGATGAGTTGTGGATCATTGTTTTAATGTATCAAAACAATATGAATATGTTCTCTCGGTATTGAGTATGGTAGTTGTCTTTTTACTAAATTAATTTCAATTTTAAAAAAAAATATTAACATAAAGTCATACCTTTCATATTGTTTGTTTGATTGAGGTGGAGATGATTCTAAAACATCCCAAAGTCTCAAAACAATTATAAATGTCAATATTACCATTATTTAAATTGAATTTATTTTTCAAACTACCAACACTTCAAGATAATTTTCAAACTAACCACATCAACTAGAAAAATATAACTTACCGGTATAAGAAAAAAATTATTATGAGTAATACAAACGAAAATAAATAAAAAATAAATAAGAAATAATATATTAATTCTATGGATAAATATTTTACATTGAAAATATCAAGATTATTTATGATATTGATAAGTAGGGGGATCTTTAAATAAACTGATAAATTTCAACACTATAGGGGTGAATGTTTTTGAGGTAGAACACGTTTCTGGATGTTTTGGTTTATAAAGGAATAATACATGGACAGAGCACCCCATATTGAATAAAATAATCCACATGTATAATAATACGAATATAACATGTTAATACTAAAAATAAATAAATTAACCATTTATATGAAATAATACATTAATTCTGTGGACAATTATTTTACATTGAAAACAACAAGATTACCATGTAATTGTGTAGAGGAAATATCATTTCTCTTTATGCAAAGGAAATGGAGGTAACATTAATGAATGTTATAAATGGACCATTGCATGGGTGAAAAGGTTCTGAGGGAGAAGAAGTTTAGGGATGTTTTGGTGAAGAATGGAATGAAATATAAAAAAAAACTACAACTCAAACAAAAGGATCCACTTGTATAATAAAAAATTATTATGTGAGTAATATGAAAAAGAAATAAATTAAACATAAATATGGGACAATACATTAATTTTTTGGAAAATAAATTTAATTTTCAAACATCTAGATAACCTCTATAATTAATCATAGGAAGTTTTTTTGTTCTTCTAGAAAATTACGTAGAGTTACCTTGAAAGAAAGTTATAAATTCACTACTGGAGGGCTGAAATGGTTTTGAGGGAGAAGAAGTATGTGGATGTTTTGGTGCAGAATGAAATGAAATATGGACATACCAACGAAACATGAAAACATTGTCCAACATTATAACAAAAAATTGAATATGTGAGTAATAATTAAAACAAATAAATTAAACATAAAGATGAAACAATATATTAATTCCATGGACAAAGACTTTAGTGTGACAAAATCAATATTACTTCTGTGATTGAGAAGAGATAGTGGTGTTGCTCTTATCTTAAATGAATGAAACATGGAGAAATATATTCTAAAATAAATAAACATTATCTAGAGTAATGAAAATTAAATCAATGTCTCATTATATAGTATTTCAATAAAATAGATAATGTTAATCATAACACTGCTTTTATATATTTACAAAGGGTTTCCATTATAACATTCTGTTCTTCCAAGGTATTTGTAACACCATCATGTGTAGAATACATTGTATGCTTGAGTAGTCAGACAGTTAATTTAGATTCTATTAATTCAGTAGGGAACATATAATATTGTGGTGAAAACATAATATATTAATAAACATTTTGACCTTCTAATTGAACTACCATTCAATTTCTAATGGTTTCAAGGATTTAGTTTATTTATAGAGAATCAAAATCCCCACTTGGTCATCTCCTATAATATATAAGAGATTTTCAACATTAGGACTGACATGAACTAATTATGATGTACTAATGAAAGGTTCATCCTCGATTAAATACATAATATAAATGAAGAGAAAAAAATCACGGATCGCCTGATTGGTTTTGGCGATGTAATGCAAAATTTTAAGTAAAATGATACATATGTATTGAAAAACTACACTCGGAGTCATACCAGTCACACTGTGAATCATATTTTTTTACTGCTAATTCCTACTCATCACAAATGAGTTATGGATAATTTTTTTAAATTATAAAAACAATCTAAAGGTGTTTTCTCTATTTTGAGTTGGTGAGTTTTTCTTTTTACTAAAGTTGTTGTCAATTTTAAATAAAAAATAACACTTTTAATTATATCGGGCACACCATGGGACATATTGAGGTGTGGATAATTCTTACATGCATCAAATGGATTATGATAATATCCATAATGTATCAAAACAATCAGAAGGAATTTACTAATTTTTAAGTATGTCAAATTTCATTTTTTAAATGACATTGTAAACTTCAAACACACATGTTGACTCATTCCTATGACATCGTGTATCGGGTTTACGTGATACTGATTCCTACACTTCAAAAATTATTTATGAGTCAATTTGATATATTATCAATAAAATATAAGAATATTTTTTTCATTTTTTAGTGAGTACCATTTTTTAAACATAACTATCAATTTTAAATGGATAACGTACACAATGATTCCTATCGGGAACACCATGTGTTAGATTGAGGCGCGACTAATTCATACATGTCACAAATGAAATATTAATCATTGCACTATTGTATAAAATCAATATAAATTTGATTTCTTAATTTGGAGTTTGTCTATTTTTATTTTTATTAAAATTGATGTCATTTTTAAATAAAAAGACATAGTTGGAGTCATACTGGTTACACCATGCATCAGATTAAGGTAAAGCAGAATCCAAAATGACTCAAATGACAAATGGGTATTTTTATTAAATCAATACGAATAAATTTTATCAGTTTTTAGTGTTTCACAGGTTTCCTTACAAAAAATATTATTTTTAACATGAAATATAAACGTTGACCTATGTCTATCACATCATGTATCACTTCACGTGAGACCGAATCCAACATGTAAAAATGGATAAATTCATCCCATTTACTTTATTGTGTTCTCTAAAAGGGTAAATGCCTCCCATTTGTGAGAATTACATCATTGAAACTATTTATTAACTCAGAACCTCTATTGCCACCAAAATATTCCAGAGAATAGTTCAACACAACCCTAGAAATGATATAGTGATTGGAGGGAAATAAATAGATTGGGTGGAGTTGGAAGATTCAGAATATTCAAAAGTAGTGTTGCGTAGCCCAAGGATCCTTTGTTTCTATAATTTAATTTCATCTAATGAGTGTTTGTTATTGAAATTAATTTATATGATTTCATGTAGAGCTAGAGATAATTATGTATTACATTCATATTTATCCTCAAATTTATCCACAAGGATCCGAATAAATCATTAATAAATTAATTGGTTGATTATTTATTTATATTTTTTTCTGATAAAACACTTTTTAAAATTGATTTTATTTTACTGATTTTATTTAAAATTTATATAATTGGAAAAAAAATATTGATGGATATTTGTACTTCATTCACACATAGCTTGATAACAAATAACCCCGAATGAGTTTCACAAATCCACCATCATAAAATATAAAACGGAGGTCACTCCTCATTCGATACATATATAAATAAATTTAATCTATATAAATTTTTTTATATATGTCATATATATATATATTTTATAGTGGTAAAATTATTTTAATATATATATATATATATATATGATTGATAATATTTTATTTTATTTAAATAATCAATTTATTATTTGATGTATATATAAGATTATTTTTCCCAATGAAACTAAAAAATACTATTAATAATAATTTTTAAATTATATTAACTATAAGTAATAATTATTTTGTGTCATTTTGTATAAAATATATTTAATTTTTTTTTAAAGTTTAATGATATCATAAAAAACGTATATATAGTAACATAATTTTATTATTTTTAAAGTAATGTGCTTTCAAAATAATTTAATTATTTATTTAAGTATAAATTATATTATTGATAATTATTTGAATATATAGACCTTAAATGATGAATATATTAAAATAATATTATATATATATATATATTCGTAACATTAAATATATTATTTTGGAACAAATTATGTAGCGAACAAAAGATTCTATGGAGGACATCCAATACACATTGACCCATCCTTGAGACTCTACAAAGGTCCACAAAGAAGACAACAAAATGAAATACTACACATCAATAAGAATATATCAAAAACAAAAAAAGAAAACATGCCAACCCTTGAAATATATATCCCATACAAATTTAAACATATTTATATATATGTCATGGATTTTATAATACCCATTATTGAAAATGAAATGTACACTTAGAAATAATTTCTAATGAAAAAAATATAATACCTTCATAATTTTTAAATCTGGAACAAATATTTGTGGATATATAATTATAAAATCAACCTTAAATTATATGTTCTAAAAAGTATATAATGAGATAAAAAGATATATATTTACATATATATTTATATATGTATTTGTATCCTTATAAAATAAACATAAATTGATAAAGATATATATAACCCTTACATAAGAATATCATATCATATGAAAATAAATACAACACTATACAAATTTTGAAAATAGAGATCCATTGAATATAAATAAATATGATTTCACCCTTACAATGTTTTGCCTTAAAATTAAATGTCACAATTTGGACAAAGAATTTTTTATAGGAAAATCCTTACTTCAGAATATTAAAAAAAATTAAATATAAAAATTACATTATATGAATTACATAAAATCAGATTCTATCATCATACTGATAATCGGTTTTCTAAATGAATTTTCTAAGAACCTACAAAAAATTTGTTTCAAAATACTGAAGACTGCTAGGGTACAGATTTAGACGGTGAAAAGAATTGATTGAAAACAAAAAAAATTAAAAAAATCAAAATAGGAAATCCAAAACAATAGTCAAGAAAATGGCGGATCATAATCCAATGTAAAACAGAATAAAAAAACAGGATCACAAATTTAGAAAGAAAATTAGAACTTGCAAACAAAAATAGGAAAACCTATGATCAAGATCTCTAAATGACAAATTCAGAAAGAAAATCAGAACGTACAAAGGAAAACACAAGCCTACTTTTCTATGTTGGAAAAAATTTGATACCCTCAGATCCGTATCTCATTGTTTTCTTTACAAAACCTAACTGTATCCAATCAACAGATTCTGAAAAATGATTGAGAAACTTGAGGTATTGGGTTTGTGTGATTTCAGTGGGTTTATGTCATTCAAGATTTGATTCACCAAGGAGGAGTGCTGATAATTGGTGACACTCGTGGAAAGCTTCTAATATCATGAATGGTTCACAATAGGTTAGGATTTATTAATTCAATCATGACACTTATATGAGTTCTTTTTTATAGTGTTTATTTGGAGTAATTTTATCTTTTCTTATTATTTAAGTGTTGATAAAATTTATATTTATCATCACTAAAAAATAGATGATAAAATCCTTATTTATCAAAGATGAAGTATTAGCACTGATAAAGACAAATTTTATCATTGATTTTTTTATTTCTGATAAAGTTTCACCTTTATCAGTGATATAGAATGTGCTACTAAAGAATTATTTTATCAATTCTTACATAAGCGCAGATGAAGGATTAATAATTATATATATATATATATTAAATATATATATAATTAATAAATATATATATATATTGATAAATATCGTTAATAAATCAATTATTTTGACATATTTTTAAAAATTTAATAATTATATTAATATATAAATATTTAAATATATAATTATTTATATATATTTTAATAAATATTTTTGAAAAATAATATTTATATCGTAAATATAAATATATTAAATATATTCATTATTTATGTAAATTTATTTAAAATTTAATATTTATTTCAATATGTGTAATTATTTATTTTTATTTTTATTTATAATTTTAAAAAATATTTATTTATTTGCAATTACCAATATATAATTTTATTAATATAGTATGAATATTTTCAAATCTATTTATCCCTAAATATATTTATTTATTAATATTGTTTTAAATAATTTTTGTCAATTTTTTTAACATTATTAATTAACATATAATTTTAAGTACATATGTCTTAAAAATGACTAAAATTGAATAAATTAACAACAAGTGTG
Organism: Viscum album; assembly: GCA_963277665.1. Classification (NCBI taxonomy): domain Eukaryota; kingdom Viridiplantae; phylum Streptophyta; class Magnoliopsida; order Santalales; family Viscaceae; genus Viscum; species Viscum album. The sequence goes on from OY728146.1 coordinate 991,889,764, forward strand.
TTGTAATAATATTGAAAAAATGGATACATTTAGTTTGTGGGAATTTTATATTAAAATGAATTAATCAGTTATAAGTGAAATCAATAAAACTAGCATTTTATCTATGTTAAATTGAAATATCAAACAACATTCAATTATATGTCCATTACTCTGTGCAATTAGTTAGTATTTTTAATTAATATTGATTTTAATTATGAACCGTTATTCAATAAATATATGTATATTACATGTAAAGCGCATAAATATTTTTTAATATACAAATCCTATTTATATACATTAATATATACGTGTTTAATATATACTATTTATTATCATTATCAACAATCATCTAATTAATAAAATGCTTAATATTTTTCTCAAATTACTTATTTTTTTTCATATCTATATATTACAAATAAATAATATTTATTAGTATTTATAATTTATATATAGTATTGTAGAGACCCGTATCTTGACGTACATGGACATTACATTACTTTTGCGGAATACTTAGTACATAATAATAACACACACTAAAGGATCGTAATAGTTTAGTGTCTTTGGAAACTCGGAACGTAATCTTCTAATCCTGGTGAAAGATCTTCAAAATCTCCCATAATGATCTTCCTTTTTTTTACCTAAAACCTTTCTTTATATCCTGGGGAAAAGAAAACATAAAATGGTGAGCTCAAATGCTCAGTAAGGGTAAACAAAATAAATATCAATCACATCATATTCATAAGAACATAACATTTTGGAAATCATAACCTGGAAAAGAGAGCATAATTTCATAATCATGGGATAAATCATGGCAGTGAAATGTAATCACAATAATCATAACTTAAAACATGAAACTTTGTGGCATACACACATAATCATAGAGAATAATTTCTTGTTAGTCATGACTCATTGCCAAGACTATCTTAGTGGACAAAGTCCCTTTCTGAATCGAGTAACCCTCGTTTCAGTCCTGTTTCACTGAACCGAAATAACCTTCTGTTCCAGCCATGTCTATCTCATGAGATATAAATCTTTACCCAATGAATTGGAGGGATATATAGGTCCCACCCATCTTATAATGAATCCTTTCTTATGTGTGCCACATAATCATAAACCATACATCATAGCGTAACCCACGTAATAAAAAATGGGATTCTTAAACAACATGACATCATAAAACAATTCATATAAGATAAAGGAATTCATAAAAATATTTCCATCACAACATAATCAAATCCATGTTATAATAGGGATAGAAACAGAACCCTTTTATTATCTTAGATGGAAAATAATTTTGATAAAATATTTGAACTCCATTCTTGAGGAAAATATCCTTTCTACTTCAAAAACATTTTTCCTTTCATAACATGTCATACGACTTTAAAACAAAAGAAGATAATTAAAAATAAACTTGAAAACTTGTAAAGGAAGCTTCTTGGAAATAATGTTTTAAAAATCCATTCATGCCATATAAGTTAAAAAAACATTCTTCATACTTTTGTCGGAAAAGTCAAAAAATCACCTCGTACGAAAAAGCGACAAAATATTCCTTTCATATTCTTTACTAAAAATTCACCGAAGGGTAAAAATGGATTTAAACAATTGTAGGTGGATGGAAATAATATTACATATTGATGAAACATGGATGTGGATGATAAAATACACCCCAGTAAATACTTACGAATAAACAATCTCGGATAAAAATGAGATTGTGATATTTCCCTTACCTTAGGTCCGATTTGCTTTGTACGTGTCCGAAGCTCCTGTATAATGGTTTAAATAATGTCATTGACTTATTAAAGAATCATATTCATTGTTATGATACCATATATGGTTCACTTATGACATTATATTACCCGTTCTTTTGTAAATTCCATGTTAAAGAAGCGTTTTGGGTAAAATCGTTTCTTTTATCGTAGGTGTTTTGAATTGTTGTTCTTGACATTATTATTACATATATCATGATTTACTTACTTCCAGAATATAAAATTTGATTTATATATCATATATATTCAGTATATATATATATATAATAGATAGATAAATAAAATGAAAAACACCGTTCATGGAGACGGTAGTCCGTACGTACGCATGAACGCTGTTTTCCATTCCTTATTGTCTTGAAATGGAAGTAAGTAGATGATATACATATATATATACACATAATCCAGTAGCTTTATAATGCCATATATTTCATTATTATTTCTTATATATACTTTATAATCATTCTTAAATGGTTAACATGGAGAATGAATATCATCGCGTCGTGGAGACGGTAGTCCGTACGTACGCACGAGCGATGATATCATTTTCATAAATATTGAATTGAATCGGAGTGGATTATACAATATATCAGAATCAATATGATGTTGTAATAGCTATGTATAGTTATTCTTTACACCATTATACCCATCCATGTAAGGTGGTGGTGGAAAATAGATTACACCACGGCGTGGAGACGGTATTCCGCACGTACGCACGCGCAGTGATTTCTTTTTCCGTAGGATGGATAGATGGTGAAATAGGGTTGTTTCATACTTATAATAACATATCAGTATATGAGTGATACTTATGTTATTACTTCATAATGAAACAACCTAAGAAGAAGAAGTGGAAGAAGAAATAAAGATGAAAGAATTGGTAACGGTAATTACCTCTTCTTTGAAGCGCCTATTTGAGACCTCCTCTTAGGGCACTAAAATTGGTCTTTTAGGAAGACCAGAACCTCTAGTATGTTTCTAGGGAAGTGGAGAAGAGATTTTGTCAGGGGTTGGCCGAGCTTGAGTGCTCAAATTGGTGTGAGGAGGAGGGGGAGGAGGTGTCCTTTTATAAGGGCGGAGAGGGGCACCTTAGGAATATCTCAAAATATTATTTTATATTAAAGTCAAAATCGGTTTATAATGGTTCCAAAGGGTCTTATTTCGAAGATAAAGTGGGGATGGGTCGAAATCCTATCAACCAATAGGATTTAGACAAGTTTAGGTTATTATTTTAACCTTATCAATTAGATTTAACTCTAAGTTAAATAATTTAACTTTTACCGTGTCTTTTTGTTTTCTTTCACTATATGGTTAATACACTTACTATAACATTCCAAACGAACTCCAAATTGTATATTATTAATAAATATATCCTTATCTAAGTCATTTGGCCGATCCTTAGATTTTTAGGAATAAAATAACAATTAATAATACAATATTTGATTTAAAAACTATTTTGTGTCAATTTTGACACTATTTGATATATGATTTTTGTGAAAGTCATAACAGAATTATATGTTCAAACCAAGTTGATTAAATCAACACTAATATATCATAGTAACCTAGAAAATTAGTTTAAGTCATAAAAAGTTTCAAATTACATTCATTTGAACATTTATAACATCAATTATGTTAATATTTCCTTAAAAGGGTAATTACTGCATCATCGTTGTGTCATAAATAAATTAATTTATTTAAAGTCTAAAAATTATAAATAAAATATAATTATGTAGGAAATCGTTTCAGCTTTCTAATGAATATTTATAGTCGAATTTATCTTATGTATAACCCCATATTAAAAATGTATTAGTTATTAAACATTGATTTTAACTATTTTAACTATTCATTAAATAATATAATATTAAATGTCATAATCTAATCCAAGTGGACCTAAATGGTCATATTATATTCATAAGGTTGTTTTTGGTCGAATTACACTTATCCAATAGAATTAGGACATGTGTTAGGGTAATAGTAATATCATATTTACCCTTAGTTACCCTATTTACTATTAACCGTGGTAAAAAAAAGTAAAAAGTTACTATTCACCAAAAATTATTTTCATCTCATTGAACCACATTTTACTTACTGACATCAACCGTGTCTCTCGGATTTTTTAAATTCCATTCACAGAAGCGGTAAAATTAAGATTTATGAAGAAATTAATTTTTTTAACTTCCACTTAGTAGTTTCACTATTCATAAAAAATTGATGTTTTTCAGAACAATGCCAAAATTTCATCCTAAGCTATATTTCATATTCCGAATTCAAAAATGAAGTCTATTTTACCAAATTCATCTCATAGAATTTTCATTAATTAATTTTATAATTAAATCCCGCTGTTAAAACAAATAGCGTGTTTTTAAGAAACAATATCTATCAAAAGATTGACACTTGATTATGTCTGGTTTAAATGTGAAATTACATCCAATGACAAACATTGTATTAAATTGTAAAAATATATTCTAAATATACTTTAAAACCACTCAAATTAATAATTTATCACTATTAATTATTTCGATTAAAAAAGATGTTTTTAATTATAATTTAGTAATTTTCACTATTCATCAGAATATGAAAGTTATCCGAAAAGTACCAAAATTTCACCTTAGGCTAAATTCGATACTCCGAATCCAAAAATGAAGTTTATTTTGAAAAATAAGATTTAAAGAGTTTTAAAAAGTGGTTATTACTATTCATAACGGCTAGTTTTAATAATATTTTAATAGCATATCGTTGTTTAGTGAAACTCGGTATTGTGTATTACACACGCTATCGAGGAAGGTCATGATTGCGTGTAATGCAAGGCAAGTCAAGGATGCGTGTTGTGCAAGCTCCTTTTGGTGTAGCGTACAACACGAGACTTTAAAAAAATTAAAAAGAATATTTTTTTATAAAATCTTGGGCTGTTACATTCTACCCCCCTTAAAATGAATTTCGCCCTCGAAATTCTTCGGGGTTATAAATGGTTTACTATTCGAAAGTTTCTTTAATAGAAACCCACATCGTAAAAAGGATTATCAAAACCAATCTTTAAAAACAAAAGTATGAAACGTAACGGTTACCCAAATAAACTAATCATTGGGTTTCCACATAGGTGAAAATATGGATATGGAAGAGAAATCTAACCATCATGTTCTGATGGAGAGTGGTAGAGAACATGGCTATGGAAAAGCCAGTAATCACAAATCCATAGATTTGTGATGATATAAGTTACCATATGATTCATCAGGTATAAGATCACTAGGACAACATTTTTGGTTTTCAAGATCATTTCCCTAAAGTTGAAAATTTGAATTAGAATAAATACTTACTTTATTTTGGTACAATCTCACTGTTGTTCGTGCCTTGAACAATTTCCACTTCATCTCTTAAATAAATGAAGTTGAATTTGTTATTCATGAAGTGTTATCAGATCATAGAATGACGGGTCATTCCATCTGTCTCAAACAAAAGGTTAGCAAAAATTATATGCATAAGTCGATCTATAGTGAGATTAATCATATATTGTTCCTAAAATGGACTTATACTTCATATATCATACGGTTTAATATAATAAAACTAGTTTCTACTAAACAGGGACTTCCTGTAGGCCAGTGGTAGGCGATAAAGGCCAGTCGCACTTCGGTTGTGGGTTCGATTTCCATAGCCTTGTCCGACGTGATGGGCTGCCGCCCGTCCTGCAGGTTGTCCTTTTCTAAAACTATATTACTATAACATCCCATCAATAACATCGAGGAAACTTCTATCCTTAAACAATACTAACTTTTGTCCAACATAATCCATTCCAATCTTTAGGATTATCCATAATACTGCAATCCACTCTCATAACATAGTGAAAACGATTACCAGAGATTTAATACCATCGTCAATTCCCATATATCATAAGATATGTTTTGTTGGTTACATTCCAAACATTCAAAGTCCTTAATCATGTATTCTCTTGAATACCTTAGTGAAAACATGAATTCAGTTAAAAGTTAACACTTTCCACATACCAAAATCCTCAGAATTCTATATACTCAAACCATGATATCACTTAGTCCTTATATCAATCATGAGCTTATGAATACAATCAAACATCTCATTATCTTCTTATCCTTTCATTATGCACTTATCATCTACTTTCCAAAATATTTGAATCACTTTTCATAGTTAACGGTACCTTAAAATTATTGAAAACCACAATAGACCAATACTTAAATATTTCAACACACCATAAAAGTACCTCAAGAACATTATTCTTGAATACCAAAACACTTCAGTCCATCCACATCAATGATTATCCTAGAATAAGTCCTTCCTTGATTTAGAAGTAACTTTTTAGGTCAGGGCATTGAGTTGGGTAATGCCCATGTTCTCCACAAATAAGACATTGAACTCCATAATAGTCTGTCACTCTATGACCCTTTTCTCCACACAGATAACATCGGTCCCTCCATTTGAGGTATTCCTCATGGTTCTTCTTCCCTTATTTATAAATCTCAATCTTCCTTTCTTTATGCTCCTCAACATGCGAACATGCATAATAGTCTATCTTCCTCTTCTTTGATGAATTAGGTATACCACTAAATTTCACCTTGTTAATCATATATCGCGATGATTGATTCGGCATAATCACAACATCTTTCTCTCTAGGCATTACACAATTTTGTTGCTCATAGTCACCAATTTGTCCATTGGATTCAATGTTAACTGAATTCCTTTTGGTTCCCTCCATTAACTAAAACACAAAAATAATTTTGTGAGAATCAAAAATCATTCTTGAGAAAACAACATAGTAAAGGGAAAGTATCCTCAATACCTAACTTCTTAGGTTTATTCTAATATCGTTACCATAGTTCTAGGAATATATCCTATATGTATACATATCCTTAGGGACATCCCTAGACATACCTTAGAAATATCTAACGTTTTCGCATCCTAGTTTCCAAAGGTTGACTAAACCTTTCCTCTGATACCAACTGTAGAGACCCATATCTTGACGTACATGGACATTACATTACTTTTGCGGAATACTTAGTACATAATAATAATACACACTAAAGGATCGTAATAGTTTAGTGTCTTTGGAAACTCGGAACGTAATCTTCTAATCCTGGTGAAAGATCTTCAAAATCTCCCATAAAGATCTTCCTTTTTTTTAACCTAAAACCTTTCTTTATATCCTGGGGAAAAGAAAACATAAAAGGGTGAGCTCAAATGCTCAGTAAGGGTAAACAAAATAAATATCAATCACATCATATTCATAAGAACATAACATTTTGGAAATCATAACCTGCAAAAGAGAGCATAATTTCATAATCATGGGATAAATCATGGCAGTGAAATGTAATCACAATAATCATAACTTAAAACATGAAACTTTGTGGCATACACACATAATCATAGAGAATAATTTCTTGTTAGTCATGACTCATTGCCAAGACTATCTTAGTGGACAAAGTCCCTTTCTGAATCGAGTAACCCTCGTTTCAGTCCTGTTTCACTGAACCGAAATAACCTTCTGTTCCAGCCATGTCTATCTCATGAGATATAAATATTTACCCAATGCATTGGAGGGAGATATAGGTCCCACCCATCTTATAATGAATCCTTTCTTATGTGTGCCACATATTCATAAACCATACATCATAGCGTAACCCACGTAATAAAAAATGGGATTCTTAAACAACATGACATCATAAAACAATTCATATAAGATAAAGGAATTCATAAAAATATTTCCATCACAACATAATCAAATCCATGTTATAATAGGGATAGAAACAGAACCCTTTTATTATCTTAGATGGAAAATAATTTTGATAAAATATTTGAACTCCATTCTTGAGGAAAATATCCTTTCTACTTCAAAAACATTTTTCCTTTCATAACATGTCATACGACTTTAAAACAAAAGAAGATAATTAAAAATAAACTTGAAAACTTGTAAAGGATGCTTCTTGGAAATAATGTTTTAAAAATCCATTCATGCCATATAAGTTAAAAAAACATTCTTCATACTTTTGTCAGAAAAGTCAAAAAATCACCTCGTACGAAAAAGTGAAAAAATATTCCTTTCATATTCTTTACTAAAAACTCACCGAAGGGTAAAAATGGATTTAATAAATTGTAGGTGGATGGAAATAATATTACATATTGATGAAACATGGATGTGGATGATAAAATACATCCCAGTAAATACTTACGAATAAACAATCTCGGATAAAAATGAGATTGTGATATTTCCCTTACCTTAGGTCCGATTTGCTTTGTACGTGTCCGAAGCTCCTGTATAATGGTTTAAATAATGTCATTGACTTATTAAAGAATCATATTCATTGTTATGATATCATATATGGTTCACTTATGACATTATATTACCCGTTCTTTTGTAAATTCCATGTTAAAGAAGCGTTTTGGGTAAAATCGTTTCTTTTATCGTAGGTGTTTTGAATTGTTGTTCTTGACATTATTATTACATATATCATGATTTACTTACTTCCAGAATATAAAATTTGATTTATATATCATATATATTCAGTATATATATATATATAATAGATAGATAAATAAAATGAAAAACACCGTCCATGGAGACGGTAGTCCGTACGTACGCATGAACGCTGTTTTCCATTCCTTATTGTCTTGAAATGGAAGTAAGTAGATGACATACATATATATATATACATAATCCAGTAGCTTTATAATGTCATATATTTCATTATTATTTCTTATATATACTTTATAATCATTCTTAAATGGTTAGCATGGAGAATGAATCTCATCGCGTCGTGGAGACGGTAGTCCGTACGTACGCACGAGCGATGATATCATTTTCATAAATATTGAATTGAATCGGAGTGGATTATACAATATATCAGAATCAATATGATGTTGTAATAACTATGTATAGTTATTCTTTACACCATTATACCCATCCATGTAAGGTGGTGGTGGAAAATAGATTACACCACGGCGTGGAGACGGTATTCCGTACGTACGCACGCGCAGTGATTTCTTTTTCCGTAGGATGGATAGATGGTGAAATAGGGTTGTTTCATACTTATAATAACATATCAGTATATGAGTGATACTGATGTTATTACTTCATAATGAAACAACCTAAGAAGAAGAAGTGGAAGATGAAATAAAGATGAAAGAATTGGTAACGGTAATTACCTCTTCTTTGAAGCGCCTCTTTGAGACCTCCTCTTAGGGCACTAAAATTGGTCTTTTAGGAAGACCAGAACCTCTAGGATGTTTCTAGGGAAGTGGAGAAGAGATTTTGTCAGGGGTTGGCCGAGCTTGAGTGCTCAAATTGGTGTGAGGAGGAGGGGGAGGAGGTGTCCTTTTATAAGGGAGGAGAGGGGCACCTTAGAAATATCTCAAAATATTATTTTATATTAAAGTCAAAATCGGTTTATAATGGTTCCAAAGGGTCTTATTTCGAAGATAAAGTGGGGATGGGTCGAAATCCTATCAACCAATAGGATTTAGACAAGTTTAGGTTATTATTTTAACCTTATCAATTAGATTTAACTCTAAGTTAAATAATTTAACTTTTACCGTGTCTTTTTGTTTTCTTTCACTATATGGTTAATACACTTACTATAACATGCCAAAAGAACCCCAAATTGTATATTATTAATAAATATATCCTTATCTAAGTAATTTGGCCGAACCTTAGATTTTTAGGAATAAAATAACAATTAATAATACAATATTTGATTTAAAAACTATTTTGTGTCAATTTTGACACTATTTGATATATGATTTTTGTGAAAGTCATAACAGAATTATATGTTCGAACCAAGTTGATTAAATCAACACTAATATATCATAGTAACATAGAAAATTAGTTTAAGGCATAAAAAGTCTCAAATTACATTCATTTGAGCATTTATAACATCAATTATGTTAATATTTCCTTAAAAGGGTAATTACTGCATCATCGTTGTGTCATAAATAAATTAATTTATTTAAAGTCTAAAAATTATAAATAAAATATAATTATGTAGGAAATCTTTTCAGCTTTCTAATGAATATTTATAGTCGAATTTATCTTATGTATAACCCCATATTAAAAATTTTTTAGTTATTAAACATTGATTTTAACTATTTTAACTATTCATTAAATAATATAATATTAAATGTCATAATCTAATCCAAGTGGACCTAAATGGTCATATTATATTCATAAGGTTGTTTTTGGTCGAATTACACTTATCCAATAGAATTAGGACATGTTTTAGGGTAATAGTAATATCATATTTACCCTTAGTTACCCTATTTACTATTAACCGTGGTAAAAAAAAGTAAAAAGTTACTATTCACTAAAAATTATTTTCATCTCATTGAACCACATTTTACTTACTGACATCAACCGTGTCTCTCGGATTTTTGAAATTCCATTCACAGAAGCGGTAAAATTAAGATTTATGAAGAAATTAATTTTTTTAACTACCACTTAGTAGTTTCACTATTCATCAAAAATTGATGTTTTTCAGAACAATGCCAAAATTTCATCCTAAGCTATATTTCATATTCCGAATTCAAAAATGAAGTCTATTTTACCAAATTCATATCATAGAATTTTCATTAATTAATTTTATAATTAAATCCCGCTGTTAAAACAAATAGCGTGTTTTTAAGAAACAATATCTATCAAAAGATTGACACTTGATTATGTCTGGTTTAAATGTGAAATTACATCCAATGACAAACATTGTATTAAATTGTAAAAATATATTCTAAATATACTTTAAAACCACTCAAATTAATAATTTATCACTATTAATTATTTCGATTAAAAAAGTTGTTTTTAATTATAATTTAGTAATTTTCACTATTCATCAGAATATGAAAGTTATCCGAAAAGTACCAAAATTCCACCTTAGGCTAAATTCGATACTCCGAATCCAAAAATGAAGTTCATTTTGAAAAATAAGATTTACAGAGTTTTAAAAAGTGGTTATTACTATTCATAACGGCTAGTTTTAATAATATTTTAATAGCATATCGTTGTTTAGTGAAACTCGGTATTGCGTATTACACACGCTATCGAGGAAGGTCGTGATTGCGTGTAATGCAAGGAAAGTCAAGGATGCGTGTTGTGCAAGCTCCTTTTGGTGTAGCGTACAACAGAAGACTTTAATAAAATTAAAAAGAATATTTTTTTATAAAATCTTGGGCTGTTACAAGTATAATCTATTTATTCATTTTAATTAATAATTATTTAATTAAAAAAATTGTAATAATTATTTTAATAAACTCAATTTTTTTTTGTATTTATTACATTACTTAATTTCTGTTATTTATAACCTTATCAGTGCAAAAAAGTTTCCATAATTATCTGTGAAAAAAATAAAGCATAGATAAATGGTATTCTTTATCTATTCTTGTAACACCCCGACCCCGGATGCTCAGAGTCAGTGCATTAATTTAATAAATTGGCATGATAACAAGGGAATCATGTCTCGAAAGACCGATAAATTTAGTATTATTTGAAACAAGACTCATACATAATTTCCACATTACAAATTTAAAAGAAATACAACACGAAGTTATTCAATTTGAAACATCCAAGCCTCCTAGATTATGACAGCAAGTCACTCATAAATAACTTCTTCATATTTTAGTAAAATGAAAGATAAGAAAGGGGTGAGCTCAAATGCTCGTCAAGTGTAAGCAATAAATCAGAAGATAAAATAAATGTTAAGCATGATGAATAATTGAAACCACATGCCTTTACAAATAATAAACATGAATACTTTTATTTTCGGAATATGAGCTGAGTAAATAATTCCATAATAAAATATAATCATGGGTATTGTACTAGTCGAATGACCACATTAACCATAAATATTATTTTCATAATGAGGGAATGTATAATGCCATAAATTCTGAAACATTATGTCAAGGCCTCGGCCAAGACATCTAAAAATGATTAAGGCCTCAACCAAAACCATATATAAAATTGGGAAAGGCCTCGACCAATTCCACGTCGAGTTGACTCATGAGTTCTACCGATGCATCGAGGAGCTATAATGGGATCCACCCATCACATACTATGTCCAATACATTCCTCATATGAAAAGGGTGAAACATAACATCAACATTCATATTAGAACTAGCATACTAAATGTCAATACATTAACCATAAATCATGAATGGTATAAAAATAACACATCCACAGTTAAACATATCACAAAACCTTCAATACAATATGGAATATTTGTATCATAATAAATCAACTTCAAACAAGTTTAAAATCCATCAACGGATGTTGACATAGATGAAAATTATTTTTAAAATGCTTTAATGAAATATACCTTTTGCATGAAAACAGTTAAAAGTCACACAATTTTAAAAGGAAGAAATTTAAATACATTTTCTAATCAACGTGTCCCATTCCAATTTTAATATATTGAATGGAATTAACATTTTATAAACATTCATGTCCATATAAATAAATCCTAAAAAACATTTTGAAAACATGGACATTAATGAGAATGATTTGGAAGAATAAAATTTTAAAACATTTAAAATTATGTTTTAATAATAGAGTCCCCCAATATAATCCAATTGAAAAATATTTTATAAAATATGGACATGGATAATAAATATTTCCTAGTAAAAACTAAACCGTAAAAAATATCAAATAATAATGTGATTAAGGAATTAACCCGTACCTTGTAATTTTACTTGATAGAGGGTAGGTTAACCTCCATTATAATGTGGAAATAATTGGTATTAAATTATACTAGAATCATATACATTAATATGATATCATATATTATCTTTTTTACATTTCGTTGTTAATAAAATCTTAATATTATCATCGTTTCGGGTGTTAACGAATTTCTTTCCTTTTAGATTCCTTGTTATGCGAGTCATATTTGTAATGTATGGGATGTATCTTATTCATATCCATAATTAAATTAATTCTTTAAACAATATTTTTAATCAACAAATGAAAAATATTCTTGAATGGATACGATGGTGAATGAATCTCATTGCGTTCGTGGAGACGATAATTCGTACGTATGCATGAGCGACAATTTCCTTCTTTTGATATTAAAATAATAAATAATTGGATGATATATTATATATAAATAATCAATATCATGTTATATTTATTATTTACATCAATTACACATCATTATTATACCCATCCAAATAATAATGAATTGAATAACAATTACACCACGACGTGGAGATGGTAAGTCGTATATACGCACGTATGGTGACATGTCATTCAAAAGATGGATAGAATAATGAATATTTTTGTAACATATTTATAATAACATCATATTATATAGAATATACTGGAGTTATTATTTTACAAAGGAAACTACAAAAAAGGGGAAGTGGAAGAATAAAGGAACTTGAAAGAGGTGATGAAATATTTTCCTCTTCTTCGGGTTCTTCCTTTTGATTTGTTCAAAAGGGATTCATATGTTGGATTTATAACTAAAGTAATGCCTCTAGGCTGACGGGTGGATACTTAGGAGGGTATTTGGGCAGGTTTTGGGCGAGCCAAATGGCTTTGAAGGTGTGAATTTGAGATAAGCGGGAGTTCTCTTTTATAAGATAGGTGAGAGGCCCCTTAGGAAAAGCTAGAAATATTATTTTATAATAAAATCATTTTCGGTTTCTAATGGCTCCAAAATATATTATTTAAAGGTTAAGGTGGGTATGGCTCTAAAATAACTCAACCAATAGGTTTTAGATAGGTTTGTGTCACTATATTAACCTTCTCTTTTACATTCCACTCTTAGTTAAATAGTTTGACATTTACCATGTCTCTTTGTATATTTATATTATATGGTTATTAAACATACTATATACATCCAAGAGAACCCCAAGTGGTTCATTAATGATACACCTATCATTATATAATTATTATGTCCTATAATTAGATTTTTAGGAATAGAATTATAATTAATAATATAATATGTTTTTAAAAAACTCTTTTATGTGAATTTTACAGTATTTGGTATTTTGTTTTGGTAAATTCATAACAGATTTATTACTTCAAAAAAATTAATCTAACAAACCTTAATATGTCATATAAACCTATAAAATTATTGTAATCCATAAAAAGTCTCTAATAAAATTTATTTGGATATATATAATGTCAATTATTTTAATCATTAATTTATTAGGTAATTACTGCATCATCATTGTGTCATAAATGAATTAAATTTTTTAATGTCTAAAAAATTCAAATAAAATACCATTATCTAGGAAATCTTTGTATCTTTATAATGAATATATATAGTCGAATTTATCTTATGTTTCACCCTATATTAAAAATGTTTTTAAGTATTAATCATTGATTGTAACTCTTTTAACTATTCTTAAAAATAAATAATAATAAATGTCCTAATCTAATCCATGTTGACCTAGAGGATCTTATTTTATTCATAATGGTGTTTTTGGTCTAATTTCACTTATCAAATAGATATAGGATATGTTTTACAGTAATAATAATATCATTTTTACCCAAAATTACCCTATTTACATTTAACCTTGGTAAATAAAAGCAAAAAGTTATTATTCAAAAAAAATAATTTTTATCTTATTGATCCACATTTTACTTAGTGATATCAACTGTGTCTCTTGGATTTTTGATATTCTACTCACAGAAGTAGTAAAATTATGTTTTATGTAAATTAGAAAATGCTCCTAGGAGGTGGGTAAAGACTGTAATGAGTTCAATAAAAATTATATATATCTAAAGTTATTATAAACTGACTCCGATGAATTACATTGTACTTTTATAGGTATTATGTATCTATTTTGACCTAAAATAAATTTAAATATAATAAATTATTATTTAAATAAAAATTAGGTTTTAAAATATAACTCAGTGTTTTCACTATTCATCAAAAATTTAACTTTTTCAGAAAAAATACCAAAAATTCACCCTAAGTTAATTTGGATATTCCAAATTCAAAATTGAATTCTATTTTAAAAAGTTATAAACCTATAATTTGAATTAATTAATTTAAATTTAATTCCAATTTTCAAAACCAAAAAGCGTATTTTTAAGAAATAATAACTATCAAAAAATTGACACTTGTTTATGTCCAATTTTAATGAGAAATTACTTACAATGACCATCATTGGATTAAATGGTAAAAATATAATCTAGTTATACTTCTAAACCATTAAAATTTATAATTCAACACTATAAATTATTTTTATATAAAAAGATGTTTTCAGGTGAAATGTATAAATCAACACTATAAATTATTTTGATTAAAAAAGAATTTTTCATTTAAAATATAGTATTTCTTTACTATTCACCCAAATATGAATGTTCTCAGAAAAACACCAACATTTTATTGAAACTAAATTATTAAGTCCGGATTCTAAAGAAGAAGTTTATTTTGTCAAATTGTATATATAAAGGTTTTATATATTAGATTTAAAAAGGGTTCACCATAAAAAGGCGCCAAAATTGCATTTTTTGAAAAATATTTATTTTATCTGAAAAAAATGAATTTGTTCTAACTTTATGACTAAGAAACTCATAATATGGATTCTAGAATTATAAGGATTATATAAAGTTCAAAATTCAGTTAATACTATTCATAAACTCTTTTGAACAGGTTGTTTGGTAAGTCATGGTTCTCTTGAACTCAGTGTTGCGTATAGTGCAAGATATTGAATTACTTTGAAGAAATAATGTACTATGATGTCTTGGGGTGTTATATTCTTCCCTCCTTCAAGAAATTTCATCCTCGCAATTTGAAATTATTCTTCGAAAATAAAAGTATGAAAATAGAAAATACCTCTGTGGGAAAACCAACATCAGAAATTGGGTTAATAAAATTTAGACTTAATAAGTGGAAAGGGGGAATGAAAAAGTCACCACCAAATTATGATCGTGATTAGGATAACATTGGTGGAAAATAGAGACACATAATAGGGGAAAACCTGAAATATTAATAGGGAGTGATTGAGGTCATCAGTCAAAAATAAGTGTAGAATTGAGGGCCTCAAAGCCATCAATCTATGATGATTTAAAATATCATTGGTTCAACAGAACATAAGGTATTATGATAACACATTGGTAGTTTTAAGATCCATTACCTAATGTTTAATAATTAATTTTATATAGAAAAACCAATGAAGAAAAAAATATATACTTGAAATGTAGAGTTCCATCCTTTAACTAATTTCTACCACAAACTCATCTTTTATTCTAAAAGATGATATAACTAAAAAAATATTCTATTTATCTTATTTGTATAGGTTTCCAAAAAAATGAATTTATAATTCATCTATAAGACCATTTAAAAAAACAACATTATTCAATCTAGGACATCATATGGGCCTGTGGTAGGTGATACACCCTAGACTCCCATCAGATGCGGGTTCAAGTCTCGCGACCATGCCAGACGCGACGGGTTGCCGCCCGACCTCTAGGTTGTCTTTTTTATGGAAATTCAAAAATAACATCAAACTAGAATTATCCAAAATACTTCTATCTAAACTCACTGTCCATAATTTATAAGGATTCTAAACACAATTAAGATCCTTTTTTTCCACGTAATAACATGTTAACACCTTCATCATATATTCTTTTAAAACACTGCAACATCCTGAATTACCATAAATCCTTATTTATTAAATTCATGCTCTCTTATTCCTTATAGATTACTAGATATACTCCTTATATACAAAAATGCTGTTAAATATAAAAATGATGGAATATTCAAATCAGTAATTAGTTTCAAGGTAGTCAAGAATGTCTAATATAATATATCCAAATCAACCATATATTATTCCAAAATCACTATCTCATTATCGAGACCATATTAAGGATTACCTTTCCATCAACCTTGTATTTTACCAAAAGTGTAGCTTACTATTAAGTCACATTTCATAGAACCATATAATCCCAAATCCTCAATAAAATAGTACTTCAGTACAATCTCTATTTATCTTGATAATTTATATAACCTGTATATTGCTGATACGACACTCAAATGAAATAATTATATAATAAACACATAAGAACGCTAGTCATTCCTCTTCAACTGAGGTAGTATCATAACATGATTATTTTCCAATATCCTAAATTTTAGTATACTCTGATGACTGGAACATTTATTTTCGTAGTGTCCCAATGCCTTGTAGATGATGCATTTTACATTTTAAACCATTTTCTTACCCTTGCAATCATGTACTTGGTTTCATTTTTCTAGACACTTATAACTAACTCCATTCCCTTCAAGCATTTACCAAGGTGATTCTTTCCACAGTTATCACATATTGTAAAATCCTTCTTTTCCCTCGTCCCTTTATCCGTTTTTCTCTCTTCCATTCTGTTCTTCACTTGCTTCCCTTCAACGCCATAGGATTCATAGAATTATTTACTTCTCTTATTAACACATGATACTATTTCCTCATATGTTGAGAATACATGGGAGACTATTTCCCTTCTAAATGTTGGGTTAATACCCTGAAACATTTGATTCATTATACTATTTGGATCATAAGTATTTCTGGAGTTCACATTCCTTCTACTAGGCTCCATTTCAATACAATGGCATACACTAGGTCAGTTTATGAATTGCAATGAATAATTCCAAACTTGTAAAATACCTAACGTAAATTGAAAAGTTTATGGATATAATCCATAATCACAAAAATGTTTTCTTTTAGGAGGTATATACCCGTAAATCCTTCATAATGATTTGTATTGAAAATGATAATTATCATAAGCATATCCCCTGAGAGAGTCTTAACCATGATTACAACAAGGCCCGTTGTTGTGAACCAGTTCCCATTCGAGTCTATCTCAAAGATGTGTTTTCGGGTTCTACCCCTATGTACATCTATGCCAGAGCCACCTCTACCTACCCGTATTCAGACCGGGATTTATTTCTTAGAAAACTCACAAAATCTCTATTGTTCCAAAATTTTAGATATTTCTTCTATACTGATCCTCAATGTCTGTCTTAGGGCTATGTACTCTAATCTTATTTTATCTGAATATTGTTTACAATGTTTTTACTAAACTTTTTCTGATAGCAACTGTAACGGCCTGACCTCAGAAGCCTAGAGTTGGTGCATTATTTTAATACATTGGCATGATCACAAGGAAATCATGCCTCAAAAGACAGATCAATTTATTATTATTTGAAACACAATTCATACCTAAGTTCATCATTACAACCTGAAAAGAAATAAAACAGGAATTTATTCAATTAGAAACATCCAAGCCTCCTATATTATGCCTCAAAGTCACTCATTACTTCTTCATATCCTGGTAAAATGAAACATAAGAAAGGGGTGAGGTCAAATACTCAGTAAGGGTAAGCGATACATCAGAAGATAACATAAATATTAATCATGGTGAATAATTGAAACCACATTCCTTTACTAATAATAAACATGAATAATTTTATGGCAGGAATATGAGATGAGTAAATAATACCATAATAAAACACAATCATGGGTATTATACTAGTCAAATGACAACATGATCCATCAATATTATTTTCATAATGAGGTAATGTATAAAGTCGGACATTCTGAAACATTTTTTAAAGGCCTCATCCAAGGCGTATAAAAATGATTAAGGCCTCAAAAAAATCATATATCAAATAGGGAAAGGCCTCAAACGATTCCACATCTAGTTGTCTCATGATACCTATTGATGTAACGAGGAGCTATTGCGGGATCCACTCGTCACTTACTATGTCCAATACATTCCTCATATTAAAAGGTTGAAACATAACATAAACATTTGTATTAGAACTAGCATATGGAATCTCAATATAGATTAACCATAAACCGTGAATGGTATAAAAATAAAACATCCACAGTCAAACGTATCGAAAAACATTCAATACAATATGGAAGATTTTTATCATAATAAATCAACTTCAAACAAGTTTAAAATCCATAAAATGATGTTGACATTGATGGAAATTATTTGTAAAATTCATTGAGAGAAATATCACTTAAAAAAGAAAACAGTTAAATGTCACACAATTTAGAAAGGAATACATTTAAATAAATTTTTGCATCAATGTGTCTTATACCACATTGAAGCTTTTGAATGGAATTAACATTTTAAAAACATTCATTTCCTTATAAATGAATCCTTAAAAAACATTTTGAAAACATGGACCTTAATGAGAATGATTTGGAAGAATAAAATTTTAAAACATTTAAAATGATGTTTTAATAATTTATTCCCTTAAAATAATCCCATTGAAAACTCTTTTATGAGACATGGACAAGGATACTAAATATTTCTTTGTAAAAACATAACCATAAACAATCTCTAATAATAATGAGATTGAGGAATTAACCCTTACCTTGTACATTTCCTTGGTCGAGGGCAGGTTAACCTCCTATATAATGGTGAAATAATTTTTATTAAGTTATAAAGGAATCATATACATTAATATGATATCATATATGATCGTTTAACATTTCTTTGTTAATAATATCATAGTATAATCTTCATTTCAGGTGTTAACAGATTCATATTCTTTTATATTATTTGTTATGTGAGTCATATTTGTTATGGATGGGAAGTATCTTATTCATATCTAGAATGATATCATGTCTTTAAAAATTATTTGTTATCATCAAATGAAAATTATTCTTGAATGGATATTATGGGGAATTAATCACATCACATTTATGGAGATGGTAATCCATACGTACGCACGAGTGACAATTGCATTCTTTTGATATTAAAATAACATATAATTGGAAGGTATGTCATATATAATGAATCATTATCATGTTATATTTATTATTATTACATAAATAATATATCATTATTTAATTTCTAAGTTGGGGATGGGTCGAAAACCACTCATCCAATAAGTTTTAGATAGGTTTGTGTCACTATAGTAACCTTATCTTATAGATTTAACTCTTAGTTAAAAAGTATTACATTTATTATGTCTCTTTGTATTTTTATATTATATGGTTAATAAACACACTATATAATTCTAAGAAAACCCCAAATAGTTCATTAATGTAACACCTATCATTATATAAGTCTTTTGTTTCGGCCTTGAATTTTAAAGAATATAATATTAATTAATAATATAATATTTTTTTAAAAACACTTTTATGTCAATTTTGACTCTATTTTGTATTTTGTTTTTGAAAAATTCATAACAGAATTATTACATCAATAAAAATTCATCTAACCATTCCTAATGTGTCATATAAATCTTTAAAATTAGTGTAATTCATAAAAAGTCTCAAATTACATTTATTTAGATATTTATAATGTCATTTATTTTAATCTTTCATTAATTAAGATATTACTGCATCATCATTATGTTATAAATATATTATATTATTTAATGTATAAAAAATATTAAAAAAGTACCATTACGTATGAAATATTTTATTCTTTATAATGAATATTTATAATTGAATTTATATTATGTGTAACCCTATATTAATATTTTTTTAGTTATTTAACATTGATTTTAACTCTTTTAACTCTTCCTAGAATTAAATAATAATAATTTTCCTAATCTAAACCAAGTTGACCTAAAGGATCTTATTTTTTACCTAAGGTTGTTTTTTTGTTGAATTACACTAATAAAAAATAATTAGAACATGTGTTAGGGTATTAATAATATCATTTTTACCTGAAATTACCCTATTTACTTTTAACCATGGTAAATAAAAGTAAAAAGTTATTAGTCGCCATTTTTTTCATCTTATTGAACAAAATTTTACTTACTGATATCTACCATGTCTCTCATATTTTTGAAATTCAACTCACATATGCAGTGAAATTATGCTTTATGTAAATTTTCAAATTCTCCAAAGAGGTGGGTAAAGATGGAAAAAGTTCAATAATATATATATATATAGTTATTATAAACTAACTCTGATGAATTAAATTGAAATTATATAGGAATTATGTATCTATTTTGACCTAAAATAATTATAAATATAATAAATTATTATTTAAATAAAAATTCAGTTTTAAACAATAACTTAGTGTTTTTCAGTATTCATCAAAAAGTGAAAGGTTTCAGAAAAATACCAAAAAATCACCCTAAGATAATTTTGATATTATGAATTCAAAAATGAATTATATTCTAAAAATTTAAAAACATAGAAGTTGCATTAAATAATTTAAAATTAATTCCCGTTGTCAAAACCAAAAATTGTATTTTGAAGAAAATAATAACTATCAAAAGATTAACACTTGTTTATGTAAAATTTTAATGTGAAATTACTTACAATGGAAATCATTGGATTAAATGGTAAAAATATAATCTTATTGTACTTCCAAAAAATTAAAATGTACACTTCAACACTATAAATTATTTTTAATAAAAAATTTATTTTTAGTTAAAATTTATAATTCAACACTATAAATTATTTTGATTAAAAATGTTGTTTTCAGTTAAAATATAGTATTTTTCAATATTCACCAAAATATGAAAGTTATCATAAATTTACCAAAAAATTATTGAAACTAAAAACATATTCCCTGATTCTAAAAAAGAAGTTTATTTTTTCAAATTCAATATATAAAAGTTTCAAATATTGGATTTAAAATAGGTTCGTCATTAAAAGGCGGTAAAATTGCATTTTTTTGAAAAAAATTTCTTTTATCTGAAAAAATGATTTTTTTCTTAATTTATGTCTAAGAAACACATAATATGGATTCTAAAATTATAAGGATTATATAAAGTTCAAAATCCAGTTAATAATATTCATAACTGCTTTTGAACGACTATTTTGGTAAGTCATGGTGCGCTTGAACTCAATATTGGGTGTAGTGAAAGTTATTGAATTACATTGAAGAAATAACGTACTATGAAATCTTGGGATGTTAAACTCTTACATCCTTCATTGAATTTCATCCTCACAATTAGAAATGTTTTTCTGAAAATAAAATTTGTAAAATAGAAAATTCCTTTGTGGGAAAGCCCACATCAGAGATTGGGTTTATAAAACTTAGTCTTAATAAGAGGAAACGTTGAATGAAAAAGTCACCACCAAATTATGATCTGGATTAAAAGAACATTGGTGGAAATTAGGGACAAATAATTGGAGGAAAAATTTAAATATTTATATAGGGTGATTGAGGTCATCAGTCACATACTGTTGTAGAATTGAGGGCCTCAAAGCCATCAATCTATGATGATTTAAAATATCATCAGTTCAACAAAACATAATGTAATAGAAAAACATATTTTTAGTTTTAAAATCCCTTACCTAATGTTTAAGAATTAATTTCTTGATATAATAAAGGAGAATAATAAAAAATATATATATACTTGAGAAGGA
The DNA here is from genome assembly GCA_963277665.1 of Viscum album. Classification (NCBI taxonomy): domain Eukaryota; kingdom Viridiplantae; phylum Streptophyta; class Magnoliopsida; order Santalales; family Viscaceae; genus Viscum; species Viscum album. The sequence continues at coordinate 991,911,798 of OY728146.1, forward strand.
GAGTTCCATCCTTTAACTAATTTCTACTTCAAACTCATCTTTAACAATAAAAGATAACAAAACTTCAAAACTACTCTATTTATCTTATTCATATAAGTTTCCAAAAAAACTTAATTTATAATTCATCTACTAGACCTTTTAAAAAAATTACATTATTCAATCCAGGACATCACATGGGCCAGTGGTAGATGATACACCTTTGTCACCCTTCGGTTGCACGTTCAAGTATCACGACCTTGCTAGACGCGACGTGTTTCCACTGGACCTCTAGATTGTATTTTTTATGAAAATCCAAAAATAATATCAAACTTGAATTATCCAAAATACTTCTTTCCAAACTCACAGTTCAAAATTTATAAGTAAGGTAAATACAATGAAGATCTTTTTTTTCCAAGTAATAACATGTGAAAAACTTCATCATGTATTTTTTTTAGACACTACAACTTCCTGAATTACCATAATACCATATTGATTACATTCTTTCTCTCTTATTCCTTAGAGAATACGGGATATACTCCAATAAAAAAAATATGTAAAATTAAACAATGATGGAATATACAAATAAGTAATCAGTTTCAATGAAGTCAATAATATCCAATACAATTTATCGATATCAACCATCTCTTATTCCAAAATGACTACTTCATTATCGGGACCAAATTAAGGATTACCTTTCCTTAAACCATGTATTTTCCAAAAATTTTAGCTTACCATTAATTCAATTTTCTTAGAACCATATAATCCAAAATCCTCAATAAAATAGTTCTACATTACAATCCTTATTTATTTCTATAATTCATATAACCAGTATATTGCTGATAAAACAAACAAATGAAATAATTCTATAATAAAATCATAAGAACACTAGGAATTCCTCTTCATTTGAGATAGTATCATAACATTATTATTATCTAATAGTATCATTTTCGGTATACTCTAATGACTGGTACATTGATTCGCGTAGTGTCCCAATGCCTAGAAGATGAAGCATTTTACATTTGAAACATTTTTCTTACCCTTGAAATCATGTACATGGTGTCATTTTTCTCCATACTTATAACACACTCACATTCCCTTCAAGTATTTACCATGGTGATTCTTTACACAGTTATCACATATGGGAAAATCCTTCTTTTCCCTATTCCCTTTATCTGTCTTTCTCTCTTTTATCCTTTTCATCCCTTTCTTCCCTTAAATGCCATAGGATTCAGAGAATTCATTACTTATCTTATTAACACATGATACTATTTACTCATATGTTGAGAATACAAGGGAGACTATTTAATTTCTAAATCTTGGCTTAATACCGTGAAATAGATTATCCTTCTTACTCTTTGGATCATAAGTATTGCTGGAGTTAACATTACTTCTATTGGGTGCCCTTTCTATACAATGGCATACACTAGGTCATGTTATGAATTGCAACGAAGAATTCCAAACATGTAAAATACCTAACATAAATTGAAGAGTTTATTGTTATAATCCATAATCATAAAAATATTTTCTTTGTGGAGGTATACACTCGTAAATACTTCATAACGATTTGTAATGAAAATGATAATTATCCTAAGAATATCCCCCAGGAGTTTCGTAACCAAGAGTGAAGGACAGCCCATTGGCGTGCACCAGTTTCCTTTAGAGTCTTGCTCAAAGTGGTGTTTTTGGGTAATTCCCCTAGGTACATCCGTTCATGAGCCTCCTCTACCTACTCGTATCTAGACAGGGATGTATTGCATAGAAAACTAACAAAATATCTACAATACCAAAATTATTGAATGTTCTTCTATACTAATCTTTAATGTATATCATCGGGAAATGTGATCTAATCAGAGTTTATCTAAATCTAGTTTTCATGGTTTGCACTATACTTTCTATGATACCAACTGTAACACCCCAACCCCAGAACCCCATAGTCGGTGCATTATTTTAGTAAATTAGCATGATCACAAGGAAATCATGTCTCGAATGACAGACCAATTTTGTATTACTGGAAACAAGATTCATATATAAGTTCAACTTTAACACCTGAAAAGAAATACAACATGGCTTTGTTACATTAGAAACATCCAAGACTCATATATTATGCATGCAAGTAACTCATAACTAACTTCTTCATCTCCTGGGAAAATGAAACATAAGAAAGGAATGAGCTCAAACACTCAGTAAGGGTAAGAAATACAACGGAAGATAACATAAATATTAATCATGGTGAATAATTGAAACCACATGAATTTACCAAAAATAAAAATTAATACTTTTATGATAGGAATATGAGCTGAATAAATAATTCCATAATAAAACACAATCATGGGAATTCTACTAGTCGAATGACCACATCAACCATCAATATTATTTTAAAAATGAGGTTATGTATAATGTCGGACATTCTGAAACATTTTTTCAAGGCCTCAACCAAGACGTATAAAAATAATTAATTCCTCGGACAAAACCATATATCAAATTGGGAAATGCCTTAACCAATTCCACGTATAGTTGTCCCATGAGACCTACCAATGCATCGAGGAGCTATAGTGGGCTCCACTATTCACTTAATATTTCCAATACATTCCTCATATTAAAAGGTTTAAACATAACATAAACAGTCATATTAGAACTAGCATAAGAAATTTCAATACTTTAACCATAAACCGTGATTGGTATAGAAATAACACATCCATAGTCAAACATATCACAAAACCATCAATACAATATGGAATATTTGTATCATAAAAAAATTAACTTAAAACAATATTAAAATCCGTCAATGGATTTTGACATAGATGAAAATGATTTGTAAAACTCTTTGAGAGAAATATCCCTTTCCATGAAAACATTTAAAACTCACAAAATTTTGACAGGAAGACATTTAAAGTCATTTTTGAATCAATGTGTCCCATACCACTTTGAATCTCTTCAATTGAATTTACATTTTAAAAATATTCATGTCCATATATATAAATCCTAAAAAAACATTTTGAAAACATGGAAACTAATGAGAATGATTTGGAAGAATAAAATTTTAAAATATTTAAAATTATGTTTTAATAATATAGTCCCTTAAAATAATCCCATTGAAAACTCTTTTATGAAACATGGCCATGGATAATAAATATGTCCCAGTAAATACTTACCCATAAACACTCTTGAATAATAATGAGATTGAGAAATTAACCCTTACCTTGTACTTTTCCTTGGTTGGGTGTAGGTTGACCTTCTGTATAATGGTGAACTAATTTTTATTAAATTATAAAATAGTCATATACATTAACATGATATCATATATGATCTTTTAACATTTCTTTATTAATAATATCTTAGTATTATCATCATTTCGGGTGTTAACGGATTCGTTTTATTTTATATTATTTTTCATGTGAGTCATATCTGTTATGGATGGGATGTATCTTATTCATATCTATAATGATATTAAGTCTTTAAACATTATTTTTATTCATCAAATGAAAATTATCCTTGAATGGATATGATGGGGAATGAATCTCATCAAATTTGTGGAGACAGTAATATGTACATATGCACGAGCGACAATTTCATTATTTTGATCTTAAAATAATATATAATTATATGTTATATCATATATAAAGAATCATTATCATGTTATATTTATTATTTAAATCAATTACACATCATTATTATACTCATACAAATAATAATGTATTGAATAACAATTACACCACGGCGTGGAGACGGTAAGCTGTACGTACGCACATATGGTGACATGTCATTCAAAAGATGGATAGAATAATGAATATTGTTGTACCATATTTATAATAACATTAATGTATATATAATATACTCGATTTATTATTTTATAATGGAAACAACAAAGAAAGAGGAAGTGGAAGAATAAATGAACTTGAAAGATGTGATGAAATATTTACATCTTTTCAGGTTCTTCCTTTTGATTTGATCAAAATTTCTCTTTAAGTTGGCATAATCACTAAAGGGAGGCCTCTAAAATAAATTTAGGACAGTTTATAGGGTATTTTGTCAGGGGTTGGCCGATCCAAATGTCTTTGAAGGTGTGAATTAGAGAGAAGGGGGAGTTCCCTTTTATAAGATAGGTGAGGGGCATCTTAGGAATATCTATTATTTTATAATAAAATCCTCTTCAGTTTATAATGGCTCCAAAATATATTATTTATAGGAAAAGGTGGGAATGTGTCTAAAACCACTCAAACAATAGTTTTTAGACAGGTTTGGGTCACTATATTAACCTTATCCTTTATATTTAACTCTTAGTTAAATAGTTTGACATTTACCCTCTCTTTGTTTTTCATATTATATGGTAAATAAACATAAAATATACTTCCAATAGAACCCCAAGTGGTTCATTAATGATACACCTATCATTATATAATTATTTTGTCTGAAACATAGATTTTTAGGATTGGAATATTATTTAATAATATAATATTTGTTTAAAAAATGCTTTTATGTCAATTTTGACATTATTTGATATTTTACATTTGCTAAATTTATAACAACATTATTACTTCATACATAATTCATCTAAACAACACTAATATTTCATATAAACCTAGAAAATTGTTTTAATTCACAAAAAAAGTATCATATTACCTTTATTTGGATATTTATAATGTCATTTATTTTAATCATTCATTAATTAGGTAATTACTGCATCATCGTTGGGTCATTAATAAATTATATTATTTAATGTATAAAAAATATAAAGAAAATACCATTATGTAGGAAATATTTTTAGCTTTATAAATAATATTTATAGTCGAATTTATCTGATGTGTGTCCCTATATTAAAAAATTTTAGTTATTAAACTCTGATTTTAACTCTTTTAACTCTTCTTTGAATTAAATAATAATAAATGTCCTAATCTAGTCCAAGTGGACCTAAAGGATCATATTTTATTCCTAAGGTTTTTTTTGGTCGAATTAAACTTATCCAATAGAGTTAGGACATGTGTTAGGGTAATCATTATATCATTTTTACCTTAAATCACCCTATTTAATTTTAATAGTGGTAAATAAAAGTAAAAAGGTAGTATTCACCATATATTATTTTCTTCTTATTGAACCACATTTGACATACTGATATCAACCGTGTCTACCCAATATTTGATATTCGACTCACAAAAGAGGTATAATTATGTTTTTTTTTGTAAATTTACAAATCCTCATAGGAGGTGAGTAAAGACGGTAAAAAGTTCGATACAAATTTTATATATCAAAAGTTATTATAAACTGACTCCAATGAATTACATTGAACATATATAGGTATTATGTATCTATTTTGACCTAAAATAAATTTAAATATAATAAATAATTATTTAAATCAAAATTTTGTTTTAAACTATAACTCATTGTTTTTCATGATTCATCAAAAAATGAATGTTTTCCAAAAAATACCAAAAATTCACCATAAGCTAATTTTGATATTCCGAATTCCAAAATGAATTCTATTTTACAAATTTAAAAAAATAAAGTTTATTTAATTAATTTAAAATTAATTCCCATTCTCAAAACAAAAAAATCACATTTTTAATAAATAATAACTATCAAAATATTGACACTTGTTTATGTCCAATTGTAAAGTGAAATTACTTACAATGACCATCATTGGATCAAATGATTAAAATATAATCTAATTATACTTACAAACCATTATAATGTATAATTGAATACTATAAATTATTTTTATTAAAAAAATTTCTTTCAGTTAAAATGTATAATTGAACACTATAAATTATTTTAATTAAAAAAGTTGTATTCAGTTAAAATATAGTTTTTTTCACTCTTCACCCAAATATGAAAGTTATCAGAAAAACACCATTAATTTATTGAAACTAAATTCTTATGTCCTGATTCTAAATAAGAAGATTATTTTGTCAAATTTAATATATAAAAGTTTCAAATATTGGATTTAAAAAGGGTTCACCATTAAAAGGTAGTAAAATTGCATTTTTTAAAAAATATTTCTTTTATCTGAAAAAAATTAATTTGATCTTACATTATGTCATAGAAACTCATAATATAGATTCAAAAATTATAAGGATTATATAATGTTCAGAATTCAGTTAATAAGATTCATAACCACTTTTGAACGACTAGTTTGGAAAGTCGTGGTGCGCTTGAACTCAGTGGTGCGTGTAGTGCATGTTATTGAATTACTATGAAGAAATAACATACTATGAAATCTTGGGGTGTTTCAGTTCTAAAAATAAAGTATGGATAAAGGACTCCCATTATTATCACTATAAATTAATTGCTAATAAATGGGACCTTTATCAGTGATAAAAAAGCACTGATAAATTGTTAAATTTATCATCGTTAAAAAACGCTAATAAATTGTTTTTTTAAGGTTGGGGCCAAAGCCTCATTTTTATTATTGAAACAAAGAAAATACCTCTTTAATTGGGTAGAGGAGACCCATTACATAGCCCGAAGTCCCAGTGGGCATTTAGCCCATTACATAGCCCATAGGCCCAATTTTATGGCCCAAAGCCCATTCTCTGAATAGTACTTCTACTGTACCCGCTCTGCTACAGTACCCGCCGCCGCTACAGTGCCCCTGCCGCCGGTACAGTACCCCTGTCGCCGCTACAGTGCCACCGTTGCAATAGTATCTCGGCTTCTACAATTGGGCTAGAGTGCTGCTACAGTACCTGCACCCAATGGGTTTTTGAACCCCCATTTTCCATGTATAATTATGGGGTGCTTACCACTAAGCCAAACCCCAACAACAACGCTGATAAATTGTTAAATTTATGAGCAGTTTATTTAGCGATGATAAAGAAGCAATTTATCATAACCTTTTCTAGGACTAAGAAATACCAAAATAGTTAAACACTAGTTTTTTATTATTGAATGTCTAACCAATAGATTTTTTACATTCATGAAATCAACTAATTTATGATGTAAAAACTATCATAGTACTGTAATTAATATTAAATTGGTTTATTGTACCCCTTTTATCATAAGGTTCTTCTAAAATGGTTTACTCAAAATATTTCCAATAAAATTTATTATTTCTAATAGTTGATCACCAATTATTGAAGATTATTTCCAAACTTCATTAATATTTTCATCGAATGTTATCATCTAGCACCAATATTCATGTCATTGGGGTAAAAATTTTGGTTTTCCTAAAAACACTATATTTGAGAAATTATTGATGTGAATTGAGTGTATGAATTATTTAAAAATAGGACACCAAAATATTTCGTTAATGTAACATAGTTAAATATTTCCATAAGTAGGAAAGTCAATTATCTTCCCATACAACATGGCACACCATTTTAATTCTTCACTTATATGGGGATCATAAATTCCAACTCATTTATCCCGCATCAAATTCAGGTCTTTGATCATTAGATCTAAATAGAAATTTGTATCATGACCATGTTTTTTTCATCCATATATAAGCTAAGTCGATATAATGTATATTTTCTTCACGCATAACCATGGAGGAACGTTATGATTTACCAAAATTACTAGACATGTACATTGAGTATTACTCTATACACCAAAATTATTTATTCCTTATATAGATAATTAAAGGAGGATGTTTCTTGGATAATTTTCAAATTCAGGAAACCTATAATAAATTTCATTCCATTGAAGAGAGTATATTATATGATTTGGTTTTCCCTATTTAATTATTTTATTTTGATTCCATGTCAATTTTATCATGGTTTCTAGAAATCCATATAGTCTTCCAAATCATGGAATAAAAATAATGTTCCATACATCTTTTTAAGGATATGATTCATATTTCTTAAATCGATTCGTGCCACACTTAGGAAATTTTAAGTGGGATTTATAGTCATTTCTATGTAATATACAATAATTTATACAATCACGTATTTCTTTAGACATCAATCCCATTCAACACTGATTTCCTTTACAATTATATGTTCGATAAGGACTTTTATTTTTTCTGGTATGATATCATTTTATAGACAATGTAGTTCTGTAAATCTTGTGTTTCTCCATTCATATCTATATTTCAAATTATATAACAACAACACAACTAAAAATGTTATGTATTTAGTGAAACTAATATAAAATAGACTCTTAGAACACCTATTTAACTTCAAAATTGACATTTTACAATCACAATGGTCATACATTTGGTTGCGGGTCTAGGTTATCAATTTGATGGTTTTTTTGAAAAAATTGGTTTAATTAATATGTTTTCAAACAAAATTTATTTATTATTGGATATAATACATCCATTTGTAATTATTGTTCTTAATTTTCGTTATATTATTTCATCAAAACCTAAACATGTGTATAAAAATCATTCCTCAAAACAATAAATGGACATGTAACCACTAGATTTGACACACCATCAAGAATCAATGAACTTCATAAAACAAATGGATGAAACTATTAATGATGAAAAAAATTAATATTGATTCCATTTTACACTCTTTTTATGTAGATTATTCTAGACCATGTATTATTGGAATACCAACAAATATATTTTTACAATATCTAAGTGATGATTCCTGATTTAAATAATTATAGAGTTATAAATCTTATGTAAATTTAAAATATCATAAAATAACAAAAACCAATAAACAATTTCTTGAAAAAATCATAAAATACATTCCATTAATAAACATTCCAAAATATTTTGATAGAATTGATTTCAAATCATTGAAATACAAAACATTTTTATTCTACCTATAACAACGACACAAACACTGTAATTTATCTCCCACATATATTAGAAAAAAATATTGTTATATCCAAAAGAGTATTTTAATTCATAATAAAATCCATAACACACTTATTGTTATGTGATATTATAATAATCTTCATATAATTTTCATGCTCTCTTCTTTTTTTGTATGTATACATGATAAATGTGTATTAAATTTAAATTTTTTTGGGTGACTCTTAATCAATTTATAATGATACAAAATATTTAATAATAATAATAATAATAATAATAATAATAATATGTCTTAATCAAAATAAATTATGTATACTAACTTTGAATTTTATATAGAAGATCATGATTCTAATATAAATACCAATTTTATTCTCATATTTCATAATTTAAAAATTAAACTTTCTTGAGACACATTAAAACAAAAACCCTACATATTGGAGTTCTAATTTTTCATCTTTAAACAGGTTTTAATGTGGTTTATTTATTTTATCAATTTATTATTTATAAAAATATATCATACACATACCAAATATACACATTTAAGTGTAATACAAAATATTCCAATCATAAATTATATGTTTTAATATCATATTAAACATTATCAAATATATACTACTTAATAATAATGTAAATAATTTAATATAAGAAATTCCAAACTAAATTCAATGACTTAATATCATTCTAACTCAAATATTCATCCTATCTAATATAAATCATTACCAAAACAAAACAAAGTCATAACGAATTATAGAGTAATAATTTTTTTCTTCAAATAACCAAACAATTAAAAACACAATTAAAATATCCAAAAATTAAAGGAGATTAAAATTAAGATAGCATAGAATTATTATTTTTAAAAAATATTATAACCCCAATAAGACATTACACATAATATGGGTTATGAACATACAATGTTAGTTATTAAAATATATGGAAACACATTTATTTCAATTAAATCCTTCAAAACCAAGGAAACTATGAAATTTTCAGCTTTAAACATCTTAAACCCTTTTTATTCTGAATAAAACAACTGATAAACGAAATACAACCATAACTATAATTTATAAACACTTCACATCTCATTCAAATATCCCATTTGACAAAAGATTATATATATTGGTAAATAGTAATCAGTTTAACATATGGAAATGAGATTTGATTCAACCATTTTTACTTTGACACAATTTGAAAAAACAATTAATTCTTTAACTCAAGAAATAACCAACTCGAAATCATTCTTTTTAAATGATCATTACATAAAAAGAACCATTTAATAAGTAATTTAAGAATCCTTTATACTAAAAAGTAACAGTATTCGAATTCAAAATATATAAAATTCATAAAAAATATATATATAAACATCAAAAGTATAAATATACATTAATTAAACACTTAAAAACATCTATGAATTGAATATGTTCAGAAATAGAATATTTAAATACTAGTTATTTAATAATGGTTCCAAATGGGACACTAAGGTAAATACAAATACGAAACACAATAATACATTATAATATTTTCATTTTTGAGTGAATTTAGTTTTTTTACTCATTAGATTATATATAGAACACCATGTTAATCTAATGTTACATACTATATAATTTTTTGATTACACCACCAGAAACACCGAGGTTAGCTCATGTTTCGAGCCACAAAGACTTTACTCAATGGATTTCAAAACAGGAATGACCTAGTTTTACAGTAAGTTAATATGTTTTTAAAAATATTGTTATTTAATAGAATAAGATATAATCTAACCATTAAATTCAAAATTATTAATAAGATCGAAAAGTATGTAAATATATATTTGATTTCATTGGTTACTTATTAATTATAAATTAATATAGAAACCAAATTAATATTAAGGGAATGATTTTATAAAATACAATTGTTTATGTGCAAAAGGTGATTTGTCCAAAAAATTTAAATTAAATACTATTAATGGATGATTATAATGATATTTATATATTATATATTAAATAAAATATTTGTTACATTTATCAAATATATTATATAGACATAAGATAAGAACAAGTCCAAAATTTCACATAAAAACCAATATTTGTATAAAGTAGATTTACCACCTCTTAATGGTGAGTCTATTTTAAATATAATTTTTGAAACTTTTATTAATTTAAAAATAAAAATTTAATATCATTTTTTAAATAAAAATATCAATATTATAATAGAGTGAAATTTTGGAAATTTTTTATGATGTTCCATTTTACGAAGAATAATGAAAAATAGGGGATTTAAATTCCAAAAACTCAATTTCATAAAATTTATTTATAAGGTTAAATACCATATTAAACATGATTTCATTAAATATTATATAAATTATAAATCAATTAGACCAATTATGTTTGTTATACTCAATTTAAAATTGAAATGTTTTACCAAAACTTATAAATATTTTGAACATGCTTTCATTAAAAACATGATTTGTTGTCCTGACTATGGGATTAATTATAATTTAATTTCAACCACATTGGTTATATAAATTTAAAAAATTGATTTTTTTATTTTTGAATTATAATTATTTATAATTTATAATAAGGTCAAATTTGGTTTGGACACAAATTATTAGTGAAAGGTATTAAAATTAATTATTGCTAGTAAGAGAAAAAGTTTCATAACAAGGGTCTATACATTATACATTAGCCCAAAAAATGAACTATTACCATCTCCAAAATCCATTTAAAATCCATATATTGATTCTATATGACCTTTAATATTATTTTTACCATTATTGGAGCCACGTTTCATAGAAAAAATTATTGTGTAATCATTTTTTCCAAAATTTACAACAATGTCACTCCTCCTACACTATAAAAAGGCACACACCCCTACCATTTATTATCTCCTCTAAAGCACTTTTTTTCAACCTAGAAACTACCCAAATAATCTCCAAATATCCTTTTTATAATACTGGAATCCTCACCATAGGTCTAAATCTATCCAAGGAATCCTTTGGTTATAAACCAAAAAGAGTTACCCAAAGAATCGGCAACATCCCTCCTCCAACTCTTTTGTTTTATTTTGATTCTAAACCCCCTAAAATATTTTTAATAAAAATTTATATATTAAAACAAGTATAATCAATACAAAAACATGTTTTTTTATAATTTTGTAACCCAATCATACCCACATCCATCTAATTGGTAACAAATTTAATGTTGATTTGTATAGTGAACTACCGCCTCACAAATCAATGTCTTTCATTTTTTTCTTTACCACCTCTTACTGTTGGAAATTATAAAGAAAAAATTATTTATATATGAATATATATTATATATATTATTTATATATGATTGTAAAAATATTTACTGACATATACCAATATTCAAATCATTTTTTCTTAATATGATTACATCACTTGTGGAATTGTGGACTATAGCCTCCTCAAAGCAATGTGATTTGTTAACACTGCACATTAAACATATAAAAGAGGGTTTTAATTAAAAAAATTAATATAAATGAAAATTATATGACAATAATTACTTAATTAAATTAATTGAAATATAGTATTTCATATTATTCATTACCCTTTTCACACACTAAAAATTGATAACGTCGGTCATGGACATGTGGGCATCTGCCTCCCCAACACGGTGCGATTTATCTTACATCGCAAAATGTATATATATATATATATTATTAATTTACATTGTAAATATGATATAATTATCATTCAATGGAGAAAAAAATTTACTTGTCTTTTTTTCATAAAGGTCACTAAAAAATTGGATAATTACTCATGCATATGTGTGGGTTATAGTCTCCATGATTATAATGTCAGTTTATTTTTCATAATTATCATTGACGATTGTTTTGAAATTTATAATTGATATATTTATATGATAATTATTTCATGATCCTGATTCTATATATTTTTATATAATTACCCCTTTCACTATAGTAATCGTACCAAAGTCTCTTTTATCACATGAATCGAATTTGGTCAAAACACTCGATATAAACATAGTTGTTTATATAGTTGTATAAAACATTATAATGAGTGAAATAAAAATTATAATAAATATTAAAAATGTTATTATGAATGTTAATAATTATCATAATCTTATTTTTATGGATTATAATTTCACACATGACAAGTCATACCAAAGGTAAGCAGTTCTTTTCACACATTTATTTTGGTGGTGGCATACGAAATATTGGCCACGAATTTTTTGTGGTTTATATACTACCCCTTTTGATATATTTTACAATGAAATTAATTATATTGATTCTATTTAAAACATAAAATTAATGAAATTCCATCATGAGGCTTTTGATTCAATTGTTTCAAAGTTTTATGGGAAACATTTGAATGTTTAAAGATCATTTTCCTCAAGAATAATTTTAATGGCAGTAAAATGGATTTTAAATTCATCCATGACAAAAACCCTTATTGTTAATTATCCTCTACTAAGGAATTATTGATAAATACATATTATTTAGTCAATATGGATATTTTATAATAATTTAATATTTTTATGAATTAAATCGGTTATTTGATATATAAGAAATAATTTTTAGTGGTATGAAATATAATGGGGACCATTTAATGTACCCCCATCTTTGTATAAATATTCTCATAGGACACCATCTTTGTTAAAGTAACCTTTCATTTTTCAACAAGTATATTATAAAATTTATTTTTAAAGGTTTTAAAGTAACTATAAGGTTGGCCAAACCAAATTGTTTTTTACTAGGTATGTTAGAAACCATATTGTTAAAGGTCATAATGGTAAATGTACCATGTACATAGAAAACCTATTGTCCAATAATTAAGAATTTCAATTATTGAAATTTTATTTTTCATTATTGTTTTTATCCATGAGATTTTTTCTCTTACATTATCAATGGATTCATTTCATTCTTTGTTATTTGATTAAATGGAATGTGTTTGGTTGTTTAATATTCAATTTTTATTATTCTCAATGAATCATTATTGATTCTTCTATAGTTTCCCTTACTTGTCATTTGATCAACAACATTTTTTTAACATTCCCTATGATATGAAGATGAATCCTTCAAATGATATGAAAGGATTCAGTTTATTATTCCTTATTTTGTATTATGTTTTATGTTATATTCTCCAATGTAATATAGGTATCATGTATGTACATTGGTATTCCAAAACTACTAAACTAATCATTCATTTTGTGTTTGTTTCATTTAAATCATTCCAATTTAAGAATTTAATCCACTAACTCTAGGATTCTAGGTTTAGGGCATTATAGTTTCTATTAATGGAAGGTTTAACAGAAACCATGAAAACCAGATTTAGAAATCATATATTTGGTCTCAATAACCTATGGTCGACACTAAATAAAAAGTATAGAAAGATATCTTAATGTTTATGTAAGGTATATATTATGTGTTTATTCCTAAGAAAACATATATATATGGATAATTCATGTTGGTTTCATTCTGGAATACATTTACATAGGGGTAAAAATTTGGCAGGGTGTGTTGGGCCCAACTCAGGCATAACCTAGTACCAAAAAATGGGGCTTACTGGACTCCTAGTTTGACACTCCCATGGGATATAGTGAGGATAATTTAATTTTTCATTACAAATCACTATGAATTTTTTAAAAGTATATATGTCACCAAATAAAACATGTTCATGATTATGATATTAATTATACATAAATTTTTTAAAATTAAGCTAAGTGTCATGGAATATTTAGAATTATAAAAAGTTAATAATTTTATGAGATAATCTAGTTTATGCTATTATATTGAAATAGGACATAAAAGTAATATTTTTTACAATACTCATGACTAATATAGAGGTTTCCCTATAAATAATGTTAATTTATCAGGTATTGCAACAAAGTTATGGATATAATCATGTAGTTTAATCATGTTATGGCACATAATGTTGTTTTGATTGTGAAACAGGTTCCACAGTGAGACTCTCCAATATTGCCTCACTTTATACATAAGATTCCACCATCATTTTATGGGACTACATATCCAATTTAAACTGAGAAATGAATTAATTATTTTTAAAAGATATTCATTGCTTCAGAATACAGTGAAAAGTACAGGGTTACACGTTTGATGTATTGTCTGAAATCTGATGCTAATAAATCATGGTATATAACCCATAATACTAGGGAATGTGTGGAAATAGAACTCAAGAAATGACATTTTTAAGTAGATATTATTATACCTATATTTCTCATGTGACAAATAAACTGAGATGAAGAGGAAGATCTTTAACGTAAATAAAAAATATAAATAAATTATTGTGGAGTATGATGCTACCTTTAGAAGGTCTCCCGGTATGCTACATATTACATATGAAAAACTGAGTGAAATATTTTTCACCCTTTTATGGTATTAATCCATGTAATCTAAGGGTATTGACCTCATAATAATTCTCATCATATGATGAAATAGTTTTTGGTGCCATCAAGACATCGAATGAATTATATAAGTATTATGGATTCAAAGGGAAGATAAAGAATAATGGGAAGATCAATATAGAAATTGATATGGGAAATATGTGAATGATGGATTTTCAAACATGTGATAACTGTATAAAGAATCACTGAGGTATATTCTTAAATGGAATGAGATTTTAAAAAAATTTCATAGAAATTGGCCACTAAGTTCATGATTTTATTGAAATTAATGAAAATTAAAATGTGAAATAATTCCATTGTAATGATATTTGTCACTATGACAATGACTGAAAATTATAATATTTTTTTAATAAAAAGACGAAAACATGATAGAACACAAGCTAAATAGTTCACGGGGGTCAAAAATGATGAAGATAGAGGGCATCCCCTCAGAAAATCATAGAACACTCAATATGGAGAGAACCAGTGCTAGAACAAATCCAAAGCCTGTCATCTTGATTTCCTTTAGAATCCAGGAGATATTCCAACATATTACCCCCACACCTTGTATGAAGAACCAACATATTTGAATGAATGAAAGCCTTTCAAGAATGGATGGAATAGATAATATTTTATGTGAAATTCACTTTATCTTTTAGGTCATTAATCACAATAGCAGAATCTGATTCAATTTTAGATTTGTGGATAGATTATTCCCTACACATATTGAGACCTTGGAATAGTGAAAGTACCTCATCCACCACTAAACTACCCTCCCCAAAGAAAGCATAAAATGCCACAATAACTGAACCACGATCATCCCAAAAAACAACTCCATCGTGAATAACTCATTGTACACAATATCCTTAGGTATTTAATTTAATACCATTGATAGGAGGATTCCATTGCACCCATACGCTAGAATACCTCTACCCATAAATTGTTTCATCCGTCAAAGAAACTGAAGAAACCAAATAATGTAGAACCAGAGAAATATTTTCACAATTACACTATAGCACAAATGTAGAGAGACGGGTAAAATTTTACCTCAGATTTAGTGCAAGTTAGGATGACTTTCTTGATGAGAATCAGTATTTTGTGATTCCCATAACGTCTAACATGTAGCAAGGATGAGTAAAGGCCACCCCTTGTCTAGCGCAGAACCCTTCTCTTGTGAATTCCAACATACTTGAATAAATTCATCCACTCTCCTCACACACCCACTAAAATCATGAAAACCAGCAACATGAACCCACAGATGATCAGCCAAATCATGTTTGTAAAAAAGATGAAAAATAGTCTCAAAATGATAGAACAAAAAACATTTACATTCCGAAACAAGAGGAATTGAAATCTGTTGAATATTATCATTAGTAGGAATAAAACTATTGTGTATTCTCTAGAGAATGAAACTAAATTTAGGAGATAGGTCTTTACACTAAAGTCTATTGCCCATAGAGTCCGAAATAGGAGAAGGGGGGATAATAGAATGAAAATCTGAGCATGAAATATTACTAGTGGAAGAAGATGTAATGTTACTTTTGTCTGAATCATCAAAAAAATAAATATTACGCAACACATCCTTTTGAAGCTCATTAAATAGTACATCAGTGAACAAGGGGTATACACATGCCTAACTAATAGTGATTTTCAAGTCTGAACATCTTGGAAAAAATAGAATGGAACCATTCCAATTATGTTTCTAGAAAGAAAAGTCACCACGCCCAACAATCCAAGGAGAATTATCCCGAAAAGGGGAAACATGACTTTTTATGAAATTCCAATGTTGAGAACCATTACCACTGTCAACCCAATCAAAAAATAATTTCCCATGCTTCCTCTTGATAAAATCCGACCAAAGAGAAACCCATGAAATTGAATCTTGTACCAGTTTAGAATACATTCAATGCATATTTTCATCAACACCTTTGAGATTAAAACCCCCTCCTGAAAATGTCTTGATAGTCTAGACCAACTAGCCAAAAGATGACTTCCTTCCTGATTCGAGTCCCATATGAAGAAATTTAAAATCCTTTCAATATTCCTAATAACTACATTAGGAGGTCTACACATAGATAAAACATGCATAGGAATTGAATAAAGCACACTTCTGACTAATGTGATCCTTCCCACAAAGGATAAAAACCAACTCTTCCAATTTTGGATCATTCCCATAATTCTGGACACAATGGAATTAAAATGACATATTATGAATCTTCCATCAGATAAAGGGGAAACCAAATATCCAATAATGCCCCGAACCCAGTTACCCAAAATTAGTGCATTATTGCATAAATTGGCATGATACCAGGAAAAATTTCCTAAAAGACTGATCAGTTTAGTAGCCTTGGAAGTACTAGATATATACATAAGTTTTACATTACATCATGAAATAAAAAAAACATTGTGATCCCATTGAAAACTCTTATATCATTTTTCCTATTCCTGCAGGTTATTTTTAATATTCTTCTTTACATCCTGGGAAAAATAAAACAGACGAAATGGGTGAGATTAGATGCTCAGTAAGGATAATAATATAGTGGAAACTATCATAAATAAAAATAAACATTTAAGGAAATTTATAAGACTATAACAGAAGACTTTTAAACTTAAACATCAGTATAATATGAAAAAGATAAATCAAATAAGGTCATTTAATTATTCCCATGGATATTCTACTAGTCGAATAATCACATGTAATATCAATATCTAATTTCATAATGATGGAATTCATAATTCCCGACTTCCTAACAACATAGTAAAGGCCTTGTTCCATGACTACAAATAAGATTTTGTCAAGGCCTTATTCCAAACACTAGTTTGTCTCATGTTACCTACCGATTCATCGAGGATCTATTGTGGGATCCACCTATCACATACTATGTCCAATGCATTACTCATATGAAACGGTTTAATCATATCATAAACATTCATAATAAAACTAGCATACAAAATGTCAATACTTTATCCATAAACCATGAATGGTATAAAAATAACACATCCAAAACAAAAAAAATCACCAAACCTTCAATATAGAATGAAAGAATGGTATCATAATAAATCAACCTTGAGCGAGAATAATATCCCGTAATGGATTTTGACATAGTTGAAAATTATTATTAAAAATCATTGAGATAAATATCCCTTTTTCATGAAAACATTTATAAGTCTCACTATTTATCAAGGTGTTGTTTAAATTATATTATTGAATAAATGTGTCCCATAACACATTGAAACTTTTCAAAGGAATTTATATTTTAAAACATTATTTTCCACATAAATAAAACCACAAAACCCTTTTCAAAACATGGAAATTAATGAGAATAATTTAGATGAATAAATTTTAAAAAAATTTAAAATGATATTTCAGTTAGAGTTTCTAACCAAATGAGAGATGTTAGAATACAAATAATTGATGTAATAAAAACTTTATAATATCATTTGACTAAATGTATTCATGATATACTATTCCAAATAACATTATATACTCTAAATAAAAGTGAATTGGTGAATAACAATGAAGAAATTTCAAAGGAATGTAAGTTGAGATAAATTCCTTAATAAAGACTATATCCTTAGGTTGAGGATAAATCAATGACATAATTATGTGTGAAAATTATAAATACACTAAATATTATATCATATTCAGGGTAAAACAATCAGAGGAAATTCACACATATTCTTGTAAAACAACACCAATGACTTGGATGTTTAACTCAATGAATAGAAATTGAGATAAAATTAATCATATCATGTTTATATCGATGAATTGAGAATTTATCAATGGAGTGATTATGTGTATCAAACGTATATCCACACAAAGTGGAGTGTATGTTACAACATAAGTAAATAAATAGTTATTATACACATAATATTTTAGTAAAGTAGTTAATGAAGTTTGTGAAAACCAAATGAGGGGAAATTGAAATTTGAAATTCCCTTACCAATTTGGTAACATATGAAACATAAACAACAAGAAAGAAGGATAATAAAATGATGATGTAAATACCCATAAATTAAAGTATATTATGCAAACAATATAATCATGGTTAGTAAATACACCACACAAAAGGTAATAGTGGAAAATATATCCTGAATATCATGGGAATAAACGAGAGATGAAAACCCCTTACCACGTTGTAATCAATCGAGTCGTGAGACCAAAAGTTTATATACACAAAATTAATAATATAATACAATGAATATAAATTTAATCATGATAATATACATAAAATGGCAGTACACAATACACCACATGAAATAAATAAGTGGTGAACAATGGAAATCTCGTGGAATTAAAAGTGAGATAAGAAACCCCTTTCCCAGTACTTTTCCTTAGTATAGGGTAAGTTAACCTCCTATATAATGGTTAAATAGTTGTTATTAAATTATAAATAAAACCAAATAAATATATATAATATCATATATGATCTTATAATATTTCTTTGTTAACGATATTTCAATAGTATCATTGTTTTGGTTGTTAATTGATTGGTTTTCCATTATATGTTTTGTTATGTAAGTTATGTTAGTTATATATAGGATGTATTATATTCATATCCAAAATGATATTATGTTCTTAAACATTACAATTAAATATAAAATTAATATTATTCATGAATGATTATGATGGGGAATGAATCTCATCGCGTTCGTGGAGATCGTAAGCCATATGTACGCACGAGTAAAAATATCATTATATTGATGGTGAAATCGTATGTAATTGGATAATATATATTAATAAGTAATCATTAACATGTTATATTTATTATTTACATCAATTATAATCATTTTTATACACATTTAAATAATTATGTGTTTGAATAACAAACTACACCACGACGTGGATACAGTAAGTCCTATGTATGCACCTATAGTGACTTCGTCATTTATAGGATGGATAGAATAATGAATATGGTTGTACCATATTTATAATAACATCAATTTGTGTAGAAGTTACTGATTTTTTAAATAGGTATGAAAACAAAAAAATAGTAAGTGTAAGAAGAAAAAAACTTGAAAGAAGGTGGTGAAATTATTACCTCTTCTTTGTGTGTTTCCTTTTGAGTTGAACAAAAGTGCTCCATATGTTGGCTTTATGATCAAAGTATGGACTCTAGGTTGATGGGAGGAATTTTGGTAGGATATTTGGGTAGGGTATTGTAGAGACCTGAAGCTTGACGTACATGGACATTACATTACTTTTTTGGAATACTTAGTACATAACAAAAACACACACACAAGGACCGTAATAGTTTAGTGTCTTTGGAAACTCGGAATATAATCTTCTAATCATGGTGAAAGATCTTCAACATATCTCATAAAGATCTTCCTTTTTTTACCTAAACCATTTCTTTATATCCTGGGGAAAAGAAAACATAAAAGGGTGAGCTCAAATGCTCAGTAAGGGTAAACAAAAGAAATATCGATCACATCATATACATAAGAGCATAACTTTTGGAAATCTTAACCTGCAAAAGAAATCATAATTTCATAACATGGGATAAATCATAGCAGTGAAATGTAATCCCAATAATCATAACTTAAAACATGAAACTTTGTGTCATACACACATAGTCATAGAGAATCATTTCTTATTAGTCAAGACTCAATGCCAATACAATCTTAGTGGACAAAGTCCATTTCTGAACCGAGTTCACTCCTCGTTTCAGTCCCGTTTCACTGAACTGGTTTAACCTGCCGTTCTAGCCATATCTATCTCATGAGATATAAAATCTTTACCCAATGCACTGGAGGGAGATATAGGTCCCACCCATATCATAATGATACCATTCTTATGTGTTCCACAAAATCATAAACCATATATCATTGCATAACCCATGTAATAAAAATGGGAATCTTAAACATCGGGACATCATAAAACAATTCATATAAGATGAAGGAATTAATAAAAATAATTCCATCACAACATAATCAAATCAATGTAATAATAGGGATATAAATAGAACCCTATATTATCATAGATGGAAAATAATTTTGATAAAACACTTGAACACCATTCTTAAGGAAAATATCCTTTCCACTTCAATAACACTTTTCCTTTCGTAACATGTCATACAATTCGAAACTAAAATAAGTTGATTAAAAATAAACATGAAAAATTGTAAAGGAAACATCTTGGAAATAATGTTTTAAAAATC
The DNA here is from genome assembly GCA_963277665.1 of Viscum album. Taxonomy (NCBI): domain Eukaryota; kingdom Viridiplantae; phylum Streptophyta; class Magnoliopsida; order Santalales; family Viscaceae; genus Viscum; species Viscum album. Next base: position 991,932,998 of record OY728146.1, read on the forward strand.
CATTCATGCCGTATAAGTTAAAAAAACATTCTTCCCGTACTTTTGTTGGAAAAGTCAAAAAGTAACTCGTACGAAAAACGACAAAAGATTCCTTTCATATATTTTACTAAAAACGCACCGAAGGGTAAAATTGGATATAAAATACTACAGAAGGATATAAATATTACATATTGAGGAAACAAGGACGTGGATGATAAAATACACCCCAGTAAATACCAAAGTGTATACAATCTCGGATAAAAATGAGATTGTGATATTTTCCCTTACCTTAGATCCGATTTGCTTCATAAGTGTCTGAACCTCCTGAATAATGATTTTAAATAATGTCATTGAATTATTCCAGAATCATACTCATTTTTATGATATCATATATGGTTCACTTATGACTTTATTTTACACGTTCATTTGTAAATTCCATGTTCAAGAGCGTTTTGGGTAAAATCGTTTCATTTGTCGTCCGTGTTTTGACTTGTAAATATTCATATGATTACTTATATCATGATTACATAATTCCAGAATATAAAACATGATTTATATATAATATATATTCAGAATATACATATATATAATAGATCAGTAAATGGAAATAAATACACCATTCATGGAGACGGTAGGCCGTACATACGCATGAACGGTGTTTTCGTTTCCTTATTGAGTTGAATGGAATTAAGTAGATGACATACATATATATACACATAAATCCAGTATCATTATTATGTCATATATTTCATGATTACTTATTATATATACTTTATAATCATTCATGAATGGTTAACGTGGAGAATGAATCTCATCGCGTCGTGGTGACGGTAGTCCGTACGTACGCACAAGCGATGATATCATTCTCATGATCGTGGAATTTTATTGGAGTGTATGTATACTATTTTAGAATAAGTATCACTTTACAATAATCATATATAGTTATTATTTACACCATTATACCCATCCAAGTAAGGTGGTGGTGGAAAATAGATTACACCACGGCGTGTAGACGGTATTCCGTACGTACGCACGCATTGTGATTTCGTTTTCCGTAGGATGGATAGATGGTGAAATAAGGTTGTTTCATACTTACAATAACATATCAGTATATGATTGATACTGATTTTATTACTTCATAATGAAACAACCTAATAAGAAGAAGTGGAAGAAGAAATAAAGTTGAATGAATTGGTAATGGACATTACCTCTTCTTGGAAATGCCTCTTTGAGATCTCCTTTTAGGGCACTAAATATGGTCTTTGAAGAAGACCAGGACCTCTAGGATGTTTCTAAGGAAGTGGAGAGGAGAAATTGGCAGGGTTTGGACGATCATGAAGGCTCAAAGTGGTGTGAGGAAGAGGGGGAGGAGGTGCCCTTTTATAAGGGAGGAGAGAGGCACCTTTGGAATAACTAAAACTAATATTTTATTATAAAGTCAAATTCGTTTTTAAATAGCTCCAAATTGATTTATTTAGAAGCTAAGGTGGAGATGGGTCGAAATAATCTCATCCAATATAATTTATACAAGTTTAGATTCCTATTTTAACCTTATCATTTATATTTAACATTAAGTAAAATAATTTTACTTTTACCGTGTCTTCCTGTGTTCTTGTACAATAAGGTTAATAAACTGACTATAAGCAGCCAAACGAACCCCAAGTTGTTTATTATTAACATATATAACCTTATATAAGTATTTTGGCCGAACCTTAGATTTTTTTGAATAAAATAACAATTAATAATATAATATTTGTTTTAAAAACTATTTTATGTCAATTATGACACTATTTAGTAATTGATTTTTATGAAATTCATAACAGAATGATTAGTTCGAAAAAAGTTATTTAAATCCGTAATAACATGTCATATTAAACTAGAAAATTAGTGGAATTCTTAAAAAGTCTCAAATTACATTTATGTGGGTATTTATAACATCATTTATGTCAATGTTTCATTAATTAGATAATTACTACATCGTCTTTGTGACATAAATAAATTAACTTATTTAAAGTCTAAAAATTACAAATAAAATATCATTATGTAGGAAATATTTTTATATTTCAAATTAATATTTATAGTCGAATTTATCTTATGTATAACCCTATATTAAAAATTATTTACTTATTAAACATTGATTTTAACTATTTGAACCCTTCTTTAAATAAATTAATAATAAATGTCCTAATCTAATCCCAGTGGGCCTAAATGGTCATATTGTATTCCTAAGGTTGTTTTTGGTCGAATTAAACTTATCCAATAGAATTAGGACATGTGTTAGGGTAATAATAATATCATTTTTACCTTATTTACCTTTAACCGTGGTAAAAAAATGTAAAAAGTTACAATTCACGAAAAATTATTTTCATCTCATTGAATCACATTTTACTTACTGACATCAACTGTGTCTCTCGGATTTTTGAAATTCCACTCACAGAAGCGGTAAAATTAAGTTTTATGAAAATTTCATTTTTCTTAACTACCACTTAGTGGTTTCACTATTCATCAAAAAATGAAAGATTCCAGAAAAATAAAAAAAAATAGGCCTAAGCTATATTTGATATTATGAATTCAAAAATGATCTCTATTTTACCAAATTAAAAACATATCAGTTGCATTAATGAATTTAAAAATTAATTCCCATCATCAAAACAAATAGAGTGTTCTTAAGAGATAATAACTATCAAAATATTGACACTTGTTTATGTCTGGTTTAAATGTGAAATTACATCCAATGAACAAAATTGTATTAAATTGTAAAAATATATTCTAAATATACTTTAAAACCTCTAAAATTAATAAATTATCACTATTTATTATTTCGATTAAAAAGGTTGTTTTTAATTAAAATTTAGTAATTTTCTCTATTCATTAGAAAATGAAAGTTATCCGAAAAGTAACAAAATTTCACTCTAAGCTAATTTCGATATTCCGAATCCAAAAATGAAGTCCATTTTGAAATATAAAATTTAAAAAATTTCAAAAAGTGGTTATTACTATTCATAACGGCTAGTTATAATAATATTTTAATAGCATATCGTTGTTTAGTGAAACTCGGTATTGCGTACTACACATGCTATCGAGGAAGGTCGCGATTGCGTGTAATGCAAGGCAAGTCAAGGATGCATGTTGTGCAAGCTCCTTTTGGTGTAGCGTACAACACAAGAATATTTTTCATAAAATCTTGGTGTGTTACATTCTACCCCCCTTAAAACGATGTTCTCCCTCGAAATTCATTGGGGTTATAAATGGTTTACTACTCAAAAGTTTCTTTAATAGAAACCCATATCATAAAAAGGAATACCAAAACCAATCTTTAAAAACAAAAGTATGAAACGTAACAGTTACCAAAATAAACTAATCATTGGGTATCCACATAGGTGAAATTATGGATATGGAAGAGAAATCTAACCATCATGTTCTGATGGAGAGGGGTAGAGAACATGGCTATGGAAAATCCAGCAATCACAAAGCCATAAATTTTAGACGATAAAAGATACCATCTGATTCATCAGATATAAGAGCACTAGGACAACATTTTTGGTTTTCAAGATCATTTCCCTAAAGTTGAAAATTTTGAATTAGAATAAATACTTACTTTATTTTGGTACAATCTCACTGTTGTTCATGCCTTGAACAATTTCCACTTCATCTCTCAAATAAATGAATTTGAATTTTTTATTCGTGAAGTGTTAGCATATCATGTGAAAGAATGACGGGTCATTCCATCTGTCTCAAAAAAAAGGTTAGCAAAAGTTATTAAATATACATAAGTCAATCTATAGTGAGATTAATCATATATGGTTCCTAAAATGGACTTATACTTATTATATTATAATAAAACTAGTTTCTACTAAACAGGGACATCTTGTAGGCCAGTGGTAGGCGATAAAGGCCAGGCGCACTTCTGTTGTGGGTTCGATTACCACGGCATTGTCCGACGTGATGGGATGTCGCCCGTCCTGTAGGTTATCCTTTTTCTAAAGCTATATTACTATAACATTTCATCAATAATATCGAAAAATGTTCTATCCTAACTTATGTCAAACATAATCCATTCCAATCTTTAGGTTTATCTAAAATACTTCGGTCCAAGCTCATAGTATAAAGAAAATGATTACTTGAAATGTCACATAACAATCACGTTAATGCCATCATTTATCCCCCATATATCATAAGATATATCTTGTTGGTCAAATTAAAAATATGTGAATACCTTAATCTTGTATTCTCTTGAAAAATGAATACCCATTGAACCTTAGTGAAAACATGAATGCAGTCAAAAGTTAACTCTTTCCACATACCAAAATCCAAAAATTCTATATACTCACAACATGATATAACCTTCTCCTTATATCAGTCATGAGCTCATGAATACGGTCAAACATTTCATTTTCTCGTTTTCCTTTCATTATGCGCATATCATCTTTTTTTCCAAAAATATCTCAATCACATTCTATAGTTACCAGTACCATTGAAAACCACAATATACCAATACATAAATATTCCAATATTCCACGATATTATATACAACATTATTTTGGAATCCCATTACATAAACACTTAATCATTCCACCACATTGTTGTCATATTCAACATCGCCAATAGTGATCGCATGTGACTTCCCTTTGTCCTTTTCCTTATGTGTTTGCTCATGTCAGTCATCACTAACCCTTGGATTACGGTATTTATTAGCATAATGCCCCATTTCCTTGCACTTGAAGCATTGAAGTGTTGTTGGTGCGTTCTTTACAGTCTTTTCTTTATTCACATCATTAGAAACCCTTTTTCCATTACTTCAACACTCAGCTACTCGATGACCTTCTTTTCCACACTTAAAAAATTTTCTAGTCCCTTTAATACAATCTCCACCATGCTTCTTTCCACACTTTGAGCATAAAGAAATATTCATCTTCTTTTCACCACTATTCTAAGATTTCTCTTTGAACTCCATCATTCATTTCTTGTCAAAACTATGAGATGGATAAGTAACACCAACTTCCATTTCTACCTTGATAGCACAATGCACAATTTCTTCATAGCTACTGAAGTCTCTTATAGCTAATTCCCTTCGAAGATTTGGTTTTAATCCACTGAAGAATCGATCAACATTACTTTCAGGTTTGATGATAAATCCAGATGCATACCTTGCAAGCCTTGTAAAATTCGCTTCGTATATACCAACAGATTCATCATCCTTTTTCATTAGTTCAAGAAACTCCTTCTCTATCTTTGTTCGAAGAATACGAGGGAAGTAGTTATTCAAAAATAAGTTATTGAACTCGTCCCATTCCATGGACTCAATTTCATCTCTTGGCCTCGTATTCGTGATAAGATTCCACCATTGATCAGTATCACCTTCCAAACGATACACTGCTAAGATGACTTTATCATGTTCAGAACATTGATGAACTGAAAATATCTTTTCATTAGTACTGATCCATTGTTCAGCAATAAGTGGATCATAAGACCCACTGAAAGAAGGTGGACGTTGCTTCATGAAGGACTCAATATAATAGTGTTCCTTTATCTTCTCATTTGGAAGTCCAGAATGATTCATATCTTGTGTAAGTATAGCAATAAGATTTTTCACTCCATCTCCCATAACATTTCTTTGTTCAGGAGGACAATCATTGCATTGTCCATTACATTGATCAACACATTTCCTTCAGGTTCCAGCCATCATCTAAAACCCGAAAAGAATAGTCTGAGAGGAAAAAATCACACTAGGGAAAACAATATAATAAAGGGGGAGTAACTTAAATATATAACATCTTTGGTTACCATAATTCTAGTACTATAACCTATACGTATACTTAACCTTAGGGACATCCATAGAAATACCTTAGAAATATCTCTAGGGATCTCACTAAAGTTCTCACATCCTAGTTTCCAAAGGTTGACTAAACATTTCCTCTGATTCCAACTGTAGAGACCCGAAGATTGAAGTGCATGTACATTACATTACATTTGCGGAATACTTAGTACATAACAAAAACACACACACAAGGACCGTAATAGTTTAGTGTCTTTGGAAACATGGAATATAATATTCCAATCATTGTGAATGATCTTCAACATCTCTCATAAAGATCGTCCATTTTTTTACCTAAAACCTTTCTTTATATCCTGTGGAAAAGAAAACATAAAAGGGTGAGCTCAAATGCTCAGTAAGTGTAAACAAAAAAAAATATCAATCACATCATATACATAGGAGCATAACTTTTAGAAATCTTAACCTGCAAAAAAAATCATAATTTCATAACATGGGATAAATCATAGTAGTTAAATGTAATCCCAATAATCATAACATAAAACATTATGCTCTGTGGCATACACACATAATCATAGAGAATCATTTCCTATTAATCATGACTCAATGCCAAGACTATCTTAGTGGAAAAAGTCCATTTCTGAACCGAGTTCACTCCGCGTTTCAATCCTGTTTCACTGAACCAGTTTAACCTGCCGTTCCAGCCATGTCTATCTCATGAGATATAAAATCTTTACCCAATGCATTGGAGGTAGATATAGTTCACACACATCTCATAATGATACCATTCTAATGTGTTCCACAAAATCATAAACCATACATCATAGCATAACCCATGTAATAAAAATGGGAATCTTAAACATCGGGACATCATAAAACAATTCATATAAGATAAAGGAATTCACAAAAATAATTCCATCACAACATAATCAAATAAATTTAATAATAGGGATAGAAACATAACCCTATATTATCTTAGATGGAAAATAATTTTGATAATACACTTGAACTCCATTCTTGAGGAAAATATCCTTTCTACTTCAAAAACACTTTTCCTTTCATAAGATGTCATACAATTCTAAAATAAAAGAAGTTGATTAAAAATAAACTTGAAAACTTATAAATGAAGCTTCTTGGAAATAATTTTTTAAAAATCCATTCATGCCGTATAAGTTAAAAAAACATTCTTCTCATACTTTTGTTGGAAAAGTCAAAAAGTAACTCGTACGAAAAATGACAAAAGATTCCTTTCATATATTTTACTAAAAACTCACCGAAGGGTAAAATTGGATATAAATTACTGTAGAAGGATATAAATATTACATATTGAGGAAACATGGATGTGGATGATAAAATACACCCCAGTAAATACCAAATTATAAACAATATCGGATAAAAATGAGATTGTGATATTTTCCCTTACCTTAGGTCCGATTTGCTTCGTAAGTGTCTGAAACTTATATATAATGATTTAAATAATGTCATTGACTTATTTCAGAATCATACTCATTGTTATGATATCATATATGGTTTATTTATGACTTTATTTTACCCGTTCTTTTGTAAATTCCATGTTAAAGAGCGTTTTGGGTAAAATCGTTTCATTTGTCGTCCGTGTTTTTACTTGTAATTATTCATATGATTACTTAGATCATGATTACATAATTCCAGAATGTAAAACATGATTTATATATAATATATATTCAGAATATACATATATTTAATAGATCAGTAAATGGAAAGAAATACACTGTTCATGGAGACGGTAGGCCGTACGTATGCATGAATGTTGTTTTCATTTCCTTATTGAGTTGAATGGAATTAAGTAGATGAAATACATATATATACACATAAATCCAGTATCATTATTATGTCATATATTTCATGATTAATTATTATATATAATTTATAATCATTCATTAATGGTTAACGTGGAGAATGAATCTCATCACGTCGTGGAGACGGTAGTCCGTACGTACGCACGAGCGATGATATCGTTCTCATGATCGTGGAATTATATTGGAGTGTATGTATAATATTTCAGAATCAATATCACTTTAAAATAATCATATAGAGTTATTATGTACACAATTATAACGGTCCAAGTAAGGTGGTGGTGGAAAATAGATTACACCACAGCGTGGAGACGGTATTCTATACGTACGCATGCGCGGTGATTTCGTTTTCGTAGGATGGATAGATGGTGAAATAAGGTTTTTTCATACATATAACAACATATAAGTATATGATTTATACTGATTTTATGTCTTCATAGTGAAACAACCTATGAAGAAGAAGTGGAAGAATAAATAATGTTGAAAGAATTGGTAACAGACATTACCTCTTCTTTGAAACGCCTCTTGGAGATCTACTTTTAGGGAACTACAATTGGTCCTTGAAGAAGACCAGGACCTCTAGGATGTTTCTAGGGAAGTTTAGAGAAGAAATTGGCAGGGTTTGTCCGATCTTGAAGGCTCAAAGTGGTGTGAGGAAGAGGGGGAGGAGGTGCCCATTTATAAGGGAGGAGAGGGGCACCTTTGGAATAACAAAAACTATTATTTTATTATAAAGTCAAATTCGGTTTTAAATAGCTCCAAATTGATTTAGTTAGAAGATAAGGTGTATATGAGTCTAAATAATCTCATCCAATATAATTTAGACAAGTTTAGGTTCCTATTTTTACCTTATCATTTAGATTTAACATTAAGTAAAATAATTTTACTTTTACCGTGTCTTCTTGTGTTCTTATACTATAAGGTTAATAAACTTACTATAAGCAGCCAAACTAACCCCACGTTGTTTATTATTAATATATATAACTTTATCTAAGTCCTTTGGCCAAACCTTATATTTTTAGGAATAAAATAACAATTAATAATATAATATTTGTTTTAAAAACTATTTTATGTCAATTTTGACACTATTTAGTACTTCATTTTTGTGAAACTCATAACAGAATAATTAGTTCAAGAAAAGTTAATTAAATCACTAATAACATGTCATATTAACCTATAAAATTATTTGAATTCATAAAAAGTCTCAAATTACATTTATTTGGGTATTTATAACATCAATTATGTCAATATTTCATTAATAAGACAAATACTACATCATCTTTGTGTCATAAATGAGTTAACTTATTTAAAGTATAAAAATTACAAATACAATATCATTATGTAGGAAATATTTTTAGCTTTTTAATGGATATTTATAGTCAAATTGATTTTATGTATAACCCTATATTAAAAATTATTTACTTATTAAACTTTGATTTTAACTATTTTAACCCTTCTTTAAATAAATTAATAAAAAATGTCCTAATCTAATCCAAGTGGGCCTAAATGGTCATGTTTTATTCCTAACGTTGTTTTCGGTCGAATTAAACTTATCCAATAGAATTAGGACATGTTTTAGGGTAATAATAATATCATTTTTACCCGTAATTAACCTATTTACTTTTAAACGTGGTAAAAAAAGTAAAAAGTTACTATTCCCCAAAAATTATTTTCATCTCATTGAATCACATTTTATTTACTCACATCAACTGTGTCTCTCAGATTTTTGAAATTCCACTCAATGAAGAAGTAAAATTAAGATTTATGAAAAATTCATTTTTCATAACTACCACTTAGTGGTTTCACTATTAATCAAAAAATGAAAGTTTCCAGAAAAATAAAAAAAAATTAGGCCTAAGCTATATTTGATATTATGAATTCAAAAATGATGTCTATTTTACCAAATTAAAAACATATCAGTTGCATTAATTAATTTAAAAATTAATTCCCGTCGTCAAAACAAATAGCGTGTTCTTAAGAGATAATAATTATCAAAAGATTGACACTTGTTTATGTCTGGTTTAAATGTGAAATTACATCCAATGAACAAAATTGTATTAAATTGTAAAAATATATTATAAATATACTTTAAAACCACTCAAATTAATAATTTATCACTATTAATTATTTCTATTAAAAAGGTTGTTTTTAATTAAAATTTAGTAATTTTCACTATTCATCAGAAAATGAAAGTTATCCGAAAAGTACCAAAATTTCACCCTAAGCTAATTTCGATATTCCGAATCCAAAAATGAAGTCCATTTTGAAAAAAAAAATTGCAAAATTTCAAAAATTGGTTATTACTATTCATAATAGCTAGTTTTAATAATATTTTAATAGCATATCGTTGTTTAGTGAAACTCGGTATTCCGTACTACACACACTATCAATGAAGTTCGTGATTGCGTGTAATGCAAGGAAAGTCAAGGATGTGTGTTGTTCAAGCTCCGTTTGGTGTATCATACAACACAAGAATATTTTTCATAAAATCTCACGGTGTTACATTCTACCGCCCTTAAAATGAATTTCACACTCGAAATTCGTCGGGGTTATAAATGGTTTACTACTCGAAAGTTTCTTTAATAGAAACCCATATCTTAAAAAGGAATACCAAAACCAATATTTAAAAACAAAGGTATGAAACGTAATGGTTACCCAAATAAACTAATCACTGGGTTTCAACATAGGTGAAAATATGGATATGGAAGAGAAATTTAACCATCATGTTCTGATGGAGAGTGGTAGAGAACATGGCTATGCAAAATCCAGCAATCAAAAAGCCATAAATTTGTGACGATCTAAGATACCATCTGATTCATCAGATATAAGAGCACTAGGACAACATTTTTTATTTTCAAGATCATTTCCCTAAAGTTGAAGAATTTGAATTAGAATAAATACTTACTTTATTTTTGAACAATCTCACTATTATTCGTGCCTTGAAAAATTTCCACTTCATCTCTTAAAGAAATGAAGTTAAATTTGTTATTCGTGAAGTGTTAGAAGATCATGTGATAGAATGATGGGTCATTCCATCTGTCTCAAACAAAAGGTTATCAAAAGTTATTAAATATACATAAGTCGATCTATAGTGAGATTAATCATATATGGTTCCTAAATTGATCTTATAATTATTATATCATAATTAAACTAGTTTCCACTAAATAGGGACTTCTTGTAGGCCAGTGGTAGGCGATAAAGGAAAGTCGCACTTCAGTTGTGGGTTCGATTCACACAGCCTTGTTCAACGCGATGGGTTGTCGCCCGTCCAGCAGGTTGTCCTTTTTCTAAAGCTATATTTATATAACATCCCATCAATAATATCGAAAAACGTTCTATCCTAACTTATGTCCAACATAATCCATTCCAATATTTAGGCTTATCTAAAATACTTCGGTCCAAGCTCATAGTATAAAGAAAATGATTACTTGAAATGTCACATAACAATCACATGAATGCCATCATTTATCCCCCATATATCATAAGATATATTTTGTTGGTCAAATTACAAACATGTGAATACCTTAATCATGTATTCTCTTGAAGAATGAATACTCATTGAACCTTAGTGAAAACATGAATGCAGTCAAAAGTTAACTCTTTCCACATACCAAAATCCAAAAATTATATATACTCAAACCATGATATAAACTTCTCCTTATATCAGTCATGATCTCATGAATACGGTCAAACATTTCATTTTCTAATTTTCCTTTCATTATGCGCATATCATATTTTTTTCCAAAAATATCTCAATCACATTCTATGGTTACCGGTACCATTTAAAACCACAATAGACCAATACATAAATATTCCAATATTCAATGATACTATATCTAACATTATTTTGGAATCCCATTACATAAACACTTAATCATTCCACCACATTGTTGTCATATTCAACATCGCCAATAGTGATCGCATGTGACTTCCCTTTGTCCTTTTCCTTAAGTGGTTTCTCATGTCGATCATCACTAACCCTTGGATTAGGGAATTTATTAGCATAATGCCCCATTTCCTTACACTTGAAGCATTGAAGTGTTGTTGGTGCGTTCTCTGTAGTCTTTTCTTTATTCACATCATTAGAAACCCTTTTTCAATTACATCGACACTCAGCTGCTCGATGACCTTATTTCCATACTTAAAACATTTTCTAGTCCCTTTAAGACAATCTCCACCATGCTTCTTTCCACACTTTGAGCATAAGGAAACATTCATCTTCTTTTCACCATTATTCTGAGATTTCTCCTTGAACTCCATCTTTCGTTTCTTGTCAAAACTATGAGATGGATAAGTAACACCAACTTCCATTTCTACCTTGATAGCACACTGCACAATTTTTTCATAGCTACTGAAGTCTCTTTTAGCTAATGCCCTTCGAAGATTTGGTTTTAAGCGACTGAATAATCGATCAACATTACTTTCAGGATAGATGATAAATCCTGATGCATACCTTGCAAGCCTTGTAAAATTCGCTTCGTATATACCAACATATTCATCATCCTTTTGCTTTAGTTCAAGAAACTCTTTCTCCATCTTTGTTCGATGAATACGAGGGAAGTATTTATTGAAAAATAAATTCTTCAACTCGTCCCATTCCATGGACTCAATTTCATCTCATGGCCTCATATTCTTGATAAGATTCCACCATTGACCAGCATCACCTTCCAAACGATACACTGCTAAGATGACATTATCATGTTCAGAACATTGAAGAAATGAAAATACCTTTTCAGTAGTACTGATCCATTGTTCAGCAACATATGGATCAGAAGACCCACTGAAAGAAGGTGGACGTTTCCTCATGAAGGACTCAATAGAATATTGTTCCCTTCTCTGCTCATTTGGAAGTCCAGAATGATTCATAGCTTGTGTAAGTATAGAAATAAGATTTTTCAATCCATCTCCCATAACATTTGTTTGTTCAGGAGGAAAATCATTGCATTGTCCATTACATTGATCAACACTGTTCCTTCGGGTTCCAGCCATCGTCTAAAACCCAAAAAGAATAGTGTGAGAGGAAAAAATCACCCTAGGGAAAACAATATAATAAAGGGGGAGTAACTTCAATATCTAAATTCTTGGGTTACCGTAATTCTAGTACTATAACCTATACTTATACTTAACCTTAGGGACATCCCTAGACATACCTTAGAAATATCTCTAGGGATCTCACTAAAGTTATCGCATCCTAGTTTCCAAAGGTTGACTAAACCTTTCCTCTGATACCAAATGTAGAGACCTGAAGTTTGACGTACATGGACATTACATTACTTTTTCGGAATACTTAGTACATACCAAATACACACACAAGGACCGTAATAGTTTAGTGTCTTTGGAAACTCGGAATATAATCTTATAATCATGGTGAAAGGTCTTCAACGTCTCTCATAAATATCTTCCTTTTTTTACCTAAAACCTTTCTTTATATCCTGGGGAAAAGAAAACATAAAAGGGTGAGATCAAATGCTCAGTAAGGGTAAACAAAAGAAATATCAATCACATCATATACATAAGAGCATAACTTTTGGAAATCTTAACCTGCAAAAGAAATCATAATTTCATAAGATGGGATAAATCATAGTAGTGAAATGTAATCCCAATGATCATAACTTAAAACATGAAACTTTGTTTCATACACACATAATCATAGATAATCATTTCTTATTAGTCAAAACTCAATGCCAATACTATCTTAATTGACAAAGTCCATTTCTGAACCGAGTTCACTCCTCGTTTCAGTCCTGTTTCACTAAACCGGTTTAACCTGCCATTCTAGCCATGTCTATCTCATGAGATATTAAATATTTACCCAATGCATTGGATGGAGATATAGGTCCCACCCATCTCATAATGATATTATTCTTATGTGTGCCACAAAATCATAAACCATACATCATAGAATAACACATGTAATAAAAATGTGAATCTTAAACATCAAGACATCATAAAACAATTCATATAAGATAAAGGAATTCATAAAAATAATTCCATCACAACATAATCAAATCAATGTAATAATAGGGAATGAAACAGAACCCTATATTTTCTTAGATGAAAAATAAATTTGATAAAACACTTGAACTCCATTCTTGAAGAAAATATGCTTTCTACTTCAAAAACACTTTTCCTTTCTAAACATGTCATAAAATTCTAAAAAAAAGAAGTTGATTAAAAATAAACTTGAAAACATGTAAAGGATGCTTCTTGGAAATAATGTTTTAAAAATCCATTCATGCCGTATAAGTTAAAAAACATTCTTCTCGTACTTTTGTTGGAAAAGTCAAAAAGTACCTCGTACAAAAAACAAAAAATGACAAAAGATTGCTTTCATATATTTTAATAAAAACTCACCGAAGGGTAAAATTGAATATAAAATACTGTAGAAGGATATAAATAATACATATTTAGGAAACATGGATGTGGATGATAAAATACACCCCAGTAAATACCAAAGTATAAACAATATCGGATAAAAATGAGATTGTGATATTTTCCCTTACCTTAGGTCCGATTTTCTTAGTAACTGTCAAAACCTCCTGTATAATGATTTAAATAATGTCATTGACTTATTCCAGAATCATAATCATTGATATTATATCATATATGGTTCACTTATGACTTTATTTTACCCTTTCTTTTGTAAATTCCATGTTAAAGAGCGTTTTGGGTAAAATCGTTTCATTTGTTGTCCGTGTTTTGACTTGTAATTATTCATATGATTACTTAGATCCTGATTACATAATTCCATAATATAGAACATGATTTATATATAATATATATTCAGAATATACATATATATAATAGATCAGTAAATGGAAAGAAATACACCGTTCATGGAGATTATAGGTCCTACGTACGCAAGAACGCTCTTTTCATTTCCTTATTGAGTTTAATGGAATTAAGTAGATGACATAAATATATATACACATAAATATAGTATCATTTTTATGTCATATATTTCATGATTACTTATTATATATACTTTATAATCATTCATGAATGGTTAACGTGGAAAATGAATATCAACGCGTCGTGGAGACGGTAGTCCGTACGTACGCACGAGCGATGATATCATTCTCATGATCATTGAATTTTATTGGAGTGTCAGTATACTATTTCAGAATCAAAATCACTTTAAAATAATCATATATAGATATTATGTACACCATTATACCCATCCAAGTAAGGTGTTGGTGGAAAATAGATTACACCACGGCATGGAGACGGTATTCCGTACGTACGCACGCGCGGTGATTTCGTTTTCCGTTGGATGGATAGATGGTGAAATAAGGTTGTTTCATACATATAATAACATATCAGTATATGATTGATACTTATTTTATGTCTTCATAATGAAACAACCTAAGAAGAAGAAGTGGAAGAATAAATAAAGTTGAAAGAATTGGTAACGGACATTACCTCTTCTTTGAAATGCCTCTTTGAGATCTCCTTTTAGGGAACTAAAATTGGTCTTTGAAGAAGACCATGGCCTCTAGGATGTTTCTAGGGAAGTGGAGAGGAGAAATTGGAAGGGTTTTACCGAGCTTGAAGGCTCAAAGTTGTGTGAGGAAGAGGGGGAGGAGGTTCCCTTTTATAAGTGAGGAGAGGGGCACCTTTGGAATAACCAAAACTATTATTTTATTATAAAGTTGAATTCTGTTTTAAATAGCTCCAAATTGATTTATTTCAAAGCTAATTTGGAGATGGGTCGAAATCCTCTCATCCAATAGAATTTAGGCAAGTTTAGGTTCCTATTTTAACCTTATAGTTTAGATTTAACATTAAGTAATATAATTTTACTTTTACAGTGTCTTCTTGTGTTCTTATACTATAAGGTTAATAAACTTACTATAAGCAGAAAAACGAACCCCAAGTTGTTTATAATTAATATATATAACCTTATATAAGTCCTTTGTCCGAACCTTATTTTTTGAGGAATAAAATAACAATTAATAATATAATATTTGTTTTAAAAACTATTTTATGTCAATTTTTACACTATTTAGTTATTGATTTTTGTGAAACTCATAACAGAATTATTAGTTCTAAAAGAGTTAATTAAATCAGTAATAACATGTCCTATTAACCTAGATAATTATTTGAATTCATAAAAAGTCTCAAATTACATTTATTTGGGTATTTATAACATCAATTATTTCAATATTTCATTAATAAGATAATTACTACATCATCTTTGTGTCATAAATAAATTAACATATTTAAAGTCTAAAAATTAAAAATAAACAATAATTATGTAGGAAATATTTTTTTCTTTCTAATGAATATTTATAGTCGAATTTATCTTATGTATAACCCTATATTAAAAATTATTTACTTATTAAACATTGATTTTAACTATTTTAACCCTTCTTTAAATAAATTAATAATAAATGTCCTAATCTAATCCAAGTGGGCCTAAATGGTCATATTTTATTCCTAAGGTTGTTTTTGGTAGAATTAAACTTATCCAATACAATTAGTACATGTTTTATGGTAATAATATTATCATTTTTACCCGTAATTACCCTATTCACTTTTAACCGTGGTAAAAAAAAGTAAAAAGTTACTATTCACCAAAAATTATTTTCATCTCATTGAATCACATTTTACTTTCTGACATCAACCGTGTCTCTCGGATTTCTGAAATTCCACTCACGGAAGTGGTAAAATTATGTTTTATGAAAAAATTATTTTTCTTAACTACCACTTAGTTGTTTCACTATTCATAAAAAATGAAAGTTTCCAAAAAAATATCAAAAATTAGGCCTAAGCTATATTTGATATTATGAATTCAAAAATGATGTCTATTTTACCAAATTCAAAAAATATCAGTTGCATTAATTAATTTAAAAATTAATTCCCGTCGTCAAAACAAATAGCGTGTTCTTAAGAGATAATAACTATCAAAAGATTGACACTTGTTTATGTCTGGTTTAAATGAGAAATTACATCCAATGAACAAAATTGTATTAAATTGTAAAAATAGATTCAAAATATACTTTAAAACCACTCAAATTAATAATTTATCACTATTAATTATTTCGATTAAAAAGGTTGTTTTTAATTAAAATGTAGTAGTTTTCACTATTCAGCAGAAAATGAAAGTTATTCGAAAAATACCAAAATTTCACTGTAAGCTAATTTCGATATTCCGAATCCAAAAATAAAGTCCATTTTGAAAAATAAAATTTACAAAATTTCAAAAAGTGGTTATTACTATTCATAACGGCTAGTTTTAAAAACATTTTAATAGCATATCGTTGTTTAGTGAAACTCGGTATTGCGTACTACACACGCTATCGAGGAAGGTCGCGATTGCGTGTACGTCAAGGCATGTCAAGGATGTGTGTTGTGCAAGATCCTTTTGGTGTAGCATACAACACAATAATATTTTTCATTAAATCTCGGGGTGTTACAAGTATGGCCGAGCGAATCATCATTGGAGGTGTGATTTTGAGATTAGGGTAAGTGCCCTTTTATAAGAGGGTGAGGGTTACGTTTGGAAAAGCTTGAAATATTATTTTATAATAAAATAATTTTCGGTTTCTAATGGCACAAAAATGATTTATTTCTAGGATAATGTGTGAATGAGTCGAAAATATCTCATCCAATCGGTTTTAGACAGGTTTAATTCACCATATAAACATTATCTTTTAGATTTAACTTTTAGTTAGATAGTTTGACATTAACCATGTCTCTTTGTATTTTTATATTATATGGTTATTAAACATACAATAACAAGCCAATAAAACCCCAATTGGTTCATTATTAATATTGTTAACCTTATCCAAGTACTTTGGTAGAACCTTATATTTTTAGGAATATTATATCAATTAATAATATAGAATTTGTTTTAAAAACTCAATTATGTCAATTTTAACACTATTTAGTTTTTGATATTTTTGGAAATCCAAAAAAATTGTATCACTTATAATAAAATTTATTTAATCAACCCTAACATGTCATAATAACCTAGAAATTTAGTGGAATTCATCATAAGTGTCAATTTACATTTATTTGGATATATATAATATCAATTATTTTAATATTTCATTAATATGGTAATTACTCCATCATCATTGTGTCATAAATAAATTAAATTATTTAATGTCTAATTTTTTTAATAAAATACCATTAAGTCAGAAATTGTTTTATCTTTCTAATGAATATTTATAGCCTAATATATATTATGTGTAACCCTATATTAAAAATTGGTTTGTTATTAAACATTTAATTTAACACTTTTAACTCTTCTTTAAATAAAATAATAATAAATGTCCTAATCTAATTATAGTGGACAAAATAGTATCATATATTATTCCTAAGGTTGTTTTGTGTCTAATTACACTTATTCAATATAATTAGGACATGTTTTAGGGTAATTATAATATCATTTTTACCCTTAATTACCATATTAACTTTTAACCATGGTAAATAAAAGTCAAAAGTTACTATTAAACCAAAATTATATTCATCTTATTGAACCAAATTTTACTTACTTATGTTTATAGTGTCTCTCAGATTTTTGAAATTCAACTCACATAAGTGATAAAATTATGTTTTATGAAGATTTTCAAATGATCCTAGAAGGTGGGTAAAAGGCAGGTATTATGTATCTATATTGACCTAAAATAAATTTTAATTAAATAAATAATTATTTAAATAAAAATTCGGTTATAAACAATAACGTTGTGTTTTTCACTATTAATCAAAAATTGAATGATTTTAGAAAAATACCAAAACTTCAACCAAATCAAAAATTGATATTCCGAATTCAAAAATAGAATCTATTTTAAAAAATTAAATACATATAAGTTTCACTAATTAATTTAAAATTAATTCATGTTGTCAAAATCAAAAAGAAGGTTTTAAAAAGTAAAAATTATCATAAGATTTACATGTGTTTATGTGAAAATTAAATGTGAAATTACTTATAGTGACGTACATTGTATTAAATGATAAAAATATAATCTAATTATACTTACAACCCTTTCAAATGCATAATTTAATAATATAAATTATTTTTATTAAAAAAATATTATTCATTTAAAATTTAGAATTTTTCGGTATTCATCAAATTATGAAAGTAATCCGAAAAGTAACAAACATTTATCCAAAATAAATTTTTTATGTCCCAATTATATAGAGGAATTGAATTTCATTAAATTTAATATATAAAAGTATCAAATATTTGTTTTAAAAATCGTTTTCCATTAAAAGGTGGTAATGTTTCATTTTTTAAATAATATTAATTATATCTAAAAAAATGAATTTGTTCATATATTATGGATAGTAAACACATAATATGGATTATAATATTATTTAGAATATATAAAATTCATAATTCAGTTAATACTATCGATCAATGCCTTTTGAAAGGCTAGTTTTGTAAGTCGTGGTGCGCTCGAACTCAGTGTTCCGTGTATTGAAAGCTATTGAATTACTTTAAAGAAAATAACTTACTATGAAAACATGGGGTGTTACATTCTTCCCCCCTTTTGAAAATTGAATCCTCAGAATTTAAAAACTGGGCTTGGGAACTTCATTGAAAGTCGCAAATCAAGAAAAGAGTCAATAAAACAATCACTTTAAAATAATGAAATATAATTACCAAGGTCACCTGAGATAACCCATACTAGAATTATGTGTATGATAACATTGATATGGAAGATAACTATGTGTCAACCTTTTAGGGAGAGTGATAGAAAACATGATCATGAGAAAGTTAACCATAATTAAACAACAGACTTGGGATGGGATAAATTGTCATTAGTTTCCCAGTAGGAAAATTAAATTGACAACGTTTTTTTAAGATCCATTTTATAATGTTGAGGAATTTATTTATGAGATTTAGTAAGAACATAAAAAGATATACTTACTTTTTAAGTACAATTTCATCCATTAATAAATTTCAACCACTAACTCATCTTTTATTTCAAATGATGAGTATTCAAGATGACTTGGTCACACCTAAAGTGCTCAAATCAACTTCTAGAGAATCACATAATCCAAAAAGGATAACAAATATATTTACATCATCTATAGAGATTAACCCAAACCAAAATTGTTAGTACATGATCTGATGATCCCCAAGAAGGATAATCCTTTATAGAAAGAAATAATAATAATAATTTATAAAATTAAACAAACAATACACAAGGTTCAATAAATACCATTCAATAAACAATTGCCTTTAAGATCCTTCAATATAATCCAAACTAATATTGAAACCCAAAACATAGAAGAATTTGATTATGTTGTATTCCATATTAAATTATATCTTCATATAACATTGAAAAATCTTAAAGACATACATAATTGTAATTAACCTAATAATATATTCTCTATGATAGGTTAATCATTTCCATAAATAAAAAATCTCTATAAATCCACAATAAAATCATATATATAAATACACCATTACTCCTCAAAATAAATCCCATAGTATTCTATTTTTCATAGTATATAGTGTTCCCAAAAGAGTGAACATATTTCAAAATAACATTTATCACTTAATCACCAAATCATTTTCTTATACCAAGGATATCCATTTGATAAGACATATGATCCCAAAATCAACTTATTATGGATCAATCAAATCATTTTACTAAAAATAATTAGTCACACTAATCAGGGACTTCACTTAGTCCAGTGGTTGGCAATAAATTCCAATCTCACACTGGTTGTGGGTTCAATTCCCGCATATTTGTCTGACGTGACGGGTTGTCTCAAAGTCTATGTGTTGTTATTTTTCAAAATAAATATTTTATAACATTCCCAAAATGAGATAAATTTCAAAAAATAACCATAACATTATTTCACCAAAAATGTTATCTCAAACCTCACATTTTCATCCAAAAATTTAATAACATGTAATTGCCTCAAATTCAAGGATAATAAAAACCCCAATGGTTATTTATAACTATATAAATAATAGAAAAGATAATTATTCATAAAATATCATTTTTACATGATAGATTTCAGTGTTACACATACAAGAGGAAAGTCTACCAATGTAATCTCATCAACAAAGAGCAGTTATACATTTAATCATTTCACCATCAATTTATTTCAACATAGGTTATTCCATGACCTAATGGTTATCCTATAGAATAAGGAATTCCCTCGGGTAATTCTTGGGTCCCCTACATTTACAGCAAATGAATGTAAATGGATTCTTGGGATCATTTTTTTACTTCCATAGTACTCTTCATTTTTCCTCCACAATTATTTACTTTATGTCCTTATTTCCCACACATAAAGTATTTATTTGTTCCATTTAGTCACTACAATGGGTTTTTCCTTCCATATTTCCTGCATGATGGAAATTGAGCTTTCATTTCTCCATGGTCTCCACTGCTGGAGCTCTTATCATTCATTTCCTTTCTCTTCTTTGTTGAGTCCATGATTTGGTTAACAGATATGTTGATGATAATATTTTTGGAAAAAGGATTCGTCATGAAAATGATATCTTTTACAACTATCAAAAATCCATTTCATTTTTCATTTCCACCAATGTACCCACCCTGTACATCATGTTCAATGTTAATATGACTTCCTTGGAATCTAGACATTGACTAATACTAGAATGCCTAGTGTGAGTCATAAAATCATTTAGAGAATATCATAACTCGTTGTTTTCAATCTACAACATGTTAGAATTCACCTAGGTTATTTATTCTTAACTTATATTAAAAAACATCAAATCTATTTTTAAAGTAAATGTGAATTATCTTAAGCATATCCCCCAGGAGTGTTGTAACCAAGAGTGTAGAAAGGCCCATTGTCGTGTACCAGGATTCTACGGGTCAAGCCCGAAACTTCTTGTCAGTGTATCACTCCTAGGTACACATGTACCAGAGAAACCTCTACCTGCTCATATCAATATAGAAATGTATTTATTGTAAAACCCGCATAATATTTACATTAACAAAATTTTGGATTTTCTTCTATACTAATCCTCAAATTAGTTCTTATTGTAGTGTTTCCTAATCAATTGTTTTTCTAAGTCTAGCTTATAGGGATTGTATTATATGATACCAATTATAACTCCCCGACCCCAGTTACCCAGAATCGATTCATTGTTACATAACATTGGCACGATACAAGGAATCAAGTCCCGAAGGACCGATCAGTTTAGTGTCCTTATAAGTACTATATACTTACATAAGTTTTACATTACATCCTGAAAAAAAGAACATTGTGCCCCCTTTGAAAAATTCTATATCCCTTTTAATATTACGATAAGTTAATGGTAATATAATTATTTGCATCCTAGAAAAAATAAAACATATTAAAGTGGTGATCTCAGAAGCTCGGTAAAGATAACAATATAGCAGAAACGATCATAAATAAGAATAAACATTTAACACAATGTATAAGACTAAAAAGGCCTTTAAAACATAAACATCAGTATAATTTGGAGAAGATAAATCAAATAGTTCCATTTACTTATTAACATGGATATTCTTCTAGTCAAATAATAAAATGTAATATAAATAGCCAATTCTATAATGATGGAATGCATAATTCCAAACATCACAACCACATAGTCAAGGCCTTGTGCCAAGACAACAAATAGGATTTTTTAAAAGCCTTGTGAAAAGACACTAGTTTGTCTCATGAGACCTACTGATGTATCAAGGAGCTATAGAAGGATCCATCCATCACTTAATAAGTCTAATTCATTCCTCATATGAAAAAGTTTAATAATTACATAAACATTAGTATCAAAACTAGCAAACGAAATGTCAATACATTATCCACAATCCATAAATGGTATAAAAATAATGAATCCACTGTCAAACATATAAAAAAACATTCAATACAGTATAAAATATGTGTATCATAATAAATAAAAGTTGGTCAAGAATAATATCCCAAAAAGTATGTTGACATAGTTGAAAATGATCAGTAAAAATCCTTGACAGAAAGATCCATTTTTCATGAAAATGTTTAAAAGTCTCACTATTTATCAAGAAGATGTATAGAATAGAATTTTGAATCAAAGTGTCCCATACCATATTGAAAATTTTAAAAGGAATTTCAATTTTAAAATATTAATGTACGTATAAATAAAACCTTAAATCCATTTTTAATTCATGGACATTAATGAGAAATATTTAGATGAATAAAATTTTAAAACTTTTAAAATGATATTTTTGTTAGAGTTCCTAACCAAAAGAGAGACGCTTGAATACAAATAATTGACGTAATCAAAAAATTATAATATCATTTTTATAAAGGGATTCATGATATACTTTTTCAAATGGAATTATATACACCAAATAAAAGTGAATTGGCACAAAACAACAAAGAAGTCTCAATAGAAAGTAAGTTGTGATGAATTTCTTTATAAAGACTGTATCATTATGTTAAGGATAAATCAATGACATAATTATGTGTGATGAAAATAAATACACACAATATGATTGGATATTTAGTGTAAATAAATCAGAGGATGTTCACACATATTATTGTAAAAACAACACCAATGACTTGGACGTTTAACTCAATAAAGAGAAATTGAGTTAAAATTACTCTTATCAAGTTTATATAGATGACTTGAGAATTTATCAATGGAGTGATTATGTTTATAAAAAGTATGTCCACACAGAGGGGAGTGTAAATTACTATTTAAGAAAATAAATAGTGATTTAACACATAATATTGGAGTAATGTAATCAATGATGATTGTGTAAAACCGAATGAGTGAAAATTGAAATTTGAAATTCCCTTACTGATTTGGAAACATAAGAAACATACACCCCATGAAATAAGGATCATCCAATGACAATGAAAATACCCACAAATTAATATATATTATGCAAAAAGTATAATCATGGGTAGTACATACACCACACAAAAGGTAATAGTGTAAAATATATCATTAATCTCACAAGAATAAAAGTGAGATGAAAACCCCTTACCACATTGTAATCAATCAAGTCTTAAGACCCAAAGATAATAAACACCAAATGAATAACAGAATAAAATGAATATAAATAAACTCATAATAATAATAAATAAATGGAAGTACACAATACACCACATGCAATAAATAAGTGGTGAACAATGGAAATCTCACGGAATTAAAAGTGTGATTAGAACCCCCTTACCTTGTACATTTCCTTAGTATAAGGTAAGTTAACCTCCGGAATAATGGTGAAATCATTGTTATTAAATTATAAAAGAACCTAATAAATAATTATGATATCATATATGATCTTCTAATATTTCTTTGTAAATGATATTTTAGTAGTATCATTGTTTTGGTTGTTTACTGATTCGTTTTCCTTTATATTTTTTATTACTAAAGTCAGGTTTGTTATGTATAGGCTGTATTTGATTCATATCCAGAATTATATTATGTTCCTAAAAATTATTTTTAAATATAAAATGAAAATTATTCTTGAATGATTATGATGGTGTAATGAATCTTATCGCGTTCATGGAGACCGTAAACCATATGTATGCATGAGTTACAATATCGTTATATTGATGGTGAAATCGTAGGTAATTGGATGGTATAAAATATATACATAATCATTAAAATTTTATATTTATTATTTAAATAATATATATTCATTATTATACCCATCCATAAAATAATGTTTTTGAATAACAAACTACACCAAAACGTGGAGACGGTTAGCCGTACATATGCACATATGGTGACTTTTTAATTTACAGGATGGATAGAATAATGAATATGGTTGAACCATATTTAAAATAAAATCACTATATGTATAAGTTACTTGATTTATTATTCTGGTATGGTAACAAATGTAATATGGAGTGGAAGAAGAAATGAATTTGAAATAGGGTGGTGAAATTATTACCTCTTCTTTGTGTGTTTCTTGTTGAGTTGATCAAAAGGGATCCTTAGGATTTCCTTATGATCAAATTAATGACTCCATGTTGATTTTAGGGAAGTTGGGAAGATATTTGGGCATGTTTTATCTGATCCAAATGGCTTTGGTGGTGTGATTTTGAGTGAAGGGAAAGTCCCATTTTATAAGAGGGGTGAGGGGCACTTTAGGAAAAGCTTGAAATATTATTTTCTAATATAATAATTTTCAGTTTATAATGGATCCAAAAAGATTTATTTTCTAGGTTATGGTGGGGATGTGTAGAAAACCTCACAACCAAAATATTTAAATATGTTTAGGTCACCATACAAACCTTTTCTTTTAGATTTAACTGTTAGTTAAATAGTTTGACTTTACCTTGTCTCTTTGTATTTTTATATTATATGGTTATCAATCTTATTATAAAAATCCAATAAATCCCAAAAATGGGTCATTATTAATATATATAGACTTATCTAAGTCCTTTGGATGACCATTAAATTTTTAGGAATATTATATCAGTGAATAATATAGTATTTGTTTAAAAAGAAAATTATGTCAATTTTGACACTATTTAGTATTTGAATTTTCTGAAGGCCATAAAAATGTTATCACTCCGAATAAAAATTATTTAATCAACCCTAACATGTCATATTTACCTTTATATTTAGTTTAATTCATTATAAGTGACAATTTTCATTTATTTGGATATTTATAATATCAATTATTTTTATATTTCTATAATAATGTAATTACTCCATCATCATTGTGTCATAAATAAATTAAATTATTTAATGTCTAAAAATTATAAATAAAATACCATTATATAGGAAATACTTTTATATTTATAATGAATATTTATTGTCGAATTTATCTTATGTGTGATCCTATATTAAAAAAGGTTCAATTTTTAAACTTTGAATTTAACACTTTTAACTCTTCTATAAATAATATTATAATAAATTTCCAAATCTAATCTAGGTAGAAAAAGAGGATAATATTTTATTCCTAATGTTGTTTTTGGTAGAATTACATTTATTTAATAGAATTTGGACATGTGTTAGGGTAATAATAATATCATTTGTACCCTTAATCAACTTCTTTAATTTTGACGGTGGTAAATAAAAGTAAAACGTTACTATTCAAAAAAATTATTTTCATCTTTTTGATAAATATTTTTCTTACTGATTTTTGCTGTGTTTCCTAGATTTTGGAATGTAAATACAGAGAAGTAGTAAAATTATGTTTTATTCAAATTTTCAAATGCTCTTAGAAGGTTGGTAAAATACAGTAAAAAGATCAATAAAATTTTACATATCTAAACATATTATAAAATGACTCTAATAAATTATATATAACATATATAAGTTTTATGTATCTATTTTAACTTAAAATAATTTGAAATAAAATAGTTAATTATTTAAATAAAAATCCAGTTATAAACAATAACACAATGTTTTAAACTATTAATCAAAAATTGAATGTTTTCAGAAAAATATCAAACATTTACCTGAAGCTAACTTCGATATTCCAAAATAAAAAATGAATTCAATTTAAACATATTAACAACATAGAAGTTTTTTAAATTAATTTAAATTTAATTCATGTTTTCAAAACCAAAAATCAAGTTTTTAAAAAGTAAAAACTGTCAAAAGATTGACATGTGTTTCTTTAAAATTAAAATGTGAAATTACTTACAATGTACTACATTATATTAAATAATAAAAATATTATGTAATTATACTTCTAAAATATTCAAATGCATCATTTAACAGTATAAATTTTTTTGATTAAAAAAGTAGTTTTCAATTAAAATTTAGTATTTTTCAGTATTCATCAAAATATGAAATTAATCAGAATAGTACCAAAAATTTATCCAAAATAAATTTTTATGTCCCGATTATAAATAATAATATAATTTCATTAAATTGAATATATAAAATTATACAATATTGGTTTTAAAAAGGAGTTTCCATTTAAAGGTGGTAAAATTGTATTTTTTGAAAAATACTTCTTTTATCTGAAAAATTGAATTTGTTCTTATAGTACGTCTAATAAACGAATAATATTTATTATGAAATTATTTGAAATATATTAAATTTATAATTCAGTTAATATTATTCTTAAAAATTATTTCAACGGCTAGTTTGGTATGTCGTGGTGTGGTCGAACTCGGTGTTGCATGTAGCGCAAGCTATTGAATTTCTTTAAAGAAAATAACATACTATTAAATCATTGGGTGTTAAATATTACATAGGGAAACATTTCTTGGCCAAACCAATTCTATTTTAAATGAGCATAGATATCCTAGAAGAACACTTGTTGGAGATAAATACTCCACTTTTTTTTATTATTGACAGGTTGGCCACCTTTATTGCGTTATTCAGAAAGAGTCAAATTGAAATTTCGAATAGAATTGGAACTGCCATTGAGGAAAAAAACATATCATTCGGAAAAAAATGGGAAATACCAGAGAAGCCGTACCACACATTAAAGTGATGAATCAAGCCAATATAAAGACACTTTTAAAGATTTATGCTAAGAACATATTGGGACATAATGAATAATCTCATTGATATTGGATCACCTTGTCTGAAGCCCCTTGATGATTTAAAGAAACCAAACTGTTTCCCCATTAAGGAAATAGAGAACTGAGGAGCTGAAAAGTAGTTAGAGAATAGATCGCCAACCCAATCAGAAAACCCACATCTTCTAAGAAATTTAATGAGAAAAGACCAATCTATCTAATCATAGGATTTTTACACGACAATTTTAACAATAACATTAGTTCCAATCATTCTTTTATCAAGATCAGCAATCATTTCCAAGGAATGAACAATACACCCCTGATTTCATCTCCATTTAATAAATCCATGTTGTCCTTTAGATACCAGGAGTGGAAGATGGAGGGAAACCTTTTTGTTGAGAATAGTGTCCAACACATTATAAGAAAAATTACACATACTAATGGGCCGAAATTGCCCAAAACCACTCGCATGTTGGACTTTATGAATAAGATCCAAGTTGGTAGCTGAAGAAACTTGAGGTAAAGTTCCACCCCTGAAAAATCACGAATATCACACACTACATCCTCTTAGATAATAAGACATGCATCAGAATAAAAAGAACCAGTAATACCATCAGGACTAGGGGTGCTTTCAGGATTAAGTGTCCAAATTGCCTCAATAATCTCCTCCTCTCTTGGAATGGATTCCATCCTTTGATTTTCTAAACAAGAGAAAAATGAAGAAACATTGTCAAAAAAAGATCAGGTGTTGAAAAAGCCTGAGAAGAATCCTCACAATCCTACCGCTGACCAGAAAGAGCCTCAGAGAAAGTAGACACAGCTAAAGGACCCACCACACTAGCATCACTGGTAAAGGACCCATCAGGGAGAGGAAGATTAATTTTTCCAATTATCTTTTTCTCCCTAATACAATCATGGACAAAGGAAGTATTCTTGTCACAAAAAATATTTCAATTAGCTTTTCTTATCTCTCTCGAAAAAGTATGAAGATCATGCAAAATCTTCTCCATCCTTTGAATCATACTAAACAAAATAATATTCATGTCATCATCCCATTGAAGTTGTGACTAAAGATCAAGAATTTTCATCTCCTCCTGAAGAGCTTCCATGACTATATCTTGAGCAGGAATCTAAAAGAGCCAAAAGAGAATGGCAACCTTAGGTCTTCTTAGTTTTTTATGATGTGAAACCCAAGAAAAACCCTGAACCTGATTATTCCATGATGCCAGAATCAGCGCTCAAAACCCTTCTTATTGCCACCAACGACTAGAATAAAAGAACCCCTTCCAAATCTCACCAGAAAAATGAACATGAAGAAGGATATGAGAATGATTAGATAAGGATCTATAAAGATGAGTGACAGTGGAACCCGTGAAAGCAGAGATGACCTACAAATTCACAAGACACCTATCAAGTATACACTAAATTCTATTACTGCCCCTATGATTATTACTGCAAGTAATAGAATCTTTAGAAAAACTCATGTCCAAAAGAGGTTTGGATGCAATAACGTAAAGAAAGTTTTGAATACAATTACTTGGATATACTCCTCCCCCTTCTTTTCAGACGTATCCATAATAGTGTTGAATTCACTTCCAACAAACCAAGCAGTTGAACCATAGTTGAAGGCAGAAAGATAGGACCATAAATCATTCCATAGAATAGAATCACAACTAGCATAAACAATACACAGAATGTAATAAACCTCATAGCTATGAACATTAATGGGAAGATGATAACTGGAGATCCCTTTTAAATAATCAATGATTGGATCATTACAAAATAACTGAATATGCTCATTATTTTGATAACCATTCATAAAATGGTTGAAATACAAACCATTAGTGAAGTCCATGTTGGATTCAGGTTCAAACATTAGCTCAAGGATGGCCAATAAAGAAACATTTTTCTTTTGAATAGTATTTAAATGAAATTGCCTCTTGGACAAGGATCCCAAACCCCTGGCATTCCATATGATGTAATTATTTATGAAGAAAAGAGATATTGGAATGTTTCCCTGAGACTTCAATTTTTGACTTGGATTTAGAACGATTTTCAATGCTACTGGGAGGAAGATTGTGCTTGGATGACTTAGAAACATCCTGGACCAATTATGATCGTAAGGAGTCCACTCCAAAATCTTCCAAAAAAATGAAAGAATTTAGAATAAGAGTATTTTCATCGGGAATAGAGGAATACTACTCAAATTTAAATAGAATTGGGGATACACAAACCATATCCTTGGAATACAGATCAAAACAATTCACCACTAGCAACTCCTGAATACAAACCAAATATGGAAAGACAATCGCTTGATCCGCAGAACATGAGGGAACACCCACTACAACCACAACAGAACCATCCAAATTATCTTGAGGATGTACAATTGGATGAGCAAGTATCACAGTCTCAATCCCAACATGAATTTCCTTATCCTTATCACACTGAAATAGACGGCCAAGAGAAGAAAACGACATAACCAAAGCATTCACATCGACTGATTGACCTGCACAAGACACCTCCTCGACTAAAGCAACACCATCTAGAATCCCAGAAGACACATGGTCCTGAACCACAGAAGTAATTGAAACAGGACTCTCATTCACTTGATGTTGTTGATCATCTTACTCTTTAACACAAACCACTTGATTCCTCTATAAAGAATCATAATTCCATTGATTTTTGTATCGATAACAAAACCATGGGGACTGAGGGAAAATAATATTTTCCCATAACGAAACATATGTCCCACACATAGAATAATTCTTTGAGGAAGAGGATATTCCAGATCAAACCCCACACAAATAAGAGTCTTCGTAGTATGATCCATCTTGAGAGTTGCAACATCAGCACAAAGAAAGAGACCGAATGAATTTATGATTGATTTATGGACTGTAAGATTCTGGAAGGGAATAGGAATCCCAATGAGAAGAATCCAAAGGGCCGCCAAAGAAGAGTCGTTTCCCCGATGAGAATCTATATACCACCATAATAAATGGAACCTCTGACATGCACTAGAATGGCCCTCCCTGAACCAGGCCTGAATGTAGTTCAATTCAGAGAATAAATGGATACATAAGTATTTCCTAGAGAGAATAGAAACCGTTGCTGCACTAGTAAGATCCCATGATTCCAAAAAGCATGATAAAACTACCAATGAAGGATGATCATTTACATACTATTCAATAAGGGACCAGTAGTGATAATGAGATGCTTCATAGAGTTATAGTTCTGAAAGAGAGAAGGATGGAAACCCATTCACCAATTTATGTTTCTTCGGATCTTGATAGATAAGAGGAACCATTGGGAAATGGGATCAAGAAACCATCCAAAACTCACGAGTCACTGCAGATCTATAGGACGAAGATGACACTGGAAATCCAGATCCAAATGGAAAATAAGGTGTAGTGGACATTCCAGTTTCCAAAGAGGCTGAAGGATCCACTAGAGAAGGCTGAGACGGGCCATAGGGATGTGCAAGGAAATCCCCAATCAAGGGCCCTAAATCACCGATGGCCCGACGTGTAGCCAGAGCAGCAGGATATGTCGTTGCACCGCTAGATGGACAACCGATGTAAGGTTGAAAATTTGAAAAAACAAGAGGTGTGTGAGGCACGCGCTTCCAAGAGAAATCATTCATAATTTTCGATCTCTTCCCCTGCCAACATCACTAAGAAAATGACTACCCAAAATTTCAATGGAATATCCCTAGAAAAACCCAATTTATCTAGGTCACGATTATGTTATTTATACCACTAAAGTTGAATGATAAATATTATAATGTGTTTGGATCCTTGAGTAATGTGGTTAAATTATTAAACTAGTGATTTACTGGTTATATGAATTGTGTAATATGAATGGACTGTACTGTAGTAATATTTCCTTAAGGATTTAAAATAATATGTGGAATGGTGCCAAGAAATGTTATATAGTGGTGAGTTAATTTTTTTGTTAAAATACTCACAGTTGTGGGAATGATAAACCTTAATATTTTCATGATTTTTAGATAATGATTCTCATATAAAGAGATTATTGAAATTGATAATGTAAATTATAAACTACTAACTATCTTGGAACAAATTATAATTCTTCAACACATAATACTTGGTAGGGTTATAAGTTTAAAAATTTATGAAATGATTTAAGATGGTTTTTGGAATAGGATTTATTCATTTTTATATTAATTAACTATATGAATCATCTTGTTTAATGATATGAAGTAGAAATAGTTCAAGACACAATCGGAGGAAAATATTGTATTATGGAAACATATATTTACTTATACTCTTAAAGAGTGAAAGAATTTTTAAATTCTAGAAAAAAAGGTATTAAAATAATAATTTTATCCTATTATATTCATATATTATGAATCAAATTATCCTTTAGATCATCACAGATTTATGGTTTTGAGGTCCTTAAATTTCCATCGAACACATACTTTCTTATGACTAATGGCTATAATTATTTATTATTTTCTTTAATTTCGTTGTTTTTATTTACCACCATTGTTCTCCTATATGGGACCCATGTTATGTGACCTTAATACTTCCTTATATCATTTTTAATAAGTTTTATTAAACCAATTTATGTGGATAGTTTTTCTATGAAAATTATTTTCAATTATCATACCCTTGATGACTGAGATCAATCTTAAATCGAGGGTAAAAATTTTAAGGTGGGATGAATTTAACACATCACAAATTCACAATATTTTCCTTTTACAATAAATTTAATTTCATTCATACCATGATTTATAAAAAAGACCAAGTTGATTTTATGTTACAGGTGAAATATAATTTAACCTTATTATCACAGAACCCCAAGCATAGCTTCATTACACGATATAATTAATTTTATCGAGGTTTTTAATAACAATTAAGCTGGATTTTTAACAAAAAATAATATATTATTTAAAATATTATTATTTAATATAATAAGATATAACATAGTGGTTTAATTGAATGTTATGAATAGAATTATCTAAATTAGGAAAATATATAGTTTAATTCATTGGTTACCTATTCATTAGAAATGAATACAGAAACCAAATTAATATAAAGGGTGTGATTTTATTAAAGACTATTTTTTGTGTAAAATGAGATTTATCTAAATAATATAAATTAATTACTATTATTATATTATTTTAAGTAAAAATTTATATTGTTTCTAAAATATTTGTTTACATTTATCCATTACATTCTATAGACATAATTCAAGATCATCCCCAATCTTATACAAGAATCCTATATTTTTAGAAAAGTTATTTTACAACCATTTAGTGGAACACATAGTATAAATACGAATTTTCACACATCAATATATTTAATATAAAATTATAAAATTCATTTTTAAATAAAAACATAAATATTATGTTGAGGTTATATTTTGGTAATTTTCAATGAAGTTACATTTTTTTGAGGAAAAGTGAAAATGCTAAATATTAATTCAAAATTATTTTTTCTTCAAATTTATTTGTAGCTATAATTCACATATTAATTTGGTTTTAAAGTAAAATTATCTAAATAATATATTAATTAATCTATTTTAGTACATTATAATGAATTTAAATTTGAAATTCGATATTAAAACCTAGCAAACTTTTAAACATGTTTACATTAAAATTACATATTTTCGTCTCATTTGTGAGATTATTGATAAATTAATTTCATCCAATTACATGATTATAATTTGTAAAAATGTATTCTATATATGAAATATGAATTATTTATAATTTCTAATAATACCAAAATATCTGTTTACCAAAAATAATAGTGAAAGTGGTCAAAATTATTTAAAATAATAAAGAGAATAATGAGCATGACATGAGAATAAATATTAAGCATAAGACCGAAAATTACCAATAAACTTATCTAAAATCTATTTGATGTACATATATAGAACCTCTGATCCATTGGGATATTTCATCACCATTATTGGAGCCACATTTTATATGATAAATATGGTTGAATTGCATTTTCTAAAATTTACAAAATTCCACTCCTACTCTTCAATAAATGGCACTCAACCCTCCCAATGATTCACACCTATAAAAAAAATTTCTCACCCAAAATATGGTAAAATAAGCTCCCAATATAGCTAATGTAAACTTAGAATCCTCAACTAGGTCAGAATTCCAACAACAAAATCCAATTGGTGAAAACAAAAATGAGTTCCCCAAAGTAGAGGTAAAATCCTTCCTGAAGGACTTTTGATTTATTTTTATGCTACACCCAAAGAATATTATTATTACATTATTAAAAAATAACCTCAGTATCTTCAACATAATGATATATTTTTATTATATTAGTTTGAACTACACTACTACAGACATCCATCTAATGGCTAACGAATATATTGTGTATGTGTACAAAGAACTATTGCCTCACAAAACAAGGTCGTTCAAGTTTATTTTACCATATCTCATGGTTAATTTATTCAGTAACTATGATTTATATATGATATTTATGATATTTATAATTTATTTATGTTGTTTTCATTTTTTTAGTAACACATTCCTTTATTAATGTATTTTTTGGGAATGTGATAACATCATTTGGGAATGTGTAGACTATCAAATCCTCAATGTGATGCGATTCTGTCACACTATTCATATAAAACATGAATGATGGTGTTAATTCAACATATTTAACATAAATTACATATATTTTATATTAATTACCTAATTATATTTCTAGAAATATAATATGTCATTTTTTAATACCCATTTGAAAAATTAAATTGTGATAACATCGGTCGTGGACTGTGGACTACCACCTACCCAACATGATGAAATTCCTTTTACATGACCAGAATTATAAATATAAGTACATATGAGTTAATAAAATTCTATTTATGATATAATTATCTATTTATACTGATATAATTTCACTTACCTTCTTTCCCTAATGATCACTAAAAAAATGGAATGTTACTGATGCGTACGTACAACACACCTTCTCTAGGATTGAATTGTTGGTTCATTTTTCATTACCATATTTCAAGATTGGATTGAAAATTATAATCGATTTATAAATATGATATATATTTCATGATTATTATGTTTGATATTGTTATATAATGACCCCTTTTACTATCGTAGACCTAGAAAAGTCATTTTTAACACATGAATAGAATTTTGTCAAAACACCCAACATAAATTTAATTATTTATGTAGTTGTATTAGAAATTGTAATAAGTTAAATTAAAGTGATAATAATCCTGAAAAATATCACATTAAAGTAAATATTTAAAATATATTTATTATTCATGAATATAAATACACAGGAGACAAGTCGGACTCCAGGAATGTGATTCCTGTCTCACATTTCCTTCCATGAGGCACACACCCTTTTTACTATTTAATTATTTTGTGTGATGTATCTACTATCCCTTTGAATATATTATATAATGAGTTATTTAATAGTCCTAGAATTTTAATATTTATTTTAATGTTATTCCCTCATGAGTCATATGATTCAAATGATGCAAATTGTTATGGAACACATTGGAATGTTTAAAGATTTTTTTCCTCAAGAATAATTTTAATGACATTTAAATGGTATTTACATCTTTAAATGTCAATAAATCATGTTTCTAATTATCATTCATTGAGTAATTATTGATAAATCCATATTATTTATTAAATATATATATTTTATTATATGAAATTTTGTTTCAAAAATAAATCTATTTTCTTATTTTTATAATGAATGATTTGGACTAGAATGACATGGGTTGGGGACTATTTAATGTAAGCCCCTCGATGTATCAGTAGTCTCATGGGTGGTAATCAAGTTGGATAAATCATTCCTGACTGTAACTAGTATGTTATAAACATTCTTGTCAATGGCTTGGATAACATAGATATAGTTCTCCACACCTAAATATTTTGTAACCATGATGTTATAAATTTTCCAGTGAAAGGACTTGATGGTGAAATTACCATGAACCTCAGAATCATGGAATCCAATGAATAATAATACCTATTATTAAAAATTCAGATGTTATTCTTATTATTATCCATGTGATTTGTTTCTTTTACAGAGTCTTTTGATTTATTACCTTATCCTTACCTATGGATGTTATGATGGTTCTCTCACCGCATGATGTTACCATTATGCCCTGGACAATGAAGGATTTGCAGGTCCCTCCCCCACAAGAGGGGGATAGACTAACCTTATCTTTCATTGTGGCCTAACATCGGTCATTCAAACCATTTTTGAATCTAGATTTTCTTCCTTTATTTCCCCAAACATCATAATTACGTAATTTTACCAACCATATTAATGGATTTTCACATCTCTCACTCTCGATATTCGAGTTTTCTAATGCTTCATCACATCTTATCATGATAACAGTTACTCGATTTTAGCACCGAAACTCGTTGCCTAATATGATCAAC
Organism: Viscum album; assembly: GCA_963277665.1. Lineage (NCBI taxonomy): Eukaryota > Viridiplantae > Streptophyta > Magnoliopsida > Santalales > Viscaceae > Viscum > Viscum album. Next base: position 991,968,366 of record OY728146.1, read on the forward strand.
ATATTTATCTTCAAAACACAGGGTTTACATGAGAGATAAATACTCATTCTTATATATAACCTACATATTATGATATTGTTTTAATCCAAGGGGGATTTAATTTTGGCATGGTCTAGTGCACCCCGTGTTTGAAATAGTATTTGACTATTCTTGTTCATATGGTCTTATGAGAATCATTTTCACAAGGATCCATTAACGATAGTGATTTGTGAATGATTTATTAAACTCTCCATTCTATTTCAAAACCCCTCAATTAGTATAATGTTAGGAAACATATTCGGTTGGTACATTGGTTTGGATTTTATATCCTAGACCATTTTCACCATGTTTTCCCAAGAATCTATATTGAGGTTGTTATTTCATCCAAGAAATATGAGTTTTCTGGTTATCGGTTGGCAGAGAACACCGATATAAACTACCTGTATATTTTGAGTAGTTGGTCAATAACATATCCTTGTGAATTTCTCATGTTCACTGGGTGGAAATGTGTATACTTGAGAATTTTAAACATTCTCAAAAGGAAATTAGTGAGGTAAAAAGTACTTAAAACACTGGTTGTGTGCCTGATTCATGCTCGTAGGATCTGAAGAAACCACAAACCTCTTATTCATTGGAAGCAGATGGTCTATAAGACATGGGAGAGGCAACCTCTTTCCTAAAATCATTGTATCTAATAGAGATGAACCCAAAATTCATAGATGTGTTTGTTAGGTTGAAACATGACTTGGTCGTTCTAAGATCAAATTTTTAGACTCTTGTGGGTTATGGGGAACTAATGTGGTGACGCTGGGTACCTACACCGTAGTTTTGTGGTCTAGAAGGGGAGACTACCATAAAGGTTTGAGGAATCTAGTAAAAATGGATGTTTCAATGGGATTCAAGGGTTGGGTGAATCACTTAGAGAGTCCTGGGAAGAAGGTTACAAAAGGCTCCAATCAAAAGATGATCTTGTCTAATTTAAAACTGTTTAATCATTTCAATGGGATGGATGCTAAAGAAGAGGTCCATGATCAAAGTGTTCATGGTGTAACTTTATAATATAGTCATGCTTGGTTTAAAGATGATTCATGTGATGAATAATATATATACCTTTCATACGATTGTGTATGGAGACAGCTCCATAGAAGACTTTGTCATCATAGTAGGAAGAAAGGGGAAAGGGAGGCATGGACTTGGGGAATAACATCCTTGATAAAGGTAACAATGCTAAAGTTTGAAAATATTATTCATTCATCCCCAATCCAATGGAGGCAAGATCTACATCTATGTTGAGGGCCAAGGAAATGGATAGTGTCTTCATTCCCAATGTGAAATAATTTGAAGGTGGATTTTATAATGAAAATGTGCTTCCTAGTGGGGTGATAAGAGACCCTATCCAGATACAGGGTGACTCAGTTGTGGAGTATCTTTCTATTTGAGAGACTACTAATTCATTGGATGATCTACATGGAGAATCATAGGCCCCATTGAAGGCATCAATTTCAAAGAAAGTTTGTGTGATGGGCGCTTTGGACTTAGAGATGATTGTTCATTCAATGGAATAAATTATGGGGGAGTTCCTTTGATTAATTCCACCCATGAAGAAGAAAACATTATTATGAAGTGATAAATTTATGTGGATACTAATAATGAGAAAACTACATGGATTGATACACAGAACCTAATACTGATAATAGGATTCAATGAAGGGAATATGAGTAGAGAAGAATACGTCGAAGCTTGGGACAATTTGACATACCATTATGCAGACCTTATATATGATGATTCAGACCTTTAGGTAACCAATATTTAATTTATAATATTTAAGGAGAATATTTCAAATAGGATCAAGTTTAGTATCGATAATAATTTGGGTTTATTTAGTCCTTTCTTTGTTTGAACCTTGTGGTCTGACACTTTTTCCTTAAAAGTGTTTTGATAATAAAAACGTAAACATTCAGTCATTTCATTTTGATTATATTAATTAAATGAAATGTGTTTTAGTTATTTACATTTAAATGATTATTATGCACATTGATTCATTACTCCATCTGTTGTACATGCCCTTACTGTGCATTTGAGCTACCCCAATTTTTTTCATATCCCCATGATATAAAGATGAGTTTTTTTAATGAGTTTTTGGGATGTATTTTATTATTTATAGTTATATATTCTGTTTTTCTCATCTATTTCCTAATGTAATATTGGTATCATTTAGGTAGTTTGGTTTTCCATAACTGTAAAACCGAAAAGTCATTTAGGATTTGAATCCATTTAATCATACTAATTGAATAAATTTATGAACCGACTCCAGTATTCTGGGGTCAAGGTGTTACAAAATAGAAAATTGTTATAGTTCCTAATTTGTAAACATTTAAAAATTGATATAATTAAAATATCACATTATATACTACTAAAAACATTTATATAATTTATTATGAAGAAAAAATTAAAATCTCATTTTATTTATGATATTTTGAAAATTTATTTTGATTTTGAAAATAAATATTGAAAACAAATGATATTTTATTAAATTAAAAAAAATATGAAGCATCAGACATGTCACAACCTGACCTCATACACCCTTTTATTTTGTTATCTTCTTAGTTTCAAGTCATTTTTATGAGGTTTATTTGGGACCCAGTTTGAGATTTTTCTATGTTTGTTTTTTGGTGGGTCTCAGACCAGTGCCCAATCACCGCATGATGCACCAGATTTTTGTAATCATTTTCATATACTCTGTTGAAAAAATATGTTATCAGCAATTACCTAATTCTTAAGAAACAAATACTTTGATTTTGGTGATCATGTTCATTTCTAGGAGGTTTATTTCCGAATACACAAAACGGGGAAGTACAGAGAAAAAATTTACAACTACACGGTGGGTACTTATATACACACTGTGTACATTCACATTATGACATGGGTTAACCAGGACAAGTACATCCCTAAGTAACAAGAAGGCAGTACATACCGTGTGCACAATATACACGTTGTTTATGGCATTCTAGAAGTAGTTGGTTGACGATAAGAGTATACACACCCATGTGTCCAGATAAAGGGGACACACAAAGTTCCATTAATACATGTCGTGTATACCATTTTAGAAGCGTTCGGTGGAAGAAAAATAAAACTGCATTCCATTTATGGTAGTGCTACACGCCATGTACATTCAACTACCAGGTGGCATCATGTTCCTAGTCAAATATGGCATGTTAGGCCGCCTACCAGTGGAGAAAATGGAGGAAACAATGTGTTGACAATAGTACATAGTGTGTACTTTGGACACATACTGTGTACTTATTTTTTATATAAAATGATGCCAATGCCTCTAGACAGAGAGAGGGGGTGTGTGCAGTATTTTGTGAAGAAAGGGTTGATGTTCTTAAGGAGAGATGCTCTACCATCGTACTACCTTCTTTCCTCTATCTACCAAAGGATCATTTTCACGTTGATGTTTCAAGCCTGATCACAACAGTTATAAAGGGTTTTGTGTTTATTTTCTTCTCCATGTGTAACTAAAAACACAGTGTGTTGGGGTTGTGGTAGATGTTGAGTTGTAATTTGAATTAAGTTTCTATGAATGTGTTTGTTTTATTATCCTCTTCTTATTCTTCTAAAAACGCTTTATATTATCAATGGAAATTATGTACCAGACCTAGGGTAGAATTTTTAGGGATTCAAAAGAAGAATACCGACGAATAATTTCATGAACATTGGAAGTATTCGTCGAGTCAAAATGAACTAAGCCTAATAAAGATAAGTTATATACTAACTACCAGACCAAGGAGTTAGTTACATCAACTCTAAATATAATGTTCACCAGACCAAGGAAAGGTTATTAAAAACTAGACCTTGAGTGTTGGGTTATCATGTACAACACAACCTCATAAGAAATTTAATTTATTAAACAACTTTTCATTAATCTATATCTCTCTTTATCTATATCAAAATCAATTTTCTCATATTTTACTTTTATTCTGTTAAGAAATTTTTTAAAAGAAACTTAAAATAAAATGTTTTTTATCCAAACAACAAAAATTGACTATAAATTCAGCAAACGTCTTTAAAATAAAAATTAAAATTTAGTTAAACAAGAAAAGAATAACCCATTTTTCATGTAGATTTACCCCTTGGTGGTGCTATACTTGTTAGGGTAATAATAATTTGGGATACCGATAATATACCTTCAGTGAAATGACTCACCAAATTTTGGCATCATTGCCGGGGAACATAGAGTTAATTTTATTCTTATTTTAATTAAATTTGTATCATATTTTTGTGAAAATAAAAATCATAAATTCAGAAAACATTTCTTTTTTATTCTCATTTATTTTTATTTTTATTTTTCATTTTTTACACTTGCTGTTTTGTGTTGTTTTTTAAAAGACTTTAGGTGTATGAGAGGCCTCCTCAGGTGTTCTAAGAACACTGAGTCATCAGGGTTTTTCCAACTGACACGGAGATTGAATAGACGTTTTTGAGGTGCCAATGAGCACTAATGGCCAAACACAACAAAACCACTCCACTGGTGAAGAATGAGGAAGGAAATCCAGGTGTTGTCCAGGTGATAGATAATAGTTAGGACCAGATGACAACTAGAATCTGTAGCATATCCAACAGTTCCAACGAGATCAGATGCCATATTTCAACCAAGGTCAGGGGCCGTTCTACACATGAGAGGACCAACAATTCATGTCGGTGCCTCTTCCTCAGAATCCACCTCCACGTCGTACTCTCATGGATTATAGCCTTCCATCAATCCACGAAGCTGATACGGGCATTGTCCGTCCACTGGTGCAGGCCCAACGGTTAGAGATCAAGCCTGCTATCATGCAGCTGATCCAGAACACCAATCAATTCGGCGGCCTGCCCAGTGTGAATCCCAATTCCCATCTCTCCAATTTTCAAGATGTCTACAACACATTCTGCAACCATGAAGTGTCCACTGACTCCATCTATATTCTCCTCATCCCCTTATCTCTAAGGGATTAGCCGAAAGATTGGATTAAATGACTTCGACAATGATCCATCTTCATTTGGGAGGAGCTAGACCAAGCGTTCCTTTCCAAATGCATCCCACCCTTGAAGAGGGTGACACCGCGGAATAATATCCACAAATTCCAGTAGCAAGATGAAGAATCACTATACGAATCATGGGAGTACTTCAAAGATATGTTGCACAAATTCCCACACCACGTACATCCGCATTGGATGTAATTCCAAACCTTCTATGGGGGTATAATAACTAAAACCATGTCTGTGGTAAATGCTACTACAGGAGGTACGATAATGAGGAAGTCCCCCGAATAAATCTTCAAAATACTGGAAGACATGTCTGCAAATAGCTTCCAGTGGAATTCCAAGCGAGGAACACAAAAATGAGGTATTCATATCATTGATTCCACTACCATGCTAGCATCCCTATTGGACGTTGTGTCAAAAAAGATCAACGCGCACAATCTTTAAGTAACGTCGCAAGTATATGCGGAAAATCATCCAGCGTGTAGCGAATGTGGTGATAAACACATCATGGGAGAATGCACAGGTTTTGCTGGAGGCCCATCAACAAGTGAGGTATGCTATGTTTCACAAAATCGAGCGCCCAATCATTACAAGAAGTATCAGAATCCGGCATGCTGTGAGAAACAAAAAACATGTTGGGGCCAACAATAGCAGAATCCTCCACCCCAACGACCGCCCAGCTACAACCCGCCTTATTATCAGAACAAATAACAGAGGAAGAAATAGCACCAACTAGGGCCTTATCAATAGAAAGGGTATCTGAACCCTCGTCCACAGCAGCCACGACAGCCACCACCTCCACCATCTCAACAACCACCTCTGTAGGAGAACACCTCATGTTTAGAGGATCTTATGAACAAATTCAAATCTACAACTGAGACCAGGTTCAAAAATCAGGAGGCTTCAATTAGAGGACTAGAGAAACAAATTGGACAATTTGAAAACTGACTCTAAGGAAGGAAACCCAGTACTCTACCGGGCAACACAGAGATGAACCTGAGGGAGGAGGTCGATGCGGTCATGCTCTGGAGAGGAAAAGAGCTCCAACAGAACCAACCTGCACAGTAAGGGGAATCCACACCCCTTAAAGAAGGTACCATTACTAAACCCTCCTCATCCATAAGCCCACAGAAGGAGGCTTTGTAGAATAAAGGGAAGGAGGTTGTCAAACCCTTTGAACCTACCTTACCCTTCACAGAGAGATTGAAGAAGAGAATGTTGGACCATTGGTTCAGAAAATTAATGGACGTATTTAAAAAGTTGCAAATCAATATTACATTGGGAGAGGCACTGACATAGATTCCCACTTACGCCAAATTCATGAATGATATACTCTCCAATAGAAGAAATATAGAGAATCTAGGCACCATCCCCCAAACCAAGGAGTGTTCTGCAGTCGTCTAGCATTAAATTCCTCTGAAACTTCTAGATCCAGTTAGATTCACTATTCCCTGTACCATTGGACCGTGAATGTTTGGGAAGGCCATCTACGACTTAGGGGCCAGAGTAAACCATATGCACCTTAGAGTATTAAGGAATCTAGGGATAAAAAATATGAATCTTACCTAAGTAACCCTTCAACTTGCAGATCGATCCATCAAACATCTGAAGGGACTACTAGAGGACGTGATGGTCAAGGTAGGTAAGTTGATCTGTCCTACAGAATTCATTATCCTTGACATGGAAGATGGCCAGGAGGCACCTATAATTTTGGGAAGGCCTTTTGTGGCAATTGGGAAGGCAATCAATGATGTACACCAAATTATGTTTATTTTCTAGGTAGGATATTAGAGAGTCTAATATAATGTCCCCAAGGATCTCAAGCATGCATCGTCACCCAATCTTAAGGGATGTTGTGCGATTACTACCATGGATGATCGCTTAGTGGATGTTCTGGAATATTTTTTTATTTCTGATTACTTTATTATTCCATTCATTCCAGCTGAAGTAGAGGAAGAGAACCTCAAATTCCAAGAAATCCAGGGTTGCTACTATTGGGACGATAATCCACCCTAGAGCTCAGGTAAATAAGCTATGTAGGTCAAGCCAGCGACCTAAAACAAAGGCACTTTATGGGAGGCAACCTAGAGGATACACGTTGTGTCCCACCCATATACACATCATATAGCATCCCGTCTTTTTATAACATAACTTTCATTCCATTACACGGAACTGAGGATCTTTAAGGTTTAGTGTCTTGGAAACAAGGAACATAAAACATGAAACAAAAAAACATTCTTCTTAAACACTTGAATGGATTCTCCTCATGTTCACCCTAGGCTCATTACTGCATCTCATAACCTGGGGACATACATCAAAAGGAAGGGTGAGCAGAAGGCCCAGCAAGGGAAACAGGTGAAACATTTTACATATGAACTTGAGATACATCAATAAAGTCATGAAAAGAACTTTAAGGGATGAAAATGAAATTATGAGGCATATCATAATAAAAATAAAACTTTTTCATAACTTGAAGATGTGGCTACATCATTTAACATAGACAATCATGAACATATCAACAAGGTCCATCCCCAAGGTGTCATTTGAAAATTACCAAGGTTATTCCCCAAGGTATCGTGAAAATTGTAATCTCTAGTGGTTACATCATTACCCAATGCAATGGAGCACTATCAGAGCGCACCATTAAATTTGCCTTTATTATCATGTGAGCCACATATATCATCATCAAACATTTCATAAAGAATCCATATAGGACAAAATAAATGGGTTTCATTTCGTAATCACAACGTTTTAAAAATTGCTCTAAATACATGATCTTTACGTCACCTTAAAACCCACAGAAAAAGGAAGGTGGGTCTCATGTATGTAAATCCCATAATTTACAATAGAACATTTTGGTATATATGTGAATACCCCTTTAGAAGAAAGTTCTTTGATTATTCACTTAATAATATAAAAGAACTTTAGAAAAAGAGAGAGACATTTTGAGACGGAAATTATATAGCATAACAGCTATGTTACGAGGTTTTAGAAGACATTAAAAAGAGAGGGTAAATGGGTAAAACATTCATAAATGACCCATAAAACAGTAGATGGACAGAATAAGAAGGATACATGATCTTGGTAATGAAATTTCAAGGACATACCATTTGAAATGAAAAACATGGAAGGAAGACAAAAATTAGATTTCTCTTATGAAAGTTCGGCAGCCTAACGGCAATACTTAAACTTCAAACAAAATGATTTGAAAAGATCAAATAGTGTCTCTCATCATGTGAACATAAGAGTTCAGTATGATAGATATAGAGATAATTCCCCAACATAATTAAAAAGGAACTTGAAAGACTTGACATGAAAGTAGAACTTTGAAAAGGAAGGTTGAAAGAATCCCCTAAAAAATTCGGGGTCTCTCATCATATGAACATAAGAGTCCAGTATGATAGATATAGAGATTATACCCCAACATAACAAAAAGGAACTTGAAAGAATTGAAATGAAAGTAGAACTTCAAAACGAGAAGGGTGAAGAACCACTTAAAAATTCGGCAGCCTACCGGTGCCACTTAAAACATAAAAATACTGAATTGAAGAGATAAAATGGGGTCTCTCGTCATATGAACATAAAATATCAGTATGATAAATTTAGAGATCATACCCCAACATAATAAAAAGGAACATGAAATACTTTACATGAAAATAGATCTTGAAAAATGAGAAGGGAGAAAGAATCCGTTACAAAAATTTCGATAGCCTAACGGCGCCACTTAAAACATCATAAAACGAAATAATGAGAGTAAGAGGGGATATCTAATTATATGAAAATGAAAAGGTAATTAATAAGAGTATAAAAGAACATCCTCCAACATATGAACATGGAGCATCAATGGAATGACATAAAAGAGATTACTTGAAATTAAAGAGAGAGGTCGGATCCCTTACCATAAAACGTAACTCTTAAAACTCAAAGGTTTGGACCTTTAGGGCTTTGGGGCACCTTGGGAGGACTCCTTGGTAGGTAAGGAGACCATAAATTCGTTGGGGGAGAGTGGGGAGTCGAATGGATGAGAGGATCGCTTGGTATTTATAGGGAAAGTGAGGGGACATGGCATTAATGGCAAAGGGAGACCTCATTAGTGGTTTTGGAAAAACCATGGGCTTTCCCATGGTATTTGCCCATGGTATTGGCCACTTAGGACACCTCGTACCTTATCTTACTATTCATAAGTCGACCATATTGATTACATACTTAATACATCATTTAATGATGTCATTAAACACCCGTAACTTAAAAACTGTATTTTCACTATTCATCAAAAATTCAACTGTCTCAGAATAATCCCAAAATTTCACCTTAACCAAATATCAATGCCCTGATTTGAAAAATGAAATCCATTTTATAAAAATAATTTTCTAAATATTTTTAATTAAAATTTTAATTAAAAACACTATTCATCAAAAATTTATTTTTTTTCCAGAAAAATCCCCAAAAATTACCTTAACATAATATCGATGCTCTGAGTTCAAAAATGAGGTCCATTTTATAAAAATAATTTTCTAAATATTTTTAATTAAAAATTTAATTGAAAAACACTATTCATCCGAAAAAACTAATACTTGAATAATAATTTATGAAACCGTTATTTAACCATTTTATTGAATCACATTACTTAATCAAAGTGCCTAGCTTATTTTAATACTTTGTTTAAGTGAGATTACTAATACATTTGGACATATTATTAATCCTAATCATAAAATCACTATTCATAATTTAATATTCATCAAAAATCAAGTTGATCTTATTAGACTCTAAATTTCGTACTGAACGTAATTGTAGAAGACCATTTTTTGAAAATAATTATACATTTTTAATTATTTAGGGTTTGCATACACATATTTAAAATATCCTTTTTCTAAAATTCATCAAAAATATGCATACTATATTTATCCAGTCATTTGAAAATTAATAAAAGAAATCAAGATTTTTATTTAAAACAAAGGATTACACAAGACAGTTACGGTCTCCTTACATAGCCCCTTATCACACCAGCATAGGTCCTAAGTGTAACGTGTGCTAAGGTGAGAGAACCCGAGGGAGGGTCGGCCAACATCGCACGAGTAGTAATTTCTATCAGTTTGAACTTCTCACGATGGCGATCCTGTTCTAGCTTTATACGATGAAGTTCAGCTTCGGTTTGTTCCAGATCAAAGCCCAGTGGTGCTACCTCCTTCCCAAGTTCTGTTAGATGGGCTTCGATCAGTCCAAGACTACTGGGTGAGGCCATCAAATCTTCTTTCTATATTAATTAACCAAGATTGCTTGTATTTAGGGACAATAGTCAAAAAGTATAGTTTCCAGCGGTCATATTGACCAATGGTCAAATAAGAGTCAAAACTCAACAGTCTCATTTTAATTATACTCATGTTATCAAATGAAACATTTTTGTTGAGTATAAAAATAAAATAAAATAACAAATAAAATTAGGATACAATATTTATTTAAAATTTCGGGTCGTTACAATCTTCCCCCTTAAGAAATTGCATCCTCGCAATTTTTAAAATTGGGTTTTGAAATTTCATTGAAAGTCCCAAATAGGAAAAGGAATCAGTAAAACTATTACTTTAAAAGAAAGAAAGGGAAGTATAAAGGTCACCCGAGTTAACCCACACTAGGATTCCATGTAGGAAAACAGGGAAATGGAGGAGAAAACAAAGGGTCAAGTTCTGAGGGAGAGTGATAGAGAACATGATTAGGAGAATGTTAACCATAAGAAAATCCCAAGTTTATGATGTGTGTAAACGGTCATTGATTACCTAGTAGGAAACGTAAACCAACAACATTTTTGTTCTACGTTTATTTTCATAATTTTGAGGAGTTCATTTTCTACATAGAACAAAAACATAAGAAAATATACCTACCTTCAAGTAGAGTTTCATCCTTTAATAAGTCCCTACAAACACTAATCTTTTCTCCAAATGATGAGAATTCAAAAACACATGGTCTCATAAAATCACAAGAATCATCTTCTAGAGAATCACATAATCTACAAAAGATTAACTATCTATTTCTTATATCATTAAACATTATCCCAAAAATAGAAAGGTTAATGTAAAACAACTCTTCAAAAAGAAAAAATCCCATAGGAATGGAAACTACTTTTAAATCTTCAAAGTTCCATGGTACTCCCCAAAGTTCATCATAGACCATTCCATAAATAACGGTCCTTAAAATTCCTCAAAATAACCCAAACTAACATTGAAACCCAAATACAAGAAGGATTTGATAACATAGTCTTCCAAAACAACTTCATTGTTCATCTCAAGACAACATCAACCACTCCTAACATCTTATAACAAAAGTAGCTAACCTAAACATATTTTACCCAAGATAGGTTAATCATTCCCATAAGTAACATAAATTACTATAAGTCCACCTTAAATTCATCAATTCTTCAAAATATAAGTCAACCTTACTCCTCAATGAAAATACTATAGTAATCTATTTACCTCGATCATATAGGGTCCCCAAAATAGTGAACGTCTTCCAAAATAATAATCATCTTTTAATCCCCTAATCATATCTGTCATATTAGAATGGAAATTGTCGCATTTCCTATCACATTGGTTGTTGGAAGACGTTATTCCATTTCCCACCATTAACTAAGAAGAGAAAGTATAATTAGAGGCTTAAATACTTAACCAATAATCATGAAAAGGAACTTAAATCATATAAGGATAACTTGTAGAAGAATAGTATACCCTAACTTGTGATCCCCTAGGTTCCCATCTAGGTTATCCATGATCATATATTCTTATGTGAATCTTTATTTTATTTTATCTTTGTTCCTTTAACAATGGTTCATACCAAGCTTATGAATTTACCAAAGCATATCCCCCAGGAGTGTCGTAACTAAGAGTGCAGCAAGGGCCATTGTCGTGTACCAGTTCCCGTTCGAGTATAACTCAAAGAGATGTTTTTGGGTTTTACCCCTATGTACATATGTGGCAAAGCCACCTCTACCTGCTCGTATCCAGACAGGGATGTATTTTCTTGGCAACCCCTTACTCAATACTCACCAAAAAACCAGGAAGATTTCCTATATTTAAACTTTTCTATAGGGTTATTCCTAGAGTTTTCATATCCTAATTTCCACAAATAACTAAACCATCCTTTGATACCAACTATAGCATCTCGTATTTTTATAACATAACTTTCATTCCATTACACAGAACTGAGGATCTTTAAGGTTTAGTGTCTTAGAAACAAGGAACATAAAACATGAAACAAAAAAACATTCTTCTTAAACACTTGAAAGGCTTCTCCTCATGTTCACCCTAGGCTCATTACTGCATCTCATAACCTGGGGGCATACATCAAAAGGAAGGGTGAGCAGAAGGCCTAGCAAGGGAAACAAGTGAAACATTTTACATATGAACTTGAGATACATCAATAAAGTCATGAAAAGAACTTTAAGGCATGAAAATAAAATTATGAGGCATATCATAATAAAAATAAAACTTTTTCATAACGTGAAGATGTGGCTACATCATTTAACATAGACAATCATGAACATATCACCAAGGTCCATCCCCAAGGTGTCATTTGAAAATTACCAAGGTTATTCCCCAAGGTATCGTGAAAATTGTAATATCTAGTGGTTACATCATTACCCAATGCATTGGAGTGCTATCAGGGCGCAACCTTAAATTTTCCTTTATTATCATGTGAACCACATATATCATCATCAAACATTTCATAAAGAACCCATATAGCACAAAATAAAAGGGTTTCATTTCGTAATCATAACGTTTTAAAAACTGCTTTAAAGACATGATCTTTACGTCACCTTAAAACCCACAGAAAAGGAAGGTTGGTCTCATGAATGTAAATCCCATAATTTAAAATAGAAAATTTTGGTATATATGTAAATACCCATTTAGAAGAAAGAGTTTTGAGTATTCAATTAATAATATAAAAGAACTTTAGAAAAAGAGAGAGACATTTTGAGACGGGAATTCTGCAGCATAACGGCTATGTTACGAGGTTTTAGAAGACATTAAAAAGAGAGGGGAAATGGGTAAAACATTCATAACTGACCCATAAAACAGTAGATGGATAGAATAAGAAGATACATGATCATGGTAATGAAATTTCAAGGAAATACCATTTTAAATGAAAAACATGGAAGGAAGACAAAAATTAGATTTCTCTTATGAAAGTTCGGCAGCCTAACGACGTTAGTTAAACTTAAATCAAAATGATTTGAAAAGATCAAATAGGGTCTCTCATCATGTGAACATAAGAGTTCAGTATGATAGATATAGAGATAATTACCCAACATAATTAAAAAGGAACTTGAAATACTTGACATGAAAGTAAAACTTTGAAAAGAATGAGAATGATGAAAGAATCCCCTAAAACATTCGGCAGCCTAACGACGCCACTTAAAACATCAAAATACTGAATTGAAGAGATCAAATGGGGTATCTAATAATATGAACATAAGAGTCCAGTATGATAGATATAGATATCATACCCCAAAATTACAAAAATGAACTTGAAAGAATTGACATGAAAGTAGAACTTCAAAACGAGAAGGGTGAATAACCACTTAAAAATTCGGCAACCTAACGGCGCCACTTAAAACTTCAAAATACTGAATTGAAGAGATAAAATGGGGTCTCTCATTATATGAACATAAAATATCAGTATTATAAATTTAGAGATCATACCCCAACATAATAAAAAGGAACTTGAAATACTTTACATGAAAATAGATCATGAAAAATGAGAAGGGAGAAAGAATCTGTTACAAAAATTTCAGCAGCCTAACGGCGCCACTTAAAACATAATAAAACAAAATAATGAGAGTAAGAGGGGATCTCTCATTATATGAAAATGAAAAGGGCAGTAATAGGAGTATAAAAGAACATCCTACAACATAAGAACATGGAGCATAAAAGGAATGACATAAATGAGATTACTTGAAATTAAAGAGAGAGGTCGGATCCCTTACCTTAAAACGTAACTCTTAAAACTCAATGGTTTGGACCTTGAGGGCTTGGGGGCACCTTTGGAGGACTCTTTGGGAGGTAAGGAGATCAGAAATTCATAGGGGAGAGAGGGGAGTCGAATGGATGAGAGGATGGCTTGGTATTTATAGGGAAAGTGAGGGGACAAGGCATTAATGGCCAAGGGACACCTCATTAGTGGTTTTGGCAAAACCATGGGCATGCCCATGGTATTTGCCCATGGTATTGGCCACTTGGGACACCTCATACCTTATCTTACTAGTAATAAGTCGACCATATTTATTACATACTTAATACATCATTTAATGATGTCATTAAACACCCGTAACTTAAAAACTGTATTTTAACTATTCATCGAAAATTCAACTTTCTCAGAATAATCCCAAAATTTCACCTTAACCAAATATCAATGCTCTGATTTCAAAAATGGAATCCATTTTATAAAAATAATTTTCTAAATATTTTTAATTAAATTTTTAATTAAAAACACTATTCATCGATAATTTATTTTTTTCCGAAAAATCCCCAAAAATTACCTTAACATAATATCGATGCTCTGAGTTCAAAAATGAAGTCCATTTTATAAAAATAATTTTCTAAATATTTTTAATTAAAATTTTAATTAAAAAACACTATTCATCTAAAAAAACTAATACTTTAATAATAATTTATGAAACCGTTATTTAACCATTTTATTGAATCACATTACTTAATCAAAGTGCCTAGATTATTTTAATACTTTCTTTAAGTGAGATTACTAATCCATTTGGACATATTATTAATCCTAATCATAAAATCACTATTCATAATTTACTATTCATCAAAAATCAAGTTGTTCTTATTAGACTCTAAATTTCGTACTGAACATAATTGTAGAAGACCATTTTTCGAAAATCATTACACATTTTTAATTATTTAGGGTTTACATAAACATATTTAAAATATCCTTTTTCTAAAATTCATCAAAAATATGAATACTATATTTATCCAGTCATTTGAAAATTCATAAAAGAATTCTAAATTTTTATTTAAAACAAAGTATTACACAAGATAGTTATAGTATCCTTACATATCCCCTTATCACACGAGCATAGGACCTAAGTGTAAGGTGTGCTAAGGTGAGAGAACCCGAGGGAGGCTCGACCAACAACGCACGAGTAGTAATTTCTATCAGTTTGAACTTCTCGCGAAGGCGATTCCGTTCTAGCTTTATACGATGAAGTTCAGCTTGGGTTTGGTCCAGAGCAAAGCCCAGTGGTGCTACCTCCTTCCCAAGTTCTGTTAGATGGGCTTCGATCGGTCCAAGACTACTGGGTGAGGCCATTGAATCTTCTTTCTATATTAATTAACCAAGATTGCTTGTATTTAAAGACAATAGTCAAAACGTTTAGTTTCCAGTGGTCATATTGACCAATGGTCAAATAACAGTCAAAACTCAACAGTCTCATTTTAATTATACTCATGTTATCAAATGAAACATTTTTGTTGAGTATAAAAATAAAATAAAATAACACATAAAATTAGGAAATAATATTTATTTAAAATTTTGGGTCGTTACACATCATGTAATTTTCAATTTTCATGTTTCTAGATATTATAAGTATATAGTTTAACTAATAAATAATCAGGGATGATACTGGTGTCCGTGGTAAGGTCACTGAAGTTTATCTGAGCCGTCACCGGTTCGAATCCTCCTGACCTACCTTTGGCATGGGATTCCTTCTTTTTATTATTATATTTTCTTACACATCTTGTGCAGTAAATTTTAAATATATATTATCTTATAAAATAACACTTGATGGGGATCGATCAGTTGGCCAAGATTGTCACCCGGCAGCAAAAGACCCGGGTTCGAATCCTGACAATCGCCGCATTTCCATAATTTACCCTTTTAATAAACTGACACGATATGTCTCTCAATAGACTTCACGTGTGCCCTATTTTTCCCTTACTAAATTAAAAAAAATCATAGAATTTAATTCCTGCGGATGAAGTTTGCGGAGTGGAATAGTCATGGCCCTGGTTCCAAATGACCCGGGTTCAAACTCAAATAATCGTCTTACTTCATCCCCTTCTTGTATAATTAAAAACCACATTCCATGAATTTCCTTATTCCCATGTGTATAAACTATATAGATTAAATGTATATAAATGTTAAATATGGGCAGCAGTACAACCATCGCAGTAGTGGTTGATGGATTTCTTTCGGAATGGTCGATCGCCGTTTCGAACCTCACCCCAAGCACCAGACCAGAAGTTGTACTTCTCTTTTTCCAATTTGTAAACACATGCTGTGTATTTTCCCACTATATTACATGTATAATTTTATTTTTAAATTCTATATATATATATCCATTTTAATTATTTTTAATTAATATTAGTTGTTATATAGTTTACTATACTAATTGTATATGTGTGTGTGTGTGTGTGTTTTATTAAAAAAATTGAGATACATGGCGTGTAGTCTGGATGTACATGTCGTGTCCCTCAGCTATATAAGTCATGGCCACCTAGCTTCTGGTCGTGTCGCCTGGCACCTCCCCCTCTTCCCGTTTTCTTCCCCCGTACGACACCCGAACTCCCCACTTCTAGATCCATCGATTTCATTCATTACGGGATCTGATTATTCTTGTATTGTGATCCTCGGTCTAGGTATGCCTTTATACACCCTCTCTTTAAAGTTATTTGAAGAGTTTAGGGTGATTTTTTGATTAGTTGACTATTCATCTTCCTTGGTACCCGACAACAAAATGAAGAACACACGCCGTGTACTTTTTTACATGGACACACACAAAAAATGCTTCACAATTTGAATAAAAAAGGTGCGTATGTTCGGTACACACCGTGTATCTTCCAAAAATATGCCCGAGTTCCATTTCCACATGGCCTCACAAACTGTTTTATTATACACGACGTGTGTGTTTGGTACACACTATGTATACCATTTCTTTTGGGCCATACTTGTGTAGCACATCACACGACCTCGCACCCCATGTTCCTATACAAGGCGTGTGTGTTTGGTACCCGCAGAGTCTACTATTTATTTTGGGCAGCCCTTGCCTAGCCACCCACACGACCATGTTCTGCTGATGATGAACATGTTGTGTTTGATCCGTACACGCCATTTCATTTCCTATGAGAACTGTTAAAATCATGGTTGTGTCTTTTCTTTTACACAACCATGTCCACATTGCACGAACACAACATATATGGTCGGTTCACGCCATGTACCCTTCCTTGGTCTATCTTCTACTCCCTCAGTTTGTTTATCCAGAGAATACTAAATGCTTTACAGGTTTCACTACACATAGTGTACTCTGGATGTACATGCTGTGTATGATTATTTTTCAGTTTTCTCACATTTTCTTTGTTTTCTTTTCTTTTCTTTTTCTTTTTTTGGTTTATCATACTCTTTCAAGTTATGGAAGACCAAGATTCTTCCCATGGGAAGCATCCAGCCTCGGCCATTGAGGGTAAGAGGCCCATTTATCGTCGGATATGACTCCGACATGTGACACATCCAGACCCAGATGCTCTGGTATATGAGCTCCCTCTATTGGACATCCTTACACCCCTCACTCCCTCCGTCGAGGATGGTTTTTGTAGCGTTGTGACTCCACCACCCCATACCAAGCCGCCAAGCACCATCGTTCCTTCACCAACGGCTGCTGCATTGCCTCAGAGCCATTCAACAACTACTTGCCCCACATCAACTGCTTCATCTAGAGGGACTCTGTCTACTTCAGTGGATCCACCCCCAGAGCGAGCTCCTCTTGATGCACCTCCACCTGGCCAAGACCTACATTTGTTCCCTAACCGTGCATGTGGTTTCTGGTCACCGACTTGGAACATGAAAGGATCTTGTGCTTCTTAAGTCGTCTGATTTCGTTGAGTGGTCGCAACCTCGACAACAGCATTCCTCATCAGCTCGGCTTGTGGGGTTTGTTAGAGGATCCCCTTGGACACATTCCACTGCTCGCTATTTTCTAGGTCAGCAGTCGTATATTCTGTGATTTATTTTTGGATTTTATTCCTCGTTTGAGTTGGACAGAGCTGAGTAACAGGAGACACCTAGTGATGTGTTACCCGTGGTTCGGTTCTGGCTGGGCGGTCAGCACTTTTCATTCACCATGACCGAGTTCGGCCGAGGGTGCGGTTTCTACCCCCATCCTATCACCCCAGCCCATGTTCTACCCTGACCAGGCCTGAGTGCTCTGAGATCATTGCTATGTGGTAAGAGATTACTGGGTCTTACCACTACTACACCCCTACCTCGGATATGAGTACACTTATCACTTACCCCATCATCCATTTTACCCTCTAGTGCATTAGCACAATTCTTTTCCCCCACCATGAGGACATGTGGGTCATGACTGGTCGTGACATTGATCTCCTTACATGTGTCATTTGGAAAGACTACCAAGACCTCCCTTATCTCACAGCCTCATACATCCATGCCATGTTTACCAGCCATCAGGGAAACCTGAATGGAAGGTTTTATGCCACCTACCTTTCCCATCACCTCGGGGTCTTTGAGCCTTCTCTACCCCATGACCTGTTAGGTTAACCCCAGAAAATGGACTATCTCATGCTTATTCACATGAGATTAGTCTAGAAGCAGGGGGTTCATATGTCCTTGCCTAGGCTCCACCCCGCCCACTAGGTGACCCTCCAACACCCGCCTATGCACTTCCTACTCCTTCCCCTCTACCTCAACGCGATGGAGCATAATTTGATTCGTATAAACAGCTGCCAAGTCCGGATCATTCATATTTTGGGGATTATTCTTTGGCATCATGGTATTTCACTTCCCCCGCCACCTACCTCTGCCTCGTCTCCTGGCCCTTCTGCTGTTGCTCCACTGCCTTTTCCTACACTAGCCATGAATTCCATTCTCCTATTTACTATGGTCCCATATGTTGCTACTGCTACCACCACTACTTTCAGTCCAGGGGATGATGTCGAGCTTCTCATTCTGAGTCCATCACCGATGGCTCCAACTTTTTGGCTTCCCTTATAGGTAAAGATTCATAGCCTCTAGTTTCCATGACTCCTGAGCCTTCTCTTCCAGCTTAATCTGTACTAGATGATGCCTCTTCTGAGGCGACCCCATGACTGGTTATTGGACATATGTTTTTCATTGTATATATATTTTTTTGATATCTTGTGCATGATTTTTTATGGATGCGTGTAGTGTTCTTTTTCGTTTCCTATCATAGGTAATCTGGATCATTTTGGCTGCACTTTTACATCTAATTATGTTTTCCTATGCCTAAACACAACGGGTGTTTTCTTTTTTCCATTGATTACTTTTATTTCATATTATACTTCTTTCCTTACGTATCCTCAGTTTGGTCCACTATTGTGTCCCCATATTAACTTTTTCCTCTTATTGGGCACTTGGTGGACCATGTACCGTTTTTAGTATGGGGGCGTCTCTCGACGACTTTAGTCTTTTCCCTTTTAAGATTATAGGAGAAATAATTATTAGAAAATATATTTTAATATGTGAGGACATTTTTTTGTTAATGTTATTTTAAAATAATAATATGAAAGTGGTAATTTTTAAAAAAAAATTATGTTAATTTTGGTTCTTAGGTGTTTTAAAATGATTGATGATATAATTTAAATTGTAACTTGTAATTCTTAGATTATTACATCAATTATGATAATTAATTATTTGAAAGTGATGACCTGATTTTCTTTTTATTATTTCTACTCCTAAGAGGTATTCTAACCCCTTTTTCATATTCATTCTAATACCATCTTTCTAGAGAGATTCTTGGAGTAAACATAACTACCATAATTTTCATGTTTTCTTTTAAAAATATGAGGAATTTTTGAGTTACATTAAAATAATTGAGGAACTAGATTATTTAAACCTCTTTATCTTGAGACCTACCCTACATTTTATCTTTGTGAAGCCCTTAGAGACCATAAATAGCCTTTATAGGAAGCCATAATACAAGACTATTTCCTTTCCTACCCTAATTATTTTATTATTTTTCATGATTATTCATTTTAGCTATAATTAAAGGATTGGAAACACATAGTATACATTCATGAATTGTTCAGAAAATAAGTATGGGGGAGATCCTCTTGATCATTTAGGACAAAAAGTGTTCCAAACCTCTATTTTTTAAAATTATTAAGGGTTCCCTCTGTTTTCACTTATTTAAAAAAATGGTATAAACAAAGGGGCCTTATACACACTTTTTGGTTTTTGACTCCTAGTCAACTAAAGGAGATGGTGGTGATAAATTATTTGATAATGATTTTTGATGACATTTTTACATTGAGTTAAACTTTGATTATCATGCATCATTATTTACCGAATTTAGCCACCTCATTCAAGCCTCATAGTTATTTTCACATCTTTACCTACCAACCTTTATCCGTAGAAACATTTGATCCTAATTGAAATTTCCTCATGATTTTTGTGAGTCCATTTTTATGATGTGGAGAACTAGATTTCTTGCAAACCTATGGATAGAGTGTATATATATTTGATTAAGCATAACTCTGATTAAAAACATCTTGAGTGTAAGTAAATATTTGGTAAGGTAAATTATCAAGTGTCTTGATTATTTTTGAAAGGATGAAACATGTGTTAAAAGTGGATGAAATTAGTTAATTGAATAATATACGAGGCATGATTAGAATATCTCCTGGATTGAAACTGTTTTGTATTATTTTTGAAAATTTTCACCTGAAACTTATTATTTACATTAATGATTAACTGAATTCCTTCCTTTTAAAATATAGACTCTTTTAATTAGATGTTGAGATATTCTTGAGTGTAAGGAAATGAAAAAATATGGAGGATTTTTTTGCACCCAATTTATGTATTCATTTTCATATACTCTATTGAAAAATATGAACAATTTTTCAGAAATTACCTACTACATTGGAATAAATACTTTGATTTTGGTGATCTTGTTCATTTACAAGAATTTTATGGAAAAATACACATCATGGGGAAGAACTAAGCGAAAATTTACAACTACAAGGCGTGTACTTATATACACGCCGTGTGCATTCAAGTTCAGACATGGGTTGATGAGGACAGGTACATGCCCAAGTAACCAGAAGGCAGTACACGGTGTGTGCAAAATATACACGCAGTGTATGACATTCTAGAAGCAGTTGGTGTATGAGAAGATTCTACACGCCCATATGGCTGGATGAAGGGGACACTCCATGTTCCATTAATACACGTCGTGTATACCATTCTTGAAGCGGTTGGTGGAAGAAACATAATACTACATGCCATGTATGGCAGCGCTAAACGCCATGTAAATTCACATACCAGGAGGCGTTATGTTCCAAGTCAAAGACGACGTGTTAGGCCGCCTACCAGAAGAGAAAACGGAGGAAAAAATGCATTGAAGAAAGTACAATATTTGTACTTTTGACAAAGGCAGTGTACTTATTTTTTCTATAAAAGGATGCCTTGGCCTCTGGACAAAGATAGGGGAGTGTGTGCAGTATTTTTTGAAGAAAGGGTTGAAGTTCCGAAGGAGAGACACTCTTTTGTCGTACTACCCTCTTTCCACCGTCTACTGAAGTATCATTTTCACCACGAAGTTTCAAGAATGATCACATCAGGTATAAAGGGTTTTGTGTTTATTTTCTTCTCCATGTGTAACTAAACACTCAGTGTGTTGGGGTTGTGGGATATTTTTAGTTGTAATTTGAATTAAGTTGCTATGAATGTGTCTGTTTTATTAACCTCTTCTTATTCTTCTTAAAGAACATCATATTATAACTGTAAATTTTGTACTACGCCAAGGGAATAATTTTCAGGGATTCAAAATAAGAATACCTATAAATAATTTTATGACCATTAGAAGTATTCGTCGACTAAAAATTAATAAATCCTAATAAAGATATGTTAAATACTAACTACCGGACCAAGAAGTTAGTTACTTCAGCTCTAAATATAATGTTTACTTGACCAAGGAAATGTTACTACAAATTAAACCCAGAGTGTTGGGTTATCATGAAAAGGACAACCTCATACGAAATTTGATTTAATAAACAACTTCTCATTAATCCATAACCCCAATGCACGTCTCTCTTTATCTATATCAAAATAAATTTTCTCGTATTTTTCTTTTATTCTGTTAAGAAATGTGTTAAATGAAACTTATACTCAATTGGTCTATTTATCCAAACAACAACAATTGACTCTAAATTAAGCAAACATCATTAATACAAAAATAAAAATTAAGTTATACAAGATAAGAATAACTCATTTTTCCAATTGATCGAACCCTTTCTAGTGCTATACATTTTAGGGTAAAAATAACTTGGGACACTAATAATAAACCTTTGGTGAAATGTTTCGCCACCGCACCAATAGCGGTCAACACGCATTTGGTTCAGGTGAATGTGCGGTCACCCAATTGTTCAAATAAATCATTAAATAAATAACTGAATTATGCTTATTTAAAAATAAAGGTAAATGAAATTTCATAATTATAAAACAAAGAGAATTCTTAACCCATAATAATAATAATATTGTGAAAATGATAATACTATTATTATTAAATAGTTATAAATATAATTATTATTTAAAATGAAATGGATAAAGGAGTATTATTATTATTGGTTTTATTAAATTTTATTTATTATTATTATTATTATTATTATAAAATAGAAAAAAATATCATGAACCTTGGTGACGGGCGCCCCTTCTCCCTACCCTCATGCGAGATGCATAGCACGCCGTTACCTTCCCTACACACTCGTCGGCCACCCCCTCTCACTACACCAACGCCTCCACTTCACGCTCACCTGCCACCCCCTCTCACCCCATAATTTTCATCCTCCATTCGGCCATGTCGCACCAGCTGACTGCTTCCCTACGCCTTGCGCTTGCTAGCTGAGGCCCCTCTGGCATCAACCCTCTTCTCCAACTAACGTTCTGGCCACTCACCTCTCTCTCTAGCAGTCTTTCGACCATGAAACATACTCCCCCTCTGGTAGTTTTTTCATCAATTAATGGGTTTTTAGTTTCTACCGAGAAAATTATATTTTAGGATTTTATTTTTAGGGTTTATTTTTATTGTTCTGGTTCGATCACGATGTTTTAGGTCAGTTATTATCTTCTTTTGGTGCGGTGACTGCGAAGGAGGGTTCACTCAGGGTCTTCGGATGTTTCCCAAATGTTGAGATAGAAACCCCATTGTATATACTATTAAATTATTTTTACTTTGTTTTCATGTTATTCGCACCATTCTTAATCGGTAATTAGACAATTAATGTTTTTAATTAATTGTATCTTCTGAAAATGGTTGGTTTCCCCTTGATTAAATTATATTTTCAATTTTTTGGAGAGGACTTGATGGATTTGTGTTTTGTAAAACTTCATGGTGGCCCTTTATGGTGAAAAGTTTTTTATAATGGAATGGTTTGGTTTTTGTAAGCCTATTTTGATGTTAAAATGGTTAATTGTGTTTTCAAATGGGATTTGTTCATGAAAATCTTGATGATTATGGACCTTTGGATTTTTAAAAGTGCTTTCTTTTCAAATGTTGCCTTGAAAATGAGTTCTTGATTTGAATTATGGGTTGGATAATTGAAATGTGTTCCAATTTGCTTGTATAAGTGGTTGTTGTATGAAATTTTATGAAATGAATTGTTTTTGTGAGAATGTTGGAAATCCTATTTGGAGCCTTCAGATATTATGTGTGTTTCAGATATAAATCCTTTTGGCATCATTTGGTTTTGTTTTAGGACATGTTATTTTTTGTTTATGTGAGTACATATAACTTTTGATCTTGTGTTGGTCTTTTCCGCCTTAATTTTTGGTATATTTTGTTGTTATAGTGATTTTTTGGTCAATGACAGAGGGTGTGCATACATATACTAGTATATGTATGTATATATATATAATATAATATATATATATATATATATATATATATATATATTTCTTACAAGTATTTATTACCTCAAGGAGTGAAAAATAAGTGCATTGGATTATGCATATTTATATATATATAGGTATGAGCGTGTGTGTGCATGCCGATTATGAGTGGTTGACACCTTTTGAACAAGTGCCAAAGTTTTCGGAATTACCCATTTCTTCTTTGAGGTAGTTAAACACATGACTTTTCATTTACATTTTGTGTTAATTGATTCATTGTGTTTCAAATTTATTTATTAACTTGTTACCCACATCTATGGTACCTCTTGTTAGATTTTTATGACATTTTAATGTGAAATTATTCTATTAGAAATAGGATCTTACATGAAACATGACTTATGATCTGTTGTGTTTGTGCAAAAAGTGTATGATAAAATTTAAAATTAACATTAAAACCTAATTTATATGGGTTAGTGGTGTTTTACCCATTTATAAATTTGGTTATGTTGGTTTGGGAAATTTTTTGGGTTTTATATGTGAAATAATGTGTTTTCCATTGATGTGTTTTGTAACATGATTTTGAAAGAGCTTCTTGATTTGGAGACTTCTGTTGTATTTTATAAATGAGTGAAATGGGTTTTTTTTAGGAATATAAAGGGTGGATTTACTAAATTGGATTTAAAATGATTTGATCAGTTTAAGAGTGTCCCGTTTGATGAAGGCCCAAGCATAGGTGCATTAGGTTCACACATGGTTGTGCAATCAAGAGAAAATGGAACTCTAGAGACAGTCTCCCTCATGAGTACCTCTCCTCCACTAGTTTTTTTATTTTTCCTAAAATGATTCCATGTTTTCAAAAAATTGTTTAAGAGGTACTAATTGTTTTCCAATTATAACATTAAATGTGTTATTGCGGTTTGGCCTAGTCGCCCGTAAAACAAGGTTGGGTGTGTGTGTGTCTGAAAGTAGTAGTGTGTTCGCATTATTGTAAATGTTTGGTGTATTTTAATTTTGTTAATAAAAAATATTTTATCAATTTTTAAAACTCTTGATTTATGGGCCTATGAAATTGGGGATGATTTTCACCTATCGACCTTTCATGGTTCCGATTCTTTAATAATGTTTATAGCAGCACTCGTGTCAAATCCTCAGTGATGATACTTTTTAATAGTTGATTGTTATTAGTTGATTGTATTTTGATTGGGGGTTTTGTTTGAAGATAATAAAAGAAATAATTAATGGTTGGTGTTTTATTTATAAAGTTTATAAATATTGGGTTGAATTCATTATTAGGGAGTTAATCTTGTGGTATCCTAGATATTTTCATTATATTGCATTAAATTAACACCCACTTCACAAGATGACATTAATTGTAATTCCTACGTGTTAAGTATTTAATACAAGCATTAAATTAACTTAGGGTAATAATATAAATATGTACATGTTGATGGTAGTGTATTTATGTTTCCAATAATCCATGGAAACTTCATGTTAAACAAAACATGTCATTAATCCAAGACAGGTTTAGTCCAACATAAACAACGTTAATTTGATGATTATCCATCGAAAAAGTAATCTCAATCACTAAACATCCCAATATTTTGACACACCACAATGTTAGATTTACTCATCCATTAATATGGATATTAATATGGTAATATGTGATTATGGTGATTAATTATAAACAGAATAAATGGAACACGATAAGAAAAGAGTTGTGCGTCAAACACACACACGAACAAGGATGAGAATTAAAAACAGACTTTCTATTGAATTAAGAAGGAAAATAAGGGAAGGGGATTAAACTGTATTTAGCCTATTTTCAGAACATTAGTATTATTTAACAGAACATGGATGAGAAAAATAGATGAATCAGAAGAAGAAACATGCATTGAAATTATACTGAAATGAAAACATACTTACACAATTACAAATAAAAAGAAAACAAAATAACATGAAATCAAAGAGTGGAGGAAGGGTATCTCAAGTGAAAACTTTAGTATGGTAGGTCCTCCCAATCCTATGGAAAGGCTTTGGTTGTTTCAATTGCATTATCCTATCTTTTTAAATTCTAACCACATCCTAAGAGAAGAGGGGGTTGTATTTATTTCCAAAGGAGGTGGACTATTTTCATTCCAAATCTCCCCCTTTACATGTAACACCAATTTTTCCATCCATAAAACCTAATCTCGAGATATCCACTTCATTAAAATTTGTAGATACTAATTTCGTCAGATGACTCTCAAACATTGGAGGCATTTAGACGTATGGCACCATGGATATAGTGGTCAGTATAATCCATTTTAATATGTCCATTTCAATCCATACTTTTTCGAAGGCCAAAATGTGAATGGGTTTATAAATTGGAAAATTCCTTCAAATAAAATTAATATATTCTAAGGAGTTGGACAAACAAATATTATCTTTGACACTGAAACATTCCATCTTGATTGGTTGACTATATCATGAGAAATGTCATGAATAGTTTCACGATTTTAATTCCCGACCAGAATAGCGGGCTGGACTTCAAATCATCAGTTTGGCCCCTTGTTGTTGTTGTTGTTTTAAATTAATTTTTTATCCATAATTATTTTGGATAACCAAGAATATCTTGATTAGATTCATAAAATTTGAGCTTTGGGAATTATCCCAGTAACTCAATCATCATAGATTGTCCAGTTTCATCACAGATTCTTTAGTTCTTTTGTGTGGGTCATATGACCCTCCAAATTGACGATTTTTCCAATGGTAAATTATAATGGAATGTTGTAATTTGAAGAAATAACCCTAAAAAAATAATCATGCAATTTGGATAAGTATGATGATAGTTATTATTAAAACATTAAATAGACATGAATCTGGTTGAATTCCAATAGTGCTGTAAAATTATATTTAATATTTAAACATTAAAATTTCACAAAAACGTTGCACATTTCATATAAAATTAGTAATTTGAGTATATAATATGTTAATAAAATATTAATAACACAAATCCCCCACACATAAGTTTTTTCCTGTCCTAATATGCAACAAATATAAAAAAACATTACAAAATCATTCTCACTTGCAAACAATTATTAAAATTTAGTTTTCCACAATAATAGGAGGTTTAGATCATTTCACTCTTCCATATTGAGTTCCACAACAAACTATTACAGAAAAAGGTTATAAAATCAATTCATCTTTCATGCTAAAATTCAAAAACTGAAAATGTGGACACTTAATACTCACACCTCACAAGATAATAAAATTCATTAATGAAGGTTCACTCATTCACCAAAAAAATTGAAATGATTTGTTTTTGAAAGAGTTATCAGCTTCTATTACCTATCCTAAAGTACAAATGAATCAAGAGGTCTTTTGAAGGGTGTTTTCTGTGGAAATGGGGCGGTAGGATTTTAATATTCAATGAGTAGAAGGAGGGGTTGAACACAAACATGGGAAATGAAATGCACAATATTTTTGAAAGAAACCCTGGAAAGAAAATGAAATAGATATATACAAGGGAAAAATTGTGTGAATCAAGTCACAAAAGATTAAGATAATTTTAAGGGAATGAAAAGATATAATATTTACAAAACAAAAAACATCTCCGAATTACATAATAATATATAATGAAAGTGTTAATTTTTTTTCTTTCCATTTTTTCCATTTTTTTGTAATGTTTAACTTGAAAAGGATCTCACATTAATATCCCAAACCATGATTGATCTCCTTAAGACACTTATTTTAATAGTTATAAAAATATTATAGGTTGAAGAAGATTTATTTTTGACCCACCCAAGACACAACCCATTCTTTTTTGTTCTTTTCATTCTTATTTTTATTGAACAATTGTCAATAAAATTTGAAAAATATGTCATAAGCATACATAAATTCCCAAAAGTCACTAAATTAAAACCTCACACCCACAATAAAATGGATTCTTTCTCTCAAGAATAAGATAACATTTTGAAAACAAATAAAAGGGAACCTAAAATGAAACCCATTCCCCCCACTTAAATGTCAATAAATAATGGACTGAAAATCCATGAATATTTTGGGTGGGATAAGGTTTTGGGCTGGTAATGTAGCTATTAGTTAAAAGCATTCCATAGGCTCTGAAGGGATTTCAATGGCTGGATTAATATAAGTGTAATGTGAGGCAATTCGGAAATTGTGATTCTCACGAGGTTTAGAAAATGCCTCTATCATTTTAATGCACTCAAAACTAGGAAATTTATCTCGAAGGTACACAAACACAAGAATCACAATTGGGGGTAACAAAACACACATTTTAAAAATATGGCCATAGGTGGCCATTACATGAAATCTAATATTGTTCTTCAACGTGGGGGGAAATCATTTCCCAAATATAATATGGATCATTCCAATTTTTTTGGTTTTGACACAGTATTCTATATCCAAATATACGATTAAAAAAAATTTGAGATGAAACGATGTCTTTGGACTCCCCAAAATGGATAATCAAAATATAAAAAGTAGAAAGTGAGTAATCATAACTCTTGATTTTCCTTTTTCTTAAGTGATTTTTATTATTGTTTTTTACTTTATTTAGTTTTTTTATAAAGACACACCCACACAAAATATTAAATAAAAATTGTGATGTGGAATGTGGTAAAAAATGGAAGATAGGGGACGAAGAAGATCGAGGGAGAGAGAGGAAGATATAGAGGGAGAGTTAAATGGAAAGAGGTCCCCCCTTGTTTGGATTTGGTGGGTTTCCGTCCCCATCCAATTATGGGTCGATGGAAGTTTTGGATCTCATGGAAGTAGAGATAGTTCCTGGGATGTGTGTCCTCTCATGGTGTTGGTTTAACTAATTTCCATTAACTGTGAATTTCCATTTGGAAGAGGGGTCTTGGACTTCCACTACACAAATGGGTAAACATGATAAATAAGAAAAGGACCTTCTCAATGAGAATTAAGCATACCTAGTTGATGTCAAAATTTAGGGTTGAAGAGAAATACCTTTTCACCTACATGGAATACCTTTCTAATGATGTTTTTTATGGAGTAACTTAGCCTTTACAATTTACAGATTGGAATTCTCATAGTAATCACGTCGAATCTCCTCCAATTCAGTAATCTACAACAATACTTCTTCACCAGATATTTCATAATAAATATTACATGTTTTCACATCAAAAAATGAGTTATATTGGATTTTAACTGGTACGTGACACACTTTATAGAAAACGATCCTAAAATGAGGCATCCCAATGTTTGTTTTATAGGAAGTTCAATAATCCCAAAGTGCTTCACCATGTATTTCAGGTAAAGCTTTTTTGGTGGGCTTAACAATCCTCTCAATGAATCTTTTGACTTCTCTATTAAATGGATCAGCCATGAAATTTTTTTGGGGGTGATATTTTGTTGAAGACTTATGTATAACCCCATTAATTTTCAAAAGAGAATCCATGGTCCTATTACAAATATGGTTTTTTATGTCACTTATCAAGGACCCCGGTGTTCCAAATCAGTGTAAGATGTCTATCTTTATGAACTCACTAAAAGTATGTGAATCATCCTTTCTAGTTGATTTTTCCTCGACCCAACTAGAAACATAATCAACCGCTGGAAGACTGTATGAGAATCTATTGAAAGAGGAAATGTTCCCATGAAATAGGATCCCCAAACATCGAATATTTTAAATAAAATTAAAGGATTTAGGGGAATTTCATTTCTCTTTTAAATTGTTCCAAACAATAGGAAAGTGGGACATGATTGAAAGAACATAAGTGAGTCCTGGAAGAGTGAATTCTAGAAGAATCGAGAGTCTATGACCTTTCAATAGGTTCTTTGTGGTCCAATGTGGACACCTCCAAGAAATGAGTGATATAATTTTATGATGGAAGAATATTCATCTTCATTATAATATAACCTAGTTACCATGTTTTCCCTAGTTTTACAACGTTTATTCTCTTCCCCAAAATAGAATTTTGAATCATATTTCAACTTCAATTTATGTTCTTTTGAAAAAAAAAATTAGGAAAAACAAGAGAACCCATGTAATTAACAGTTACGAAATACCATGGTATTTTTGGAGTGATAGATGAAAGGTGCATAGTAGTGAATCGGGGATTACTAATTTCTGAATGAGAAGAATTAGGAATTCTATTCAAGGGATCATCCATAGGGTTTTCTTTTCCTGGTCTATCTTTGATTTCAATCTCAAAATCTTGGAGCATTATGATCTATCTTATTAGCCTCGGTTTGGAATCACTTTTCATGAGTGAGAACATTATACCAAAATTGTCTATAAAGATGATGATTTTGGCACCTAAGAGATAGGTTCATAATTTATCTAAGGCAAAATCGTCAACTAAAAGTTCATTTTCAGGGACAATGTAGTGATATTGAGTTTTATGTAATGTTTTTGAGGAATAATAGATGACATGAGGAATTTATTATCTTCTTTGACCATGAACATCCCCAAGGGCTCAATCAAAAGCTTCACATCTAAACTCAAACGGTAAGGACCAATATGGTTTTGGATTATCTAGGAAGATGTAAGATCAATTTTGAGATCAATTAAGGATCTCTTGGAAACCTCCTCAAAATTGAAAGTGACATCATTTTAGAGAATCTGAGAGAGTTGTAGTTAAATCCTACTGAATATATGGATGAATCACCTATAGAAACCAGAATTACTAAGGAATGAATAGATGTCTCGAACAGAGGTAGGATCAATATGTGATTTGATCACTTCAATTTTAGAAGGATCAACTTCAATGCCCTCTTTTGAAACCATGTACCCTAAAACAATTCCATTTCAAACCATATAGTGACATTTTTCAAAATTTAACACAAGGATAAACATGACATACTTTTGATGGTTTGGAGAGAGTGAATACCATCACGATTCAAATGACTCACCATAAATTTTAAATACATCCATGAAGACTTCCATGGAGTGTTCAATAAATTTTGAATAGATACTCATCACACACCTCTAGAATGTTGTAGGAGCATTGAAAAGTTGAAAATGCATCTCATATATGCAAATTATCCAACGGTGCTTTGAAAGTACTCTTTTCTTAGTCTTGAGGTGCGATTGGGATTTGTAAGTAGCCAGTGTATCCATCAAGAAATCAATTGGGTGACATTCGGGCTATTCATTCTAGCAATTGATCATGGAATGGAAGAGTCTATTGATCATTTCTTTTTTCTACATTGAATTTTTTATAGTCGATGCACACATGCCATTTATTTATAACATAGGTTGTGACTACCTCCCCATGTTCATTTGTGAAAATATTTATCCCAGCCTTTTAGGTACTAAATGAATTGGACTAACCCATTCACTATTAGAAGTTTGGTAGATAATACCATCTTGAAGAATCTTTGTGATATTTTCCCTAACTACCTCAAGGATGACTGTACTGAGTCTTTTTCATGGTAGTCTAATTGGTTTGGATGACTACTCAAGATGGATGTGATGCATGGAAAGATTAGGGCTGATTCCTGGAATGTCATCTACGGTCCATCCTAAGGCATTTTTATTTTACTCTAACACTTGAACATGTTTGGAATCCCCAGTTTCAGTATGTTATGTAGATATAATCACAAGATATTAGTGATCGTGGAAAAAGAATGCATATTTCAGGTTTTTGGGAAGTGGTTTTAGATCAGTATCATCTCCCATTTGTGGGTTAGACAACTCAATAATGGTGGAGGTCTTTCAGTTTCTTCATATTCATTTTCCTTAATACTGTTCAAGGTGGATAAATAGATATCATAGTTGATGTGGGATTCAAGTCATTTTTCAATATCCTCTTGATTTCTAGAGTATATGAATAAGAGTTCCACATCAAATTTAATATTTAAGACATTGTTAATCATTGTGCATATTTCAGAAGATACTTTATCACTATAACATAATGATCAGGATGGATTGGGGTTCAATTTAATCTCAGTTGGGTCGTCAAAATCATGTATTGTGAAAGAAGGGTGATCCTCATATGGGTATTATAAGGACCCATCCTTAAACATTAATTAATATTGAGATATTTCAAGAATACACATTGAGGATATTTTTAGGGTTAGAGTTTTAGAGAATTATATCATAAAACATGCATTACATTACACATTTAAACAAAGTGGTTACATAAAATATAGTATTCATTTTTACCATCAACGGAAACATATTTAAAATAAAACATGGATTCTTTCTTGACACTTCCTTGACACTACCATCATATCATGTACCTTTCCCTTGACCGGTGAAAAAACATTTCAAAAACTTGGGTTGAGCATTAATAGATCAGTAAGGGATAAAAAAATATTTAATGGAAACAAGAGTACATGTATACATAAGAATCAATAAAATCATGCTTTACCCATAAAACATAATCACTTCAACATACCTCATCAAATCATGAATAAATCATAGAAATCATAATACATAAAGGTAACTTGAGTCAGTCATAAAATTCTTACGTAGGGAGTAACCATCTTGGTTACATTTGGAATACCCATCACAGTATATTCCCTAAATCTCTTCGGAGAAACCTTAACGTTTCACCCCTTCACATTACCCAATGAATTGGAGAGCTATATTAGGCTCACATGCCGTTTGTTTATCACGGAACCACCCGTCTTCATAACAATGCCCAAGAACCATAACATAATCGTACCACAGAAAACATGTATAAAGGAAGCATAAAATTTCCACATTTCAATCACAGGATATCAATACAACACATTTATATAATAAAAACATTATGAAATCAATTTTCAATACCAAAAAAAGAAACCTAATACACGGTATTTATTTTTTCATTTAAAAAAAAGTTAGGTTATGGCTTGTAGAGGAAGCCGAAACTCAAATAATGGTCACGGTGGTAGAGAAGTCGTTGTCGCCACATACGTATGAAAAAAAATTCCTTTTGTCATTTAGTAAAACACTTCGTATAAAAGAAGATTCCTTTAGACTAGACATAAAAGTCACAGGGGTTTATACACCGTATAAAATAAAGTTGTGTGTAGTACAAAATATGCCTCAATGAAAGGAGATTGAGATGAAGTCCCTTACAAAGATAATTTTTAAATAAAATAGATCTATTATGTGTATTCACTATATGTAAACATAAAAAAAGTACATATACAAGATATGACATAATAATATCATTACATAATTTGAAAGTATGAGATTAACCCAAAGAATAGAAATTGGGTTAAGAAGTTCCCTTACCTCGGGTCCGACTTGACTCGATCGTTCTTTAATCTCCTGAATAATAAATTTGAGTTAATTTATACTTCATAAAGAACCTTATTCATGTTCATTATTCCTTTTATATCATTTATTACCATGTCATGAACACTATGTAATTATTTACGTTAATAATAGTCGTTTTAACAATCATTGGTACTTGAGTAAAAAATAAACTCTTTATAATTACAAGTTTGTTCATTGGGTAAAATATCCATTATATAAAGAATTATATTTATTATTTAGATATCATATATATCATATATATCCATTATATACATGCATTTATAATATTACATAACATTTAGAGTTAAGAAATGAAATGCACCGTTCATGGAGACGGTAAGCCGTACGTACGCATGAATGCTATTTCTATTTCTATTTCATATTTAATGGAATTAAAAAATAATGATACATATTAGTATTATAATTCCAGTATGTTATCATATTTAATATTATTAAATCTATGCTTTAAACTTACCACCTATGGTATTAACGAATCAAATCACTTTGAGGGCGCGGTAGTCCGCACTTCCCAAAATGAAGATATCGCGTTTACCCATAATGGAAACCATAAAGGTATTCCATAAATAATAAATACAGAAGCTTAAGGAAAACATAAACATATTATATATCATATATAAATATAGTGACATCTTAATGTCCACCTTTGATGTAGTTAAAAGAATATTGAACAATCATCGTTTCGTGAGACAGAAATTCACCATCCACAGAAACATTATGTTCATTAACCATTAGATGTAGGTGTGTGTAAGTGTAGCTTGAATCCTTCCTATAAAAACATCCTAGTATATAATATATACTAGAGTTTTTACAAAAGAAGTCAATAAAAACAGTTTAGGGGGCTGGAGAAGAAAAATAAAACAAAAGAACACAAGTGAAGACATTACCTTAAAATCGGGTAACTCCCATTGGTTTGAACCAAAAGGGTTTCTTTATGATCTTCCTGCCTAAGGTAAGGCTTCTAGGATGAGTAGAGGGATGTGGAGAGAAAAAATGATCAAACCTTGGACGAGCCAAAGGCTTTAGAGGTGTGGGTAAGGAGGTATAGGTGGATGCCTTTTATAAGAGCAGAGGAGGGGCACTCTGGGAAACGTATAAAATGTTACTTTATTTTCAAATGAGTTTCGAATTTTAAAGGTCCCACATTGATGTATTTAGAGGATAATGTGATAAGAGTTCGAAATCCACCCATCCAATAGGTTTTTGACATGTTTAGGTCTTATATTTTACATTATCTTTTCATTTTATTTAAATCGTTAAATAATGTGGTAATTTCTGCATCATCATGATGTCATAAATAATTTAATTTATTTAATGTATAAAAATTATAAAAAAAATATCATGATATAAGAAATATTATTAGATTTATAAAGAATATTTATAGTCAAAAATATTACTTGTATAACCCCATGAAATGTTTTTTTAGTAAAACAACATATGTTTGTGACATTTTCATTTTAACATTAAATAAAAAGTTATTAATGTCATTTTCCTATCAAAGTGGTTCCATGGGGTCCCCAAGTTGACCCATGGATTTTAATGGTCGGCCATGACACATAAAATAAAGTTAGGACATATTTCAAGGTCATTTCATATTATTAAAACATTATTTTTACCTTAAATTACACTAATTACCTCTAATCGCGATTAATAACTTAAAAGTTACTATTCACCAAAAATTATTTTAATCCCATTGAACCACATTTTACTTATTAATTTCAACCATGTATGTCAGATTTTTTAAATTCAAAACAAAAATGTGGTAAAGTACCATTTAAACGAAAAATCAGTTTTTATAACTACTACTTTGTGGTTTCACTATTCATCAAAAATTAAGGTTTTTCAGAAAAATACCAAAAATTCACCCTAAGCTATATTTGATATTCGGAATTCAAAAATGATGTCTATTTAACCAAATTCATAACATAGAAGTTTCATTAATTAATTTTATAATTAAATCCCACTGTCAAATCACACAATGTGTTTTTAAGAAACAATATCTATCAAAAGATTGACACTCGTTTATGTCCAATATCAAAGTGATATTAATTCCAATGACCACCATTGGATTAAATGGTAAAAATATATTCTAATTTCACTATAAAACAAATTAAAAAGATAATCTAACTATATAAATAAATTAGATTAAAAAGTGGTTTTGAATTAAAATACAACACTTTTTACTATTCATCAAAAAAATGAACATTATCAGAAAAATACCAGAAATTTATCCAAAGTAAATTTCAATGTCAAAATCATAAATAATAAGTTTATTTTGACAAATATAGATTATAAAATTGTTAATAGTTAGATTTAAAAATGGTTCGCCATCAAATGGCGGTAAAATAATCTTTTAAAAGTATTAGAGTATCCCATGCTTAAGATTGGATTTATTCTCGTTTTAAGCCTATAAAACACTATAAAATTCATAAATAGATGTAGATAAGAATATATATTATTAATTACTTACTTTGGATGTTACATCCTTCCCCCCTTTAGAAAATTGCATCCCCGCAATTTATTTACTTATCGAATAAGTGGGGGTGTTAATCCCTCATTGCATTTTCATATTCCCATTTTTCCTCTTCACTCATGTGGTTATTGCAAAAAACCTTTACATGATGAATCACCATATTCCACAAAACTTGCTCCCTATGAACAAGAATCTGAACTAGTTGTCTCTCATAAGATAGATTCACTTCCAACTGAACTACCTCTGGACTCAAAACATGAGATGGATCTGGCATATACTTTCTCAACATCGAAACATGAAAAACATTGTGTACTTGAGATAAACTCATAGGTAAATCCAATCGGTAAGCAACTGATCCAACATTCTCCAAAATTTCATATGGTCTAATTAACCTTGGGCTCAGCTTTCCTTTCTTACCGAATTTCATCAAACTTTTCGATGGTGAAAATTTGAGAAAAACAAGATCACATACCTTGAAA
The DNA here is from genome assembly GCA_963277665.1 of Viscum album. Lineage (NCBI taxonomy): Eukaryota > Viridiplantae > Streptophyta > Magnoliopsida > Santalales > Viscaceae > Viscum > Viscum album. The sequence continues at coordinate 992,004,424 of OY728146.1, forward strand.
GATAGACCCTTCCTCCGCTTATCCGCATAACTCTTCTGCCTGCTCTGTGTTGTTCTCATGTGTTTCTGAATCAACTGAACTTTTTCTACCATCTCTTCTACCAATTCTGGTCCCATCAACTTCCTTTCACCCACTTCATCCCAAAAATCTGGAGTTCGACACCATTTGCCATATAATGCCTCAAATGGAGCCATCTGTATACTGAAATGAAAACTGTTATTATATGAAAACTCAACCAAAGAATGATGTTGGTCCCAAATTCCCTGATAATCCATCAATCAAGCACGTAGAATATCCTCCAAATTCTGAATCGTTCTTTCTGACTGCCCATCTGATTGAGGATGAAAAGCTATACTAAAATTTAATTCAGTACCCAATGACTTCTGAAAGCCTTTCCAAAAGTTAGAAGTAAACCTGGGATCATGATCATATACAATAGAGAGGGGAACTCCATGTAACATGAATATCTATTTAAGATACAAATGAGAAATCTGATATAGGGAAAAGTATCTCATAGAGCAAGGAAATTAGCAGATTTAGTCAAGCGATCAACAATAACCCAGATTGCATTATTACCTCGAGGTGTCTTCGGAAATCCCACAACGAAGTCCATGGATATATTTTCCCATTTTCACTATGGCACTGGTAAAGGATGAATCATCCCTTTCGGTAACTTCCGCTCTACTTTAACCTGTTGACAAGTAAAACATTTCACAGTAAAATCAGAAATATCTCTTTTCATTCTATCCCACCAGTAATACTCTCGAAGATCTCTACAGATCTTAGTACTTCCTAGATAAACTGAAAACGGATAACTATGAGCTTCACATAACAACTCTCTCTTCAACTGTGAATCACAAGGCACACACAATCTCCTCACAAATCTCAAAACACAATCATTATCAATGTTGAATTCTGGCAACTTACTCTTCTGAACCCGCTGTACCTTTTTCTGCAACTCGTTGTCTTTCTTCTGTGCTTTCTTAATTCTATCTGATAGAGAAGATTTTACTGATACCTGAAAAAAAAAATAAGTACATCCTTCACCAAAAACTTCTATGAAAACATTCATCAAATCCTTAACCAAAGGATCATGTTCCAAATGCAACATTTTAAATGAAGCATTACTTTTTTGACTCAAAGCATCAGTCACTTTATTTGCTTTTCCCGGATGGTAATGAATTGTACAGTCATAATCCTTGATTAATTCTATCCATCTCCTATGTATCATGTTAAATTATTTCTGAGTGAATATATACTTTAAACTTTTGTGATCAGTATATATTTCAAACTTTACTCCATACAAATGATTCCTTCAAATTATTAAAGCAAAACAACAGCAGCTAATTCCAAATCATGTGTAGGGTAATTTACCTCATGAGTTTTCAAATGACGTGAAGCATATGCAATTACTTGATCATTATGCATAAGGACACAGCCAAGTCACTTCAAAAAAAGCATCACTGTATATAACAAACTCACCATTCCTAGAAGGAAGTTCCAAAACTGGATCATTCACCAATCTTCTTTCAACTCCTGAAAACAATCATCACATTATTTTGTCCAGATAAACTTAACACCCTTCTGAGTTAGCTTAGTCATTGGACTAGATAACTGTGAAAATTTCTCAACAAACCTTCAGTAGTAACCTTCCAAACCAAGAAAACTATGGATCTCTATTAAATTTGTGGGTCTTGGCCATTCTTCAACAACTTTTGTTTTATCAGGATCAACAGTTATGCCATTTTTTGAAACAATGTGACCAATGAAAGAAATTTGTTGCAACCAAAACTCACACTTGCTGAATTTTCCATACAGTTTCATTTCTTTTAATGTTTCGAAGTTAACCCTTAAATGACTTTCATGCTCCACTTTACTTTTAGAAAACACCAAAATATTATCAATAAACACAACCACCATTAATCACCTGATTCAACTGAGCCATCAGTGTAGTAAACTGCTCAATTCTGATTCTAACCATCTTTGGTTGCCGATTCGAATGGTCATTATACTTTGTATGCCTTCCTAGAAAATATGCTCGATTTCCTCTATGGAAAACCATCATTATCACATAAATATCTTAGGGTAAGCAACATGGTAATCTTTAAATGCTATATCATTTCAATCACACCATAAATTAATTTATAATTTAACAATTTTCCAACTCCTAAAGTTGTCTAAACTGACTTTTGATACCAAATATAAGTCCCCGGCCTTAAACATTACTTAATCATGAGATATTTCAAGAATAGACATTAAGGATCTTTTCAGGTTTAGAGTTTTAGAGAATTGGATCATAAAACATGCATTACATTTCACATTTAAACAATGTGGTTACATAAAATATCGTATTCATTTTCCCATCAACAGAAACATATTTAAAATAAAACATGGATTCTTTCTTGACACTTCCTTGAAACTATCATCATATCATGTACCATTCCCTTGACCTGTGAAAAAACATTTCAAAAACTTGGGTTGAGCATAAAAAGCTCTGTAAAGGATATAAAAATATGGAAAGGAAACATGAGTACATGTATACATAAGAATCAATGATGTCATACTTTACCCATAAAACATAATCACATTATCATACCTCATCAAATCATGAATAAATCATAGAAATCATAATACCTAATGTTAACTTCAGGCGTTCATAACATTATTACATAGGGATTAACCCTCTTGGTTACGTTTGGAATACCCATCACAGTATATTCCCTAAATCTCTTCGGAGAAACCTTAACGTTTAACACCTTCGTGTTACCCAATGTATTGTAGAGCTATATCGGGCACACATGCCCTTAGTTAATCACAGAACCATCTGTCTTCATAATAATTCCCAAGAACCATAACATAATCCTATCACATAAAACATGCATAAAGGAAACATAACATTTCCACATTTAAATCACAAGATATCAATACAACACCTTGATATAATAAAAACATTATGAAAACCATATTCAATGCCAAAATAAAAGAATAGTAATACATGGTATTTATTTTTTCATTTTAAAAAAAAGTTAGGTTATGGCCTGTAGAGGAAGTCGAAACTCAAATAATGGTCACAGTGGCAAAGAAGTCATTGTCGCTGCATACGTACGACAAAAAACATTCCATTTTTCATTTTGTAAAACTCTTCATATAAAAAAATATCCCTTTTGTTTAGACATAAAATTAAAAGGGGTTTATACACCGTATAAAAGAAAGTTGTGTATAATACAAAATATGCCTCAATGAATGGAGATTGAGACGAAGTCCCTTACAAAGATCATCTTTAAATAAAATAGATCTATTATGTGTATTAACTATAAGTACACATAAAGAAAGTACAGATACAAGATATGACAAAAAAATATCATGACATAATTTGAAAGTAGGAGATTAACCCAAAGAATAGAAATTGGGTTAAGAAGTTCCCTTACCTCGGGTCTGACTTGGCTCGATTGTTCTTTAATTTCCTGAATAATAAACTTGATTTAGTTTCTACTTGATTAAGAACCATTTTCAAGTTCAATATTCCTTTTATATCACTTATTACCATGTCATGAATGTAGAGACCCAAAGCTTGACGTACATTGAAATTACATTACATTTGCGAAATACTTAGTACATAACAAAAACACACACACAAGGATCGTAATAGTTTAGTGTCTTTGGAAACTCGGAATATAATCGTCTAATCCTGGTGAAAGATCTTCAACATCTCCCATAATGATCTTCATTTTCTTTATACCTAAAACCTTTCTTTATATCCCGGGGAAAAGTAAACATAAAAGGGTGAGCTCAAATTCTCAGTAAGGGTAAACAAAATAAATATCAATCACATCATATATATAAGCACATAAATTTTGGAAATCTTAACCTGTAAAAGAGATCATAATTTCATAACCAGGGATAACTCATGGCAGTGAAATGTAATCACAATAATCATAACATAGAACATTAAACCTTGTGCCATGCACACATAATCATAGAGAATCATTTCTTGTTAGTCAAGACTCATTGCCAAGACTATCTTAGTGGACAAAGTCCCATTCTGAACCGAGTCACCCTCGTTTCAGTCCTGTTTCACTGAAACGGTATAACCTACCATTCTAGACATGTCTATCTCATGAGATATAAAATCTTTACCCAATGCATTGGAGGGAGATATAGGTCCCACCCATCTCATAATGATACCATTCTTATGTGTGCCACAAAATCATAAACCATACATCATTGCATAACCCATGTAATAAAAATGAGAATCTTAAACATCATGACATCATAAAAAAATTCATATACGATAAAGGAATTCATAAAAATAATTCCATCACCACATAATCAAATCAATGTAATAATAGGGTTAAAAACGGAACCCTTTATTTTCTTAGATGGAAAATAATTTTGAGAAAACACTTGAACTTCGTTCTTGAGGAAAATATCATTTCTACTTAAAAAACACTTTTCCTTTCTTAACATGTCATTAAATTTTAATCTAAAAGAAGTTGATTAAACATAAAATTGAAAACTTGTAAATGAAGCTTCTTGGAAATAATGTTTTAAAAATCCATTCATGCCGTATAAGTTAAAAAACATTCTTCCCGTACTTTTGTCAAAAAAGTCAAAAAGTACCTCGTACGATAAACAACAAAATATTCCTTTCATATCTTTTAATAAAAACTCATAGAAGGGTAAAATAGGATTTAAACAATTGTAGGTGATGGAAATAATATTACATATTGAGGAAACATGGATGTGGATGATAAAATACACCCCAGTAAATACTAAAGTATAAACAATCTCAGATAAAAATGAGATTGTGATATTTCCCTTACCTTAGTTCTGATTTTCTTTGTAGGTGTCCGAACCTCCTGTATAATGATTTAAATAATGTCATTGACTTATTCCAGAATCATACTCATTGTTATGATATCATATATGGTTCACTTATGACTTTATATTACCCTTTCTTTTGTAAATTCTGTGTTAAAGAGCATTTTGGCTAAAATTGTTTCATTTGTCGTCCGTGTTTTGACTTGTAATTATTTATATGATTGCTTATATCATAATTACTTAATTACAGAATATAAAACATGATTTATATATAATATATATTCAGAATATACATATATATAATAAATTAGTAAATTGAATGAAATACACCGTTCATGGAGACGGTAGGCCGTAGGTACGCATGAACGCTGTTTTCATTTCCTTATTGAGTTGAATGGAATTAAGTAGATGACATATATATATACATAAATCCAGTAGCTTTATAATTTCATATATGTCATTATTATTTCTTATATATACTTTATATTCATTCTTAAATGGTTAACATGGAGAATTAATCTCATCGCGTCGTGGAGACGGTAGTCCGTACGTACGCACGAGCGATGATATCGTTTCCATAATTATTGAATTGAATTGGAGTGGATGATATAATATATCAGAATCAAGATGATGTTCTAATAACTATGTATAGTTATTCTTTACACCATTATACCCATCCATGTAAGGTGGTGGTGGAAAATAGATTACACTACGGCGTGGAGACGGTATTCCATACATACGCACGCGCAGTGATTTCTTTTTCCGTAGGATGGATAGATGGTGAAATAGGGTTGTTTCATACTTATAATAACATATCAGTATATGAGTGATACTGATGTTATTACTTCATAATGAAACAACCTAAGAAGAATAAGTGGAAGAAGAAATAATAATGAAAGAATCGGTAACGGACATTACCTCTTCTTTGAAATGCTTCTTTGAGACCTCCTTTTAGGGCACTAAAATGGGACTTTGAAGAATACAAGAACCTCTAGGATGTTTCTAGGGAAGTGGAGAAGGGAATTTGGCAGGGGTTGTCCGAGCTTGAAGGCTCAAAGTTGTGTGAGGAAAAGAGGGAGGAGGTTCTCTTTTATAAGGGAGGAGAGGGGCTCCTTGGGAAAAACTAAAAATATTATTTTCTTATAAAGTCATGTTCTCTTTTAAATAGCTCCAAATTGATTTATTTCGAGGATATGTTGGGGATGGGTCGAAATAGTCTCATCCAATAGAATTTATACATGTTTAGGTTCCTATTTTAACCTTATCATTTAGATTTAACATTAAGTTAAATAAGTTTACTTTTACCGTGTCCTCTTGTGTTCTTATACTATAAGGTTAATAAACTTACTATAAGCAGCCAAACGAACCCCAAGTTGTTTATTATTAATATATATAAACTTATCTAAGTCATTTGGCAAAACCATAGATTTTTAGGAATAAAATAACAATTACTAATATAATATTTGTTTTAAAAACTATTTTATGTCAATTTTGACACTATTTAGTAATTGATTTTTGTGAAAATCATAACAGAATTATATGTTCGAAAAAAGTTAAATAATGAAATACTAACATGTCATATTAACCTAGAAAATTAGTGGAATTCATAAAAAGTCACAAATTATATTTATTTGGGTATTTATAACATCAATTATGTCAATATTTCATTAATATGATAATTACTACATCATCGTTGTGTCATAAATAAATTAAATTATTTAAAGTCTAAAAATTACAAATAAAATACCATTATGTAGGAAATAGTTTTATATTTCTAATTCATATTTATAGTCGAATTTATCTTATGTATAACCCCATATTAAAAATGTTTTAGTAAATAAACTTTGATTTTAACTCTTTTAACCCTTCTTTAAATAAATTAATAATAAATGTCCTAATCTAATCCAAGTGGGCCTAAATGGTCATATTTTATTCCTAAGTTTGTTTTTGGTCGAATTACACTTGTCAAATAGAATTAGGACATGTGTTAGGGTAATAATAATATCATTTCTACCCTTAATTACCCTATTTACTTTTAACCGTGGTAAAAAAAGGTACAAAGTTACTATTCACCAAAAAATTATTTTCATCTCATTGAACCACATTTTACTTACTGAAATCAACCGTGTCTATCGGATTTTTGAAATTCCACTCACAGAAGCGGTAAAATTAAGTTTTATGAACAATTCAGTTTTTTTAACTACCACTTAGTGGTTTCACTATTCATCAAAAATGGAAAGTTTTCACAAAAATACCAAAAATTAGGCCTAAGCTATATTTGATATTATGAACTCAAAAATGATGTCTATTTTACCAAATTCAAAACATATCAGTTGAATTAACTAATTTAAAAATTAAATCCTGTCGGCAAAACAAATAGCGTGTTTTTAAGAGATAATAACTATCAAAAGATTGAAACTTGTTTATAACTGGTTTAAATGTGAAATTACATCCAATGACCATTATTGTATTAAATTGTAAAAATATATTCTAAATATACATTAAAACCACTAAAATTAATAATTTATCACTATTAATTATTTTGATTGAAAAAGTTGTTTTTCATTAAAATTTAGTAATTTCCACGATTCTTCAAAATATGAAAGTTATCCGAAAATTACCAAAATTTCACCCTAAGCTAATTTCGATATTCTGAATCCAAAAATGAAGTCCATTTTGAAAAATAAAATTTACAAAATTTCAAAAATTGGTTATTACTCTTCATAACGGCTAGTTTTAATAATATTTTAATAGCATATCGTTGTTTAGTGAAACTCGGTATTGCGTACTACACACGCTATCAAGGAAGGTCGCGATTGTGTGTAATGAAAGGCAAGTCAAGGATGCGTGTTGAGAAAGCTCCTTTTGGTGTAGTGTACAACACAATACATTAATGAAATTAAAAAGAATATTTTTCATAAAATCTCGGGGTGTTACATTCTACCCACCTTAAAATGAATTTCTCCCTCAAAATTCGTCGGGGTTATAAATGGTTTAATATTCGAAAGTTTCTTTAATAGATACCCACATCGTTAAAAGGAATACCAAAACCAATCTTTAAAAACAAAAGTATGAAACGTAACGGTTACCCAAGTAAACTAATCACTGGGTTTCCACATAGGTGAAAATATGGATATGGAAGAGAAATCTAACCATCATGTTCTGATGGAGAGTGGTAGAGAACATGGCTATAGAAAAGCTATCAATCACAAAGCCATAAATTTGTGACGATCGAAGGTACCATCTAGTTCATTAGATATAAGAGCACTAAGACAAAATTTATGGTTTTCAAGATTATTTCCCTAAAGTTGATGAAATTGGAATTAGAAGAAATACTTTCGGGATTTTCGTATATTCTCACCGTTTGTCGTTATTTGGAAAATTTCCACTTCATCTATTAAATAAATGAAGTTGAATTTGTCATTCGTGATGTGTTAGCAGATCATGTGATAGAATTATGGGTCATTCCATCTCTTTCAAACAAAAGGTTAGCAAAAGTTATAAGTCCATCTTATGGTTAATCGTATATGGTTCCAAAAATGAACTTATACTTCATATATCATACCTCTTAATAAAATAAAACTAGTTTCTAGTAACCAGGCACTTCATGTAGGCCAGTGGTAGGCAATAAAGGCCAGTCGCACTTCGTTTGTGGGTTCGATTCCCACAGCCTTGTCCGACGTGATGGGCTGTCGCCCGTCCTGCAGGTTGTCCTTTTTCTAAAACTATATTACTATAACATCTCATCAATAGTATTTAAAAAAATTCTATCCTTAAACGATACTAACTTATGTCCAACATAATCCATTCCAATCTTTAGGCTTATCCATAATACTGCAGTCCACTCTCATAATATAGTGAAAATGATTACCAGAGATTTAATACCATCGTTGATCCCCATATATCATAAGATATGTCTTGTTGGTCACATTCCAAACATTCAAAGGCCTTAATCATGTATTCTATTGAATACCCATTAAACCTTAGTGAAAACATGAATGTAGTTAAAAGTTAACACTTTCCACATACCAAAATCCTCAAAATTCTATATACTCAAACTATGATATCACTTAGTCCTTATATCAATCATGAGCTCATGAATACTATTATGCGCATATCATCTTATTTCCAAAAATATCTCAATCACTTTGAATACCACATTAGACCAATACATAAATATTCCAATACTCCATGATACAACATTATTTTGGAATCCCATTACATAAACACTTAATCATATTACCACATCGTTGTCATATTCAACATCGCCAATAGTGATCGCATGTGACTTCCCTTTGTCCTTTGCCTTAAGCAGTTTCTCATGTCGATCATCACTAACCCTTGGATTAGGGAATTTATTAGCATAATGCCCCCATTTCATTGCACTTGAATCATTGAAGTGTTTGTGGTGCGTTCTCTGTAGTCTTTGCTTTATTCACATCATTAGAAACCCTTTTTTCATTACTTTGACACTCAGCTTCTCGATGACCTTCTTTTCCACACTTAAAACATTTTCTAGTCCCTTTAAGACCATCTCCACCATGATTCTTTCCACACTTTGAGCATAAGGAAACATTCATCTTCTTTTCACCATTATTCTGAGATTTCTCCTTGAACTCCATCTTTCGTTTCTTGTCAAAACTATGAGATGGATAAGTAACACCAACTTCCATTTCTACCTTGATAATACAACGCACAATTTCTTCACAGCTACTGAAGTCTCTTATAGCTAATGCCCTTCGAAGACTTGGTTTTAATCCACTGAAGAATCGATCAACTTTACTTTCAGGTTGGATGATAAATCCAGATGCATACCTTGCAAGCCTTGTAAAATTCACTTCGTATATACCAACAGATTCATCATCCTTTTGCTTTAGTTCAAGAAACTACTTCTCAAAATTTGTTCGAAGAATACGAGGGAAGTACTTATTGAAAAATAAGTTCTTGAACTCGTTCCATTCCATGGACTCAATTTCATCTCTTGGACTCGTATTCTAGATAAGATTCCACCATTGATCAGCTTCACCTTCCAAACGATATACTGCTAAGATGACTTTATCATGTTCAGAACATTGAAGAACTGAAAATATCTTTTCAGTAGTACTGATCTATTGTTCAGCAACAAGTGGATCGGAAGACCCACTGAAATAAGGTGGGAGTTGCCTCATGAAGGACTCAATAGAATATTGTTCCCTTCTATGCTCATTTGGAAGTCCAAAATGATTCATAGCTTGTGTAAGTATAACAATAAGATTTTGCACTCCATCTGCCATAACATTTGTTTGTTCAGGAGGAAAGTCATTGCATTGTCCATTTCATTGATCAACACAGTTCTTCGGGTTCCAGCCATCATGTAAAACCCAAAAAGAATAGTGTGAGAGGAAAAAATAATGCTAGGGAAAACAACATAGTAATGTGGGAGTACCATCAATATCTAACATCTTAGGTTAAATTATAAGATCTTTAGTGCAATTCTAGGACTATAACCTATACGTATACATAACCTTAGAGGCATCCCTAGACATACCATAGAAATATCTCTAGGGATCTCACTAACGGTTTCGCATCCTAGTTTCCAAAGGTTGACTAAACCTTTCCTCTGATACCAATTGTAGAGACCCGAAGCTTGAAGTACATTGACATTACATTACATTTGCGTAATACTTAGTATATAACAAAAACACACACACAAGGATCGTAATAGTTTATAGTTTTTGGAAACTCGGAATATAATCTTCTAATCCTGGTGAAAGATCTTCAACATCTCCCATAAAGATCTTCTTTTTTTTGTACCTAAAATCTTTCTTTATATCCTGGGGAAAAGTAAACATAAAAGGGTGAGCTCAAATGCACAGTAAGGGTAAACAAAAGAAATATCAATCACATCATATACATAAGCACATAACTTTTGGAAATCTTAACCTGTAAAAGAGATCATAATTTCATAACTTGTGATAACTCATGGCAGTGAAATGTAATCAGAATAATCATAACTTAAAACATTAAATTTTATGGCATGCACACATAATCATAGAGAATCATTTCTTGTTAGTCAATACTCATTGCCAAGACAATCTTAGTGGACAAAGTCCCTTTCTGAACCGAGTCACCCTCGTTTCAGTCCTGTTTCACTGAACCGGTATAACCTACCATTCCAGCCATGTCTATCTCATGAGATATAAAATCATTACCCAATGCATTGGAGGGAGATATAGGTCCCACCCATCTCATAATTATACCATTCTTATGTGTGCCACAAAATCATAAACCATACATCATTGCATAACCCATGTAATAAAAATGGGAATCTTAAACATCATGACATCATAAAACAATTCATATACGATAAAGGAATTCATAAAAATAATTCCATCACAAAATAATCAAATCAATGTAATAATAGGGATAAAAAAAGAACCCTTTATTATCTTAGATGAAAAATAATTTTGATAAAACACTTGAACTTCATTCTTGAGGAAAATATCCTTTCTACTTCAAAAACACTTTTACTTTCATAACATGTCATACAATTTTAAACTAAAAGAAGTTGATTAAATATAAAATTGAAAACTTGTAAAGGAAGCTTCTTGGAAATAATGTTTTAAAAATCCATTCATGCCATATATGTTAAAAAAACATTCTTCCCGTACTTTTGTCGAAAAAGTCAAAAAGTACCTCGTACGAAAAACGACAAAAGATTTCTTTCATATCTTTTACTAAAAACTCACCAAAGGGTAAAATAGGATTTAAAAAATTGTAGGTGAATGGAAATAATATTAAATATTGAGGAAACATGGATTTGGATGATAAAATACACCCCAGTAAGTACTAAAGTATAAACAATCTCTGATAAAAATGAGATTGTGATATTTCCCTTACCTTAGGTCCGATTTTATTCGTAGGTGTCCGAACCTCCTGTATAATGATTTAAATAATGGCATTGACTTATTCCAGAATCATACTCATTGTTATGATATCATATATGGTTCACTTATGACTTTATATTACCCTTTCTTTTGTAAATTCTATGTTAAAGAGCATTTTGGGTAAATTGTTTCATTTGTCATCCGTGTTTTGACTTGTAATTATTCATATGATTGCTTAGATCATAATTACTTAATTACAGAATATAAAAAATTATTTAAATATAATATATATTCAGAATATACATATATATAATAAATTAGTAAATGGAAAGAAATACACCGTTCATGGAGACGATAGGCCATACGTACGCATGAACGCTGTTTTCAGTTCCTTATTGAGTTGGATGGAATTAAGTAGATGAAATACATATATACATAAATCCAGTAGCTTTATAATGTCATATATTACATTATTATTTCCTATATATACTTTATAATCATTCTTAAATGGTTAACATGGAGAATGAATCTCATCGCATCGTGGAGACGGTAGTCCATACGTACGCACGAGGGATGATATCGTTTCCATAATTATTGAATTAAATTGGAGTGGATGATATAATATATCAGAATAAATATGATTTTCTAATAACTATTTATAGTTATTCTTTACACCATTATACCCATCCATGTAAGGTGGTGGTCGAAAATAGATTACACCACGGCGTGGAGACGGTATTCCGTACGTACGTTCGCGCGGTGATTTATTTTCCGTAGGATGGATAGATGGTGAAATAGGGTTGTTTCATACTTATAATATCATATCAGTAGATGAGTGATACTGATGTTATTACTTCATAAAGAAACGACCTAAGAAGAATAAGTGGAAGAAGAAATAAATATGAAAGAATCGGTAACGGACATTACCTCTTCTTTGAAGTGCTTCTTTGAGACCTACTTTTAGGGCACTAAAATGGGTCTTTGAAGAAGACCAGAACCTCTAGGATGTTTATAGGGAAGTGGAGAAAAGAATTTGGCAGGGGTTGGCCTAGCATGAAGGCTCAAAGTTGTTTGAGGAAGAGAGGGAGGAGGTTCCCTTTTATAAGGGAGGAGAGGGGCTCCTTTGGAAAAACTAAAAATATTATTTTATTATAAAGTCATGTTCGGTTTTAAATAGCTCCAAATTGATTTATTTTGAAGCTAAGGTTGGGATGGGTCGAAATCCTATCATCCAATATAATTTAGACATGTTTAGGTTCCTATTTTAACCTTATCATTTAGATTTAACATTAAGTTAAATAAGTTACTTTTAGCGTGTCTTCTTGTCTTCTTATACTATATGGTTAATAAACTTACTATAAGCAGCCAAACGAACCCCAAGTTGTTTATTATTAATATATATAACCTAATATAAGTCATTTGGCCGAACCGTAGATTTTTAGGAATAAAATAACAATTACTAATATAATATTTGTTTTAAAAACTATTTTATGTCAATTTTGAAACTATTTAGTAATTGATTTTTGTGAAAATCATAACAGAATGATAATTTCGAACAAAGTTAATTAAATCAATACTAACATGTCATATTAACCTAGAAGATTAGTGGAATTCATAAAAAGTCTCAAATTATATTTATTTGGGTATTTATAACATTAATTATGTCAATATTTCATTAATAAGATAATTACTGCATCATCATTATGTCATAAATAAATTAAATTATTTAATATCTAAAAATTACAAATAAAATACCATTATGTAGTAAATCTTTTTATATTTCAAATGAATATTTATATTCGAATTTATCTTATGTATAACCCCATTTTACAAATGTTTTAGTAAATAAAATTTGATTTTAACTCTTTTAACCCTTCTTTAAATAAATTAATAATAAATGTCCTCATCTAATCCAAGTGGGCCTAAATGGTCATATTTTATTCCTAAGTTTGTTTTTGGTCGAATTACACTTGTCCAATAGAATTAGGACGTGTGTTTGGGTAATAATAGTATCATTTATACCCTTAATTACCCTATTTACTTTTAACCGTGGTAAAAAAAGTAAAAAGTTACTATTCACCAAAAAATTATTTTCATCTCATTGAACCACATTTTACTTACTGACATTAACCGTGTCTCTCGGATTTTTGAAATTCCACTCACAAAAGCTGTAAAATTAAGTTTTATGAACATTTCAGTTTTTTTAACTACAACTTAGTGGTTTCACTATTCATCAAAAATTGAAAGTTTTCACAAAAATACCAAAAATTAGGGCTAAGTTATATTTGATATTATGAACTCAAAAATGATGTCTATTTTAACAAATTCAAAACATATCAGTTGCATTAACTAATTTAAAAATTAATTTCCATCGTCAAAACAAATAGTGTGTTTTAAAGAGATAATAACTATCAAAAGATTGAAACTTGTTTATAACTGGTTTAAATGTGAAATTACATCCAATGACCATCATTGTATTAAATTGTAAAAATATATTATAAATATACTTTAAAACCACTAAAATTAATAATTTAACACTATTAATTATTTCGATTGAAAAAGTTGTTTTTAATTAAAATTTAGTAAATTTAACTATTCATCAAAATATGAAAGTTATCCAAAAATGACCAAAATTTCACCCTAAGCTAATTTCGATATTCTGGATCCAAAAATGAAGTCCATTTTGAAAAATAAAATTTAAAATATTTCAAAAAGTGGTTATTACTATTCATAACGGCTAGTTTTAATAATATTTTAATAGCATATCGTTGTTTAGTGAAACTCGGTATTGCGTACTACACACGCTATCAAGGAAGGTCGTGATTGCGTGTAATGAAAGGAAAGTCAAGGATGCGTGTTGAGCAAGCTCCTTTTGGTGTAGCTTACAACACAAGACATTAATGAAATTAAAAAGAATATTTTTCATAAAATCTCGGGGTGTTACAATGAACACTATGTAATTATTTAAGTTAATAACGGTGGTTTTAACGATCATTGGTACTTGAGTCAAAAATAAACTCTTTATAATTACAAGTTTGTTCATGGGGTAAAATATCCATTATATCCTGAATTATATTTATTATTATGATATAATATATATCCATTATATACATGCATTTATAATATTACATAACATTTAGAGGTAAGAAATGAAATGCACCGTTCATGTAGATGGTAAGCCGTACGTAAGCATGAACACTACTTCCATTTCTATTTCATATTTAATGAAATTAAAAAATAATGATACATAATATTATTATAATTACAGTATGGTATCATATATAATGTCATTAAATATATCCTTTATATGTACCACATATGGTATTAATGAATCAAATCACTTGAGGGGGCGGTAGTCCGCACTTATTAAATTGAAGATATCGCGTTTACACATAATGGAACCCATAAAGGTATGAAATAAATGAACAAAACAGAAGGTTAAAGAAAACAAAAACATATTATATATCATATATAAATATAGTGACATCTTAATGGCCACCTTTGAAAGTGTTAAAAGAATATTGAACAATCATCGTTTCGTGAGGTAGAAATTCACCATCCACAGAAACAGTATGTTATTTAACAATTAGATGTAGGTTTGTGTATGTTTATATTGAATCATTCTTCTAAAAAAATACTAGTATATTTAAGATACTATAGTTGTTACAAAATAAATGAATAAAAAGAGTTTAGGGGGTTGGAGAAGCAAAATAAAACAAAAGAACACAAGTGAAGACATTACCTTAAAATAGGGTAACTCCCTTTGGGTTGAACCAAAAGTGTTTCTTGAAGAGCTTCCTGCCTAAGGTAAGGCTTCTAGGATGAGGAGAGGTATGTGGAGAGGAAAAATGATCAGAGCTTGGCCGATCCAAAGGCTTCAATGGTGTGGTTAAGGAGGTAGAGGTGGGGGCCTTTTATAAGCGGAGAGGAGGGGCACTCTTGGAAAGGTATAAAATGTTACTTTATTTTCAAATGCGTTTCAGATTTTAAAGGTCCCATATTGATGTATTGCGAGTATAAGGTGATAATAGTTCTAAATACACCCATCCAATAGGTTTTTGACATGTTTAGGTCTTATATTTTACATTATCTTCTCATTTTATTTAAATCGTTAAATAATGTGGTAATCGTTGCATCATCATGATGTCATAAATAATTTAATTTATATAATGTATAAAAATTATAAAAAAAATATCATGATGTATTAAATCTTTTTATATTTCTAATAAATATTTATAGTCAAAAATATGACTTTTATAACCTCATGTAAAAATTGTTTTAGTAAAACATCACATGTTTGTGACATTTTCATTTTAACATTAAATAACAAGTTATTAATGTCATTTTCCTACCAAAGTGGCTCCATGTGGTCCCCAGGTTGACTCATGGATTATCTTGGTCGGGCATGACACATCAAATAATTGTAGGACATGTTCCAAAGTCATTTCATAATATTAAAACATTATTTTTACCTTAAATTACACTAATTACCTCTAATTGTCATTAAAAACTTAAAAGTTACTATTCACCAAAAATATTATTTTAATCCCATTGAACCACATTTTACTTCTTAATGACAACCATGTATGTCATATTTTTTAAATTCAAAACACAGAGGTGGTAAACTTCCATTTGAACAAAAAATCAGTTTTTGTAACTACCACTTTGTGGTTTCACTATTCATCAAAAATTAAGGTTTTTCAGAAAAATACCAAAAATTCACCCTAAGATATATTTCATATTCAGAATTTAAAAAATATTTTTATTTTACCAAATTCATAACATAGAAGTTTCATTAATTAATTTTATAATTAAATCCCACTTTCAAATCAAATAGCGTGTTTTTAAGAAACAATATTTATCAAAAGATTGACACTCATTTATGTCTAATCTCAAAGTGATATTAATTCCAATGAACACCATTGGATTAAATGGTAAAAATATATTCTAATTTCACTTTAAAACCAATTTAAAAGATAATATAAATATATAAATAAATTAGATTAAAAAGAGGTTTAGAATTAAAATAAAACACTTTTCATTATTCATTAAAAAATGAACATTATCAAAAAATACCAGAATTTATCCAAAGTAAATTTCAATGTCTCAATCATAATGAATAAGTTTATTTTGACAAATATAGCTTATAAAATTTTCAAAAGTTATATTTAAGAATCGTTCTCCATCAAAAGGAGGTAAAACAATCTTTTAAAAATATTAGAGTATTCCAGGCTTAAGATTTGATTTATTCTCGTTTTAAGCCTCTAAAACACTATCTAATTCATAAATAGACATAGATAATAATATCTATTATTCATTACTTACATGGGATGTTACAGGTATCGCATGGGTTGGAAAAGGATGAACTTGGCTATTTGGTCAGAAAATTCAATGGATAAGATGCATGAATGGACATCAATCGTGGTTCTCATATCCATTTGGAATGGTCCTCCTAGAATTACTGGAGATTGAGATGAGTTTGTATCACCTTACATATCAAGGATATAGAAATCAGTGGGGAAGATAAGATTATTCACTTGAACTAGGAAATCCTGGATTGTACCCTCAGGACTAGTAGTGCTTCGATTTTCCAATTGAAGAACAACACCCGTTAGATGTAAGGGAACTAGATCAAGGTTGGAGAACATGGCTTTGGGAATGACAATAATTGAGGATCCCTGGTCTATGAGTGAATGATCAACGTTGGAACATCCAATTTGGAATGGAACTGTAAAGGTCTCTGGATCATTGCACTTTAAGGGAATAGACTGGTTGGTGGAAATATTTTCGAAGGACCTAAGCTGCCTCTTGGGGATGCACAATTCATTAAGAAACTTGTCATACATAGAAAATTGTTTTATGGTATCAAAGATGGGTATGTTCACTTCAGCACGTCTAAACATGTCAAGAATTTCAGGATTGGTTTCAAAGTACATCCTTGGTTTAGAAATACCTTGAGGAAAAGAAATTGGATTCCAAAGGGGAATGAAAGGAGGTTAGGGAATGGATTCAGGTTCCTTGTCACAGTTCTTTTTCTTTTGATTTTCTAGGTAAACAATCAAGGGGGTGGAAGAATTAACATGAGTAATATCAATTGTATTACCAATTATACTTTTAATTGCACTTACATCACTCTTGGTGTTGGGTAATGGTTGAGGAGGGAGTTGGGAAGAATATAATTGTTGCGGATGGATCTGGTGGGATGCAAGTTGAGCAATTTGGGTTTTAATTTTTTTAAAGATGGAACAGGTGAAGGATGCAACATCTTCCTCTGCACATTCCCATTGTTTTATTGGGATAAGAGTCTTGTACAGAGCCTTGATTTTGATTCAGTTAAAAGTGATTGTATTGGTTTGGGAATTGAGAAGGCTGTCTATGACACTGGAATCCAGAAGGATGGAGAGGAAGATTGATCCTTCAAGGTTGGGGAACAAAAGTGAATAGTCGTTGAAAGTTACCCCCACCTTGAACATATAGTAATTTAATGTGGTTGTAAAGACCCGTAATTTATTTGGGAATTTTTTTTCTTAAATACAATGAAATTTTTAGATGTTTGCAAAAATTGACGGCGCGTGATTTTGAGGCCCGGTGTGCCTGGAATCAACTTCTGAAGTTTTGTTCGGGTATGTTTAGTAAACGTACGAGCGGGTTTTTATAACTTTTGAACCAGTGCTCAGAATTGAAATATGAGGTCACTGTTGAACTCGTGGCACCAGTATTCTCTTAAGAAAACTTTCTTCTCGACAGAATTTGGTCGAGGGTGGAAGAGAGTTTTTGGGTTTTTCGTGGAAATAATAAAATAAAACAACGCATGTTTTATTTTATAATAACCACCCATGTGGAAGTTAGAGGTGGGGACCACCACACCTTAACCTCCCAGGAGAGGTTATGGTAGTGGGGCCCAATCGAACCTATCCTCCCTCGTGAGGTTACAGTGTGGGGACCACCCAGGAATAACCCCCCCCCCCCAATTAAATGAGGGAAACCAATCAACTCCCTCATAAATGAGGTATAGTCTTTTGACCTCCTCTACTCAATTAATTGTGCCGAAGCACCAATTAAATGTTCCTACCATTCTCTTGAATAATTATGCCACCCACCATAATTAATTTGGATTTTTGAATTCTCGCCAACTATATAATAGATGGCATAATCTTTTATTTTGGAACCTTTTGGAATTTTGGTGGAATTTGGGAGAAGAGAGAGAGCTTGAAAGAAATCTCCCAACGAAGAATGATCCCAACGAAGAACACCGATGAGGGACGCCTCGACTAAAAAAAACGATCTTCTTCAACCTTCATCCTCGAACACCTACGGATGTGGGACGTCTTCGATGATTGACCTTCCCTCCTCATCGTCGTCGAAGAACCGACGCACGTGCTCGATATTGGAAGAGTGCGGCATACACGATGAATGACAACAACTCCGTTTTCTTCCCCGCGACTCCATCAACAAACAATGAACAAGTAGGGGTTTTATTTGAATATTATATTATTCCTTTAATTCATCCCTTCTAAGACAAATAATTTTTGTGGATGATTTTCCTTGCGGGTTAGGAATTGTTTTTGTGGGAAGGTGTGGGGTGTTGATATACTTTTCTTCTTCTATTATATTTTCTTGTGAGTTATTTGTAATTTAAGAAAGATTTGGTCCCCTTGCTACCACCCTAATCATAGAGGGTGAGGGAAAAACCAACATGGACCGACTCCACAACCATTCTTTTTTGTGATGTTCTCCAGCATGGGGATGAGGCGACAAGACGACAAATTCGACGCAGTCAACGACCGCGCTACCCGTGGCCACCACAACCCACGCCCCCCGCCGGCCTTGCCATCCACCAGCCGAACCGGTCCCGGCCACCCAGTCTACCGGACGAACTGGATCCGCTGCCTCGGGCAGAACTGCGATGCCCTCCTGGCCGCCTATGCCTCCCAGCCCCACTGACCGGCCTCGCCACTGCTGAACCGCGCCGGTCCTGCTGGCCTGAACCGTGTCGGTCTCACCGGCCTGAACCATGCTGGACTGTAGCTTCCCTCACGGCGCCCTGGCCGATCCACACTAGCCTGAGGCCCCCCTCACGGAGCCCCGGACGAAATGTGCTTTCCCCACTTGCACGAACCGCACCGGCCTCCAGCCTCTACGTGCCACGCACGCCCCGTGCGCCCTACGCCGTTGCTGGATGAACCAGCCTCAGCCATCCAAGATGATCCATCTAAGTCGTACCCCTCGCGGCACTAGCCGCATTGGCCCCGACATCCCAAGCCGAGCCACCGAGTCGTTCCCCACACGTGCTTGGCCGAGCTGGCCTCCCGTGCCCTTCGCGACGCCTTCAGGCTAAACTGACTTTACACCGACCTGTGACCGGTCCACGCTCTCACGACCGGTCCATTCCCTCGCGCTACTCACGACCCTCACGCCCTGCTGGGCTCAGCCCAATGGGCCGAGCAGAACCTGAACCATGTCGACCCAGACTAAGTCGGGCCAGGTTTGACCAATCGGGTCGGACCAGACCCAGGCCTACTACCTACCCTTTACTTTGTTTTGTCCATATCTTTGGCACCAGACGTCCATTTGAAGAACTGTCAGTGGTACTCGTATTCCTGGAGCACGACATTTCCTTAGTGTATACCCCACTGGTGTACTGGGTATAGTTAAGATATGGTCAGGTTGGATCGAGCACGAATCCAACCGGCCCCACAGAATAAAAGGATAATAACTCACTGACCGATCGTTCGATTAATGCGTCGTCAGTTTCCTTGTGACCCCTATGATGTGGCGGACCTTTGGGATACATCATCATTGGAATTTTGTGGAAGTTGATGTATTGACACTTAGATTGAGAAGCAGAAGCTCCCGAAATTAAGCGTTCTTTGTGCGAGAACCCTGTGGTTGGATGCTCTATTACTACTATTCCAGGATCCTACAAGGGTTCGACAGCTCTGAATACTATTCTAGGATCCTACATGGGTTCGACTGCTATGAAAACTATTCCAGGATCCTACGTGGGTTCGACAGCTCTGACTTATATTCTAGGATCCTATGTGGGTTCGACAACTCTTACTAATGTTCTAGGATCTTACGTGGGTTTGACAACTCTGACTACTGTTCATGGATCCTACGTGGGTTCGACAGCTCTATCTACTGTTCTAGGATCCTATGTGGGTTCCACACCTCTTAATACTATTCGAGGATCCTACATGGGTTTGAAAGCTCTGACTACTATTCCAGAATCCTACGTGGGTTCGACAGCTCTAACTATTGTTCTAGGATCCTACGTGGGTTCGACAACTCTGATTACTATACTAGGATACTATATGGGTTCGACAGAGAAGATTATTTAGTGGCTACATCAAATCATCTCTATCTCTCTACATAAGGTGTATATCATTGTGAGTTGAGTCAATAACATTTTTGTTTACCTCATGATTTTGATGGGTTCCTTGATAACTTAGGTATATGTATGGGCATATAACTAAGTGGGGTTATCTATTGATTTCATTCATTGTGGGTTATCCTTGTTAAATTTTG
This sequence comes from Viscum album, assembly GCA_963277665.1. Lineage (NCBI taxonomy): Eukaryota > Viridiplantae > Streptophyta > Magnoliopsida > Santalales > Viscaceae > Viscum > Viscum album. The sequence goes on from OY728146.1 coordinate 992,025,639, forward strand.
TGATACCTTGGGGGTCTCAGGGTCCCTACTGAGTATCGTTATACTCACCCTTGCACGAGCTATTCCTGCACCTCATTGTGTTGGATGCCGACGACCGACAATGCTGATCGAGGCTGAGAGTATCAGGACTAGACGGTACCCGGAGTTGGACCTTACTATGAGTCGGTACATGGAGGAGACTGACAGATGTAGAGTATTGAGGAGGCTATTTATACTTACTCTTACGGTGGGAATTCCCTACGATGACCCAACAACTGTTGTTCCTTTGATCAGTTGTCCTTGTACATTATAGTTGGTCTTGTATTTCCGGCCCCATAACTTTTAAACACTCTTTTGTTATATAGTTTAGCTAGTGTTTTTTATATAGTTGTGTGTTTTTATATTTCATAAAGGAAAATCCTTCCCAGTTTTATGGAATTATGACTTTGGTGCTAGTCACCAGCCCCTGGCCTATGGAAGGCGGGCTGAGTGTAGTCATGACACGGGCCCCGGGGGACGGGTCGTGATAAATTGGTATCAGAGGAGTCAGTTCTACCGCATAACTTATGAATCTGATATTTTTCTGTGAAGTAATAGTGTCAAGGGTACAAATTGTGGTTTTCAGTTCAGGGAGTCCACTGTTGGTATAGCGGCTGACGTATCCATTCACCAGGACCCTGACTTCTGATTGCCGACTCAGTGAACGAAAACATCGATTGCATGTGTGTTTTCAAAAGTTTTCATTATGTCAGATCACTAGGTTCAACTTATCGACAGTACAACACCTATTTCTTTTCAGGATGGCCCCACGTAGACATCCATCTAGAGATACAGGCTTTTTACGAAATGGCTGTCCACCGAGCGATGAGGCCCTGATGCAGGGCCCTATCACAGGGGAGACACCAGCGGTACCACTTCCCATTGGTCCACCTATGCCACCAGCCCCCGCAGCAGAGAGTGCACGTTGCCAGAGTGCAATGCAAGAGTTCCAGTGCCAGAGGACACCTAGGTTCTAGGGTGAGATAGACCCGCATGTAGTTTGGGATTGGCTAGAGGCTGTAGTGAGAGTCATCAGACTGGTAGGGAGACCAACCAACCTTATTGTGATCCTTGTCATGAGTATTCTTTAGGAAGTAGCAGGCAGATGGTGGAGCCTGATGCTCTAGGTGCACGATGAGGCGACACTTCACTAGGTAGACTTCGAGAGAATGTTTTGGGCAGTGATTGTCCCAGCCACCCTACATGCAATGTAGATACATGAGATACTTTATCTGCAACAAGGAAACATGATGGTGGCACTGTACTCTGCGAGGTTCACGGACCTTTCTCACTAATCCAAAGATATGGTGTGTGACCCATTCTTCAGGGCATAGAACATCGAGCATGGGCTCAGGTGAGAGATCAGGGCTTCTATGATCTCCCTCAGCATCCTGACGCAGGCGGATGTGTTTGAGTGAGCCCTCTTAGTGGAGATTTTCCATGCAGAGCAGTCACCAGCAGCGAGACCCACCACCGGGTGTCACGTAGCGGAGTCTTCTGTAGCTGAAAGAAGATAGATGTTGTAGATATCCAAGTGGACTGGACCATGTAGTGGATGATGTTAGGACATGGTTTTTATTATGTGAGGCATACGAGACAGAGCCAGTCATACGTGGAACATATAGTGCTATGCATGCAACGGGCATGGTCACATGGATTGAGACTGTCTGAACCGTCATGCATATGATCAACAGACAGTTGAGGGACCTCCTAGGTAGATGCATAGCTTCAGTCAAGGTGATATTCTGGGGGAAGGAATACATGGTAGAGGAGCTGGTCTTGCAGCTAACAATGGATGATGTTACGAGGTGTTTCCACCACCACCACCAGGAGGTCCACCCCAACCATAGGGAGCAGGTGGATAGGCGAGAGCTCAACTCTAGGATACTGAGGCATATAATCATAGAACTCCATAGATGATTTGAGGTATGATATGTGTCTACACTACCTTAGCTGCAGTTCTTATAGACACAGGTGTCAGTCACTCTTTCATTGTCACCGCCCTCGTTGGGAGGTCAGAGATTTTGATGGAGCCATTGGGTCGATCGTTATGGCTAGAGACTCCTAAGAGAGCATATTCGACGATTACGCACTGGTTCCAACAGTGTGGGGTTACTCTTGTAGGAGATATCATCAGTTAGGATCTCCTAGTATAAACGTCGAGGCCTTACGATGTCATCTTTGGTATAGACTGGTTATCTACAGTCCAGGATCAGATTGACTAAGTTGTGTCCACAAGGATGGGACCAGGTTTACCTTCACCAATGAGAATAGAGCCTTTTCAACACATATGGACTTACCCGGAGGAGGGTGCAACCAATCACTCATAATTTGGCTTTCCATGCCCTCAGAGTAGTATATGCGGATAGTCCAGGTTATCCTGTAGTGATGGACCCGTACACTGATGTTTTCCCTTATGATGTCTCAGGTTATCCTCCTTGTTGAGAACTGGACTTTTACATTGACTTGTTTCCCAAGATGGAACAGATATCTACTCTAGCATATTAGATGGATCCCATGGAGATTCTTGAGCTGTGGGTGCTACTGGAGAACTTACAGGGGAAGGGATTCATCCGGCCCAGTGTTTCTCCCTGGGCAGCCCCGATTCTATTCTCCAAGAAGGCGGATGAGAGCTTGAGGTGTTGTTTCGTCTACCATCACCTAAACCAGGTGACCGTGAAGAACATGTACCAAATCCCAAGGATTGACGACCTCTTTGACCACTTGAAGGGGTCTTGGTGGTTCTCAAAGATTGACCTCATATCTAGCAATCACCGGCTCAGAGTTCGAGATGAAGATGTATAGAAGGAATCTTTCAGATGTCGGTGCGACCACTATGAGTTCTTGGTTGTGATTTTTGGTGTAACCAATGCTCCATCAGTGTCCACAGGACTCATGAACAGGATTTTTGACCCATACCTAAATCACTTTTTCATAGTCTTCATCAACAACATTCTGATCTACTCGACTATTGAGGAGGAGCATGCCTATCATTTGTCGGTAGTACTGGACACACTCAGAGAGAACTAGCTTTATGGTATGATCTCGAAGTGCTAGTTCTGGATCCGAGAGGTTCAATTTCTAGGACATGTCATATTGGAAGCTAGAGTTGCAGTAGATCTAGTGAAACATGAGGCGGTACTTGAATGGGAGCAATCGAAAAGTGTGATAGAAGTATGAAGTTTCCTAGGTTTGGATGGTTATTACCAGAGGTTCATACCAGACTTCTCCAGAGTTGCAGCACCACTATCAGCCTTGAAAATGAAGGGTCAACACTTATTGTTGTCGAAGAGATACCTGCAGAGCTTTTAGGATCTGAGGCAGAAGTTGACTAGTTCCCCCATCTTGAGGCTTCCAAATGGGGGAATAGTGTATGTAGTCTACTATGATGCATCGGGGACCGGACTCAGATGTGTCCGGATGTAGGAGCGAGTAGTGATTCCATATGGTTATTTGCTGCTGAGATAGCGTGAGCTGAACTACACTACCCATGACCTGGAGTTAGTAGTAGTGGTCTTCGCCTTGAAGATGTGTTGGCACTATCTGATGGGTGAACGTTATACCAGGTACTCTAATAACAAGAGTCTTAGGTATATCTTCTCCTAGAAGGATCTGAACCTGATACAGTGACATTGGCTTAAGTTCCTCCTGGACTAAGACTAAGATATAGTCTATACTCCGGGGAAGGGGAACGCTGTTGCAGATGCACTCAGCAGGAGGTCTGGTATACAACTTTTAGGTGAAGCGATGGATCATCTAGCCACTTTTCATATATCCATTATGGATAGAGATGGAGCAGCTTTCCAATAGTCTCTTATAGTCACACCCACACATAGTCAGTGAGTAAGGGAGGCACATCATGGGGACCCTAACTATGAGACATGACGTACTCAGATATCCACAGGGCAGGCAAATGATGAATTTTATTATGGTGGGGACCACGTCATTATCTTTAGAGGACGTACTATGTACCAGTGTCACTTCAAAAGGATGTGTTAACGGAGTTCCACACAACCCCTCTAGCGGTACATCCAGGTGTGGTGAAGATGTGCTAGGACCTCTGACGATAGCCCTGGTGGCTAGGAATGAAGAAATCAATTGCGGAGTTTGTCTCTTGATGCCTCACTTGTCAGCAAGTGATGGTAGAGCATCATGTAACAGCAGGCTTTGTTTAGACTTTAGAGTTCCCGGAGTAGAAGTGGGATATGATATCCATAGACATCGTGATAGGACTTCTACATACGTCCAGGGGTCACTACTCAATTTTTGAGATCATCAACCAACTCACCAAGTCGTCCCACTTCTTACCGATCAGAGTGAAGGGTTCAGTATAGAGCATGGGATGCATCTATGTACCGAAGATTGTGTCGCTACATGGAGTACCTTCTTCGGTTGTCTCCAATCGTGATGCACATTTTACATCACAGCCATGGAAGGTGTTGCAGGAAGCTTTCGGGACGCAACTTCATTTAAGCACTGCCTTCCATCCTCAGACAGATGGTCAGACTGAGTAGACTATTCAGACCCTCGAGGACATGCTCCGTGCATGTGTTCTCGACTTTTTTCACAGCTGGGAGGATCACTTAACTTTGGTGGAGTTTTCATACAACAACAGTTATCACTCCGCCATTGGGATTTCACCTTTTGAGGCGTTATATGGGTGACCATGCAGGTCACCATTGTGTTGGACTTACCCAAGGGAGTAAGAACTTGTAGGACCAGAGATGGTACGAGCTACCATAGAGAAGGTGCACATCATCCATGAGCAGATAAAGACTACATACAACAGATAAAATTTGGATGCAGACAAGAGATGGAGACCTCATGAGTTAAAGGATGGCAACCACCTCTTTCTACGTGTCTCACCTCGATGAGATTTACAGAGATTTTTCCATGGTGGCATGTTATCTCCGTGTTTCATCGGACCTTTTCAGGTCCTTAGCAGAGTTGGCGAGGTGGAATACCTCTTAGATCTTCCACCTTAGATGCACCGGGTGCATAACGTCTTCCACGTATCCCAGCTGAGGAGATACGTGCATGACCCTTGTCACATCATCGACCATGGAGAGATGGACGTCGACGATGGGGGGACTTTTATGGAGCTTCCAGTGGATATTGTGTATCAACAGGAGGAGGTCCTACATGATGGTCGATACCTCTGGTTCGCGTTTGCTGGGTGCATGGTAACCTCTAGGATAGACCATGGGGGCGGGAGGCTTAGATGAGTGCTCAGTACCCCAACTTGTTCACTTAGTTATGAGTTGTGGCTTACAGGGACATAGAGCCCTGAGGTGTGGAGAATGTAAAGGCATGGAATTTGCATGGAAATATTTCATCTTAAATACATGGGAATTATTACGAGTCAACAAAAATTGACAACGCGTGATTCGGAGGCCTTGTGTGCCCGGAATCAATTTCTGATGTTTTGGTCAAGTACATTCAGTAAACGTACAAGTGGGTTTTTATAACATTTGTACCGGTGCTTGGAATTGAAATCTGAGAGCACCATTGAACTCGAAGTGCCAATATTCACATAAGAATACATTCACCTCGACGATAGTTGGTCGAGGGTGGAAGATAGTTTTTGGGATTTTCCTGAAAAAAATAAAATAAAATGATGCATATTTTATTTTATTATAATCATACCTGTGGAAGTTGAAGGTGGGGACCACCACCCCTTAACCTCCCATGTGTGGTTATGGTGGTGGGGCCCACCCAAACATAACCTCCCATGAGAGTTTATGGTGTGGGGATTACCCGGGACCAAACCCCCCACTTAAATGAGGGAAACTACTCAACTCCCTCATAAATGACGAAGAGTCTCTTGACCTCCTCTACTGAATTAATTGTGACAATTCACCAATTAAATGTGCCAACCCTTATATTGATTAATTATTCCACCTACCATAATTTATTTTCCATTTTGAATTCTCTCCAAAAAATAAAAGATGGCCTAATCTATTATTTTGGAACCTCTTTTCATTTTGGTGGAACTTGGGAGAAGAGAGAGAGCTTGGGAGGAAGCTCCCAATGAAGACACTCATAACGAAGAACGCAGATGAGGGACACCTCGACTATGAAGAATGATCTCCTTCGAACTTAATCCTCATACTCCTACCGAAGTGGGATATCTTCAATGACTGACCTTCCCTCCTCATCATTGTCAATGAACCAACACACGAGCTCAGTATTAGAAGAGTGTGGTGGACGCGATGAACAATGAAAACTCCAACTTCTTCACCATGACTCCGTCAACAACCAATAAAAAAGTAGGGGGTTTATTTAAATATGATATTATTCCTTTATTTTTCCCTTCTAAGACAATGATTTATTGTGGATGATTTTCCGTGCGGGCTGGGAATTGATTTTTTAGAAAGATGCAGGGTGTTGATAGACTTTTCTTCTTCTATATACTATTCTTTTCAGTTCTTTGTAATTCAAGAAAGAATTGGTCTTCTTGATACCACTCTAAATTTGGAGGGTGTGGGAAAAACCAACATGGCCCGACTCCTCCACTGTTCTTGGTTGTGATGTTCTTTGGAATGGCGACGAGGTGACGAGATGATGAATGTGACGCAAGCAACGGTCACGCTACCCATGGACTCCGTGACTAGCGCCGCCCACCGGTCATGCCATCCACTGACCAAACCTATCCCAGCCACCCCATCTGCCGGCTGAACCAGCTCTACCACCCCGGTCGGAACCACGACACCCCCCCTGACCGCTCGTGCCTCTAGGCCCTGCCAGCCCACCTCGCCATGGCCGAACCGTGCCAGCCCGGGACCTCCCTTGTGGCGCCTCGTCCAGACCACACTGGCCCACAACCCCCCTCACAGCGCCCCGGCCAAACTGCATCATCCCTGCCAGCCAAAGATTCCCCAGCCTCCGGCCTCCGCGCGCCCCACGCGCCCCTCGCCGCCGTTGGCAGAACCGGCCTCAGACTTACGAATCGAGTTGTCCGAGCCGCGCCCCTTGAAGCGCTAGCTGAACCGGACCTGACCTCCCAAGCTGAGCCTCAATGTTGTGCCCCATTCCCACATGACAGAGAGGTCCTCCCACGCCCCTCACGGCACCTCTCGGCCAAACCGCCTTTACACTAACCCGTGAATGGTCCACACCCTTGCAACCGGTCTGTGCCCCCATGCTAGTCGCTGAACTCACGGCCGGCTAGGCCAAACCCAATGGGTTAGGATGGGCCGAACCTGAACCAGGTCAGACCAGACTATGTTAGGCCCGGTCAGTCCGACCGAGTCGGACCGGACCCGGGCCTACTACCTGCCCTTTACTTTCTTTTGGCCATATCATTGACACTCGACGTCTGTTTGATGAATTTTTAGCAGAACTAGTATTCCCTCAGCAAAACGGTCCCTTTTTGTATACCCCACTGGAGTTTTGGGTATTGTTGGGATACAGTCAGGTTGGATCGAGCATGAAGCCAATCATGCACCTGGGACTAAAAGGTTAATAACTCACAGACGGGTGTCCAATTGACGCGCCGACAGTTGTGTTGAGGCCCCTATGACATGGATGTCCATTGGGATACTTCTTCATGGGACTTCATGGAATTTGATGTATCTACATGTGGCTTGAAGAGCAGACCCTCCTGGAATCAAGTGTGCTTTGTGCAGGAACCCAGTGGTTGGATGCTCTTTGACTACTTTTCCAAGATCCTACATGGGTTCGACAGCTCTGAGTACTATTCCAGGATCCTACGTGGGTTCGAAAACTCTGACTATTATTCCATGATCCTACATGGGTTTGAAGGCTCTGACTATTGTTCCAAGATCCTACGTGGGTTCGACACCTCTGACTACTGTTCCAGGATCCTACCTGGGTTTGATAGATCTAACGAATATTCTAGGATCCAACATGGGTTCGATAGATCTAACAACTATTCCAGGACCCTAAGTGGGTTCGATAGCTCTGACTACTGTTCCAGGATCCTACGTGGGTTCAACATATCGGATTACTATAAAAGGATCCTACGTGGGTTCGACAGAGAAAATGATTCAGTGGCTACCTCTTATCATCTCAATCTCCATACATAAGTTGTATACCTATGTGAATTTAGTCGGTAACATTTTTGTTTACCTCATGATTAAGATGTATTACTTGATAACATAGGTATTTGTATGGGTATATACCTAAGTGGGGTTATCTGTTGGTTTTTTACTTTTTGGTTTATCGTTGTGTGATTTTGTGAGACCTTGTGGGTCTCCCGGTCTTTACTGACTATCGTTATAGTCACACCTGCATGGTCTATGCCTCCACCTCATTGTGTTGGATACAGATGACGGACAATGCTGATCAAGGCTAAGAGTAGCAGGACATGACGGTACCCAGAGGTGGACCTTACGAAAACTCTGTGCACAGAGGATACTGACGGACGTGGAGTATTGAGGAGGCTATCTATGTTTATTCTTCAGGTGGGAATTCCAGAGGACAACCCAACACCGGTTTTTCTTTTCTTCAGTTCCCCTAGTACTTTACAGTTGAGTTTGTATTTTCGGCCCTTTTACATTTCAGATCTCTATTGTTATACAGTTTACGTAGTGTTTCTTATGTATCTGTGTGCATTTACAGGTCATAAATGAAATGCCTTCCGAGTTTTAGGGAATTACGCCTTTGGTGCTAGTCGCCCGCCCCGGGCCTATGGAAGGCGGGCTTGGGTTAGTCAAGGAATAGGCCCCGAGGGACGGGTCATGACAAGGGTTTTGATAAGGGAATTGAGGGGGATGGTGAATGTGATTATTATACCACAAGCCTTAGATGATGGTCTAATAGAAGGGCACAGAGTGCGGCTGGTTAATGTTTCTAATGAACTAACAAGATTGTTGAGGGTAGGTATTCTGCTGAGCATATACTTCATTGAGCTCCATTGGTCCAGATGTATCAGATTGATCCTCTTGATGTTGTGGAAATGTGTGCGTTGGATGAGATGTGGAGATGTATATACCACTGTTCTTGCTATGTCTAGAGAATAGAGGTTGCAAAGAACAGGATGTTGTGGCTTTAGATGACAAATATAGTTGTCGCACAAGACCTGTATGTTTACTCATCCACTATGTCATCTTGTTCGGATCTATAGATTGACTATCATTATATTTTTGAGTTTAGCATGTTCTCTAGTATAGATTTTTTTTGTGTTTGAAACCATGTTACTTTTGAGATCTCTTTCAGCAGCTGGTGTTTTATCAACATGAGCACCTGCACTTGCGAAATCAATTAGTATTATCCCCGTAGCCAATAACCCCTCATAGAAGTATTGGATAAAGATTTTCTAGGGGATTTTGTGGTGTGGTAAGGTTTAAAAAGTCATCTTGATCCCATCCCGGTACTCATTTAGTGATTAATTTGGTAATTGATGGATACCACTTATTTCCTTTTGGATAGAAGTAATACGAGAAGCAGGAACTAATTTCTCTAAGAAGACACACTTTTTCTCATTCTAAGTGGTTATGGAACCAGGAGGGAGGTAGTAAAGTAATGACATGGAGGAGTAAGATAAGGGAAAAAATGAATGCTCGTTATTTGATTTTTTCATTAGAAGTCCCTTGAGGTTTTTTTAGAGAACACCACTTGAACTCTTTAAGATGAAGATGTGGACCCACACTGGCTAGCCTGTGGAAATGAGGTTGAAGATGAATCAAACCCAATTTATGTCTGAATTCAGCCTCTATGTTTGGATATTGAATACCAAAGGGTTGGTAATCATATCAGGGGTAGAAAGGTCTTTATGTATGTGTTCCTTAGGATTTTCCATTTCAATTTCAACTAGATAGACGATGACTGGTTCTTGATTTATTTGATTATCCCTAATGTTTATCATATGTTGGAGAAGTGTTTTCTCAATTTTAGGGTGAAAAAAATATGAGGGATTGTTTTGGATGATACAGGGTATTCAGAGAGATTTTGGAAGTGTTGGCGAAGTGTTCCCTAATGTGTATTGCAGCAATTGGGTCGAATCCTCGGTGATGATACTTTTTAATAGTCTATTATATTTAGTTGATTGTATTATGTTTGGGGGGGGGAGGGGGTTTTTTGCAGAGCTTAAATGATGTGGGTAATGGTTGGTGTTTGATTTAAAAATTCTATAATCAATGGGGTGAGTTCATTATTATGGAGTTAAACTTGTGATATCCTTGAGATTTTCCTTATATTGCATTAAATTAACTGCCACTTCTCAAGATGACGATGATTGGAATTACTAAGTGTTATGTATTCAATCCAACCCTTAACTTATCATAGGGTTCCAATATATATCATTACATGTTTATGGTTTTTTATTTATGGTTCCAATAATCCATGTGAATGAAACGTTAAAAAAAAGTCATTAACGCATGACATGTTATGTTCAACAAACCCAATGTTAATTTAAATAATATTCATCGAGAAAATAATCTCAATCACTTAACATCCATAAATTTAGACTCAACATAATGGTATAATTTCTCTTCCATTAACATATTTATTAATCTGGTAATGTGTTTATATGGCGATTAATTATAAATAGAACAAAAAAGGGTTCAGAAAAGAGATTTGCGTCGAACACACACACACACACACACGAACAATGATTAGAATTAAAAAGGAAATTTGATTTAATGATGATGAAAATGAAGGGAAGGGTATTAAACGATATTTAACCAATTTTAAGACCCTAAATATTATTCAGCAGATGTAGGATAAGAATAATTGATGAATAAGAAGAAACATGCATTAAAATTCTATTGAAATGAAAATAGAAATACACAGTTACAAAAAAAAAGATCACAAAATAACATGAAACAATGAGAGGATGAATGGTATATAATGTGAAAAAATGAGTATGTAAGGTCTTCTCAAGCCTTATTCTTGTCTTTTTTTGTGCCAATGTATTCTCTTATCTTCAGAAATGCGAACCACGAGCAAGGAGATGAGGGGGAGGTATTTATTTTTCAAAGAGGTGGACTGTTTGCATTCCAAATCTGCCCCTCTAATTGTATTTCCATTTTCGGAATCCGTACAATAAAATATCGAGATATTCACTTCCTAAATGTTGTTGATAATAATGTTTTCTAACTACTCCAAATATTTGGAGACATTTGGACTTATGGCATAAATGTTATGGCAGTTTGCGTAAAAAATTTTAATCTGTCCATTTAAATCCATACTTTTTCGAGGGAAAAAATGTAAATGGGTTTATGAATAAAAGGATTCCCTAAAATACAAATAATTTCTTCTAAATATTAGTCCAAACGTATTATAGATTTCACACTGAATAATAAAATATTTATTGGATGACTAGATCATGATCAATGATAGGAATAGTGTCTGGATTTTAATTCCCAACCAGAATTGTGGTCTAGACTTCAAAGAATCAATTGGGCCCCATTTTTTGATGTTTGGACCTTACAATTTTTATCGATCATTTACATGGATGTTCATGAAAATATGGAGGAGTTTCAAAAAATTTGGGCTCCAGTATTTATCCAAGTAACTCAATCATCATGGCTCGTCCAGTTTCTTCATAGATTCTTCAGGTCTTCCTGTGTGGATTATATAACCATTCAAATGGATGATTTGGCCAATGTTCCCTTATAATTTAATATTCTAATGTGAATAAGGAACCCAAAAAAAGTAGAATAATGAAATTTGGATAAGTAGGAGGACAGTTATTATTAAAACATTAAATAGGGTTGAGTCTGGATGAATTCAAATAGTGCTCTAAAATTAGATAAAATATATATGCATTAATATTTCACACAAGTTATTCACATTTCAAATAAAATAAATAAAGGGGGTATATAATAAGCTATGAAAACAATAATAACATCAGACTGTTTGGCCACTTTTGTATAAAAATGGAATTTGGGGTTGATTAAAATTATTAATTAATGTTTTAATAAATGGTCATGTATTACGAAGCTACTGTCCGAGTTGTCATTTTAAATTGGTTTTTTATAAAAGGATTGATGTGTGGGAGTTGTATGAGGCCCATTTGGAGTCTTTCAAACATTATGTTTGGAACACCCCTCTTTGGTTAGTTCTCCCTCCCCGGTTATTGATCAAGATATAGGAGGGTCCTCATTGAAGGACATCATTTGGGTAATTATTAATTATGGAGGGGGAATAACCATAACATGGTAATGTGGTGTCAGATTGTGTAGTTTGCTTGGTTATATAGAAGATTTTTTGTTTTAATGTGTTGAACACCCCTTTGTGAACATAGCACGGAAACCTGGCATAGTGAGGATGATTAATTATAATAATTGTTGTACAAGAAGTTCATGTACAATCTAGTGGCCCATCAAAGGAGGACATTTGGGATTATTACTGTGGGATTCGGGCCCTCAGTCTGAACAGAGAACGGGTGGCTGAGCATTAGGGAATTTGATTCTATCATGTGTGACATGATACTAGGGGTGTTGTCATGGGTATTAGTATCTTTTGTTCTTCCTCTGAGATCCTAGGTTTTTCAAGATCCTTTGATATGAGAACTATTAGTACAAATGTTCTTATTGTGTGCATAATAATAATCATGACCATGGTTTTGGTCTTTTTTAGGAAAAACATGAATGTATGGTTGGTTTTTAATAGTATTTCAAATCAGCTATTTCAGAAAGGCTTGTGTGTTCCCCTATTTATTTCATTTCCATGTTTTGAATTACAAGGGAAATGGAATTGTGATTGTTAGTTTTCAAAAATGAATTATATATATATAAACTTATATTTATAACTGTAGTTCAAACCAGTATTATTGGACTATTTCAAAACGTAGAAATACATGGCTTATGTGATTCATATTTGGAATTCCTAATGAGCATTTTAATGATCCCACTTATCCTACCCTTTTAGATACAAGTTTATTTCCTTGGTTTAGGTTCCTATTTCATATACCTGTGCGGGGCATGTTGTTCGTTGTTGGAGTTGACCAAGAGTTCACATGGAGGTATGCACAGTCTTGTTTTCATGCTGCTAATAGTTTTTTTTTTTGTGTTTTATGATTTATTTTCCTTTCTTTTATCATCCAAATCATTCTCACCTATTTAGTTTATATGCTAGGCACTAGTTTCAATCCTGGGGGGGGGGGGGGTTAGGAACGCCCTTCATGACATGTTGTGGACCGGCTCAAATGACCAGTTCATAGTTCACCTGGGATTGGATTGTGAAAAAATGGTATCAGTTGAGGCCCTTCATATTTGATATATTTGGTAGATGGATGTTAGCTTTTTTGGAGATTAGGAGGTAGCTTACAGGTCAGTGCTTAATAACCACCGCTCGGGATGAGACCTGAGTTACCAAGGGTAGTCCGGGTTTTGAGTCTTTTTTCTATGGTTGTTTGGGATTGAGGGATGTAAATAGAGGAGAATCAGTTCGTGTTACTTCATAACATAGGGTGGGGACCCATGTGGATCCCTAGTGCCTGGTTTAATTGCCTCTTAGTGTTATTCCTTACATGGGGCATGACCCACCACCTTATTGTTAGGGTAGGCATATGTACTAGTTCCTCATTCTGGTGGGTTGTTGATGAATGTGTTTCGTTTTGATCTCATTGGATATGAGTGGGTGTTAAAAATGAAATTGGTTTGGAAATGGAAAAGGGGTTCTTTTTAATTATTTTGAAATTGGTGAAGTCTGATTTTAAAGAACAAGTGTTTCGATTTGGAAAATTTTGGTGTGTGTTTGGATTTGATAAAGGAAATGATTGTTCGATCCCTGGTATTCTTTATGGAGGGTCACATGTGTGTGCATAAGTATGATGAGTGCATGGGGGAACTTGTTTTCGGATGATGTAAGCAGGATTGAATTAACGCACATGTGACAGTTCATAAGGTTCCATAGGTGATTTTTAAAATTTAAAAGAAATGGAAATTTTTGGAAAAGTATTTTTTACTTGTGTTAGTTTATTTTTAGATTGCGTGCCTGTTTCCCTTGGAATGAGATGTTTTGTTGATGGAGCATTTGTTTTATGCTAATCGCAGCTGTGTTTTTTGCGTTGTTCTGAGTATGCCATCGAGAAAGTTCGATATGGTTTCCAATGAGTAATGCCCAATTTTTGGTTCTTTTCATTGGTTTCCTATAAAAAATGGTAATCAATGTACATTAGAGGGATTTTTTTGGTTTGTGTAATTTTAGTGGGCCTTCATTTTGTTCAGAACTCTTGAGGGTGTTAAAGTTTCTACCATCCCTTAGTTATTTGTCAGTTCAGTTCTAGGCTATTGTATGTGGTATGTCTCGTCGTCGTTATAGTTTTGGATGTGGTTAATGGTGGTCGGATTTCAAGAAGGTTCCCCATCTATAAAGTAGTGCATGTCGAAGGATCATTCCACTAAGAAACCATTGTTTTCAGTTCTAGACCCATGTTTGTTAGATCATTATCTTGTGTGTCCAATAGTATGGCCAGTTCAGGCATTGTAAGCCCCCATATTTCATCCCATTAAAAATGTTCCACCATTGTAGTCGTTTGAATAATATAGAGGAAGGACTTTGGGACTGGAGGATGTGAGTGCCTAACTATATGGTAAGAGATTCTTCAGCCATCAAGGCTCTAACAACATGTATCAGGGTGACGTTCGCTCGCAGTCAGGGGTTCCGAGGTTTTGCGGAACCTCAGTCTGGTTTATGTTTTCGGTTTTGGGATGGAAATGATCAAAATTTCCTTGTTCTAATCTTTTACCCTTTACGTGATCATACTCATTATGGTGGAGTGATGAGATTGTTCTACCACAATCGAAGTAGCCTTATATTCTTTTATTCTGGATTCTATGTCATTAAGATTCCTTAGAGGGGGAATGAGAACATGAATAAACAGACCAATTATAATCATGATTTTGGTCTGAGTTGTGTTCATTAATAACAAGTGGGTTGAAATCAATAGGATTGGTCTCTGGGATGTTTCTTTGTTAAGGTGACACTATGAGTTTGCTTCTAGGGTGTCTTAGTTATGTGGGGGTGGGGGGATTACTCAATTCTAGTGTCCCGATGTATCAGTTGACCCCGTAATGGTTTTATATCCTAGTTCTGAATGTGTAATTGTTTCGATGTTACTATAGATGTTTAATTGGATCAGTTGGATATTCCTATGTTCTTCTTTATACCCCATTGGGGGTGGTATGTTTGGATTTCTCTCTTTTCACCTTAGTGGAATTCTTGTGGTGGAGAGAACCCTCTCGTGTTCCCCACTTTTTTTGAGTGTGTTTTCATCTGGGTTGGTTGGGTGTGACTTGGGGAATAAATAGTCACCCCAGATATCCATGTTTCTTCTGGATGCATTCAGACATGGACTCAACTCTTGGCTATCTTTGGGCATTATGAAATTCTGGGGGTAGAAATTTTATGTGGTGGGGTGAATTGTCACACACCGAACTCAGATTCACTTTTATTTTATACTTTTCTCGATCTTGCGTTTTTTGGATGAGAATTAGTTGGGTACTGGTTTGCGATTTTTCCAAAAAAATGGTGGGTCTAGGGCTGGTGCACAGTCACCACACCTCCAGCAGTCACCACGCTTTCAGTCTGGGTGAATGCGTGGTCGCCCAATAGCATAAATAAATTATAAATTAAAGAAATAAATTATGTTAATTGGAAATTAAAGCAAAATGAAATTTCATAATAATAAAACAAAGTGAATTATTACACTATAATAATAATATTATTTCACAAATGATAAGACTTTTATTATTAAAATATAAAAAATATAATTATGATATAAAATAAAAAAGATAAGATATTATTATTATTATTTGTTTTATTAAATTTTATTAGTTTTTTTATTATAATTATAATTATTATTATAAAATGAAAAAAAATATGAACCCTAGGGGAGGCCCCCCCCTTCTCTCTGACCCGTACGAGATTCGTACCACACCGCCGCCTTCCCTGCGCCCTTGTCGGCCAGCCCCTCTCACCACAATGTCACCCCCCACTGAGCTCAGTGGCCACCCCCATTTTACCTCATCATCGGCCTCCTCCCTTTGGTCTTGTGGCATAAGCTGACTGCCACCCTCAGCCTTGTTCCAGCTTACTAATGCCCATTCGGCATCTCCCCTCTTCTCTAACTACCATTTCGGTCACTCTCCTCTCATTCCTGCGGTATTCCGACTATGCGACATACTCCCCCTCCAATAGTGGTTTCATCACGTTGTGGGATTTTTTGTTTCTCCCCCAATCCTGGATTTTAGGATTTAAATTTTAGGGTTAGATCCCAAATATTGGGTTTGATCTTGATGTTTTAGGTCAGTTATTGTCTTCTTTTATTGCGGTGACGGTGAAAAAGAAGTTTCGCTCCATGTTTTTAGATGTTTCCCAATCATTAATGTAGTATCCCCATTTGTTGTAATTTTAAATTATGTATACTTTGTTTTCTGGTTTATCGTACAATTCTTAATCTACAATTATATGATTAATGATTGAATATTTATTGTATCTTGTGAAATTGGTTAGATTCTCCTTGATTATGTGTTGTTTTGGAATTTTTGGAGAGGTGCTTCTTGCTTGGTGTTTTGGAACATATCCCAGTTATCCCTTAATGGTGAAAATTGATTTATAATGGCATAGTTTGGTTTTGGTAAGCATGTTTTTATGTTAAAATAGTGAATTGAGTTTTAAAATGGGGTTTTTTCATGAATAGAATGATGATTAAGGACCTTTGGATCTGTAAAAGTGTCTTGTTTTCAAATGGTGGCAAGTAAATGTGTTCTTGATTTGAATAATGGGTTGGATCATTGAAATGGGTTCCAATTTGGTTCAAATGTGGTTGGAGTATGTAATAACCCAATTATTCATTTCAAGTATGAATCTTGACATCGAGTGTTTTTTAGAAAAAGGGGAGTTTTTTTGAAATTTTAGAAGTACACGTCATGTACATAGTAGTATATGTTGTGTATCAGGTTGCCATAGGTAGCCATTTCCTGGCCGTATAATGGCACAGACATATCCATGTGGGGTGACCTGGAGACCAGTTGAGGCATTTAAACAGAGCGTGCAATAAATGAACACTTCATGTAATTTACCTTTTTTCATTAAACATACTAGGCTCGCTTCTAATCTTCATATTCAACATCTTCTACCTCTTCTCATCCAAGAGCGTCTGAGAGTGATGATTCTTCTCTGAGCCACCGATCTGTCATCTGTTCCCCAAATCAAACTATGATAGGTGCATTGGAACCCCACTAGTGAGTGGTTCCTTCTTCTTGAATATCTCCTCTTATTTTTTTCACTCTCTAAAGATAAACAAGGTTGAATGTTTTTTACTTTTTTATAGATCAATGATGTTCTAGGAAAATTCAAGTGACAACATTTAAGGGTGGTCATCATACATCTCCTTGGTAGGTGGTTCGTACCTTACCATAGTATCTTTGAGTTATATATTCCTAAGTGTTGAACACCTTGTCAAGGGTATTGCTAGTTTTTGGAATTTAACCTGTTTTAATGCCTGATGTTTTTTTTACGAATGGGTTGTTGATTATGAATAAGGTTTATTATCTGGGTTATGGAGGTTTTACCCATGCTTGTTTTGGTTATGACCATTAGGTCTAGAAATCACGATAGGCGAATTTATTTCCAAGCCTAGTGTTTTTAGTATGTTGTTTCTATTTATATCATGTGCTTTTGTTTTGCATAATGAAAGTACGACCAGGGGAATTGACTATGAGAGCTTCCCAAAGTAGGGTCTTTTAATTGTAAATCTTTTTTATAATGGACCAGAGGTATTGACTATGAGAACTACCATTTATCCTTGATCATAGGGGTTAGACTGGGAGAGCTACCTAGAGATTCATTATTAAATAAATGTTCGACCATATGGTATTAACTGTAAGAGATATAAGAGGGTCATTATACATTATTTGTTCTATGAAGACCAAAGGGGTATTGACAGTGAGATCTACCAAAGTTTTCATTCATATTTGATTTGTGATTTTGAGACTATGTGGGTTAGACTGTGTGAGATTTCCAGGAGGGTACTTATTTTTATTTTTATTTGAGGATATGCTTAACCAAGGGGGTTAGGCTATAATTACATTCCCATAGGGTTGTTTTGAAATGATTGTAGGATTGTGGTGAATCTGACAAGACAAATCACAAGAATGGACTTTGTCTTACATTATAGTTAGATGTTCTATTGAGATGTCAATTTGGTATGGTTGTATAGGGGATATGGATCTTAGGATAAATCTCGAGTTTGCATTATTCAAGAGTTTGAATAATTATCAAATGTAAATGAAGGTCATTGGAAACTATTGGATTGTTTACTTTTTATTACTTCATAGTTGTTTCTTCATTTTTGCATATTTTATACTATATATATTCACTAACAGTTAGGCATAGATATTTTTGTGGTTTTCTACTAGTATTCGTCTCACACACTAATTTGGTTACGTTTTTAGACACAAATAGATTATATGGTTGCAGGTATAGACAAGGGAAATCACCCTTCTACATCATGTACTTGATTGCTATGGATTTGGGTGCATGGGACCAAGAATATTCTTGCAATGCTATTAGTGTTTATTTACTTTTTAGTACTTTGGATTCTATTTATTTTTCCAGAATTGTCACTTGTTTGGATGATTTCCTAGACACATATAACATGGATTATTTATATACCTATTGCAGTTGATTTTACTATCTGTTTTCTGCTGTTTAATTTGGAGTTTGTTATTACTGCTTCTAGTACTAGTATTATTTTTCATTCCATAGTGCATACTCTACCAATGAGGATTAGTTTCACCTCTATCACACACAAGGCCCTCAATTCTAGTCAAAAACCTCTAGCATTTCATGAAATGTGTGTGAGGCCATGTGACCAACTGGGTACGGGGCACCTCTGGGGGGCACCTAGAACCAGGATGTTTGAAAGTGGTATCAAAGGAATTTCTTTTTTTTAATTATCTTAGAGTTTGGACCCTATTGATTTGGATTAGAAGTAATTCGTAGTTGGTAATAACATATTCCCATGATTAGCTATCCCATGTACAGGGGAAAATCCAATTTACCTCGATAATTAAATCGTCCTCCTTTTTCAATTGTTAGAGTTGATTTGATTTCACCGTTGAATGACCCACGTGATTTGATTTATTTGGATTTATATAATTGAGGTTCTATTTCTTTAGAAAGCTGATGAAATGAGGGTATGGAATCTCATGCATCATATATTAACTTGCTAGAGGTCGCAGGTCATGCATTTTGTCATGCCATTTAGGATGCATTACTAATTGCAAGCTATTGTCATAAATAATGTTCTACATATGCATGCTATTGTGATATATTCCATGATAGAATACCTACTATTTTTATAGTGTATTGGAAAAAATTATTTTTTCATTTGGATGGATGAAAAACTCTGGTCCCTAATGTTTTTTGGGACCTTTGGGATACAAATTTGGTGGAACATATTGAACATTAACTGAATTATGATATGATATGATATGAATATGATGTCAATATTTGATTCGTATGTAGTATGGGCTCCCAAATATCGTAATCTTTCACTTTAATTCTTTTTTTTTTTGTGATTTTATTGGGTTCTAGAGAAATTTCTAAGGCCTATTGTCTTGAAATACCCAGAATACAAGGTGTGTGATGATGAATACAAGCCATGCATCCTTCATTTCGGGAAGAAAATGTTTTTCATATGTACATGTCGTGTATTGTATGTACACGTTGTGTAGTACATATCTGTGTGAATTTCTGTCTGAGCTGAGACATGGGGTTCAAAAATATTGGGTGACACATGTCGTGTATTTGGAGTACACACCATGTTTTAAGAGCCATGCATCCAACTATGTGAAAAATGACACAGGTGGATGAAACATAGGTTGTACATGTGGTGTTCTTTTCTTGCATTCTTTGTGGATTTGACCATGTCATTGATCATGTGACTAATGACTCGAGTGGTTATAAAATTAGGGGAACACACTAAGTCTAGGGTGAACATGCCATGTAGTGTTACGCTGGAAAGAACCGTGTGTGTGTAGCCATGTTGAAGAACTCGAGTAGATGGGAAGTTATTGAAGAAAACATCATGTCTCAAGTAGAACATGCCGTGTGTAAGGGTGTTACATGACCAGGTTTGGCAGAGGTCCACACCATGTTAAAAGCGTAAGGGAACACTATGTGTTGGGGTTATACATGTCATGTATCCCTATTTTGTAATACTAATTGTTTTTAATCTCTTGATCCTTTCTTTAACTTCTATGTTTCAGTCCCTATAAATCATGAAATCAGTTGTGCACTTGACATTACATAGTCATCCCACTGAGACGTCCTCTGGTTGTATGATAGATAAAGGGAAATGATCAAATGCTGGAAATGGGAGATCATGGACTACCATCAGATCCTCTTTTTGTGCCCGCCTTGGCCGCAGTTGTAATACTGGACATATATGTAGACGCACCGTTGTGAGAAGGGTTCATGAGGATAATGCATTCCTTCCAAGGAGAATAACATCATTCTCCATCTATGATAGGGCTGACGCAGGTGTTCCCGCAAGAGAATCCTCCTACTTTTTCAATAGATGTAGGACCATAGGCTGATGAGTTATGATTGGAAGCCATATTATATATCCATCAGAATCTAGAGATTTCTTTAGAGAAGAGGGTGAAGCTCCTGAGTACATGTTATATGATTCTTCCAAGAGATGGTGGGATGTTATGTAACAAGAAATTATTCATCGGGACATGGATTAGGAAGAGTTTCAGAGGACGTTATACGAATAATTCTATCCCACGACGTTGAGGGATGATCAAGCTCGAGAGTTCATGCATTTGGAGCAGTGCGCTCTTTCATTGGTGGAGTACTAATCCCATTTTACGGTGCTACTATGTTTTGAACTTGTTATGGGAGGTGAAGAGTTAACATTGGATAGGATATTTGAGGATGGTCACAGGAATGTCATCTGATCCTAGGTTAATATCTTCAGGCTGAAATCAGTGATAGTTAATGTAAATCAGGTGCTAATTTCAGAGCATAATATGATGGAGTTGGGATCTTTCATCTAGGGTGGTTCAACATCTAGGGCTAGTAATCCTTCGACGGATTTCAGGAAGCGTAGAAAGAATATTACACATGATGTTTCTCCAAGTATCTAGGTGGTATTCTACCATTGCAGGAAGAGTAGGCATACTAGAACATATTGGTCGAGAGACTGAGGTGAGTGTCGACCATGAAGCAGGATGGACTATCTTCAGGGTTTTTTCAAAGTGTTCTCACTAGAAAATAATGATAAGGGTTCTTCTATGACTCCACCTTGAGGAGAAGGACCACTAGTTTTTCATCAGACATTGAACTAGAATTCGAATGGTTGTTCAAGCCGAGGAGGGGGACGTGGTTGTGATACTTAGGCTTTAGGATTTCAGTGACACCAGGGTGGAAAAGCTCAAGGTAATCATACAGGGTCGTAGGGCCCCGTTTCATGATATAATTTTTTAGTGGATAAGACCCAATAGAAGAAGGACCCCAGACCCTCTATGGTTAGAGGTACAATTTTTTTCCCAGTTTTATCTTCTTCTCTTTTCGATACAAGGACTTCCCATAGTTTTACAACGGTTTCCATTGTTGAGAGCCTTGGGCTATGTATCATTAATTATTATGATGTTACGATGCTAGAAATACCATTAGGGATTAAGAAGACTAGAGTACATTAGTGCAAGGATTTAACTCTTGAGGTTGGTGGGTGTTACTTTTTATGGGACCTATATGTCTTAGAGATGACTGGCTATGACGTCATTCATGGAATGGACTGATTAGTTCCCTTCCAGGCTATTGTTGATTTCTATCATTGTAGGGTGAGTTTCACATCACCAGATGGTGGATTGATTCTACATAAGGGTTAATGGGATTTCCAGGAGAGTAGAGCTGGACCCAAGCATCATGGGATGAGAGGTGTCACAACCCAGATTGCTAGTTTATACCTAGATGACCAGGGGAATTCCATGATGCACTTTCATCTAGTGGTGGATCATTTCAGGTATGTAATTCCAAATGACTTTTCTAGTTTTCCTCCCAAGAGAGAGGTAGAATTTTCTATATAACATGTTCTAAGAGTGACACCAATGTCCATTCCTCCTTATGGGATAGATAAACAATAGTTATAGAAGATCCAAAAGCAGCTATTGGTGTTTCATGTGAATGGTTTCATCCAACCCATACTTCTACATGGGGTTTTCCTATCCTGTTTGCAAAAATGATGGACATTACCCTCAGAATTTGATTAGATTATCGAAATCTATACCAGTAGACTGCAAAGAACTGATATCCTTTGCAGATAATTGATGTCCTATTTGATCAATGTTGGGGATCCTAGGTGTTCTCAAAGATTGACATGAGATATATGTATCATCAGTTTCATGTTAGACCATCAGATATACCTCTTACAAACTTTCTAAGCAGGTATGGTCTATAAATGTTTGTGATTAAGCCATTCGGTCTCATGAAAATGCCTGAAATTTTTCTTATTCTGATGAACTGAGTGTTCCATCATTACAAGAACTCCTACATGGTTGTTTTCATGGATGATATCATAGTGTACTCTCACACACAGCATTACCATGCCATCCATCTTGAGATCATTTTGAGTACACTAAGTGATAATAATTTATATGCTAAGCTCTCAAAATACCAATATTGGATGGATCGGACTCACTTATTGGGTCATTTTATCTCAGAGATATGAGTATCAGTAATCCTAGTGAATGTGAGATAAATATTTTCCTAGGAACAGCTGAAGAACGTCTTTGTGGTACGAAGTTTTCTGGGGTGGTTGGTTACTACAAGGGCTTTATACTGAACTTTTCATGCTTAGCATCAGTACTGAAAGGCCTAACTAATAAGGGTAAAAAGTACTTGGGGGAAGATTCCTGCGATTCAGACTTTTAGGAGCAGATGGGAAGGCTGACTTCAGCACCGATAGATGTTTTTCTAGAGATGGTAAATATCTACATTGTTTACTATGATGCATCAGGTATCAGGTTTGGAACAATGATTATACAGGGGGAATGAGTCTTTATGTATAGGTCTCGGTAGTTACGGACACATGAGAGGAATTATCCTACTCACGATCTCGATTTGGTTGTAGTTTTTCTTTCTTTGTGCTATTAGAGACATTATATTTTGGGATAACAATTTGTGGTGTCCACGGACCAAAAAAGTATCAAGTATATATTTACTCAACATGATCAAAATCTAAGACAATAAAGGCGGTTTGAATACCATTAATATTTTGAATTTGATATTTCCTACTCCCATGGGAAGGGAAACATAGTGGATGATGCATTGCACAAGGGTATTCTGATACAAGAAGTTCTGGAGCCCAATATTAAGTGGAACCTTATGGCTATATTCTATGAGATGAATTTGGATGTGTATTACAGATAGGGGAGGACTTTTCTTTCTTATGTAGTTGTTACCTCTACTCTTCTAGATCATGTGTGAATAAAACAATTATAAGATTCAGAGGGCCTAGAACGATGAGTGAGTGTGTAAGGGGAGGACCCTAGTCATGGGAGTACCATGGGCGAGGATGATATCTTGATCTTTCATAGACGTGTATGAGTGTCAGTACACATAAACGAGGATATTTTGTGGGACTTTCATTCCTCAGATTGTGCAGTTCATCCTGGGGTCACCAAGATGTATCACGATTTACACTATTTGTAGAGGTGGCTAGGTATGAAGATAGATGTTACTTGTTTTGTAATGATATTTTTCACCTATTAGTATGTGAAGGTAGATCATCAAAGTATGACATGTAATTTACAGAAGTTACCCATTACCAAGTGGAAGTGAAATGATATCACAATGAATTTCATGATTGAGTTACCGAGTTCGCCTCGAGGGAAAGATGCAGTCTAGGATTTCATAGACAGACTCATGAATGTTGCACTATTTTTACCAATCTAGGAGACCTTTAGTGTTGATGATCAAGGAAGGCTGAACATCCACAAAATTGTATGTTTTCATGGGGTTCCACACTCTGCTGTTTTAGACTGGGATGCCTACTCTATTTCTAGTGTATAGAAGGGACTACGGAGTGCTTTGGGTACACATTTATTTTAATGTACAACATACCATCCCTGGATAGATGGCCAGTCAGATCACAATATTTAGGTGCTAGAGGACATGCTTCAATCATGTGTCCTAGAATTTGGAGGTTCTTTGGAGAAGCACATTCTTATGGTGGAGTTTTGATATAATAATAGTCTTTCAGTAAACTATTCGGATGGAAACTTATGAGTCTTTGTACGGTTGGCCTTGAGGATCACCCCCCTGTAGGCTGGAGGTAGGACATGTAGCTATGCTGGGAGATCATATTGTACAGGAGACCACAAATAAAGTGGAGTTGATTCAGAAGTGGATGACTGCTGCACAATTATGGAAGAATTCTTGTGCTGATCAATAGATATGACCTCTAGATTTTGAGGTCAAAGATTAGGTATTCTTGCATGACACATTGAGGATGATAGACAATATGATTAGAAGACAGTGAAAGATTTCAAAGAGATACATCGTGCAGTTTGATGTTTTAGAAATAGATGGGCTAGTTGCATATCAGTTTTAGTTACCTTAGAAGTACCAGACTATGCATTGAATCCTCCATGATTCTCAGCTAAGTCGTTCCTTCTCAGACTCATCTCACATTTTTTGACATGAGGATGTTGAGTTTGAGGTAGGTGCATCATTTGAGGAGCATCCTATTTGGATTTTTGATAGAGGTGTGATGGTTCTCTGTGTTCGGTCTATTTTTCTGGTACGAGTGCTATGATAGCACGAGCATTAATATGATGAGACTTGGGAGAGGTAGGTCGATGTGAGATCGTAGTGGATGGAGCTATTTGTGGATTCATCTTCACCACCCTGTTAGGGAAATTCAAAGTTGAATTTATTTAATAGGGGATGTTTATAAGAACTCAGATCATTATTTCAGGTATGAATCTTGATTTCGGGTGTTTTTGAGAATAGGGTTGTTTTTAGGAATTTTAGATGTAAACACCATGTACATAAAAGTACACACCGCTTAACAGGTTTCCAGGGGTATCCTTGTGTGGGTTGTGTAATGGTTGAGACATGGTCAAGTGGGGTGACCTGGATACCGCCTAAAACAGGGACTAGTATTGGCATGTACACAACATGTACATTAAAGGAACAAAATTTGATATTTTTATTCTTTTTCATTAAATGTGTTGGGGTTTCATCTAATTGTTATATTCATCTTCTTCTAGCCTCATCTCATCCATGAGTAATTGAGATTCAAGATTATTTTTCAACCCACTGATTCTTCATCCATTCTACTAATTGAACTCTATGGGGTGTGTTGGAATCCCACCGGTGATTCCTTCATTCTTTTTGAAACTCTCCCCCTGATTTATTCACTCTACCGAGTAATTCAATGTTGATCTTTTTTGACATTTTTATAGATCTATGGAGTTCTAGGTCTATTAATGTGTTGACGTTTAAGGGTGATCATAGTATAACATCAAGGAAGGTGGTTCATTCCTTATCGCAGTTTTTTGAGATATATAACACTAATTGCTGAATATCTTGGTTAGGGTATTGCGTGTATTTTTATTTTTAACCTATTTAATGCCTGATGTGGTTTGTATGTTTAAGAAATGGTTATTTATTATGAGTAGAGTTTATTACCTTGGTTATGGTGGTGTTACCCAAGTGTGTTTTTTCTTATGGTCATTGGGTCTAGAAATCATGTTAGGATTCTTTTTTTTCATGACTAGTGTTGTTAGGATGGAGTTGTTGTTTATAAGAGGTGCGTGTGTTTCACATTATTAATGTATGAACATGGGAATTTATTGTGAGAGCATCCCAAAGTACTGTATTTTAATTATGAATCAATGCTATAATCGACTAGAGGTATAACTGTTACAGCTGCTCTGGTTCATTGACCATTAGGGTTAGACTATGCGAGCTTCCCAGAGGGTCGTCATTAAATAAATGTTAGACCATAGGGAATTAAAAGTGGGAGCTAGTAGAGGGTCATTATACATTAATGATGCTAGGAAGACCAAGGTGGTATTGACCGTTAGAGCTACCCAGGTGGTCATTTGAATTTTATTAGTGCTAGTGAGACCAAGTGTGTAAGATTGTGTGATATTTTCTAGAGGATTGTTATTATTATTTTAATTTGAGGATATATTAAAGCAAGGGGGTTAGGCTGGAAGTAACTTCCATTAGGGTTGTTTTGAAATTATTGTATGATTATGAAGAGTATGATAAGCCAAATCACAAGCTTGGACTCAGTCTTACATTATAGTTAGAAGGTTTTTTTAGATTTCTGTTTGTTATGGTTGTATATGGGGATATAGAGTATAGGCTTGATTCCAAGGTTAAATTATTAATTTTTTTGAATAATTAATAAATATAAATTAAAGTAATTTGAAATTATAGTATTGTTTAATTTCCAGTAATTCAATTTTGTTGATTCATTTATGAATATTTCTCGCTATATATACTCACTAACAGTTAGGAACATATCTTTTGGTTGTTTCCTATTGGGATTTTCCTAACACCATGTTTGGGTTAGGCATTTGGTCCCAAACAAATTATATGGTTGCAGGTATAGAAACAGGAAAGAGCCCTTATACATCAGGTACTTGATTACTATGAAGCAGGAGAGTATGGGACCATGTTGAAGATTGTGATTATGTTGGAGTTTATTTATGTTTCATTACATTGGTTTCAATTTTGTATGCCATCATTGTGACTTATTTGGAATCTTCCCTTGAATCATGTCACATGAATCATTTATATATTTGTTGAAGTTGATTTCACTATCACTCTTCAATTGTTTACTTTGTTGTATGGTATTACAACCTCCACTACATTTATTATTTGTCATTCCAATGCGCATACTTTTCCAA
Organism: Viscum album; assembly: GCA_963277665.1. Lineage (NCBI taxonomy): Eukaryota > Viridiplantae > Streptophyta > Magnoliopsida > Santalales > Viscaceae > Viscum > Viscum album. The sequence goes on from OY728146.1 coordinate 992,052,509, forward strand.
CGAGGGCATAGTTTCCCCACTATCACACCCAAGGACCTCAGTTCTAGTTGGAAACCTCTAACATTCAAGGAAATGTTCTTGAGGAAATTTGTCGAACTGAGTATTGGGAACCATTGGTCGGCACCCAAAACCAGGATGTTATAGTGTATGGTATTGTATGAAATTAACTGTTTTTTGACAATAATGGAGTGCCCGTTTGGAACCTTCATGTGTTTTGTGTGTTTTGGTTATAAATACTTTTGGAAGTGTTTGGTTTTGTTTTATGACTTGGGAATTTGGTTTATGTAAGTCCCTTGTACTTGTAGTCATGTGTTGGTGTTTCCTGCCTTAATTTTGTGTATATTTTTTTGTTATAGTGAATTTTCGACCAATAATAGAGGGCACACACAAGTATATTATAGGTATTTATATATATATATGTGTGTGTGTGTGTTTTTGTGTTCTCCAAGTACATATTCCATCACGGAGAGAGGAATACATGAATTGGATTATGGATATATGTATATATATATATATATATATGTAAGTGCGTGCGAGTGTGGGCCAGTTACAAGTGTTCTCCACCTTTTTCTAATAGTGCCAAAGTGTTCGGCATGACGCGGTTCTTCATTGAGGCAGGAAAACCTATGATTTTTCCTTTCCACTATGTGTTCTTTGATTCCTAGTGTTTTAAATTAATTTATTAACTTGTCATGCACCTCTATGGTATCTATAGTTAGTCCTTTTTTAATATTTTTATAGTTGAATGATTGTATTAGAAATAAAATTTTACATGAAACATTCCTTATGCTCTTGTCTATATTTGAAAAAAGTGTATAATGAAATATTAAATGAACATTACAAGGTAATTTGGAAGGGTGAGTGGTGTTTTCTCCATTGAAATATTTTGTTAAGTTGGTTTGGAACATGTTTTGGGTTTTATATGTGAAATAATGTTTTTTCCATTTATGTATTATGGAAAATTATTTTGAATGAGCTTCTAGATTTGGATAAATGTGTTGTATTTTATAAATGATTAAAATGGGTGGTTTTGGGTGGAAAGTAAATGATGGATTTAATAAATTGTATTTCAAATGCATTGATGAGTTTTAGAGTGTGAAATTTGATGAAGGTATATCCATGGGTGTATTAAGTGCTCACATGGTGGTCAAATAAAGTGAAAAAGGAACTCTAGACCTAGTCTCCCCCATGAGCACCTCTTCCCAACATCCTTTTTTTATTTTCCATAAAATGGTTCTATGTTTTCCAAAAATTTGGAAGTGGTACTCGTTGTGTTCCAAAAATAACATCAAATGGGTTTCTATAGTTTGTCTTGGATGGCCTAGAATCATTGTTGGGTGTGAATTTGTTTGAAGTCTATGACCTGTTTGGAATGTTGCGAACGTTTGCTGTGTTTTAATTTGGCTTTAAAAAAATCACTTGAGATATTTTTGGGAACGCTTTATTTAAGGGCTTTTTGGATATTTCTATATAAAAATGGTATTTGGGATTATTTGAAATGATTAATTAATGATTTAATAAAATTTTGAGCACTGTGAAGCCAATGGCCCGGTTGGAGTTTTAAATTGTATGTTTATAAAAGGTTTTATGTGTGTGATTTGTATGAGGCCCGTTTGGCATCTTTAAAACGTTATATATGGAAAACCCCAATTTTTTTAGGCATCTCCCCCTGTTTGTTGATATAGAGACCAGAGGTTCCTCGTTATAGGACCTTCTTTTGGTAGTTATTATTTATGGAGACTAACCATGAGGTGGTTGGGTGGTTATGGATTGTGTAGTGTGCTTGGTTAGATATGAGGAATGTTATTTTAATCTGTGGAACACACCTTTGTGAACACAACTCAAAACCCTTTCACAATAAGGTGGTTTACATTGAATGACTTCTACACTAGAAGTAAATATACTACGTAATCACCCATTGTAGTTGGAAATTTGAGATTATTTCTATGGGATTAGTTCCCTCCGTCTGACCTGAGAGCGGGTTGTTGTGTGTTTGGGCGTTTGATTCTATCGTGTGTGGAATGCTACCGAGGATGGAGTCCCATGTATTAGTATGTTATGGCCTTGCTATGAGTTTCTAGGTTTTTTGTGATCCTTTATTATGAGCACTATTAGTTCCATTTCCCTTGTTGTGTGTAGAATCATAATCCTGGCCTTGATATTGGACACTTCTTGGAAAATCATGTATGTAAGGGTAGTTTAAAAAAAATAAAAAGTATTTTTTAGGTATGTTTGTGTGCACCCTCTATATATATTTTCCTTGTTTTTGAATTATATGGGAAATGGAAATGTGATTGTTAGTTTTCATAAATGCATTTTATATATGAAAACATTATTTTTATAACTATAGTTCCAACAAGTATTATTGGGCTGTTTTGGAATTTGGATGTGCATGGATTTTGTGGTTCACATTTAGCATTCTTACTGAGAAATTTATTTCTCACACATATCCTCCCCTTTCAGCTGCAGGTTCTATGTCTTGGTTCTGGTTATTGTTTTTCCTACCCATGTGAGGCATGTTTTTAGTTGTTGGAGGTGACCATGAGTTAACATGATGCTATGTGTAGTCTTGTTTTATTTTCCCAATTTTGTTTTTATTAATTTTTATGTCTCTATTTTAAAGTCCAAATAGTTCACACCTGTTTAGATTTGATGCTTAGCACTAGTTCCCTTCCCATGGGGATTGGGAACGCCCTTTGGGACATTTTGCAGACTGGCTAGGTTGACTGGTTCATGGTCAGCCTTGGATTGGTTTGTGATAATACCAAATCACATGAATGGTAAAATCAATAAATTATAGATAATTTGTGATTTAAAACAATCAAAGAAAATATATTAATTTTTTTGTAACAAAAATAATAAATTAAATCACACATCAACCTTAAAACAAATCATTTTACTTAAAAACATAGAAGACTAAACCCGTATGAAATATTCAAAACCACTAAAGGAAACTCATCTTTCATTTAATCAAATATATTAAAAAACTCCAAATTAAATTTTCATTAAATTTTAAAACCTAAAACCCATGTTTTTAATCAAAAGAAATTTTTTTGTAACATTTTATGTTTCTATATAACACTAAATATTACCAAAAAAAAGTAATATTATTAATAAAGAACAATAGGATAAATAACAATTCATCCAAGCTACTTTATAAAAAGGCGAACATGGAATTACCATCAAGGAACATGGACATGTTATGAAATCCCCTAAAACTGATAATATATTTCAATTATATTCATCTTGAGAACCCTACTAATCGAGGAAATAATATTGAGAACCAAAACCCAACTATGGTTCATAATGTAGAATGAATTGTTGACGGAGGAGAAAAAATAGCATGTGTAGAGGATAAAATTAATAGGAGTAGATACTCTAAATTTCACGCATTTGAGAGAAGGTTAAGGGGGAGTAGTGGTAGAGATGGAATTACGTGAGAGATTGAACGACTTGTGGTAAATCATTGTGGTTACAACTATATTTATATTTTAGTGAAGGATTTTAACAATGATTTTAAAAACCTCTAATAAATTAGGGTAATATCATAAAAAAATTAATAGAATTCATAAAAACAATCTTTATAAGTACTATAATTTTAGCGATGAGAACGACATGTTTTATTAGTGCCAAATATAGTAGCACAGATAAAGACCACTTTATCAGTGCTAAAATTCATTGATACAAACTAATATATTCTATATTTAATAATATAAATAATATAAATATATTATTAATATAAATAGAAAATTTAATAATATATAATTATAAATTAATATTAACATTGTAATGAATATATTTATATAATTATAGATTGGTATTTAAAAATATAATTATATTTAAATATAAATGTATAATTTATTATATAATTATAAATATATTAAAATTATTTTAAATATGTTTTTATAATTATAATTATATACACATATAATTATATATAACTATAAAAATAAATGCGTAATTGCAAATATTATTTCATAATTATAAATATATTTATATAATTATATAATTATATATGTTATTATATAATTATATATATTTATATATTTATATATAATTATATAATTATATATATATATTAATATATAATGATATAAAAGTGTAAATATAATAAATATGGTTATTATTTGAATATGTCAAATATAAATCTATAATTATATATATAGAATAAAATAGTTATAATTATAAAAATAATATTTATAAAATTGTATATCATTATTTATAATTATTTAATTAAAAAATATTTTTGACAATATTAATGAATATATAATTATAAATCCATACATGTTGGAATGAGTTAAAATGAATAAATAAAAATGAATAGAATTAATTATATTAAAAAATTGTTTTGTTTTAATAATTATAAAAATTATTCAAAAAAATAAATATGGAAATGTATTGAAATGAACATGAATATGGTAAAGACCCCAACCGCATTATCCCAAAGCTAGTTCCTTACATTTTTATATTTGTTTTATGAACAAGGTATCACATCCCAAAGGACCAAATATTCTAGTACCTTTGGAAAACAAGATACAACAATAAATTTTACATTACAACATTGAATGAAATACTACATAGAAACTTTTTTGGAAACATCCTTATACTTATATATTATCCCTTCACGTCAATCAGAATATGCATCATATAATCCAGGGGAATAATAAACTACAATAAAGAGGAGATCTCAGATGCTTTGTGAGGGTAAGAAATATAGAACAATTTATCATGAATAAAAATAAACCATAAGTAAAGGCAAATAAATAAAAAAAAATCCCATTAAAACATAAATGTGAGAATAATATGGTAGAAATAAAACCAAATAAAATAATTTAATATAAATAATCACATGATAATGATACATAACTGGGGATATTTTAATAGTTGAACAATCAAATGGATTATGAATATGTAATCACAACATGAGATAACACATAATGTGGGGAATCATAAACATACCATCAAGGCCACGATCAAGATGTCTACATAAAGTCCTTGTCAAAATACTAGGTCCGGTTTTTTCATAAGACCCACTAATGCATTGAGGGTATATAATGTCCCCCACTACAATTACTAATTCAAATTAATTATTCAAAAGAAAGGGGTGATACAAAATCAACATATTCATTCATATTGAAAATTGTATATGAAATTTAAGTAATTTCTCCAATTAGAAAACATAATCGTAAACTATCTAGAGTAAAATGGTGAATAATATCAAGATAGTACATCTAAAAAAAATTATCAAACATTTTTAAAAAATATGGTATATGGTATAATAACATATAAAGCTTAAATATGGAAAATAAATTACCATAACATTTACCCATATAAATAAATGGGTATCATTATATTGTCATAAATAATAAAGAATCAACATATCATAATGGTGTCCATGAAATACTAGATTTAAATCATTAACTGAAATTAATAAGGTAATGTCGGAATATATCAGGATAATTGATTCCAACTGATGTGAAAACATGTAAAAAGAGTGTTTAAAAAACATTAGAAATGAACCACTTTAGTGCATTTTATGGGATAATAAAAAATAGTGTTCAAAATAGATAGAATGGAAGTTGTATAAAAAACATGAAATGAACAAATATATTTTTTCATGATAAAAAGTGTTATTTTAGAAAAATATTTTTTTCTTAAAACATATTGTGGAGTGTACTTGAAAATAGCTATGAAATTGAGAACATCCATTTAATTCATGTTGCATATCTGAATGAAAAGAAAACAAACAATATAAAATATGTCTTTCCCCAAAAAGGATGAATAATTATTCTGGGGTAATGTGAGATAAAATGTAACCCGATTGAAAATAGAGGTTTGTGGAGAAACCATTTTCTTATTTCCGAAAGTGTTGATCACTGGCACTAAATTTACTATATAATGAAGATATATTCCTCAAAATTTTAATCCAGAACCTATTCAACATTCATTTTATATATTATAATTTTATTAAGTTCATTTATGGAATTTTTTTACATGTTTTATCATTCAAATTCATCATTTGGGAGTCCATGTTTCCTTGGTTTCATTATTTGTTCCTTTGTATACATGTATTAAAAATCATGTTAAATGTGAATAGTTTCCCAAAATTGAAATTATTATTTATTAAAGAACATAACGAATATTAAATTTTCATGCATGTAATTTTTCCATATATGGGGATTATCCATTAGATAAAATGTTTATAATAACTTTTAATATTATTTTTGCATTTTCCAATCATCATGAACTAGTTTAGTTTTATTAAATTTTACTATGTATATATACTATTTCTAGAAAAAAAACGAAGTTGTTATATAAATTTAAAAAACTTTTTTAACCATTATAAGACTTTTATGACCATCCTTGAAGACGTTATTAGAGGACTAAAAATCATCATCTCAATAGGCGGTGAATCAATTCCTCACAGACAGTGTTGTCATTTTTATAACAAAAGGGATAGAAAATAGAGTTGATTGTGGATATAATAACCTTATAGTATTTATATATATATATATATATGATTATGGTGTTATCATTTTACTCTATACTGAAGAGGTGAGGTAATGAAATAAAATAAAAATAAATTCCAAAGGAAAAGGGAAGGATTTACATCATGAGTGTCGTCTCATTGAGAACCTCTTTAAGGGATATAAAAATGGTCTTTTGGTGATACTCTAAAGACCAGAATGTGGAAAGAGTTTTGGGAGATTAATTGGGAAAAATATTCGAATTATCCATGCCTTATAATGTACGAGGATAATCGGTATTGGGAGGTGATAAATATAGAGGATGAGAGGGGTGTTTTTTGATTATTTTATGTATTAATTTATTATTTTTTCTCAAGACCATCAGTAGTATTTATTATTCTAATGAAATAGGATTAATTTATATTCACTGTTTTAGATAATATCCAATTAAATCATACATGACTCAAACATGGAAAAAAATTATTTATTTATTTATAATTTTAAATACTTTAAATTTCAATATTTCATTATTTACATGAAGTTTACTATTTTAGAAAAACCTGAAAATTTCACCATAATAATTTTTTGATGTTTATATTTAAAAAATAGACTATAGATTATGAAAATAATTTTCAAAACATGAGATATTTAATATTTAAATAAAACAACATTTTTTAAAATATCAATTTGAAAATTTTAACCAGTTTTATGACACTTTGAAAAACTAATTAAGTTCTCATAAAATCAATTGATGTTCATAAGAAAAAAAATATTAATTTAGTAATCCATGATGACAAAATAAGTTTTCTTTTAAATCATTATATTATTTATAAAATTATAATTAAACATTTTCATTTCACAAAAACTGAAATACCTAATATATCATTTTTAAAACATTTATTTACACTATTGATAAATGAAACTATAGCCGTGGTTTTGGAAAATTGTGGCTATAGGACTGAATTTAAAATATGAACCAATTTTTATTTTTTCACAAAACTGTGGGTAATGGTTTAAGATTAAGACGTATACCCATAGTTGTCCAAAAACCTAGGGGTATAGGTCAAAACTACAACCATGGTTTCCTGAAAACTAGGTGTATAGGTTATCCCAAGACCAAGGTTTTGGTAAATTATGAGTATATCATTCCCACGTATGTGCATGAACATAAATTTCAATGGAAACAAAATGTTTCCATGGAAACACGTATTTATAGGATTTTCAATATATATCCATGGTTTATAAATAAATTAATATATATCTATGTATGTATACATATATATTTGTAAATATATTTTTAATACCAATAAACATATAATGTGTAGTGGTTAGGCATGTGCCATGGGTAGTGGGGATCCATGTTTCAAGTGTAGTGGGTGGAATTTTATTTAAATCCTATAGCCATGGTTTCAAAATCGTGGGTATATAGTTATGGACATAATGGCATACACTTATTCCCATGGTTTGTAACTATGGTTATAACATTTTCAAAAGTGTCAATAAATTGGAGATATACTAGTGGCTTAATCTCCCACGGTTCCCTAGACCATGGGTATAGGAAATACACATGATTTATAGGCTATACCCAAGGTTCCATACCATGGGTATAAAGTCATGTTCTAGTAGTTTTACTTGTTTCATGACATAAATATTTCATATATTCATGTATGAGTTTCCTAAATTTTAATAATCTTTTTATCGGTGATGTAAATATTATATTGATCAAATTACTATTATTAATGGTCATGTTACTATTCCAATCATTTTGTTAATATTTAATAAAATATCATAGTTTTAAAATCATGGATTCATACAAAATAAGATATTGAATTTAAAAACATTTGATTGAAAATGTAAAATATATATTTCATTAATATATTTCACTATAATTTATTGATTTTTTAGTTAATATAATATTCCATTGAGGTAATAAAAATAGTCTCAAAAAACTGTCATTGATATTTAATTATCATTACTTATTAATTAATAACCAATGAATTCATTTTATATACAAGGTTAAACTATATTTTCATAATTTACTCAATCTCTTCCATTTTCACCGTTCCAACATCTAGATGATAACAAGAAAAATTGAATAATAATATTTACAAATATATTAAATTATGTAATCCATTAATGAAAAAAATTTAAAAAGATAAATTTCATAAAATATTGGGTTTTTAGGTTCTCCCCTTCTTAAATAAATTTCATTCTCGCAATATGAAATTTTAATTTGAAATTCATTCATTGATACTTCAAAATTTCTTCATGAGAAACCCACATTGGAAATAGGGTTATTAAATAATACTCATAATTAGAGGCAATGTGACATGAAAGGTCACCACAAAATTAGGATTTAGAAATGGATAAGATTAGTAGGAAGTGAAAAACTAGGAAATGGTAGAGAAATCTAACTATCATGTTATAATGGATATTGATAGAAAAAATGGTCATTAGAATGTTAACCATTACAAAATCCAGAATTTATGATGGACTAAAAGGCCATTGATTTATCAGATGGAAATGTAAATGAATACTCTTTTTGTTTCAAAATCTATTTCACTAGATATTGATGATTCTTTATTATTTTGATAAGCATATTTGAAAATAAACATATATGATTACTCTCCAGGTCATAAGCATATTATGATCATTTTTTTGTGCTTTAAACTATTATCAGTTCATTACATACAACATGAATTAAACGTTCATGATAAATCTTTTAATTCCTAAATTACATTAATGAATTATAATTTCTACAAGACATTCCTTCAGCCTTTTATCACATGATATCCAATATATCAAATCATTCATTAACCCCAAAAAAATAATACTAAATGTTAAAAATAATCTATTAAATTAGTAGTTGATTTTATGAAATATCAAAAATATGTATACCCAAATTCAATGACCAAATATTTATAAGGAATGCCACAAAACATCCAAAATGAACATAACATTATATTCTCCTAAAACAGAATAATGTATATATTATTATCACATACCAAATATATGAATACCTTGAGAAACATAGAAAATTAATGAAAATAAGAATGATTGAAAAGACAAGTTCTTAGGTTGTCTAATACATTCCTTAAATCAAAACATGTAAAAAAACCAACAAAAATAGAAAAAACCATCAAATCACTAACCAATTTTTTGGAAACTAAAAATTTCCTGTAAAAATCCATTTATAATTATTATCCCATTATCAAAAACACATAAAGGGTTTTCCTTCCATTAACCATGAGTTTTCTGAAATGTTCAACTAACTACTGAATCACATTTCCTAGTACCATTCAATATATACATTCAAATATATAAATAATAAGTATTTTAGTACAATCCCTAAATATCTCATAATTTTATAACTATAATATCTAAACATACTTCATGGATCCAAAAATAGTAATACCATAATTATTCCACTTCGATGGTAGTAACAACATAAGTTTGACATGGATCCCTTTTTTCTATAGAGATATATTCCCCTAATTTTTTGGAGATTCATTTGTGCAGTTACCCATTTACATATAGTTGAAGCATTGGAAAAATTATTTATATCTATTACAATAAGGATCCATGTATCCTTTTTATAGAGTGTTTTACAAAACTAATGATACATTTAATAAAGTCATAGGGTGATTTATTCATAAATTATCAAATATGAGAAAATACATCTTTATCTTCTTTCCATTATCCACCATTTTATTAATTATACTCTTATTCTCATGCTTCCCTCTAAAGAGATAATAAATAGAGAATTATTCCTTTTTTACATTAGAACGTGAAACAATATCCTCATGTAATGAGAATGTTTTAGAGATTTTTTCCTTTAAAATGGTTTTCATAATACCATAAAATATTTTATCCTCCTTACTCTTTGGATCATGTGTATTTGTGAGGTTATCATTTTTTCTCTGAGGTTCCATCACAAATGACGACATACACTCGACTAGATTACGTGATTATTAAACATAATGTTTAATCCCAAAACTATTGAAATAATTTTTCTAAAATAAAAAATTCATGAAGATATATTCTCATACACATGGTTTGTGGGGGATGTTATTCTAAAGTTATCCTAAAAATCTATATAAGAGGTGTGTCCCCTAAACTACGAATTCTTAAATTTAGTTTCCAATGTTTTTGCTAAACTTCTTATGAAACCAACTGTAAAGACCCAAGACCCAGTATCATATAGAAGGTTCCTTAAATTATTATATTGGTACAATGAATAATATATTAGATGTCAAATTTCAAAATAGTTTATTAGCTTTGGAAAACCCAATAGAAACATAAATTTTCAATTACTACATGAAATGAGATATTACATAGAATCTCTTTTAGAAACATCATTATTCTTATATATTTTCTCTTAATATTAATCATAATATATATATCTGAATCACAGTAAAAAATAAAACATGAAAATGGTTTGATACCAGATGCTCAGTAAATTTAAAAAATATATTGAAATCTATCATAAATTAACATTAATATTAACGTAAGGTGTAAAAATACCAGTTCCAAGTATATATATTTTTATCAATTATTTTTATGTATATATAGTTTTTGGGTGAAATTTAATTTGGGTTGGAATATTTTTTAAATATTTTTATTTCAGTTCAACAGGTTCATGTTTCGATCGTGGTTTGTAAAAACTGTGCAACACTTACAGAAAAACGTGTCAAATGAGATAGGGGATAAGGAGAATTTTCAAAAGCAGGTGTGAAATTATTCCAAACTCTGTGGCTTCCTAGAAAAAACTATGGAATTTTTTACATTTTATTTCTTCATGGTTGGTGAACATTTTGTCAAACCTTGTGAGCCCATTTTGTATGGTCACCCTTGAGATAGAAGTTGGATCACGGTTAGCACACAATTTTCCATACCATGCAACTAACCATTCACAGTTCAAAAACAATATAAATAAACTATGTATCTAGGCTGATATTAATAATTAAACCCTAATTTTAAACAAAATGGCATTAAGTAAATATTTCCTCTGTATATGCTTCTCCCATTGATATGAAGGTGATCCGAAGGCTTCTCTGGGTGCATTAAATCTAGATTCCCTAAGTATGTCATCGTTTATGCTAGTTTGAAGTGTTTTTCTTAGATATATTTGCATCCTTATCTCGTTATTATACTTACATCCATTTTGGATAAATATATGGGTTTTAATTATGTTTATGTTTATAATTTCCTTAGATGCTATTATGGGAAGATATATACGGTGGGTTGTGGAAATTCAACCTGGTTTTGTTGATGTTTTCTTGTCAATTTTTGTTTCCACCATGTTTTACGATGTGGATGGAATCAATATCTCCTCTTATATATTTATCATAAAGGCTCGGTATCAAATTGATTGATTAGATTGAATTTGGTTTTGAAATTTTTCTATATCACTTGATCTAACCCCTATTTAGTGATATTTTATCAAATTGTGGATGTTTGGAATTTTTGTGGAAAGTGATGTTGTTGGTTTGATTTTAAAATGATTTTTCTATTTTTCTCATGTAAAAGTATTTTCAATAAAAGGATAGTTTTATTGATTTGTTTTTTTGAAATATTCTACACAAAAATATCAATTTATTAAACTATTTGAAATGGTTATTTGGGTATTGGGGTCTGTTATAATGGTTGCATGTTCATGTGTGTTTGGGAAAGATAAGGGAATGAATTATCCCCCCATCATTAGTCGGATGGATAACGATCGGGTCTTCCACTATCAAATGGTTAATTATTTGAAATATTATTAAAATGATGAATCACCACTATTTAGTATAGGGATTTTCAGGTTTCATGCATTGTTGGATGTGTGGATATATGGAATGCAAGGTTTTATGTAAAAATAGATCTTGTGAAATGTTTTTAATGTATTGTCTGGTAGAAATCAATGAAAAAATGCCTTTTTGGGAAAAATATTTTATGTGGAAATTGTTTTATATTATGATATAAATTTTTTAAAAGTGTTTTATATATATTGTTTTATATAAATTTGTAATGATGTTCTATCCTAGTGGTGTGTGTAGTGAAGTTATTTGGGGAAATAATTCTGAGTTTAATTACTCACCCCTTCTTTGTAGCTTTTTCACATTTTGGGTATTTTTTATCAAGACATGGGTAAAGGTAATCTATCACACTTCTCTAGTTTTGAAGAGTGATACATGGGTTGTTTTGGGGATTAGAGCATGTATCATTTTGGATCTAGGATTTTTTTACTTTTCATTGAGTTATGTTTGTTATCTTCTTGCAATTTTCATTGATTTTTTTAGTTTTCCATTAGGTTACTCTATTGATTTTTTTTATATAAATGGTATTAATTTATGTTTATTTACATTTATTATCATACATCATTTAGATGTCTTTTTTTATTTCTTGTTTGGTTGGTTTTTATACTTTCAAATGGAAAATAGTCCAACATTTGTTAATAAATAACTTAACATTTATTTCCAACCTTTGGAACCTTGGGGATATCTATTAAGGACAAGTAACACCCATGTAAATTCCTTATCCAATGGTGAGTGGTGGGATCTCACAAGAGGTTTCTGTGTTGGTCCACTAAATTATCTATTTGGAAAATGTGGCCATCAATTCTATAGGTCTCGGAGTTGAAATTCATTTTGGTTCATTTACGTGAGTTTAGTTGTTAGAAATTAGTAAGATTGTTGGGACCTAAAATCAAGAGAATGAAAGTATTTCACTAACCTTTTCATTATGAACATCATTTTACTAATGTTTTGGGTACATAAGTGTTTTTAGTGACTTATTGGATTTTAAATAAAATTTTCATTTGTGTACACAATGAGATGAGTATGATAAGAATTATAGTAATGACTTCACACTAAGAGTTATTATATCATTTTTAGGACTAATTTGTTATTTTCGGTGAAAGGATATTGATTTTTCCAAAATGCTAAACTGTTTTAAAAATGCGATATTTAAAATAGATAATTTTTATACCATTGGAAAATAGTTATATTATAAAAAGAGTAGTGAAATTTTAGAAAATGGATGAACCTAGAAAAGAGGTGAACTTTGAAAAACTTTATTGTGAAAGATGATGTGGTATATTTTGAAATTGTTAAGACTTTAACTAATAGATAGTAATACTTATGATGATTTTATCATTTCATAATGATGACACCTTGTATGTGATATAGGAACCTACTAGAAGAAGCTGTTGATAATGTGGTTCCATATGAGCCACAAGTGAACAAATTTCTAGTTTAGAGTATAGTAAAAGGTCCTCAAGATTTGGATACATGGATTAAAAGGGATGGAATTTGGAATTTGTACAATTCAATTGTATTCTAAAAGAATAATAAACACATCTTTTGGTGTGATTCAAAACCATAATATGATTATCTGTGGATGAATAGGATTAATAGAATATTTTATTTCATTATCACTTAAGTAGAGTTCAAAATCATATGTGGTATGTATTGGAGGATAGTGTAGTCCAATATTCGTATTTAATGGTTCATGAAAAATTAGATTAAGACCTGGCATGAAATGATTTTTAATAATTGTTCAACAATCAATTCTGTCATCGTACGTTCAAAATTCAATAAACAAAGACTTTCATCATCTTAAAGTAGAAAATTATTTATATCCTAGAGTACATGGATAAATTCCGGAAATTAGTTCATTTGGTACCTGAAGATGATTATAGTGCATCCTTAAAAGTAAAAATCATTTAATTGAGGCTAAGGCAAAATATTTTCTTGAAGATTATTGTGCATTATATTATGGATTATATAGAGATTTTTAATAGAGTGTTAGTGAATAAAATGTAAATATCAGGAGATATGGGAGGAGGAAACATGTTGATACCCATAGGAAATAGTGGGAACTCAAATATTGGGAGAAAGCATAAGAGGGACACCTATATCCGAGGTGAGAGTATAGCTCAAACCCAAATAGAGGGATCATATAATATTCTTCCAAAACCAATGATCCATCTTGAATATTTTCATTGATGATCTTCCAAACACATGAAGTGAAAATATAGGACACAACCTAGAAAAAGACATAATTTAAATCATATGCGGTATATTCAGTTCTATTTTTTAGTGCTCCTAGGTAGGGTGTTCTGGACACTTCTCATGTCTTGCAGAAATCATATGCTAAAACTGGGTGAGGGAGGTGGAATAACTCTCATCAGAAAAACTGAGTAATACATGGTGATTCTAAGAATACAATGACATCTCTACAAGCTAAATATCCATATGTAAATAAGGAATAATGTTTTTTGAGAAAAACATTTAATAGAAATGGGAAGGTTATATGGATAATCAGTCCAGATCATTGATCATGATAAGAATGATTCCTATAAATTAAACCCTTGTGAATGCTTTATTCGATTCAATTATGTAACGTTCATTTCATTCTTCATGTTCTATTGATTTTATGTGTTTAAAAGTTGAGATAATTCCTTCTTTGTTAATACTAAAAACTCCTCTTGGTGAAAGAGAATGACAATTCGTTTTGATTAGAGAATGTTATGAAAGATTTGATGGATCGATGGTGATATGAGATTTCTTAGTGATTGAGATAGAATCTAATGAGATAATACTGGGAATGGATTTCTTGACAATAGTCAAGGACCTCATCGACTGTTATACCAGAAAAGTCTGTTTTATGACTGAAGAAGGTGTTGAGCTTCTATTTTGATGAAATAAAAATGTAAAGGTAGGCATGAAAGTCTTGTTAGAACCAGAAGTTCGAATGATATCATATTAGTTGTTAGCATTTACTTTGGAATCGATGGAGGATATTGAGGATAATAGTTTTCCATTAGTTATTGATCAATTTCTAGATTTTTTACCTGATAATTTCTTATGTTTTTTACATATAAGATAAGTGAAGATTATGATTGATCTCATTATGGTGACTAGTCCTATTTACCTTCTTTATTATCATAGAGAACTGAATATGTTTATGGAATTGAATGTGTAGTTGGAAGAGCCTTCGAAAAGGGTTCATTCAATTGAGCATGTCTCCATGTACAACATCAATCTTGTTTGAAAAAAGGCGAAGGGAATTCACCTATTGTGTGTGGATTATCAAAATATTATTCATGTTACAATGAAATATAGGTATAAATTTTCACACATTGATTATCATTTTAATCAATTGGGTGGAGCTCTTTGGTTCTCCAAAATTATCTTGGGACTAGGATATCACCAATTTTGTGTCTGGAAGGAGGATATTCCAGAAAAAGATTACTTGTTTAGATTTCACCATTATGAATATGTGGTAAAACTTTTTTGTCTTATGAATGAACCATCGGTCATTATGGAATTGAAGAATCATATATTTTAGTGAAGTATGGATTGATTTGTGTTTTTTTGTGGATGAAATATTATTTTATTTAAGACAAGGGTGGAGCTTGTAAAACACTTGGAAAAAATGATGAGAATTATAAATAATCATTAGTTGTATTCAAAATTATCATAGTTTCATTTTAGGATACATGAGTTAGATTTACATATCCATGTAATATCTAATAGGGTAAATTATGTGGATACATAAAATATAGATCGCATTATCTCTTGTCAACCACTAATGAATTTCATCAAGATACGATGTTTCCTTGGTCTAGATCATTATTTATGATACTTTTATGACTTTTAGTTACTATATTCACATATGTAGGATTTGATAATGAAGAATGGTCTATTCCAATTGAATAAATAATGCCAATAGTCTATTAAAGAGATTATATATTTTCATACCTTAGCACTAATCTTTATTTTTCTAGAATCTGGACACGTGTACATGGTGTATTTTTATACCTTGATATATAGGTTGAGATGTGTTTTCTTACAAGTATATCACATTGTTTCTTATATATAAATGTAGTTATGAGTTAATGAAGAAGAACTACCCAACAAATGATTTGGAGTTATCATTCATAGTTTATGGTTTGAATATATGTCATCATTAAATATTTTCTGTAAATTTATTTTGTTTATAGATCCTAAGTGCAAAAAAGATAATTTCTCAGAAAGGGATTTGAATTGTAGATAAATAAGACGGATAAAGACTCTAAAAATATTTGGTTTTGGCTTGATGTATAAAACAAGTCAGGGAAATATGATAGATGATGAATTAAGTTCAAATTAATATTCTCAGTTGGAAAAGAAGATTCGGATGAGTGGTAGTTAATGTAGATAATAGCTAACATGAACATGAAATGTTAAGACTGGGGTGATCATGTGGTTTTATTTCTGGTTTTATTCATTACAAATTTGTAAAAGATGGTTAAAGAGTCCGAGTAATATGATGAATAATGTGTGTTAATGAGGTCAAAGCTCAATTGTGGGGAGACCATTGAGGACTCGATGCTAGATAAGAGTTTAGTCTTATGGTTCTTAAATTAGATGGTCGTGCCTATGTATTTTCAGGAAAAACGTACTAATGCTTACCACTATTTGAGATGTGATGTTCATCCGGGAACACATAAAATTTACCTGGTATTAAAAGATTTAGTTTAGGTGGATCGGTATAAAAATAAAGGTGGTTGAGTTTATTTCTTGATTCTTAACCTGTTAGCTTGTTAAGGACAATCATCAATGACTCGTAAGAATGTTGTAGTATTTACTTATTAATTTTTGGAAATAGGAACGAATATCATCAGATTTTATAATAGGTATCTCATGATAGTTTCAGAAACATTATTCTATATGGAAAATAGTGGATCAAATCAAAAATTTGGACCATCTTATCTATATTCATGAATCTTATACGGTGGAGGAATTGTCAAAAATAAATATCCAAGAAGTGGTAATGGGAATTGTGTTCTTGTATATATAGTGTCATAAATAGATCCAAGGTTTATTTGTGTTTTCTAAAAATCATTTCAGAAATACCTTTAAACTCATTTGACTATGAGTATAATGTATCATCCTCAGAAGGATATACAATCTGAACCGATGATACAAATGTTGGAAGACATGTAGCGGGATTGTGTAATGTATTTTGGTGGCTCATGGGTAGAGGACATGTCATTAAAGGATTTATCATATAACAAAAAAATTTAAACCTCTATATATATGGATTCTATTGAATCATTATATTGGAATCCATTTCATTCTCCACTTTGTTGGATGAAAATGGGTGAGACATCACTGGTTGGACTAAGCCTTATAAAATAGATAATGTAAATGATTTAGTAGATTAGTTAATGTATGGATATGTCTTTGAATTGTTAGAAATAATATGTGGATCATATTTGGAAACTATTTCTGTTCATGGTGAGGGATAATGTGTTCTTGTGGAGCTCTGAATGTATTAAAAATATTCAATTTGGGAAGAATGTAATGTTATATTTAAATACATAGTCCCTTTTTAGATACCTAAATATGTATATGAGGAGGGATATTTGTTGGAATTTCCCCTAGATTCAGTGCATTACATAATGTGTTTAATGTGTCTTGGTTGAGAAAAAATTAGCCTAATCTTGACCATGTTATTTGATGGGGTCATATTAACCTAGATCTGAATTCTTTGTTGGTACATGTACAAGTACAGATTGAGGATATGCAAGAGAATGTATTGTGTGGAAAACATAGATCTTCTGTAGGTTTTGTGGAAACATGGTCAGCTTCATGAAGAGACATGGGAACACAAGAATGAATTAATAAATCAACGACCAAAATATTTTAGGACTCTGGTGGATTTATACATTCTATGGATAGAAAGTACAATGTTTTGGAAAATGTATAACCCCCAATTTCAAGTAAGTATTGCTTTATCTATTCTTTTGTAGAATATAATGATTTTGGGTAAACATTGGGAGGGTTTGGGAGCCTTTTGAATGTCTTTGTCGATTTTTAAGAGGATCATAGTTTGAGCATGGTTTGTGAAAATCATGAAACACATTTAGGGAATAATTCACAAGGAGATTGTGGATAAGGGGAGGGAAAACGGTCACACATACAATTTTTGGAAACAATGTGACCCCCTTATAAAGGCATGCAATATTGGATAGTTTTATTTTTCATGGTCAGCACATATTTTTTATAGCCATGTGAGCTAACCATGTGATGTCCCCATTGAGATAGAATCATGATCTCAATTTTTGAATGTTTTTTTAACTGTGAGACTAAATGTGTATGGTTTAAAACCTAGATTAAAAAATTGTTGATCTCAACCTGGATTATGAATTGACCCAATTTTCACCCAACATACCCCTAACTTGATATTTGATCCTCTAAAAGGTATCAGATGCTTCTCTCATCAATTTGGTGGTCATCATGTGGCTTCTCATGGTGCGTTGAATCTAGATTTCCTCAGTATGCCATCATTTATTCTAGTTTTTTGTGGTTCTCAAATATATAAATTCACCTTTACACCAGTTTCGTAGATTAAATATTCTTGTTGATAGATTTAAGTGTTTTAAATCCATTTATGTTTATATTTTACCTTTATATGGTCCTGGAAATAGATATAATGTAGATTTTTTGAGATTAAACACGGTATCATTGACATTTTCATTCCATTTTTCATTTTCCATGTTTTTTGAGGTAGGAAGCATCACACTTGACTCCACTATTTAGAACATGAAGGATTATATTACGATATATTTGTTTTTAACTATAATTGTTTTTTAAATTGATGTTTATTGGTTTTTGGAAACCCTCTTTAGTGATAGTATATAGAATTGTCGAAATTGGAAGTTTTGTGGATAGTGAAATTGGCAACATTATTTTAAAAATGAGATTTTAAAATTATTTTTGTTTTGATTCATGGAAAATATTTGTCAATAATTTTTTTTATTTTAATAAAATGGTTTGTTTGAAAGGATTTCAATAAAAGTACACTTTTAATGAAATATATGTTTTTTCACTGGTTTTTTGTACAATAGTTCTATATATTCATGTGCATATGAGAGATTTAACAGTAAGATGACTCCACCATAATTAGTGGGATGCATAATTATTTGGTTTTCTCCTAATCAAATGGTTCATTAAGTTATGGCTAAGTGAAAGGATGGATCTCCAGTAACGAGTATAGGGGGGACAATGTTGTATGAATGGTTTGATGTGTGGATATGAGGAATGTAATAGATTATGCCAAAATGGAACATGTAAAATTGTTTTAATGTATTGTTTTGTTGATTTCAATGGAACAATGGATTTCTTAAAAATAGTTTGAAATAGAAATTTTATATATTCTGTTATAAACTACTTTATGGTGTTTTATATATATTGTTTTATATAAATATTCTATAATGTTATTTCCTAGTGTCTTGAGTAGGGAAGTCATTTGGGAAAATCCTATTGAGTATCATTACTCAGCCCTGGTTTGGAACATTGGTTTTTTTAGAAATTGTTTATTGAGACATGGGAATAGGTAAACTATCACACATTTCTATTGGTGTATAGTGGTACTTGGATTTTTTATGGATTGGAACATGGAGCATGTTGGATCATAGAGTTGTGTATTTTCATTGATTTTTATTGGTTGACTTCCACTATGTACTTTGATGTTTTTAGCTTTTTTTGTGGAACATTTTTGACGTTAGGTTATAATATAAATGGTATTACATTATGGTGTTTTACATTTTTTATCACGCATCTTGTATTTATGATTTTTTATAGATATTTTGGTCTATTGTGTTAATTTTAATGTGAAAATAATCCTCCACATGTTAATGAAACCCTGGGAATTTATATCCATCCATTGAGGCCTTGGGGATGTTTTTTATGGCCCTGTAATGTTTTTATTCCTTATCAAGCCAATGTGGTGGGGTAGGATGTCACAAAAGTTGAATAATTAACAACACAAGGCATTAAAACATAATCAAGAGCATAGTGTTGAAGGAATAAAAGCTGACTAAATAAAACCACATAATTAATAACATATGAATGATACTTAACCATGAATATTATAATAGTGGAACAGTAAAATTATATATCAAAAACTAATCTCATAATAATGGAATTTATAATGTGGGACATCATAAACCTACTATCTAGGCATCATCCATGAAGTATATAGAAATCGGTAAGGCATCGGCCAAAACCTTGTCAAGTTTGGCTCATGAGAACAAGTGATGCATCAAGGGGATATAGAGGGTCCAACCCAACAATTTCTAATTAAAATTAATTCCTCATATAGAAAGGGTGATCATAATCGACATATATATTCATAATGAATCTATAATATAAAATGTAAATAATTTCCCCAATTATTAAACATAATCGTAATAGATCCAAAGTAATATAGTGAATTGTATCAAGATGGTAAATCCCAGTAAAAATGAACATAAACCATTTAAAAAAATATGGTAGATAGTATCATAATAGATCAACCTCAATTATGCATAAAAATTAACATAAGTGTTACCCATGTAATGAAATGGGTATCATATTCATGTCATATGGAATAACAAATCGTCGTATCATAATGGTGCAATGAAAATAATGGATTTAAAATCATAAATGAACATTAATAAGAAAAAATGAACATAATTTGATAATTTATGTCTAAATTTTGTTAAAACATGTAAATATAGTGTTTAAGAAACTTTAGAAATGAGCCACTACAACACAGTTTAATGGAAAACATTAAATAGTCTATAGAACAAAAATAATCATAATTGTGATTTGAATAAAACTAAAAATGAACAATGAAAATTGTTCATGATATAAATAAATATTTTATAAAAATATAGATGAATTAAAATAGATAATGGAGTGAACATTGAAATGGGTAAGAAATTGGGACATTTACTTTAATCTGGGTTGCTTACTGGTTAGTATTGAAAAGGAACCTTATAAATGATTTGTTTCCCCATAAAAGAACGAATAATTTATATAGGTAAATATCATTGGAACATTAAAAACTAATTAAGAATGACTAATTAGAGGAATGAGTAATTATTTTTTTCTTAAATAGAGATAGATTTTATCCCAATGGAAAAAAATAGAGGTTCAAGGAGAATCCCACACCTTACATCTAGAAGTGTTCATCATTTGTCCTAATGTATGATTAATGTAAATTAGAATCACTAATAATTTAATAGGAACCAATACAGCATGTATAAAATTTATAAATATATTACTTATTTCATTTAGGGACTTTTTAAGGAGTTATAAAATTCAATTTCACATTTCAGAAGTGCTTGTTTCCTTGGTTTTCATAATTGGATCACATGTATACAAGTAAAAAAGATCATGAAAATGGGAATTGTTCTCCCAAATTGAAATTATATTTCATTAATAAACTTCTATAAGAATAAAGGTTCATATAAATAATTTTATTCAATATAAAAGGATGATTCATTTGATAAAATGTTTATGATAAATAGTTAAATTATTTTTGTGCTTTTTTGATCATCACGAACTAGTTTTAATTTATTAATTAATATTATTTTTAAGAAATATTTTCTTACCACTAAATAAGTTTTAATATAAATTTTAAAATATATTTTAACCATTATAATGTTTTTATGACCATCATTTAAGGTGTTATTAGAAAATAAAATGGCATCATCCGTGAGGGTGGTGAATCAGCACCTCACATATGATGATTTTATTTTTAGAACAATAGAAGAAGAAAAGAGAATTAATTGTTGATATAAATAAATTTAATATACATTTATACATAGATATATATATATATTATTACAGTTATCATGTAAAATTTGACATGGGAGGTGAGGTAAGGATAAGAAAATAAATGAAATTGAAAATGAGAGAGGTAATGATCTACCAATTCAGTGTCTCCACCTTAACAACCTCCTTGAGGGAAAAAGAAATTGTATTTTTCTGAAACCAGAAACAAAATATAAGGGGTATGAGTTTATGGGGAGTAATTGGGTATAAAATTATCAATATAAAATATATAAAAGGTGTGATGGGAAGAGGCCGTGTGGGGTGATATTTAATAGAGGAATATGTTTTATTAAATATATATATATATATTATTATTAAAAAATCTATAAATTAATATTTATAAATAAACATGTTAAAAACTTATATTAATACAAATTATTAATATAAATTAGAGCCATTTTGAAAATATTAATTGTTAGTAAATAAACATTTATAAATAATTATTGAAAAGTATAAAATTAAAAACATATGGAACAATGATAAAATTGACCATTAATATGTCCCAAAAATATTAGAAAAAAATTTAATTATTAATAAATAAATAATATTAAAAATTAATGACAATGAAAAATATGAAAAATTAATAAACAGTTTAGATTTTTATAATTATATATATATATATATTAGGCTCTTGGTGGTCCAATTAAATCAAACACGCCCACACAAAGTCCACACAGAAGCCTGAAAGGTAGGCCATAGCCCCCTAAGGGTTAACCCAACCTTCCCCCCTAATTTGTTGCATTATATATACTGTCCCCAAAGTCCTAGTTAGCATGGACCCATTACATGGAAAGTAGGCCCAAAACCTTTGGCCCATAGCCCATTCTGGGTATGAAAACCATTAAAATCTAATAATAAATTAATAGGTTTTAATTATTACATTTTATTCATTTCATATATTTATATTTAATATATATTATAAATTATTATATATATATATATATAATTTATTTAATTTTATTAATATTTTTTTCGTTAATAAATTATATAATAATTTTGTAATTTATTCACATTTAATTTTTTTGTTTAATTATAGTTATTAATTCATTATATATATATATATTATAACTTTTATTAATATTTAATATTTATATAAATGTATATTTAATTTATTCATTATTATTATTAATTAATTAATTAATTATTTAATATTTTCTAATTATTTCAATTTATTCAAATTATATATTATTAATTAATATATTATATTTAATAATAATTGCAATTTTTATTTATGTATATTAAATTTATTTATAGTTAATTATATTAATTTAATTAAAAAATGAGTAATTTTTTTAATTTACTCATTTCTATTTTTTTAATATTTATTTATTTCTATTAATTAAATTTATATATCGATAATTAATATATGGTTTTTGTAAATATTTATAATATATATATCTATATATTAAATTTATTAATAATTATTTGATTGATCTTTTTAATATTTTTAAAATGTATTGAGTCTAAATTTTTAATTTTATATATTATTACATTTATTTAATGTTGTTAAGACATAATATTTTATTTTTGTTCTTGTGGGAATATATGAAAATCTAGGGGTCGTCTATAGGCCCACATGGGACGGTGGTCAAGATGTCTATAGACATAGGTAGGGTGAAGGTGATTCAGGTCGTGTGTGACCCAATCTATGTGTCTTGTGCGTGTAGATGTTTATGCGGTTGCTCACTGACGCACGCCTGTCGTAGGGCATGGCAAAACAATTTTTTCCTAAGTTAAAATGTAGTAATGTGGTTGACCTAGGATGTCTCCCGAAGAGGAGTGCACACAAAATGGGTTGTCACTTTAAAACGGGGGTAAAAATGTTGTGAACAAAAATTTGAAATTCAAATGATTGAAAAACAATGAAATTTAAAAGGGTGATTAGGTCGGGGTCGGTTTCCTAATTATAATGCTATCCTTGTTCAATTTAATTCAAACCTCTTCTTCTTAGTTGATTAAAGTGAGTTTCCACAATCGTTTTCTCTCACTTCCTTGGTGAAATTGTTATTGTGAGAGAAAACCTTACCAAGATCTCGGTTTGGTCAACTCCCCTTCCATGTGTAAAATAGTTGTATTGAATATCCTTAATTGAAATGGGCAATTCCCGATCGGGTTTTGTTTATCCCAAACAATCAAGAACATTCACTACACCTTTTACACGTACTGACGATCGTCGAGTACTTCACCACTAATTCCTGGTTTATTCCATCGTATATAAACCAGAAATTAGTGGAGGGAGATATTGATTATTTTACCAAGGCAAAAATAAATAACGGAATTAATATTCAAGAACGATCGCACTTGATTATTAAATCCTCTATAATAAATTGAAAACAACTTTGAAGAAGAAAGAAATTTATTCAATTACGTCCAAGAACTCAAGCATTACAATATAGAAAACCAACCCTTCCCCAATCACTCCAAAAGTTTACCCCACCATGGTAAGGGTAATCGAGTTGAATGGGGAAGAAGAAGACATTAACAAACTATAAAAAAGAAAATAAATAAAAGAGAAAGCCGAAAAGTTCTCCTTCTTGGTGTCCCAGAAGGAATGGGATGGAGAATGGATGCTTTGAGGGGGAGGAGCTCTCCTCCTTTTATAGGAAGAATTCGACCCCCGAAAGTTGTCGCGTTTTTGACCCCATAAATGAAATCTTCACGCGTTGAGCCCTTCATGAATGTTGTGCATAATTCCCTTGTCCGTGTCCTCTAAAAATTTCAGCGGATTTGGACATGTATTCCGAGAGTTATGACCGTTTTACTATGAGCATTTATTCTGTCCAGTCAGACTCTCCAAAACGAAATCCTCCGGATTAAGGTGCTTTAATGGCCCCATAAACGGCCAATTCACTCGGTGCTTCCTTCATTAAAGATGCTCAAAAACTCCTTGCGCGTCCACCCACCGAATTTCACAAGCTTTGGGCCCACAGTGGTTGCGTTATGGATCCCACATCAAAACTAGACAGAACTGAAAACAGTTTTCTTGAGCCAACTTGTGAGCTTCTTTTGAGCTTCCATATTGCCGATTCAGATTTTGTTCCAAATATATTAAATGAAGACCTGGATGTGTAGAATCTGAAAGAGAAAGAATTTCGCAATTTGGATCAGTGTAGATAATGTTATGGCCAATCTACTGAAATAATTTAAAACTGTTAAAAAATACAAAATGGCCAATTTTTACAATTCAGCTCAAAATAACACCATTATCATAAAAATGAAACAATTCATCTTAGAAGAACAATTTTGTGGGTTTAAAACAATGATATTCAATATAAATTAATTTAAAATATTTGCTCTATCACTCACCCCCCACTGTTGTGGTATATTGTATTAGTGGTTTTCCCATGGTTATAATGTGTGATAATAGAAAAAAAGGAAGTCTAGTGAGGAATGACTCATTGGGACAAACCTTTTTCCGCACTAGACAAAAGCACAAGCAAAGGCCACCTTTCTCATCATTTTTAGCACTAATAATGGGTACCTAAATCAGTGATGTGAACAAGAATTGATAAAGTATACAAATTATTATATTGGGTTTTGTAGTAGTGTATTTCACATCAATGATGTTCGCATCTGTGTTGATAGCTAATGACACTTGCGATGATCCATTCTTTAAATTTATTATTTATCCACTTATTGTTAAAACCTCAAAATATTGACACCTCACTATTTATATCTTATTCTATGGTTTTTTATGGGGAGATCATTAATTGTGATAAAATTATATTTAAGTTCATAGAATCAATGATTCCAAGGTATTATTTTATTATAATTTATAGGGAGGCCGGTCATGAGAACTATTAAAGTGATCTCAAATTATAGCACTTCTTAGAAAAAACATACATCCTAGATGAAAAAAAACATTGGAATTCCAATGAAATACCTCATTTTAAATTAAATTCATTATACTAATTAATTAAAGTTACTGAAAAAAATAATATATTATTCTTGAGGCTTTGTTACACCCCAACTCCACGCGGGATTAACATTTTCTTAAACACCACTACCTGAGATTAATATTATCATTATAAATTCCTTTTATGATCTTCTCAGGTAAATTTTGATTTTTTACACTGTGATAGGCTCAAGGACTATGAAACGCAAAATTGATCTTAGTCATCCCTTGGAAAAAATTCTAGGTTGCTATAGATATTATGAATTAAATTAGCAATAGGTAATTAAATTGTAAATAATAATAATTTAATAAATCATTGAATAAGAAAAAATATAATTTAACGAACATTGTATAGATAGAGAAAATTCAGGATATATAATAAATTTAATTTAATAAATATAATAATATCCCTTCACAAAATCATAAAGAAGTACCAATCACTAGAAATTAATTTTAATAAATTTATTAAATAAAATGATGTACATGGATAAAATCCACGAATAATTATAATTAATATGTAATTTTTAAAATATATATTCTAACATAAAATAGAGATAAATAAGAATCCCAATAAAAAACATAATATTGTTTTATTTAACAAATAAAAAATGAATTAAAAAATATATATATAAAATCATGCCAGCTACTATACGGGATATAATTTGGATTTAAAATTGTAATGTATAAACAAGTTACCCAAATGAAATTTTAGAATTTTATAATCCCATATAATAATATATATTGATTGATATCCCCTTTATTGGATCATAACATTCTCTATCCTAATTTAACTACCCATATAATAAACACAAAATTTGTTAAAATATATTTTACAACAATATTTTTATTCATTATAATTAAAAGTAAATTTGTTCTTTTATTAAGATTTAACACACACACACACATATATATATATATATATTATTTCAATTGTTATTTTCATCATTGGTTTCATGTAGTTATGATTATTTCAAGATTGTTTTCATACGATGATCTTGATCATCAATCATTGACCATAATTTCATCATTTACATATTCACCTTTGAATTTGAACCATAATTTTATATTTATTTATAATGTTCCTTGTTTCTTTTATGGATGGTATGATTATCAAAATCAAGGATGAAATTTATTAGACACTTATTTAAGGCATTCTTATTAATAGAAAATAGTTACGTTGTAATGAAATTTCATTCAAGAATTACAATTCTATAATAATAAAGACAATATATTTCTCTAATTAGTATCATATATTACTATAATTTTTCTTTTTATTTTGATCTATGATAACATCTACGTTGATTATATTCTTGTTATTTTGGAATGTGATAGAACTAACCCAAATAATAACATGCTATAATTAATGAATGTGTAACAAAATGAAGTTAAATGACAATAATATCATTTTTAATGATGTATAATTATAGTTATAATATAGTAATTGGGGTTTTAACAAAATATTTATAATATTGAATATGATAATTTAAATTAATAATATAGAAACGAACATATTACTTACATGAATTAAAATCCTCTCTTCTACTGTTATTTTTCATAAAGGATTTGTGCATATATTCTATGTCTATAATCTCCCAAACAAGAGAATTTTAATTTTTTTATAAAATTTGGGGAGATATAAAATATTAAATTGAACTTTTTATGTTATTGTAAAATGTAAGAGGATAACACCCATTAAATATGATATTGAGAGACATAATTTAAAATATCCATTACTTTATGATTAAGGAAGGTCAAATTGAGTTTGAATGTACCCCATTACTGAAAATTTATATTTTCTGAGATTAAACAAAATTTTAACTTGTATACTGAATGTATTTTTATTTGTACATAATTATTACCATATATAATGTCCAATAATTTGTTATAATTTCTCAACGTAAATTAATATTCACTCTGGTAAATTATTTTTAAAGAGAAAAATTATAATTCCAAATCTGAAAATCATTTTTTTATGTTCAATATTTTAGTATGATAAATTTAACTATGAAATATTAATAAAAAAATGTTTTCACAAAACATTTATTAATGAATAAATACAATTTATTTTTTAATGAATAATTATTTGTTAATTAATGTCATTCCATTAATAATTATTGGATATTAATTTTTTATTAATAGAATGGATAACATGATTTATAATACATTATTTATATATAATAATGTAATATATATCCTTTATAACAATTTAAATAAACTCATGGAAATATATATTCCCAAAAATCATTTATATATCCTACAAACATATAAAAATATTTTATCCCTTTTTCATTTCTATATATAACCATATATAAATATTTTAAATTTATTTATTGTTAGCCTTCATTTATTTTTCAATTTTTTTACAATATTTCTAAATATTTTCATTACATATATATTTATACTGAATGATATAGTTTCTTTGCCTTAATTTTAAGAGAAATACGTTAATACTTAATTCATGTAATTTAAATTTGGTTTTATTCCACTTATAGTATTAATAATTAATTTTTATGAATATTTATTATAAATTGTTTAATTATTTACTTTCATATTGTAATATTATACACTAAAAAAAGATGTGTTTGAATTTTTTATTTATTTTGTGTTTTCCAAATATTTAACACATGGGAATAATTTAATGAAAAATCACACAAAACATTGGGGTGATAAAAATAAACATTATCTTTTAAATGTTTTTGGTATATAGATTTAAAAAATATATAGAAATTTAATAAATAGACAAAATAAATCTATGAGATAATGAACACAAATATACAATATAAATATCTTGTAAAAATTGAATATTAAGAATAAACCAATTATGAATTTTTTAAAAAGTCACTCAAAAAAATGTAACGTATATTTTGGAATTTATTTTTAATTATCATAAATTAGATGTATATTATAATAAATTTTTTCATCGGTTTTGTAACTGTAAATTTAAAAAATATTATAGAGAATATATAACATGCCTCAATAAAAGGAAATTGTGAGGTTATTCCATTTGCAAATTAAAAGGATTGTAATAGGTATGACAGTTTGATATTAAAAACTCAAAAAATGAAAATCAGAATAAAAATGGAATAAAAAATTCAATATATTGTTTCAATTAAAAATAACGAATCATGTACAAGTGTATTATACAGAGGAGGGAATCCCAAAAAGAAATATTGATGAAGCCTTGTACAAAAATTGTATAGTTTTCACTATAATTCAATAAGAGAAGTAAATGACATGTAAAATAAAAAAATCAAGAAAAATTTGTATAATATATTTTTAAAATGTTATTAAATGGAAATAAAATGAATAAAGTCCACAAATAATTCATAAATTAAAATAATTTAAATTAAGATGAGAAATCCATACATTGAGTGTCAATATAATTTTTATTCCTTTGGAACTCATGGATAATAAAAATGCATTAATTAGTTACAAGATTGAAATGTTACTAGTATTTCGTTATTGGTATTAATTGTTTATTATTTCCATAGTAATTATAAGTTTCTTATTTTTATGTCAATTGTTTAGAGATGATCTATCCATAATTTTAAAAACAATTCGATATATTGGTAGAATTAAATGGTGAATAACCAATGGTTTTACAAGATATGAATGTTTGAAGGTATTTATTTATTTTAATTTCCTAATAAAATAAGTTAAATAGATTAATAAATGTATAAAATAAAATGATGGATTACTTGTTATACTTTTTTGACACATAAACTGACCATGATGATTTATTATTCTATTATTATTTTCATTCTAATTTTATCATTCGAGAATCCCAAAAATCGTTTCATTTAGGTTTATAATGAAATATTTACATACAAAATTCATTTTTATGAATATGCAGTATTGCACCCTAGCATGATTTATAATTTTCACTAAGGGTGGGGGTGGATCAATGGGACCTTTTTTAAAATAATTTTATCTTCTAACAAAACCTATAAATATTCAAACATCCATTTTTATTTATGATATATATATATATATAAGATATGATTACAAAATTAAAATAAATAAAGATAACAAAAAATGTAGCACACAATATTTTTACAATGTTTGATCCTAATGTGGAAATCTACACATTTTTACATTTAGTATGTGTTTTAGACATAGATACTAACACTATAAGAATAATAAATACTATAATTATGCTCCCTAAAATTTTCGCATATCTTATAGATGGTTTATAAACATTCTAATGTTTTAAAATCAATTGACTGTGTTCCTTGTACTTGTTACCCCTTTTATACATTGTGCCCTACAATAAAATTCATGAATATGAACACTAGTGTACTTTTAGATGTCACTGTATCAAATGATAAGATATTTTTCGTCATTTATACACATAAAAAGATAGTAGTTAATCAAATATAGTAATATTATCTTTAGTATTTTTATGTATCCAAAATTCTCATCATTTTTAAGGATAAAGATTTACTTCCTTAATCGACTAATTATTAAAGGACATCGACTAAAAATGATTAATCAGTATCACTGAATTTATATATACCTTATTCTCAAAATCAGTTTTTATTTTTAAATTTTTGAGATATCATTGTGCATGAATTCAGTCATCATTTGTTTTATTCTTCTTTATTCTCTAATTCTTTCTATGGTAATTGGTATATTTTAACAAAAAATTCATATATATCATTCATATTTATCTTCCTCCTTTTACAAAAATATATAGAAGAATGTGGCCTTTAATTTCTCCATACTCTATCTCACATTGGTACACATAATGTTTATGAATATTATTTAAATATACTACTTATATATTCTTACTTGGAATGATCTTCAAGATAATTACTATCAGTTTCCTTCTTCATTTTTCCTTATCTTACACATCCTATTTATAATCATAGAATCTCATAGATATATTTTTATCATATATTGTATATTAAACTCTTCAGTATCACCACGTAAATTCTTTAATTTTTTGAATAAAAAAATCTATTAAAAAAAGGTACATATAATATTTCCAATATTATCTCTTTTTAAAATCCCATTGATATATCCGAAATTATAACAACTTTCAATTTCCATAAATACCAAGAGCATATAATCACTCATTTCATGTATGATAACATGTAGTTCCACTATCACGGAAGAAATCTATTCTGTAGAACACTCTTCGTCACACAATATGTGATTTATTAGTCTATGTCATAAGAAAAAATAAAAATTCAATGAACCAACATCGATTGTTATTTAATCATCAGTCTGGTTCATGGTGTGATCCTCCACCTAATTTCATAATGAAATTTCTCACACCACATTACTTGATTCACAAAATCATATTAAAACATTATGTTGTTTATTTTATTACAGAATAACATTAACATTGAACAATTTATTCTATTGAAATATAATACTTAACTTGATATTTTTTTTACAAAAATATATCCCCATGTTAAATATTACCATTCATATTGAGGATCCTTGGGATTTATAATTTTTAATTGAGAATTTAATGATGAATCAATACGTTTTCTATGAAAAAATAGATCCACGTTTCATTCAATGATGATTAACTCTTCCATACCACAAGGTGTATTTAAATCAATTTAAAATCATTGTACAATATTTGTCCTTTCTTATTATAGTGTGATTGGGTAATTTCCAAAAATTTCCCTGATCATATGTGTAAATTTATGTATCAAACCCATGATAACAATTTGTGATATAGTGCCTTAATACTAATCAAAATCTTGGACTATATTACAAGAATCCATTATGTATTAAACTAGCTGTGAATATATTTACAATATTATTTTCTTACTGTTCTCGGTTACCCATATGCATTTCTCCCCTATGTCATATTTTCGTTAAAATTAAAAACAACCAATATGTGTAGAAGAGTGTTCCATTTCCAAATTATCATGAAAAACTAATTATTTTTTAATTTATCCCAATCATCTTAGAACCTCATAGAAAAATTTTAGGTAATCTCCAATTATTAAAAACATCAATAAAAACATAAATGAATTTGGTGATTTCAAATTATTTTCATAATACTTCCACAGAATTCCCAATAAATCTAGAAATTTATATTTACAAGAATTATGTATTTTAATAAATATTCACCTTCTTAAATATTCACATCTTAATACTAAATCTCATTTTTACTTTACCAATATGATATTCTTCATTTATTTTATCAAACGTCCTGATAAATAATTCATTGATGGGATATCAATGTTCTAAATTTCATTTAAAGAAAAATTCAGTCAACTCCCCTAAAAAACACCATTTCATCCATATTTGAAATATTTACTATATATTTATTTCATTAATGACATTTTCATCACTTTCCATGATTCACCTAAAATATCAACTCTATAATAATAATATCTTATTATTTCTCTCATGAATCCATTTCTATGTAGCATAATATTCATCTCCCATACCACTTTTCACTATAGAGACTACTCATGTAAATTAAAAACTTTTGAATGAATTGATCTATAATTTTTTGTTTAGTGGTATGAATAATCAATATAAATGATAAACAAGAATCTCAATATGAATCTATTACATCTCCAAAGAGCTCTTCTCTCATTAAGTTCTTCCCCATCAACCATCACATATGGAAAGCCATGCCACTCAGTGACCTCAAATATAACATTCATTATCCATTGGGATATTTAATATCCCAATTATGATTTATTTTCAGTAATAATAAATTTAACCTCTAAAACACATTATCCTCATTTATTTTCTTAACCCCTTATTGATAATAAATAAAATGATGAATGTGTTTGGGAAATACTTACTAATCATAAATTTTCTTTTGAGATTTATAATTTTAACCACTACCCTTAGAAAAATATGATTCAAATGAGAGATGGATCACATCACATTTATATCATAAATAAAACATTAATTAATGATCACAAATTATACATGATTTATACCCCTTTAGAACAATCGATTATTAATATTGACAACAACACTCTTCATCAAACTATAAATTATGGGATAATAACTCAAAAATATATTCTCAGATGCATTTAAATTTTTTATAAAAATAAACACATCGAATAATTCCCATTAAGAAATTTAAAAAAAGCAATTATAAGTATTTATATTACCCTTTAAATCTAAAAACATTCCCCCTTCAAATCATAAATAACCATAAACACAATAACTGAAATTTCTTATTATCATATCTATAAATTCATCTTTCATTAAAAATATATATTTTCACATGAAATTTTCAATTTATGGGGAGTAAATCATATTCTAAAATCCACCTAAATGGAAACCATTAGTTAATTCCACATTATGAATGTTATTCGTTAAAGTGATATCGAAGAATCCTTTTTTATAACATAAAATAAATCATGGAGACAACGAAATACTAATTAAATAATATCAGGATATATATCTCTTTATGACATTTAATTTTCATATATTTCACCATTATCCCTCTTATGTGAAACACATTCAATTATTGATACAATGAAATAAAAAATAAAATTAACAATGAAGAAGGTGCATTATCCATATCCCCATAGTAAGAGAAAAATGGAAGTATTTTTTTCCAACATAGACACACTGTTATTTTCTGATATTATATTATTAGAACACATACTTTATAATGATTATTTGATTTTACAGACATGATTGTTTAGGGTTAACATGATCTTTCTCTTATTTTAAATTTGTTCTTATGTGGAATAGGATTTATAAAAATAGGAAGTAATATTTATTCAATTCCTTTCCCATAGAGTCTTCATTGGATTTGAAAAATGTGTTTGAAATACGATCATTCATTCCTATGGAAAATTTATAGATTTATCAATATGTGGAATAACTTTTTCATATTATTATTTTCATAAATATTAGTTTAATGATGCTTTAAAACTATTTCACAACATCCCATCATATTGAAGAATTTTTTTAATGATTTTATTAAGAATTTGAATAGTGTATATAATCACTCCACATAGAATCTCAATAACTATCTGGTATCCTTTTTATACAAAATGTCCTCAAATTCGAATACATAATTAAGGAATCCCAGAAAATAAATCCTCTTATTTATCTCAATAATTTATTCTCTTTTTTTAAATATAATTATTAATTATTTAACCTCATGGATTAATTATGTGGATTAATGTTATATATTTTTCAACCATATTGGAATGATACTCTTCTTCTATATGTAACACAATTTATAGAAATCCTCTTATATTTTCATCAATGAAAAAATTATATTTTTT
Source organism: Viscum album (assembly GCA_963277665.1). Lineage (NCBI taxonomy): Eukaryota > Viridiplantae > Streptophyta > Magnoliopsida > Santalales > Viscaceae > Viscum > Viscum album. Next base: position 992,086,740 of record OY728146.1, read on the forward strand.
ACACCCGATGGATTACCCACATAATATCCATTCTTAATTTTTCATATTTTATGGTTATATATTTTCATCAGCATATGAATTATACATGGTAAACTTATATTGGAATTCAACACAATAATAAAAACATTTATAAAAAATATTAAAATGGTTCTCTATGATATCAAATTTTTTATATAGATACAAATTAAAAAAAATCTCTTTTATAAATTATAAACAATAAGATTACCTATTCTTGATATATTCCCTAAATATATTGCATGATTTTATTTTAATGCCAAAAATCATCTTTATGGGGCATAAATTTTTTATAGGACCAATATTAGCAAAAAACACGATCTTTTTAACTTTGGAATAATCATGATTTTATTCCATGCGATTTTATTAATCAATTAGGCTTCATTTTAAGAGAACATTTTTATACATACTCATATTTACCAAAGTTGAAGTTGTAGAAAATTTAGTTGTTTTATTCATCCAAATGGGTGAAAATTTTATTTTAATACCTAAACTTTATTGGGACATAAAATTAAAATATAATATATTTTCTAAAAAATGGTACTTTTGGTATAAGGATTTAATATATTTATGAAATAATGATATATAACTTTTTATTTTATATTATAGAGTTATTTTTGAATAAGGAGCCTAATTCTAATGGTGTTTGAAGAAAACATTCTCTAAAATTTTTGTGAGTACTCAGATTGAAAAATTTTAAAACAAATTAATATGGCATCATGCTCATGACACATAAAACAGAGGATATTTTACTCATACTTAACCACTTTTAATATACATTTTAATTAAATTTTTAAGAATAAAATATTACCATTAGCCATCTAGATCCATTCTCAAAAGGTGTGTAGTGATTTTTTACACTTTTTATTATATTATCTAATTTAGAATTCCTATCATGCATGACATATATTTGAGTCCTTTGTAATTTATCGACATTTCCTACCCAAGTATATTTTTTATCTTTCTCATTAATATATTTTTATTTCAAATATTCTCTACCCATTGGACATTTTTCATTTTAAAATATTATTATTTATTTATTGAATTCCATATATTTTTTGAGAGTTTAAAATTCATAAAATTTCCCATCAACCAATTACCCATACAATCAAAAACCATTACCACCAATGACTTCTCACCATGTATACACTTGTCTTATTCTTGTATAAATATGAAAATTTTAAAATAAAATTTCATGTAATACTTTACTTCAAAGTATAAAATAGTACATGGATAAATATCTATATACTCTTCAAGAAATTTAGGTAGTTTTTTATACACATTTAATTTTGATATTTATCTCAAACTCTTTGGTTACATTATGTACATATTTCTGAAGGAAATATCTTACACCTCTATATTCATATACAATAGACTGAAAAATTAAATCTTATTCAAAGGACACTCAAAATCCAATTAAAATATTATATTAATATAAAATAATTAAAAATAAATGGGAATGAATAGATAAAACAAGAAAGAGGAAATCTAGATTATCATTGACACCAATTGTATTGACCATATATGAATTTGTAGTTTCTCTAATCATGACTTGTCCCATGGTGCCCATGCCATGACATACCCCAAGCCTGCATCATGTTGTCCAAGGGTTGGAAACTAGCACTGAAAGTGTCAACCCTCAAAGGAGAGGCATTTTCCTGAGTAACTATATGCATGCACACACAACCACGCCCCAAATATAGAAAATTTAAAACGATTTCTAATAAACAACCACAGAGTAAATGTACATACAATAGGTCAAGTAGGCTAGAATACAAACACAACAAAGGATGAACAAAATATAAGAAAATATTTGGAAACTCTGATAACTGTCCCCTATAAATTCCACCATATGGGTAAGTATAGAGTAGCTGTTGGAAGTCGTAAAAGCTTGCCCTGCATACCTGACCTCACTGAGCACTACCTGATCCTATGACACCAACTCCGTCCCAAAATATTCTGTCAGCTTGACTAGAAAAAACATGTTCGGGCAAAGCTAGTGCAGGGGTGAGTAATGAAATACTAATTAGGGACCCCAAAACCAACTCGGATATCATAGAAATCAATAAAGGAAATCACAAAATAATTAAAAAATATTATATTCACTGGAGTCATCTCAACACAGGTATAACATAAAATATTTATAGAATAACATACAGTTGAAAACATTATACATCAATCACAGCCAAGGCACTCATCCCTGATGAGTCCTTTTGGATAGCTAAGTCGTCCAGACCTATTAAGTAACTGAGTCATAAAGCCTCACTAGATAGTTGAGTCATGCTGCCATGGTGGTAGTTGAGTCATGAAGTATCGCCTAGTAGCTGAGCCATAAAGTCTCACTAATAGCTATGTCAGAGAGTCTTGATGGGTAGCTGAGTTAGGATAGTCTTACTGATAGTTGAGTTATGGAGTCCCATTGGGTATTTGAGTTAGGAAGTCTCACTAATAGATGAGTCACTGGGTCTCAATATGTAGCTAAGTCACGAATTCTAGATGATTGTTGTCTCGTAGAGTCTCACTCGGTAGCTTAGTCATGAAGTCTCCCTGATAGCTAAGTCACAGAGTCTCACTAGATAGATATCTCATGAATCCACTTTATGTAAACATCCATGAAATCTTACTTAGTAAATTTCATAAGCACTTCCCCGTCACGTGGGTCCCCATTACATATATTTCATGTCAATTGGACGTATGGTTTGGGAGATACACCTCTTTCTGTAAAGAGGGGTCGATTACATCTAGGCCATTTCCTACTAGTTTGGACTGACCTGACCAAATCTACCCTCGGGTACCGTATGACCTAGTCATGTCTTTCTATCCCATTGGCACTCACGGGACCCCTCTGATGTTGGTCATGGGACAATTCCACATAGCCACCCAGTGAACCGAATTTATCTAGCCCGACTCGCAGAGATGGGCCTTTCTCATTTCCTATTCCAGGCAGCCACGCTAGCCAGATTTATACCATCAGACATTCCCTCTAAAGTGGACCAACATGAAATTTTAGTTGGGCTGCTAGGATAGCCCTGTCTGCTGCCCCGACCCTAGAGGATGACCGGTCTGGTAGGGGTACGTGCAGCTAGTCATCCCTCCCCTGTTGTAAGCACGTGACCCGCATAGAGCGGGACGCTCCTCCTATGGGCCACGACACTCCCCAATCATTGCACATGTCAGGCTCTTCACATTTTCCATCGCGACATTAGAGGGCTGGCCACTTCATCCCCCACACATCATCGGTTGGTGTCGTCTCCCACCTGCGGCCGCCACCACCGGTCACCGGTGTTGTGGCGCTGGTGGTTCTTCATAGGAAGAACCTTCCGCAGGCCACCAAGTCCGCTCCAGTGGTCCAATCTCAAATCACCATTCACCCTTGGGCCTCTCCAGGTGCCGCCATCACTACCACAACCTCAGATCCACATTTCCACCATTTTGAGGATACATCCATGAAGAACGCACAAGAAGAGGGGATCATGCCTTTTTTGTTTAGTCCCCTTCCCTCTGCGTTGGATGTTTCAAAATAGGGGATTCTTGAGATCATAGTTAAATTAGATAATCATCAATACCATTTCAAAAACCAAAAGGTTAACACCCTCCTACAAGAACACCCAATCAACAGATCAACATGTTGGTTGGTTGATCTATGTTCTTTGATTTTGAGTTAGAAAAGTGAAAACAAAAAACAATTAAACCCCTACATAGGTCATATAGTTTGTTAGAAATGAACAATGTCTATTTTTTCTTCATTCTATGATTTTAAGTTTATGGCTGTTTTTCGTTCCTCATTAGTGATGATCTGTTCAATGTGTGGAGAAAGAATGTGTTGGATGTTCGTTTCTCTATGATCCTATGTTTGGTGGTCATTGGTGCTCGTCATCGTCACCCCTCAGATCTCCAGACTGAACCTGGATTGTGCTAACAATCAATTGTTGCTACATTGCAATTAAAGGAAAAAAAATAAAATCAAAATTTCAGTTATGTATCGGTTACAAATTGTTTATGTTGTTTCATTAAAAGAAAAAACATATTTAGTTTCTCTTGGTTGGAAAAACATTGAGCAGAAATGATTTTAAAATTCATAAAAATTAAATAGAACAATTTTATTTTATTTTTATCTTTTTCTTTAAAATTATGAAAAAACTGACATTTTCCCTCGACTCACAATAGTCACGGTTAGGTCCATTTTAGTTAAATCCCTCCATTTTGAGTTCAAAAGTTTCTTTAGTTTTCTGATTAGATAAACAGTTTAAGAGTTCGAAATACATTCTCGAACGTTTATTTAAATGAACCTTGAAAACATTTCAAAATTAACATTCACCCTCGACCCATTGCAGTCAATGTTTGGCTCCTCCTAGAAGGAATTTACCCTCATGAGATCAACGGTGCACTCATATTTTCAACATGAGTTTCTGTTTTGGATATATAAGGATTTGACAATAAAATAATAGATAGTTAATTATTTTATTTATAGCTAAAAACTAACTCCATTGATGGTCCGCACCATCCAATGTAAGGATCTTCCAATGGTAAGAATACCCTCACGAGCTCATTAGTGGTCTCATATTTTTTGACTGAGTCATCATTCATGATTTATAAGAATTTGAAAAATAAAATAAAATAATTTTTTTATTTACAATTATGCCATTTTTGGGGTTTCTCAATGGAGGCATACACCAGATTAACTTATGTCACACCTATGGTGAACATACCATCCGAACCGCAAAAGCTCCCTCATATTTCTGATCCCGACACCCATTTATGTGTTATTCCACTTTTTAGGAAAACTTCTCAAATAGGTTATTTAAAGCTTAACATTTTCAAATGATCATTCTAGGAAATACTGGCTTCGGAATCGAAAGAAGTCTCAGTGCCTGGTCACAAAATTATTCCATATAAAAAAAATTCATGGGATTTCTGAGAAAATTCATTCATACCCCCGTTTTGGTCTTCACACCCTCGTAAACCAAAACAAGGCTAAACAAACAATTGGGTGTACTAATCATGAATCTAATCCTCCCAATCCCATGTGCTCTTTTGAAGATTCTCGTGCTACCATCGAATGCATACCAGAGGAATCATCCATCAAAAAAGGTCATGCTCTTATCGATCCTCTATCTCAAAAGATAATTCAGAAAACGTCACCCCATCGTCAATGTCCAACTTACCCCAGTTTATTGACGTGTGATGGATCATGCACATACCTCCTCAGCTACAACACATGGAAAACATCATTCCCCTGGTGCATCTGTGGGAGAAGAACTATGTAGTATTCCACCTCGCCATCTCTGCTAAAAACATGAAAAGGTCTGATGAACCTCAGAGATAACTTTTCACCCCATGGAAATCTCTACAATCACCATCATGGTGAGACCTGAAAGAACAAATAGTCTCCCTCCTCAAACTCCAAGGGTCTTCATCTCTTTTCATAATACTATTTCTGCCTTCTCTGTGTAGTCCTCATCCACTCCTAGATGATTTTCACCTTCCCAGTGGTAGCGTGTACCATCTTTGGACCCATGAGTGCTGATTCCAATAATTATATTCAACATAGAGGTCATCTGAATGTTCGCCTATACATGGATTTAAATGGAACCATTCTAATTGAGGTGTGATAAAAAAATTTGTATATAAACTCAACTAGTATAAGGTGGTGCTCCCAACTATGAAAAAAAGATACAAGAAAAAAAATGTCTTTCATGTTCTGTATGGTCCGCTCCGTCTGACTATCTGTCTGAGGGAGAAATGCTATGCTCAAGAACAACTGATCCTCATACATCTCTTGAAATACCTTACACAACCGGGATGTAATGTGTAAATAATTTTCCAACATGATCATCAAAGGATCCCCGTAAATCATACTATATCTGGGACATAAAGGAGTCCCATGCCCTCTACTAATCCATTGTCCCAGATGGGTAGGAAGTGATATAACATGATGAATTGTTCAACGATCACCCAGAAATTATCATGGACCTTGTATGTTCATGGTAATACTATCAGTATGTCCATTGAGATACCATCCCACTTCCACACTGATACCACAAGTGGACGTTCCATGCCTGCTGCAACCGGATGCTCATCTTTCCCTTACTAACAAGTGAGGGGTCGTGAAACGAACTATGCCACTACTTTCTTCATATGTGGCCACTAGTACTGATGTCATAGATCCTAGAACATCATTTCCACACAAGGATATACAACCAATAGGGATTTATGGAACTCCTTCAACACCTCATCCCACAAATTCATTGGTAATACGGCACATCCTATGAAAAAATCGATGTTCCCCCTCCTATAAAACATCTATCAGGAGTTTGTCCTGAGGATAAAAGAGCAAGTCAGACCTCACAGTCAACATACACAAGTTGTGCCTCCCTAACCGAATTTAAGAGTGGGGGAGTGACCGTCATTGAATGAAGGTATGCTGCTCCATCATCATCAACAAAAGATATTAGCATGTTGTTAACTGCTCTATCGCTTTACTCAATAGTTATACGACAGACCTCCTGTTGAGCATGTCTTCCACCATGTTCCTCTTCCTTGGATTATAGAATATGTCAAAGTCATAGTCATGGAGGAACACCATCCATCACCACTTTCTTAATAGCTGAAAATACTATGGGAACCATTCTATCCACATAAAAGTATACCCTTTTAACAGATTGATGTGCCCATCAACCCTTTGGTAGTGGGTACTCATTCTCAATGGACAGATGGTTAATGTTATGTTAATCCACACATAACATTGAACACTAGGTCTTATGAATCCCTTCCTCTTTAAATCCCCCACCTATTCCCCCTTCTTGTGAATCTCTATGAAAATCCTTCGATATAATGATGTGGATATCAAGGCCATCTAAGTGTGTATAATGACACAGTATTCCCTCCCCATGTAGGGAGGTAATCCTAGAAACATCTTTTTAAAGGATGTTCACACACTCTAGCACTACAGTTGGGAACTGGAAACTCAAAACTATTACTACCACGGGGGTAATGCTAGTTGACTCAATAGTGATCCATTGCATCCTCACATGCATGTGTTTATCACGTGCTTCCTATTTTTCAATTTTCGCCAACCAAGGAAAACCCCATTCCAATGCCATGGATATACCTAATCCTTTTTCATAAAACAAATAATTTGTGAAAGATCTGTGGATAACCAGTCCATACCCAAACTAACATCATAAGGCCTCGACACTTCCACCAAGAGGTTCCAACCAACACTCTCACCTCAATAGTCAGATCACACCATTGGCAGAGGTGTGGTTATCGAGTATCCTCTCATTGGAATATCAATACGTAAGGATGATGTTAATGGTTTAACAAAAAAATATAGGTATTGGACACAATTCATGAAATGAAAGAATGATTATAACCTATGTCTATTAAATTGGAATCTAGTAGTAGACAATGACTGTACCTCGAATCATTACTAGATCCTCGGGTCATACTCCTTTACCACATGCAACTACACCCTCCCCCTGTCATCAAACTCCCAAAGCCTGGTGTAGACCCCCTTGGGGTGGTGGTTGTAACATGTCAAAAGGTATACCACATCATGCAGTTCTCATAGATCTTATTCCATGTATGATTCCCTATAGATGCATCTGTTCCTTTCACTTACTCTTCCCCAGTGGAGCATCCACCATTTCACATCCATCACGAAGGGCTGGAAATTCTCTAGTGATATGTCATTTACCATATTTTTTATATAACTGCCTCTTAATATTTGTAATAGACTCACCCTATGATCCCTAAGCCATAGACCGTCTATCTTGAGACCTCTTCTCGGAATGTCTCACACATCCTTGTATCTGAGATGGTTGTCGTCTTCTTGCCTTATCACTACTAGAATCCACTGGATATATCTTCTCTACCAAATGATTTCTAACCACAAAGGTTCCCTCTAGATCTCAATAATAAGTAGGAATTCAAATAGAAATGGTGTTGGATCATATGTCCTTAAACACACCTTTCTCAGAGGTCCAAGCCCCGAGGCACTGGTCGTCTCGTATTCATCGAGTACTAAAAAAAGGCAATAGGCCTCGATGAATAGTCATCTACCGACATGTCATCGTTTTGATGATCTTTTTCACACATACTAATTTTCTTATATGGAAATATCCCTTTATATGAGAAAGGTTCACAAGATATATCCACAGAAAATTCACCACATCATAATATCAGTTGATCTAAACTCTACTATCACCCTACTAAGACATGTAGAAGGCTCATTACCCATACCACTATTAAATATAATGGTTCCCTAGATATATGGTAACTCGATCAACACCTCAATCTAGTCCATAGCATCCTCTGAATCGGGCTCACCATTTATCTTAAGGGGTATATATCACTAAAAATCATATAAGGCATTGAGACTAAAAGTGTCCTTTACTAGTGGTGCTGGTAGTAACTGTTGGACAATAGGTAGTGGTATTGATGTGGTACTTCCGGAAGGTACCATATCGGGAAATGGTCCATGTACAAAATCCTCATAACTCTATAGACTATCCTCATGGTCTCACACTAGAATAATGGCTAGTTGCCTATATGAAGTCATCTTGAAAGAAAATCAAGATTAACCATGGTTAATTATTTATACATTATGAGCTCACTCTAACTCAAAAAAGTCATGTAAAAACACTCAAATGCACATTAAACTAGATTTTTCATGCACTGGTCTGGAAAATAGTATTCAGGGTCATAGTGTGTGGATACATCTTCCTCTTCACCAACATTGGACTCCCTACCCTGATAACTGAACCCAAAATTAATAAAAATGATTCACATCAAATTTTATATACTCTTAGTTCATATGGTAGAATATAACACCATTTATAAAACCTTTTCACAACACGTCCCATTGGGTCTCTGTCCTAACATAACCCAAGCCCGCCCCCCAAATTCTAGGGTTTAGAGACTAGTGCCGAAGGCATCAACCTACAAATGGGAGGCATTTTTCTTGAGTACCTGTACACATTCACAAAAAACCATGCCCCACAGCTGGAAAATTAAACATTCATTCCAGTAAACAACCACTGATTAATAGTATATATTTTCTGTCAAATGGGCCAGAATTCTAACCCAATAATGGAAGAACAGAAAACAAGAAAACACTAGTAAATATTGATAGTCATCTGCTAGAAAACCCACATGAAGGGTAAGTATAGAGTAGAAACCAGAAGCCATAGAATCGTGTCATGCTTTCCTAAACTCATTGGGAACTTCCAGGTCCTAGGCCACCATGTCCTTGTCCAAGTTGTGGGTCGTCTCTACCAGAAACAATAAGTATAGGTAAAGCCCATGTAGGGGTGTGTAACGAAATACTCATTAGAGACCTTGTAACCCACTCAGTTCTCAGGGAAATATACAATGGAATTAAACAACGAATGCAAAAATATTAGAGTCACTAGATTTAGCTAGATATAAGTATAACATATGTTATGATAGAAAAACCAACAGTTATGAACACTGAACATCAATCACTGTAAAGGTACTCATCTCCAATGAGTCCTTTAAGCTAGATAGGTCACCGAGACCTAATCAGTAGCTGAGTCAAGAAGCCTCACTAGTTAGTTGAGCCATAGAACCTCACCGATAGCTATGTCATGAAATCTCACATGGTAAGTGAACCATGATGTGTTTCTGATAGTTGGTTCACAGAGACTCGATGGGAAGATGAGTAACGATGTCACGCTGGTAGCTGAGTAACGAAGTCTCACTGGGTATCTAGGTCCCCTAGTCTCACTGATAGCTGAGTCATAAAGTCTTGATGGATAGCTGAGTCACAATGTCTTGCTGATAGAAATGTCATAGACTCATGCTGGGTAGCTGAGTCACGAAGTCTTGCTGATAGTTGACTCACGTACTCTCACAAGGTAGTTGAGTCATGAAGTCTTACTGGGTTAACTTCTATGAAATCATACTTAAAGGATTTCATAAGGATTGCCCTTTTAAATGGGTCCCAATGCCAAAAATGACACATCAGTCAGACACATTTCATTCTTTTTACACCCCTTTTTATAAATAGGGGTCAGTTGTGTGTCGGCCCTATCTGATTGGTTCAGAGTGACACAACCAACTCGACCCTGGGTACCTTGTGACCCGATCCTATCGATCTGGCCCGACCTGGTTGAGGTTGGTTGTGGTTCCAGTCTTCTTGGTCACCGAATGACTGAATTTATCCGGTCCGACCTGCACTGGTGGTTCAACCTCTCTTCATAGCTGGGGCCACTGTGCATCCTATCATTATCCCATTGTCCCGTTCTACAAAATTGGACCAACTTGAATGTTTAGTCAGGCAGTTTAGGCAGCCTGACCCACTCGTCCAGCCAGCCAGTCTGGTTGGGGCACATACGACTGATCCGGTTTGGGTGTGTGCGGCAGGTAAGCCGCCCCCTCACCCCATGGTCATCATACGACCTGCATGGAGCGGGAAGCTCCTAATATGCGGCACCAGTGTGGCGCCGTATCCAGTCATATCTTGACACCCTCCTCTACCCCCACACACACGTCGGGTGCGCCACCTCTTCCAACAAAGCAGGCAAGGTTTGTCTACTTCATCCCACATGTAGCACTGGGTGGCAACAACCCGGTGGCCAATGAAACCTTGTGTGGGCCTCTCGGGTCGCTGCCATTAATTTCATGAACTCGGATCCAACTTTACTCCATTCCAAAGATGAATCCACAAAGAACACATAAGAGGAGGGGATCAAGCATTGTTCATATTGTCTTTCACCCTCTGCATTATAGGTTTAAGAACTACGGAGACATGGGAACATAGTTCTATCGGATAATCATCAATCCTAGTGAAAAAACCCCAAGGTAAACACCCTTATTCAGGAAGACATGATCCATGGATGACCCTATTGGTGGGTTGATCAATGTTCTATGTTTTATAATAAGAATAAGAAAAATGTAAAACAATTAAACCCCTACTGATTTCGGATCATTCGTGGGTGATGAATGGTGTCATTGTGGTCATCGTTTTGTGATCCTCTGTTTATGGTTATTGATCAGTTGTTGTTGGTGATGATATATTCAATGTGTGGAAGAAGAACACATCCTCCATTTCTCACTCCATGATCCAATGTTTGCTGCTCATTGGTGCTCGTCGTCTTCACCCGAAGAGCTCCCGGGCAGAAACGGGATTGTGCCAACAATCATGCATTGTCTGTATGGCCATTAAAGGACGAAATGTGAATCAATGTTTCAGTTACGTTTCTATTATGAATTCATTATTCTATGTCACTTAATGATACAACATACTCACTTTCTCAGGGTTTTAAATCCATTTAGTTGCAACGATTTGAAATTATGAAAAATAAAATAATACATGTTTATTTTATTTTTAACTTTTTATTTTAAAAGTCCTATAAAATAACTTTTCCCTTAGACCTGTGCCAGTCGAGATTGGGTCTATTTTAGGTGATTCAGACCATTCTGAGCTCAATGTTTCCCTCATATTTTTTATCTGATCAACACTCTAAATGTTAGAAAACCCCACTCGCACATTTATTTAAATGAATCGTGAAAATAGTTAAAAAATTATATTTCAGCCTCGAATCCAACGGTTGAGGTTAGGCTCCACCTAAAGGGAACATTCCCTCATGAGATCAACCATACTCTTGGATTTTCAATCCAAGTTACCATTCAAGAGTTATATGTATTTGAAAATAAAATAATTGTTATTTAATTATTTTATTTATGACCAAAAACCAATTTCCATTATTGGCCCGCAGAGGAAAATGGTCAGATCTTTCTTTGGAAAGCATACCCTCAAAAGCTTGGTGGTATTATCATATTTTTTATATGAGTCACCATTCGTCAGATATAAGAATTTGAAAAAAATTTATTTAATAATTTTATTTACAATTATTCCATTTTCAGTTTTTCTCAATGAAGGCCTGAGCCAATTAATCTTATGTCGAGTCTATGGTAAAACCACCACCCTGAATGCAAATATGACCTCGTATTTTCTATCCAGGCACCCGTTTAAGAGTTATTCAAAAACTTTCGAAACACCACTCATGTGCATTATTTAAAATTAAATTTAATTGATGGATCATTCTAGGCACTCCAGGGTTTATAATTTCACATCATCTTAATTCCTGGTCTCAAAATACATTCATGTAAAAATAAATATTTACATGAAATTTCGTATATATTACAGCATTCGGTTTGGGGTGATTTAGTTTAAAATTTTAGTAAATTCCGTTTAAATTTTACCTACCACACCAAACATTTGAATATATATTATTGTATTATATATACATATGCCTTATTATATTTACTCAAAACAAAATTACAACTTGTAATGTGGTAAAGAAAATATAGATTAGTTTTTACTATTTATAAATTGATTGATCCAAATGTGGGATCCTGCACCTTGATGTGTTTATGTTGAAAATGGAATAAAAATAACCCTTATATAGTACAAATTAATAAAATAGAATATGTCAAAAAAAGACTCATCTATATCATGACAGGTTCATAGTCCCTTGACTCATTATAATCAAACAATTTTGTTTCTTATACATAATTCCACTGTATATTATTTCATTCCAAAAAAATCATAAACAATATCAATAATATTCTTTGGGATGTAACTACTTCCAATAATGAAATCATCCTTCCCAATATAATTATTTGGAATCTAGTTGATAATATTTTACAGCCCCATGAACAATAGATTAGTTTTGTATGTAAGGTTAAATTCCTTATACAGTATCGATATTACTGGACTTTCTTAACTAAATACCTATGGACATTGTGTAATAATGAATAATAAGTATCACTATATGCGTTTTTATCTTATTCTGAAACTATCTTTTTATCCTAATATATAGAGATATTATAGGGTAACACAAATCTCTTTCTTATCCATCCTATTATTTTTTTCTTCTCCATTAATGATAATAGTTATGTTTGTGTAACACATTCCTCAGTAACATTGTTTTTATATTATACATTTTAATCCAAGGTGATAAATAGATACAAAAATTTAGTATCGACTTTCTTATGAAAATATCTTAATATGATACATTTGATATTCATGTATATTTTAGAGTTTGTTTCTCTATATATCCTCAATATAAAATATCATTGTGATAATCAAAATGACAAGTTATATTATAAATTTATTCATTCATATCTTCTCCCTATATATTCCAAGGGACTCACCCTTATATTTATATCATATATTGAATATGGATACCATTTAATCTAGAAACATCAATTCAACATGTTTTTGATTTATCAAAACTCATTTAAAATTGATGTAAATAATATCTCTATATGACCTTATGAAAAAAATACCATGTAATAAATAGAAATATCTCACTAAAAAAATTCCACTTAAACCATTAGAATATACATTTTACTTGTACATATGATATCATAATGAAAAATATTTATAGAATTAATCTCTACTATGAAATTTTTTTTATAACTAACAATGGTATTTCTTTCTCCACACCGTGCGACTATTACAATTCACGAAATAGATTCTGTTTCAATTAAATATTAGTTTACCACATGGTGTGACTCTATTATTAATATCATGAGGATATCCATCTCAATACATGTCCTAAATAATAAAAATATTTTTAATCATTGATTTTCTTTTTTAATTAAGAAACAAAATTTAAATTAATATATTTAATCTCTAGTAATCACACATTTTTCTTAACAAGTTATCTAAAAAAAATTCCTCATCTTAATATTCTCCTATCCTTTTAAGAATCAGGAACATTAGTAATTTTTACATTATAAAGTACTAAAGAAAACATCTGTGTCATTTGAATCAACCCATGCACGTTTTCTTTCCCATATTTTAAAATCAGTCAATTTATAACAAGGTTATGATACATTTTCAAATCATCAACCCCTTTGAGTATCATAAAATTTGATAGTGCATATCATGAAATAACTAAATTAAATTCCTTATGTGTAACTTTTTATATCCACCCTATCAAAACCATAACATATCATAATAGAAATACCCTTCTCTATATTATCATTCATTTTCTGAAAACCCTTATATTTGGAGGAAGCATCGAGTAGTTTTCTAATATTCTATTATGTATATTCTAAACTATTCTTATTCAATTAATTACCTTTTAGAACCTCAATATTCAATATGGAAATACCATATGTGTAGATTTTTTTTCATTACCCAATTATCACTATAATTTAAAATTTATATTATTTATTCCAATCCACTAAGAACCAATTCGAACAATATCATGAAATATTCAACCACTAGAAAACATCTCAACAGAACTCAAATGACTAATAAAATTTTATAAAACATATTAAAAATCTTCATAAAAATTATCAAACAAATTATCTGATTAAATTCCCATTATTAGAGCATTTAAATAATAATCTTGCGCCTCAACAGTTTTCATCATCAAACTCGACCTTTTCTAACTGTCAAGTAATTGATACTGTGTATATAAAACTAAATCCATATTGATTATTAATTCAGGGATGGCATTTAAGATATCAAACCTCCATTCCAAGGAAAAATAACTTCACACCTTCAGTATCTGTATTTGTAAACCCTCTTGATATTATTAATATATAGTGTTTCAATCAAACATATTTTTACAATAATAGAGGATAACATTAATAGATCTTATCTATAACTACAAAATGTAACGAGTGATTTATTGGAACTATTTACTAAGAACATATTCATATTATATAGAGATATTCGTAATAACAACAACTAAATTCAACTTATTTTCCATCTAATTAGTGGATATCTATAAGAATGCCGGAGGGAAGACATATTTAATAAATGTTTTATATAGTGATTCCCATATGCATCTCAATCATATATAATGAGTTCAATATTTAACAATATATTTCTCATCACCCAAAACATAATAAAAACCATCATAATTGTTATAAATAAATATCATATTCATATTCTATTGGGATATTCAAAAATAAATGAAATTACTAACAATAGAACATCATTAGTTATTATAAACATACCATGGATGAACAATTTTTTAAGAGAGTATAATAGTATGGAAAAACTAATAAATACTTTTTATCCAATACATTATAATATGATTATAATACAATTGTAATGTTATTTCAGTAATTAATTATTCTATATATGATATAAGTGATTATAGAAACGAAAATGACATGGGTTTTTAAAACCCTACCTTTTTGTTTTAGGTACCAATGTTGGAGTTAACATTATTCCTTTGGAAGATGGTGTTTTGGTTTGATGAAAAGACACACATTGAGTTATTAGGGGTTCAAATATTAATTTAGATATTCCATTGGAAATGAAATAATATTTTATAGTGATAACAAATGGGTAGAGAAGGAATTCTTTTATATAAAAATGATATGGATATCATGAAATAAAATATTGAATAATTTATTTCAAAGGATAATGAAAATGAATAAATTTAATCTTATGATAATTAGTATTCAAAAATTTAATTATATTTATTTTATTCACATTTATACACATTCCAATCTAATTAGTATCATTGAAATATTTTATTTATAGAATGTAATTAATTTTTTTTTATTATAATAAAATATAAATATGGATTTAGAATTTAATTTATATAGATGAAATTTAAAAATAATATTTTCAAAAATCGATCCCACAATTACTGTGATGATTAAGTAAAATGTGGTGAATTATTTTATTCACTTTATTTTACCTTTACCCATTAAAAATATGCAACATATACTATGATGACCAAACATATCATTATATAAAAAAAATATCCGGGTCACAAAGACAACAAAAAAAGTAAATTTTTAAAAGGTTCAACACTCAAAATGGGAATTTATATCCTTATCATGATCCCAAAAATATTTCTATCACATAGTTCATTGAATCAAAAAAATTAATAAAAAATGATTCATATTGACCTAGGTGAAAAATAAATAAATAATACATTTATAACATGGTATATTTAACAAATCTCACAAATTGATGCCATACGAATGGGATTATAGAATTATTGTCTTGGTGACTAGCTAAATAAAAATATTTTTTACATCACCTATGAATATTTATCCATATAAATTCTTCTAGACAACCTATTCTTGAATTAAAATATCATATAATAAACTTCATAACCTATGGAATGCATACGTAAGAATATTTTGATAATTTAATCCCAGTAAGGGAAACTAATAAACTAGTTGTTATGATAATAAACATAAGGTAAAACATGATAAAGGAGAAATAACTTATAAGACTATCATGGCAGTATAAATGAGAAACATAGAACATGATCATGAATTTGGGATCATGGAATTTAATCATAAAACCAAATAATGTAAATCAATGCATTTCATAAAAAACATAATTAAATTCAATGTAATCAGGAAATAATAACATTTGAAAAATAAATTAGAATACGAAATATCGTAAATATTTGTTATTGCATGTAAATGAGGAAACTTTTATAGAAGTGGAAAAAATATATCATTATGAAAACACTATAAACAAATTTAATTATTTCCACCCTTTATTTTTTGAATATATCTAGGTGTATACTTTTATCATTATATCATGATATATTTGTGCGGTTTATATTATTTTAAAATGAATTCACATTAGGTAATAATTCATAATCCCAATAATAATCATAATGTGGCAATACCAGGGTAAATAAATGGGTATCCAAGGACATCCAGAAACATTCTTGGTAAATAAAATTCATTATTTACAATAAATAATATGTTATTTATAGAATATAGATATTGTGTTTATGTTTTGGAAAATAATTTTCCACAACAAATTGGTGTATTAAATAAAATTTATCACCCTTTAATAAATGAAATAAATAATATGGTTTTCAAAAAGGATATTAATTTTACAAAATATTACACTTATATACTAGGAATTATGAGGAATGAATTTGTAAATGATTGATCATTTCTACAAAATATATTACTATTAGATAATCCATAAATATTTCTAAGGATGATGGATGTGTTTAGAAAAAAAAATATCATGTAAATGATTTGTGAAATTACAATAACATATATGGATAATATTTTAACGAGTTTTTGAAATATCAATTTGGAAATAAAAAATTTACAAGATCTATAGATTCTATTTTAAATGAGATATTTTGTAAATATGGATGGAACATATTTTTTCTTTTTTAAACCCTAAAAAATTTATAGAATCAATTAAAATGGAAAAGGCTGTAAACAATATTTTGTCTCTTTGAAAACCATAATATAGTTCATTTCCAATATATTAACAAATAACGATGTCATGGTTAATATAATAACATTATTTTGAAAGAGGTAACATGAAAACTAGAGTAGATATTTGTAGGTTTTGGGAGCAATAGAAGTGCAAGATGGGCCTGTACCCAACATTGAAAATTTTCATAATCATTGATTAATCTAGGATCAATACAATTATGAATGCAAGTATACCTGGAAATGAATCAATGATAAAAGACAAAGGAGAGCACCACGAACCATTAAGAGTATATCGATATATATTTTTTATAATTAATTTAATTAATTTATAGAATTACCTCCTAGGTGATTCTTTATCCACTGATGCATCTGACCAGGGATCCTAGGGGTGACTTCATTCTAATGTAGATTATAAGGGTAGTAATCCTCTTGAGTTGATCCAAATGTGCCCCACATATCTCCAGATGTCAACAAAGGAGTCTTTATGTGCTAACATGGAAGATCCTTGCATTTGAGATGTCCGCCTTCTATGACCATGAGAATAAATTCCAAAGAGTTTTCTTTGATACAGTGGAGGAGGACCCCTCTCATTCATTAGAGCATTCATGTAGAGGGATGATTTCTATAGGATTGAGATATTTTCTTCACAGATGTTGTGTACACAATGATTTCTTATCTGTCGAATGATAACTTCACTAATATAGAGAATAATAACATAACATTGAATTTAATTTACGAGGTAATAATAAATAATTTTCATAGGTTCCATTACTTAATTTAAAATTCCATATGAAACCATATGTCAAAAAATAATACCAATGATATTATTTCCATAAAATGTTTTAACTTGCATGTTATATTTAAATTTTATTTAACAAAATAATATTTAAAATTAGTTCGCACTGGACCCAGAACATGGTTCTCCAATCCACTTCCATATTTACCAGTCCCTAAATAATGTATACTTATTTATTCAATTAATATAACATCATTATTCTCCATAAATTTATATTCCATCAACTATATATTCTCTCGAATAACTAGTGAAATGATATGTGTGATCAGGAAAACCTGAATAATTTTTAAACCACAACCAGGAATAATATTTATTTGACTTGTTAAATAAAAATTTATTTCGCTAAGATATAGGATACACTTAGTGTGTGAACCTATTGGCCTCTTTCTCATTTACATTAGGTTGGATTGATTAATATACATATATTACTGTCTTGCAAAGGGTTAATGAATCCATGATAAAGAAGTAAATGTCGCAACAAAATTCCATCTCTTACGAATGCTTACAATGTAATATAATCCCTTTGTCATGATATCCATAATCAAGTGGGTTCCATGCAAGTTCTATCATCCCAGGTCCCCTTTTTCTCATTCAGTGAATTCCTGAAATTGAATATGCCTAGATAACACTGTGGCCATGAATTTAGTTATTCAATTCCATTTACATCCTAGGGCCTGAGATATCTACTTCCATGGAAGTGAAAAATTATTTCTCGAATTATTCATTAAGGTAGTATTACCCATGACACACACAATATATCCTACCTCACCATGAACATTTGTCATCACTGTTTTTTTCTAATACATCTATGTTTTTGAGTCATAATAACCATTATTAGTAATCATAAAATCTATGGAACAATACACACATTTTTAGATATTAACATCCAAGGAAACATATTAATCTAGATTACCTACTTCCGGGTCTTGTTCTTATAAAATCTAATTGGATATTAAAAACTACGCACACCATGTGAAAGTGCCTCAAAGTTTCATGATTCTCTACACCTGATATCCTATATCATTTGCGTCTCTTCAAATGATTTCATCCGGCCATAAAACAGATATTGGAGAATAGTGTCATGGAACTTTTGGTTTCCCATCATTATAGGGATACTCTATAATATTTTAATGTGATATCTAATATGTGGACATTATGGCATATAATTTCACATATCATAATAATCATGATTTGATAAGTTGTTTATTAGTATACAAAAAATGATTACAGGTTTATTAGAATGTATAAAGAAGATGATTTTTAGGGAACAAAATACAACAAACTCCCACATAAACTAGATTCAAATCCTAACAACCTTCAGTATTATAGCTCTCACAATAAATTCATGTTTCTGTAGAGATAGAACTTTTATGAAGGGGTCCGCCATGTTCTATTCAATGGACACTCATTTCACATAATTGTCACCCCTTTTGACATAAATCCCTCTAGATATGATACTTTTGGAGAATGTTCGTTGTCCGTTTGTGTGTCCTTGGATCCTCTTCCAGATCCACCACTGTAGTATTATCACAATACAATGTAACAGGGTCTATAGAGATTGAAACCACATCATGATCCTGTACAAAGTTCCCAATCTATAAGGATTTCATGGTTGCATGAGAAGCCACTATATATTCAGACTCCACTATAGAATCAGTGACAACTTGCTATGTAGAACTCTTCCAGCACACAACTACTCTATTGTGACAAAAAAAATATCAGGATTGAGACTTTAGATCATTCTAATCTGTCTGAAAACCATCACCAGTAAACCCTCTAATGAAAATCTATTCTTCTCCTCCACACACTAGAAACATGTCCTTATTTCTTCTCAAATACATAAGGATAGTCTTGAAAACATTCCAATGTTTTTATTCTAGAATAACTTGATATCTTCCTACCTTTCTTAGTAAATAGGAAATTCCATGTCTGGTACATAACAAGGAATACATGATAGATTCTCTTTATAAATCATATGGAATCATAATCATCCTATATTTCATGTCCTATGTGTGGGGACACATTTTATTAGATATATGTACACAATGTATCACTGGAAACAATCCCATCTTGGATTGTTACTTGCTAGCTATCTTTAGTATTTTGTCAATGTATGCACATTGGCATAGTCAATGAATCCTTTTGTATCTATCAAAGAAGATCTTGATCCCTAGAATGTAGGATACTTCACCAATGTACTTCATGGAGATGCACTTGTTCAACCATTACTTGAATGACTGTAAGACTGGTATGTCATTTCAAATAAATAACATGTCGTCAACATACACTACTAGGATAATGACCAAATTCCCATTAGACTTCTTGAAAACACTTCGATCACATTCATTACTAATGAAAACAAATTCTCTTACGGATTCACGGAATCAAATGTTCCATGATTTGGATGATTTATTTTTTAAAATATTATTATACAAATGTTCATGTTTATTTATCTGGTATTATTATAAAATAGAATGTTTCTTTTTTTTTAGAATCTTCGAGGGATTTGGTTTACTCCCTACATATACCATTGTGTGTATGTATATTGTATATTTATGAACCATGTGAAGGAATTATTTTCCATAAAGGTGATGAAGGATTCTATCTCACGAGTTCCACTTCTCACAAGAGTTCAGGGTGGTGATTTTACTGTGATTACCCTCTTATTTCATATATGGTTTTTTGGGATAGTTATGTTATTCCAATTTTATTTTAGAACTTTTGGTTTTGGTTAATGTAGTAAAATTTAATTTGTTTACCTTATTTGGATATGATTATAAATTATCTAATGTTTACTCCTTTTAGTAATTTTTGAATGTGTCCTTGGCTGAAATAATTTCCAATGTTCATTTTCGATACCCATGTACTACTGTTTAGCCAATCGAGACCAGGAACTCCCTTCAGGGCTTTTCTTAGGCCGGTTCTGGGGTCATTTTGGATGGAATTCTAGATTGGGCCATTACATGAGGTAATCTAGATAGTCCCTAGCACCATTTCTCCCATGTAATTCATGATATCACTAAAACCAAAAGGGTTTACATGAATGAATAGAGAATAATAATAAGGGGGAATTATAATAATCATAAAAGGAAATCAAACATTAAAAAATTATTCATTTTCATTATCACATTAGATTGTATTTACATTACTTGAAGCTATATTGTTCTTAGTTTAACATTTAAAATATTAAGATAGTTTGACTTATAATTATTATCTTAATCCCTCAATGTAACTTGAAAATCTATCCATCATATATTTTTTTAACGAGTGTATGATAAACCAAATCCTATCTATTGGAAGTTCCTATCATGGTGTAAATCCTTACATTCACTCATTATGCATCACAATGGAGATTGAGTCAATTATCCACCAACCATTTTCAGGAGGATTACCCCAAGGTGAATATATTCCACATTATTATGTACATTCCATTATATACATAAGGGTTCATTTCACGGAAATCCACTTACTCTATAATAAAATTTTATGATAAAATCCTATAAGAAGACTCGTTTCTATGGATTTCACTTTGTTTCTCTAACCATAATACCAAAGGTAACTGAACTAATATAGAAATATAAACACATTATTGATCAAAACTCAGGAGACACAAGCTAAATATACATAAATAATACATTGACACCATAATTTATTTAATACATCTCACAAATAATTTAATAAACCAATATACAAAGGGTTTAGTGTCTAGAGACTAGCTATAAAAACCTATAATTTTACAAAACTTATTAACATTTATCTTTAACTATGATCCTAAATTCCATATTCTAGAAAACCTATGTGATATAATCATCTTTATAACATGGTTAATCAAGAAAATATTAATGGGGTGATCATGAATAATAAATAAAAAAACATATCAATAAGTTGTAATAATTACACCATAATCATGAGGGAAACCGTGAGAAAGAATTAAATCCTTGATCAAACGTTATTGGGATCATAATTGAATACCATAAAACATGATTGATCATTAAATATTTTGGAATAAAAATATAAGATGAATGAAGAAAAATCAGAACATGGATCATAAAAGATAATATAAATCAAAGAAATCATTAAATCATATCTTCAGAAAATAGAACATATTCTGAACATTTAATGACATAAAATTTTGGTATTTCATGGAAATAAGGAAAATTTTAGATATGTAGACCAAATATAATAATACAATAACATTATGAACCAATTCTAATTCGTAAAAATCATTATTTTTTGAATATTTCTATGGTTTTCCACCCTATTGTCTATGAAAAAATTAATGTATATCAACTTTTCATTTTTTTCAAAAAATCCAAGAATGTCAATGTTACATTAAATCACGTGATATAAAACCATGAATTATTAATTGGAGGGTTATATAGGGCCCCACCCATCATTATCAATACATATGAGATCAATAACAAAATATATAATTTAACAGATTATAAAGTACCACGGGAATGAAAATAGGTTTGAAATCATTTTCAAATGTATTCAAATAAAGATATAATTTATAAATCCATAAAGAAATATAAAATTATAAAACCATGTATAATTAATTGGTATCCAATTTCATCAATTATAATTTTATGTAATTAACATTCAATAATGATAATAAAGAATATGATATTTTCACCATTATTATAAATGTTAAATATTTTTTTAATATTTTTTCATATTCAATCGATGTATGACTTCTAGGGAAGATCCTTTATTCAATAGAATCACGAATTTGGTTATTATAAGTTAAATTAATTAGAATAAATATTAAATTTATACACTGATAATGATTAAGATAGACAAAGGTTGTGATGAATCATTTCTCACAAACATAAATACAATGTAGAATCTATATCGAGAAATAATTTGGATTATAAAATTATTAAATAATATTTAATAAATAATAAGATATTCCAATGGATGATGAGTTATATGAAAAATAATTTTAAAAAATAAAATTGGATATAAGAAAAAAAATTTATATTTTGAAATAATTTAAATGGGTTTTTTAGTAAATCAAGAAGAATAAAAATTATATTTTTTAAATAAAGAAAAAACAGAGAGAAAAATTAAAATAAAAAACTATGGTCCATAGAAACATTTATTACCATGGAAAACATTAAAAGTGGTCATTTTTAACATTTTCATAAAATAAAAATGTTATGGGTAACATTCAAAGGTTATTTTCATAAAGGTGATGTTAAAATATTGTAAAATATTTACCTTCAAAAAACAAACATCTTTGAATGATTCATTTTAAAACCATAATGATTATAAAAAAAGTTTGTTGTATAGTATAGTTTCATATACCTTTTATTTTGAAAACCCATATCATAAAAAGAGTATTAAATTTTCCATTTTATAATATGTAGATAGAATAATTAGAATCATAGAAAAAAACATATTATATTTTATAAAAGACAATAGATCATTATACATAAGGAAAATATGAACGTGAAATAGAGATCTAATAAATACATGGATGATCATTATTGGTAATGTTATATATTTCGATGAGAAAATAATCATGTCGGAAAAAACTAATAAAAATATATATTTTACAGAGAAAAACAATAGAAAATAATTTAAAATGGGATGTAGATTAATAATGATAATATTTAAGGATGATGCTGAAAATAAACTTTATTGGTTAATGAAAGAGATTTTAAAAGGGATTTATGTGTTATGAATTCAAAGCCACTAGATGTTAATTGAAAATAATACATAAAAGGTCAAAATTTCTAATTTTCCCATCAAATATATAACTCAACAAATGATAACTGAGTTATCAAAAACCTTACAACATGATATATATTTAATTTAAAAAATATAGAAATATATATATTTAAATTGAACATAAATTACAACATATAAAACTAATTTGAATATATAATTACTCAATTTTCAATAATTTTCACTAAATATGAGTAATTTGGTGTATAAAAAATCATTTCACAATTAAAGGAACTTGAGATAAAAACCCTTACATGTTTTGTAATCATTGAGTCCTAATGCCATGATAAAATGAACAAGGAATAAAACCTTGAAAATCATTAAATAAAAGAAAACCATGATGAAAAATGTTAATGGAGATATAATTCCACTATTAAAAAATATGTGGTGTATAACATAAAAATGACTAATGGAATTCTTGTTTTTAATAATTAACCCATTTAGTTGTTTTAGAATCATTCCACGCATGCTCTTAACATCCTAAATCACCAAAAATATTTACCTAATATAAAATTTCAATAACAAAAAAAATAATTATTTTCATATAAACTAATAATACAATTATTATTTAGTTTCCCATAATCATCTATGATTGAGTTTTATAGCACTGTTCATCTAGGTGTTAAAAAAACCCCAACCATGATCACACTAAAACCTAATGGGTGATAATGGTTTAGTAAGTGTATAATATAGTTATTATAGAAAAGTATGGATATTATATATATATTTGTTCTTGAATCAAATTTTAACCTGGTTTTGAAACAAATAAATAATCTTGCTGAGAAATGAGATACATTACACTGGGGTGTTAGCAATCCACCCAACATATTATTAATTATTATATTTACTAATAAAAAAGAGTGAAATAAAATTGAATTATATCTTTATATATTATGATCATAAATACATTAAATATAATTTTTTTTCATCAATTACATGATTAAAACTAACCGTGACAGGTGATACGAAGAATAGACAACATCAATTTGTGTAGGTGGTAGTCCACTCACATGCACTAATAACACTTTTTCATTGTTGGTCGATGAAGAATATTAATTAATAGAAGTTCAATTTATTTAATAAAATATCAGTATAATAATAATAAAAATATTATTATATATGAATGGATAAAATAGGTTAGAATGTGAAATATTAAGACGAAACGATTAAGAGGAAGTTAATACTTACGTCGTGAGAATGAGCTTTCTATTGGAAATATCCATTCAAATAGTTTCGTAATGATAAATAATAATGAGTTGCGGCATAAATTGGTAGGATATAGTTATAGGAGGAAAACATGGAACATTGTAAATAATTAATTATAAGGGATATGTTTCATTTTATATAAAGAAAGTGAGTCCCTTTTATAAGTGAATAAAAGTGAAATTTTATGAATACCTCATACTGTTAAAAGATATCTTTAAAAAACTCAACGGTTAAGGACTCCAAAAGTTAAATAAAAATGGATTTTATGATTTCCTTCAGTCAACTCATCATCAAAAAATAATATAAAAAACGTTTTAAATTTGTTTTTAGTTATTTACCACCAGTAACTTATATTTTCTCATTTTTTTAACTTTGTAACAGTTATTATATCATTAATTTATACTATAATATAATTATATGGAAACAAATATTACTAAAAGTGGATTTGATGAACCTAAATTTATTTTATATTTAATCCAATTTAATTTTAAATAAAATAAAATTAACTTTTAAATTAAATCATTTAATATATTGGAAAACACTATTTTCTATGAAATAATGTTTCACAATTAAGTGTTCATAATCTTATTTTTTCTTCATTAACAAACTATTTAATGGTCATATATTTATATATAGGTATAATAAATATTTCTAAATGAATAATTTTTTTATTATTTAAAAATTTCATACGGTTAATAAAATAATTCATTCTGAAATACAATTTTACATTTGTTATGGTAATTGAATTTACTATTGACATCTTATTATCCCTACAAATAAAATGGTAATATTTAAATTATTTTGAAATAACTATTTGAAATTGGAAACTCAATTTTCATGTATTAAATTCAAAAATTATCCAAAATTAATTTTAATAATATATTAGTATAATATGATGAATCAATTTATGATAAAAATATTACTTGAGATCTAAAATATCAGTCACAAGTTTATAAAAAATAATATATATATATATATATATATATAACTTCAGTTATAAAATAATAATTATTCAAGAAATAGTTTTTTAAACATCCAAGGCATACTTATTTAATAATAATTCCATAAAATTCAATGTATTAATAAAAATTGTATATTTCATGATTCGACAAAAAAATAATATTTGTTCTAAAATTGATAAATTACACCCTAGGAAAATATTCAAATTATAAATAAAAAATTTATTTCAATTTTATATACAAAAAATATTTAAAATAATATATTTGTATTTAGATTGAAAATAAAAAATATTATGATAAACTGCATATGTTTAAAAAATGTCATATTTTAAAACATATGTGTTCTTCTTCTTATTATTTCAGATAAATTTATAATTTAAATGATTTTAATATATTATTTCAAATTTAGTAATATTTTAATACATTTAATTTAATCTATTATGATAATCTATACAATAGTTAACAAAAACGTTATTTAAATAAATATTTATTACTTTCATAAAAAAGGCCTTAACCAATAAAATTAAAATTAATTATTGATGTTATAAAATTTTATTTTTCCGTTCCCTAAATATTAAAATATTTATTTGAATGTTAGATATAAATCAAATCATATTTTTTAGTAGTAATATTAATATTTATATATAAAATATAAATATAAAATTTTTATAACATTTAATATCAATTTTTTTATTCATTGTTAGTTATATTATTTTAAATTTAATTCATAACTATAAAAAACATTAGTATATCAATTAGATAAATGTTTGATGACGGTTTCATTAATCACCATATTTTCAACGACTAAATTTGTAATAAATGTGTTTTCAATGACAATATTTTTAATGACTAGATTCCATTTTAATATATATATCCTTGTTAAACACACTCTATTACCTCATCCCATTTCTATAATTATCATTTTTTCCTTCCCAACATGATTTCTCCTTCTTTGTTATTCTTTCCCATTTTTGGTTTTGATAAAATAATGGTGATTATTAAATGTGATAATAGACCATGTGATATTCATGTTCTAAAGATATTACTCTTTTCAAATTATTGTCTCCTTTAAATGTTGGTAGTTTTAATGGATGCAATCATCCATGATTTGTAATACGTAGTTTCATGTAATTTTGTTGAGACATTTATTATGAAATACTATAGTATAGTTTGTATAATCACTATATTTACTTTCTTTTTACCTAGTATATTTCAATTAATATAGTAATGTTAAACAAATAGTTTTTAACTACAACCATATTTTAAGGGAATGGATATACTTCCCAAAAACCATTACCTTTACATTATCCCCCTTAAAAAATTGATCATCACATTTTACATAAATATATACAAAAAAATATATAAGGGAATATAAATTATAGATATTACATAGGATATAAGTCTTTCAAACATACCACCTCTGAAAAATTAATAAATATATAACATTACTCATAATGACATTAACTATAATATTTCGATTTTATCCTACTGTTTGGGCCCATGATCTACTGTTATTTTTAAAACGGTACATATTATAGAAATTTAATATATAGGGTGTTAGTTATTATAATTTAATTTATTAGATATCAATTGTTATTACAAAATATTGTTTTCTAAATCTATATAATTTTTCATCTATGAAAATGGAACTACATAATTAGAAAAATCATGTTGTACTTATCCAAATGAAGGAAAATAGGATTTCCACTTGGAACATGACTATAAACATCATCGTAGACTAAAATAATTATAATAATAAATTATTTCATCAATAATAAAATCATTGTGTCGATCATTTTCTGAAATTAGATAACTTATATATATATAAATATATAAGTTCCAAGAATGAAATTCTGACCTGAAATCTATAAATCAAGATCATAGGGTATGTGTAACATAAATAATATGATCCACTTTAGAAGTTGTTTTGGAATTGGTATTCCATTTATTTTGGTAGTGGGGGTTAGCACTATTCATCATCATGGTTAGTCCTTGTATTATATAATTGGTTTAGATAATGCCCATGTTCCCAACACAAAATACATTGAATAACTAATGGTAACATATGATGAACTCTATATATTTGAGTTTTGTTTTTTTAATCTTTATTTTTTTTCCTGGACATTTTATACTCTATGATCCTATACTCCCCAATAAAAAAATCTTCCTATCCACTATTGATGCTCCTTTCCATCACAATGTCCAAACGACTGAAAAATGGGAATACTTTAAATACAAAGTGATTCATCCTTTGAAGAAACATCAAAAATTGACAAAGTCATGAACATGGATTTGTTTGAGCATGGACCACGCAACTTTCATCATGGTCACGCAGGTATACCTGCGCACCACATATTGGGTGCGCAGGTGACTTGCGTGCCCAATATGATTTTCTCCCAAGGACTTCAGCACCCTATAAATACCTCTTGTGGACCCCCCATTTTGGGGACAAAAATTCCAAAAGTCAGATTTGAGCTCCTGACGCCCTAGTATCTTCTTGACGTCTTCCAAACACTTCTAAGTTAATTTTTTACATAGAATGGGTAATATAAGGATGGGTAACAAGGCCTTAGTGTTGAAATTCACCAACACTTGCGTGCTTAAGTGTCAAACCCTTAAAGGAAATAGTCACACCTGCGCGCAACCTTATCAACTCAGCAGAACCTACGCGCCACCCTTTTGCAAGCCATTAAGGATAATACTAAGGGCATGAGCCAAGCCTTGCCTAGGTATTACAGTATGGGTTGACTGGAACGCAGGTACACCTGTGCTGTTCAAGTACACATGCGCGTCCAGGACCTGCGCGCCCAAACAAAACATGCATGACTACCTCTTTTTGGGTGACCCTCCTTCCTATTCAGATCTTTTCTTCAAATCTAACTCTCCTCTTCAAGACGTATCCTTAAAAACCCTCTTCAAATCCATTTTTGGCATGATTATTTTGATGGATTCCTTACCTAGAAGAAATTTTATGGAACATGTCTCAAAACCTAGTGATTTACATATCTTCGTGTCATTGAGGTGAGATATTTCATTCATTCAACCTCATCCTTTAAGATGAGAAGATCTTTACTTGGGAATACTCCTTAGAAGTAAGAACAAAGTCCCCTAACATGGGCCTCCTTTTCATAAGTAATCCCCAGTCATCTAGTTCCCTTAATTTTTGGAATCCTCTTTCAGAGTAATCCCCATGTTCCCAAACAAGGGCATCTTTTTCAGGAGTAAGCTCCAGTCATCAAGTTCTTTTAATTTTGGGAATCCTCTTTAAGAGTATGCCCCATGTTCCCAAATTTGGTCATACTTCTCAGGAGTAATCGCCAAATTCCATGTTCTCTAACCTAGGCCTCCTCCATATGAGTATGCCCCAGTCATAAATTCCCCTTAACCTGGGCCTCCTCTATAGGAGTAATCCCCAGTCTTAATTTACATTTGATTTGGGCTTCATTCTCAAGAGTAAAACCCAATCATAAGTCCCCTCTAATTTGGGAATCCTTCTTAGGAGTAAGCCCTATGTTAAGTATCCAAATCTCCATAAGACACATATACCGTTATGGACCATGTTCCTGGGTTTCTTCCCTGATGTAAATCCCAATCCTCATCTATCTGGGCAATCATACATACATAAGCCCCACATTATTTCTTATGATTGCATCTTTTGTGGCACAATTGTCAGGTTTTACCAATAACTCTTATTTATCGCACCGAGTATGACTCATGTGAGCTTAGAGCGTAAAAGTGATTATGAAATCTTTCTTTGAGCCATCAACCATGCATAAATCTCATACATCTTTACTCGAAATACGTGGGTTATGATTCCTTTTCTAAATAAGAATATGTAGGTAGCACATCTACGGGTACGATCCCAACTTTAAAATAATCCATGTCCTTCTGAATGACAATAAACATCATTGTGCCCCAATGAGTGTCTTTAAAACCAGTATGGTTATCATAATGACCAAGAGATTTCTATATAATGTGATGAAGGATACCATTGACTAATAATCTCTAACAAATACATATGATTCTATATCGATGAAGAACCTCAAATACATATTAAATATTCTCTAAATCTGTTACATAATAATCATTGATTTTTAGATATAAAAGAAAGATCATTTTCATACTTGGTAATTTAACAAGGATTCACGAACATAACTCAAATCTATAAAGAGAGTCCTGGATTATGAAATAATTACCCTAAAAAAGGTTTAATGAGTCCCACCTCCCATCCTCTCGACCAATGCAAATTCTTAAGCCCTAGTAGTCCACAACTAATGAGCACCTACCATTGGAAAGTATGTCCAAATGGATATAGAATCATTGGATGATTCCAGTTCTATGAACAAACCCATTAGAAACTGATTGGAATGTTTCAACCTTAAACCAATGAGGTCATCCCCAATTCCATAGGGAAACAAAAAATGGTGAACCCGACGTGAATCCTTAACCAAGTTAAAAAGATGTTTTACTTATTTGTTAGGTCCATATTTAATCTCAATGAGAGGGCCAAAAAATCAATCAAAAACATATTTTCTCATCCAAAATATGTAGTGGCCAAATTTATCTTGGTTTTATATGTTATATCAAACATGAAATATTTTCAAATATCTTATGCATTACAGAAATGGATTCTCTAAATTTAACACATGTGAATACCTTTTCTGTGAATACCTCGGTTGTTGCTCCGGTGGGATCGTCGTCCTCTTTGAGGACGACATCACCTACTTAGCATCTTCAACGCGGGGTATCAAATGCGCTGAATAAGGAATGCCATCCACACAGTGTCATTCTGACTCTGGAGGCCGCTCGACAAGCCCTCCAAGTCAATAATTCACCCTGGTGGCCCGGACAATGATGACCAGCGATCATAAAGTAGGTGGTGCCAAGCACCGTTTCCAACCATTTCGGGTCATTATCCCCATAATGCAATCACCAGTCCCTCCCATATTCTAGGGAGGTGAATGAGAAGGTCACTCAAGGCCTTAATTCAAGAAGACAAGAGTCCTTCCTGAGTTCTCCCATCCACAATCGCCTCCAGACTCGTGCAGCAGTGCGCCCTCAACATGATGAAGGTATCACCATTAGGGGTTTGGCTCAGGTTCCTCAAACCTGAGTCTGCAAGAAACACTGACTAAGGCGAAATCTAGTCAAGATGGAGCATGTCCTTATTTCTGCCCCCTCCGGAGAAGTCCATCAAGCGAACTTGATGGCAAGCAACAAGCAGGCATATACACTATTCTGTCTTGATGTTACTTCCCATCAGACTCGTCTGGAAGCAGCACGCCAATCCCGCAATGAAATTCTAGTGGAGTATTATAGGGAGGCATATACACCTGTTTATAACTCATCAGTTAAACAGAAGGCTCATCTGACTACAACCAAAGAAGCTCACCAATCTGATATGGTGGGAACTGATAAACAGGAACATACGCCTATTTACAATCAACAATTTTGTTAGTAGTCTCTTCTACCAGTATTGAAGTAAAATTGTCAACCATACTTGAATAATAATACACAAAAAGCACATACAACTGCCAATATTCATCAATCCTTCCAACAGTCTCATTTGGTAGCATCCGGGGAAGTCAGCCGGAACGCTCCGATGACAAATTTGGATCAGACTCAACTCTCTGCCACCACACATAAGTACTGTCTGAATTCACTGATAGGAAATAGAGGACATGAGTAGGAATACATAAATATTCCAAGCATGGAATGGACATATATTCCCGTTCCGGCAGCTGAAGTCACCAAGCTCATTTTGACAATGGTGATAGAGTAGAAGAAAATATCTGCTCATATTCTAGATGCCTCTCAGAATATTATAAAAACTTCAGCAGCATCACAGGGAAATAAATGAAAATCTATCCCTACCAGTGGAGTGACACATCAACATATCACTCCGAAATAAACACACACCTCTGTTCCAGTACAAGAGGGTTGTGGGGGTATACTCCCCCATGTCATACGTACAACCAAGTCAGGCACATACACCTGATTTGAGTGGAGATAATCAGCCTAACCTGACTATTTCTCCTGAGCAGGCACATACACCTACCCATAATAACCACTTTTTTCAACAAGTTGTTTCTAAAGTGAGTAAGAAGGTGTCATTGAAGAAGACCCATCTCGAACAGTCAAGAAATCAAGAGACAATCTGTAATAAGGGCATGCTCGATGATGGAGTTCTTGACGACCACAAACAAATATCTGTTGGAATTCAAGATTCTACTCTCTCATTTCCCAATAGTGGGAACATTAATTCCGAAGGCCTTCATCAGACACTTCCTCATGAAGGCTTGCTTCATGACAGTTCGGTCGATCTCGAAGTATCATCTTAAGATGAGAGCCACAAGAACCCTCTTTGTGGCCAGATGATCAAGGAGTAGAAGGTTTAATCTTTTGATGTAACCCACCATGGTGGTCCTCCACATGATGATGAATTTAGATATGAATGTTCTCTCTGAAGTTGTAATTCAAATTGCATGTAAAATGATCCAATAGACAATGTAGTGGCGAGAAAGCCCTCTTATCTTGAAGAACATGAAAATGTGATGCCAGTCATGTATGATGCTTTACCGCTAACAGGTGAAATACTTTCTCAATCAGAATATATCCTTGGGTGCTGGTCATTATCAGATCCAACCCTAGGTCATTCATCTTCTAGTTTGATCAATGAATTCTCTACCAATCTTTTTGAATCTCATGAAGCAACAATGAAGAACCAGATCTGGTCTAATCAGGTAGAAGAATCTTCATTTAATTATAAGGAGAAAATGTTGAATATGAGAAAACAACTGGAGAAAGATGAAGTTCCAATCATGTTTTGGCCATTGGTTGACTCTCATTATGACATTCTAGAAATGTTGACGGAAGATTGTATTCACGATATTTGTCTCAACATGTGGAAAACTCTTTGTCAATTGAAAAATAAAATATTATCTTATGATGAATATGAGAATCATGTCAAGATATTAGAAGGGTTACAACGCCAAATTGATTTGGAATCTCTCTTAGTTTCTCGATACCCGAAGGCAGAAAAGTAGCAGAGATCCCTCCAGCATTCATGCCTTGGAGAACTAAATAGATTGCACCAGTTAATTTCCAAAGACCCATCTGGTATACATATAAGGGGATGGGGTGTTCATGGAGCAGTGCATTTCACTGTACTCTCCAGTCAAAAAAGCCCACCAAAAATGGTCTCATGCAATGTTATTTCCCATGGATGGCCATAGCCAATTGGATTTTCTGTAATCAAATGCTAGCTCAAGAACAAGCCTCAACTAGTTCTTCCCAATGTCAGGAACACAAAGAAAAAGTTGTCAAATTACTCTTGCATTAGGAAAATGAGAATATCGAACATGTCTCTCATTTAGAGCATCCACATCATCATGTGACAGAAGTGTCAGAAATCATCCAGTGTTCATTTGAGCTAGGTGATTTGAGTGGATGTCGGTTGAAGCATCCAGCCAATTTCCGGACTAATGCCTGCAAGATCAAAAGAGCTTTTAAGAAAGTCACAGAAGTATCAGCTCAAGAACAACCCCATCATTCCAGACATGGGACTCTTTTAACCCAACCATCAGAGTCAACAAATAGGATTCGAGGAGTTAAGTAGGAATAGCCCCAGTCCACCGGATTAAGTAATTTTTCAAATTATCAATCTCTTCCTCAGAGAAAGTAAGTCTTCTATCGATTAGGGAAGAAGCAACAACAGGAACACAGAGCCGAATTATCAAGATATTCCCTCCAAATTATAGTTTGTAAATAAGTTCCTGAGGGATCAAATCAACAAAAGGCAATGTATCATCAAGGACATTGAAAAAGGCAGTATCACAGAAATGCCGATAGAAGGGATACAATGCGTTATGTATCAATTAATGTCATCGATTCCATTGTTACTAATCCTCTAGAACATGAGGCTCACTCAGAGGGATCAGATGAAGAGTTTTCTCCTCAAGAATTTGTACACACAGACACAAATGAAGAAGGTGTGCGTACATGAAATCAATGGCTTACTTAGAATCTAGGTATTCCTTCAAGTAACCAACTTCCCCCTCTTAGAAGGGCTTCCAACAAGTGGAAAGGAAAGAATCAGGTTATATACCCTTCCTATAAAGAAGGCTAATCACTCTTACTAGAGCTTTGGTTCGCACAACAGGAGGTAGAAATGAGGGAATTAAGGAGGTTGAATGATGAACTTCTTCAAGGTAGTCTTCCTCCTAAGCGTGTTGGAGTCAATTAGCTAAGGGAATTTGTTACGGCTACTGAGATGGATCAAGAATATCATCCTTTATCAGTACACCCTCCCAGGTCTAATCCTATGGGCCAGGTGTAACAACAACCAGAGGTGATACCATCAGTTGCAGTACCAGCCACCACATCTATTCAAGCTCCAGTTATTGCACCTGCACAGGTCCAAGCTCAACCGGATGTTTCTCAATAATTAATAACTACTATTGAGTCATTAAGAGATCGGTTGGAAGCTATGGAGGGAAATGTTCTCAAATTCAATGAGAAAAGAGAGCTTACGCTAAATGTTTTGACATAATTCCTCCCCCATCAAATTTTTCAAGTACCACATTCCCAACCATTAATGGTTCGGGAGACCCAGAGAAACACTTAACACATTTTGTTTCTCATTTTGATCCTATTATGGGAACCCCTCAGCAACAGGAAGTAGTTAAGATAATTTGTTTTGTATAGTCATTATTATAGCCTACCTTTTTCTGGTATAAAAGCTGGCAATCCTGGTCAATTACCGGATGGGAAGATCTCCTCCAAATATTCCTTCTTTAATTCAGCTCAACATTTCCACAGACAATAGTTTTTGATATTAAAAATTTTAAGAAAAGGGAGAATGAAAGGGTTTTAGATTTCATTGCTCGCTGGAAGGGATTAACATATTCCTTGAGCTTAGCACTACCTCATAAAAATTGTTGCCAATCTGCGTGGAAAATTTGCGTGATGAGTTACACACACCATTGATACCTGTGAAATACACAAGAGAGTTTCGAGACATTACTTCAATTGCTCATCAGATTGATGATTCTCTTACAAAGACTAAGAATAAAAATCGTGTAATTCTATCAGCTCTAGGAAGGAGAATGGGTAGAGCAGAGACTACTATATTTACGCTTAAACAAGCACATGTACATTCTTCCACTTCAAAACCTTCATCTATCTGAAGGGATCTAGCTCCTGAGCATCAACAAAAGGGGTTGTTTCATCAAGATGATCAAAGATATCAAATATGGAAACAATTTGAGGAGTTGAAAAGAAAATTTTACTCTTTCCTAAATGAACAGGTTCCTTGTTACTTCGTTTCGGCTCTGGAGAATAATTTGGTTCGACTTCAGAGGCCCAAAAGGCCGAACAATGAAGGACATGGAGACCGTCCCAATTATTTCCCATTTAATCAGATGTTGGGGCATCCCATTCAGGATTGTTTTTTCATCAAGGACCTCCTGCCAAAAATGGTGGACTCAGGACAAGTCAAATTGAAAGGTTCTTCATCTCAGGTATCATGTGTTACTACTACCGATCCAGAGGAAGAAGGCGAGTGTCAAGAAATTAAAAGAAAAAATGCGCAGAAATATGATGATTGGATGGTCAGAAAAATGATCAACCGAACTCATGTCATTTTACAAACTCAATTGAAGAAACCAATTATGTCTTCTACTATAATTGCTACAGCAAAACCCCCTTCATCAGAGGGAAAATCCCCAAAGAAATGACATAATTTAAAGGAAGAAGAGAAGTCAGAAGAATATGAGATCGGGTCAAATCCCAAGTTGTCATTGACACTGGCAGATTTTATGCCATATACTTTGAAGCCATGGGCACCATCCCACCAAACGGCACAACCCAAATCGGATAATCGGGGTGAGTCTTAATCAGATGAAGAGTTGATATTTGGTTATGTTAACATGATTCACTTAACAGATCCTTATGCCAGCCACAATTTCGATTTTGATGAGCCTGAATTCCCTGTATCAAACAGAGGAATTTGAGGGAGTTCTAGAGGTCGAGGATATAGAGGAAGACAAGGATATCCCAGAAGCCACTATTCCAATTCTACTCCTGCTAGAACTATGTGCGAAGAAGAAACTCCGAGAAGAGCCCTTCAACGAGCTCAACAAGAATTATAAAATTCTTCCATACATGGAAGATTCAGTCCTGGAACAATTATTTTGGATGACCAGTTAGAGGTTACACCTTCCTCCGCTCGTCAAGAAAATAGTCCCATTTAGTCTAATCTTCCAAATCCAGGAGTATTTCCAACACCTACCCCGATACAAGAAGGATCTTCTTCCAAACTATTAACTTCTAAGGAACCTAAGAAACCACATGTTCTTGTTAGGAAATACAGACCTTTGGATCAAAAATATTATGTCTTGAAACACTTGGCCCATGTACCGGCCATGTTATCAATTCTGGATGCTTTAAATATATCAAATGATATTCAGGAGGCACTCATTGAGGCTTTGTCAAGTTCTCAGTAATTCGAAAATGAAATTTTTGCGGCTGAATTATACCATGTAGAGAATAATCCTACAAAATGCCATGCAGTGATATCATTCACAGATGAAGATGAAGATGATGTTGTGCATGGACATATTAGACCTTTGTATTTATCTGGAATTTTCAATGATGTAGACATCCGAAGATATTTCATTGATAATGGCTCAAGAGTCAACCTCATCCCCATCTGTACACATAATTGATTGGGCGTCACCAAATATGATTTATCTTCTTCTACTCGGATGTTCGAAGGATATGATAAAAATGAACAAGAACCTTTAGGAAATATCACACTCAGAACTCAGTTTGGAGATCTTATATCCAATTAATATTTCATGGTTGTTCGTCATGACATAGCATTCAACATTTTGTTGGGAAAACCTTGGCTACATCAACATGCAACTATCCCTTCATCATACCATCAATGTCTCAAATATTATTTCAATGGTCAAATTGGGACATTGGATAGTGATAAATCCCCATTCAAATCATGTGAATCTCAATGCACTGAGGAGGAATTCTATCACATGGAGGGAAATGAGAAATCCACAACAAGGGAGGTTACCAATGTTAATGCTCCATATGGTTTGGAAAAGATACCAGTAAACCCATTCATACATGTGAGTACAGATTATGTGTTGCCTATTAGTAAAATTGATAGGTTAGACCCAAATCCAAATAGTCTTATGGAAACATATATAATGTCAATTATGGTAATCATGCCAGACAGCATGAGATAAATTGGTGATTCACTTGGAAATGATGGAAGCATAAATGGAGATGACTTCATTTCATCCGCTGAAATCTAGTAATTCTAATTCTATACTTCATCAACATGGTCAGAATAAGTTATAGCAATGTTAGAGATGAACGATGATTTTGATTCTCATTCCATAATCTCCTCTTTATTACCAAAGAATGACCCTTAATCATTAATATGGTCAGAAATGGAAGATTCTTCTTCAAAATGTTCAAATTTTAACATCTCTTCTGATCATGGAAATTCTGATTCATCATCTACTATGAAAGTAGAAACAGAAGAAATAACACATGTTGACGAAGATGAAGAAGATCTCAGGGATTCTCTTCTAGCTTTTGAAGAGGGTATCTATACCATTGTAGATGAACTAAGAGAAATAAATCTGGGTACAAAAAAAGATCCACACCACACACTAATTAGTGCATCCATTGCACTTAAAGAGTAGGAAATGTATATTTCATTTTTGAAGAAAATTCAAGATATATTTTCTTGGAACTATATAGAAATTCTAGGCCTAGACCATGATGTTGCAACTCATCATTTGGGTTTTCCAGAAGAACATCAAGGATTCAAGCAGGCTGCAAGAAGAACACACCCAACGTATGCTTCCAAAATTGAAGCTGAAGTGGATAATCTTATCAAAGCTAACTTCCTCAGCGAAGTTCAAAATCCCAAATAGCTGGCTAATTTTTTCCCTGAAAAAAAGAAGAAAGAACAAATTATAGTTTTCATTGATTTTAGAGATCTTAATCGGCATTGTCCCAAGGTTGATTTTCCGGTCCCGATCACAGAACTCTTAATTGATGCAATAGATAGATTTGAAGCACTTTTCTTCATGGATGGATATTCAAGGTATAATCAAATCTGAATGGATCTAGATAATGAAGAATCTACAGATTTCCGAGCCCCTCAGGGTGTGTTTTGCTATCGGGTAATGCCCATTGGCCTGAAGAATGCAGGCGCAACATATCAGCGTGCCATGCACCGTATCTTCAAACCCTTTTGAGGGAAATTTGTTGAATGTTATGTGGAAAATTTGGTGGTTAAATCCAAAAAACCTTCTAATCACTTATCTGATTTGGAAATCATATTCCACAAACATCGACAACACAATTTTAAGATGAACCCCTTAAAATGTGATTTTGGGGTAAACTAAGGAAAATTTCTCGGCTTTTTTGTACGCCATTGATGTATCGATGTAGATCCGAAGAAGAAAAAGTAAATCCTTGGTATTCCACCTCCTTTAAATTTGATGGGATTGAGAGGACTTCAAGGAAACTTAGCCTATATTCGGCGTTTCATCGCCAATTTGGCAGGAAAAAGTTTACACTTTAACAAATTGACGAAGAAGGGAGTCACTTACCAGTGGAATAAAGAATGTAAAGAAGTGTTCAATATTATCAAGAAATATCTCTTGATTCCACTGGTATCAATTCCACATGTTGAAGGAAGACCACTTATTCTTTATGTGACAACTTTAAAGAGATCATTGGGTTCTTTCCTTGCTCAGAAGAATGATTCTGGGAATGAAAATAGCCTTCACTATCTCAGTCGGACTATGCATGAAGCTGAAACCCAATATTAAAGTATTGAAAAGTTCTTACTAGCATTAATCTTTGCAGTTCAGAAATTGAGACACTACCTGCAACATCATTAGGTCAAATTGGAATCTCGCAACAACCCGCTCAAATTCATCCTTAGTCGTCCAATGCTTACAGGACGTCTGGCAAGGTGGGCAGTTATTTTGCACCAATTTGATATCCAGTAGGTGTCTCAAAAAGAGATAAAGGTCCATGCTTTGGCTGATTTCCTTGCTGAACATCCTTCAGTAGAAGATACACCTATAGATATTGATACTCCTAATGAAGAAGTCTTTTCTATTCAAGATAATCTTCAAACATGGGAAATGTACTTTGATGGTGCTTCCATAAGTTCAATATGGAAGAAAATGGAAGATCCTAAGTTCAAAAAAGTTGGGTTTGGAATTTTTCTCATTTCTCTAGAAAAGGTAGTGCTACCCTATTCCTTCTTATTGTGGGAAGGCAGTACCAATAATGAAGCAAAATACCAAGCTCTCATCGCAGGCTTGGATTTGGCACTTCAGGCACTAGTGAATCACTAAAAGGTGAAAGGTTATTCAGACCTGGTAATCAAACAAGTCAATGGGTATTATTCCATTAGAAACAAAGAGTTAATCCCTTTGTATGATTACGTCAGAGAGTAAATGGCAGAATTTCATTCGGAACCGACATTATCTTATGTCCTGCGATCACAAAATGCCCAAGCTGATGCACTGACTAATATAGCCACAACCCTAGATGATCCATATCAGGACAAAACAATCATCAGTATTTCCCACCTTCATACAATTTCACCTTATGTTCAAACCAGAATAGAGGAAATAAGTGAAATTAGTCCCATTTCTGAACCATATAGTCATACTACCAGATGGATGACACCTATCAGGTAATACCTTCAAAATGGAACACTTCCACCTGATAGAGTTGGGAAAGTACAAATCTGGCAATGTGTGGTCAATTTTACTCTTTATGATAGCTCTGATCACCTAGAAGAAATTCCATACAAAAGGGGTTTAGATGGAGTTCACTTCAGTTACATCGTTGGTGATGAGATAATGGCTGTCATGAATGAAGTACATACAGGTGTTTGTGGTGCCCAGTAGTCTGGACATAGAATATCTGATCAAATTCGAAGGGTTGGATACTTTTTCCCTTCAATGATAAAAGATTGTGTTCATTTCACGAAGAAGTTTCATTATTTCTATGTATGTGCCAAATTACATCATCAACCCCCAGAGTTGCTTCATACAGCTAAATACTCGTGGCCATTTGCCACATGGGGAATGGATATAGTGGGACCTTACCCTTCAGCTACATCCAAGAAGTATAAGTATATTCTTACTGCTACTGACTTCTTTCCCAAATGGGTAGAGGAAATACCTCTCAAAGAAGTTATTTCTAAAAGAATTTTTATCTTCATCAAGTCTAACATCATTG
Organism: Viscum album; assembly: GCA_963277665.1. NCBI lineage: Eukaryota > Viridiplantae > Streptophyta > Magnoliopsida > Santalales > Viscaceae > Viscum > Viscum album. The sequence continues at coordinate 992,126,964 of OY728146.1, forward strand.
CCAGATTTGGTGTCCCTCATACCATATTGACGGAAAATGGAACCAACTTTTGTTCATCCGATGTAAGGATGTTGTATCAAGAATACATCTTCAAATCCAACCATTCATCTCAGTATCATGCAGCGGCCAGTGGTAAGATCAAAGCCTTCAATAAGACTCTTTCAAATGTACAGCAAAAGATGGTGGATAAAGATAAGAAGTCAAGTCCTGATAAACTTTATCATGATTTAAGGGCTTATCGAACCACCACTCGCACTACAACGCAGTCAACTCCATATTCATTGGTATATGAAACAAAAGCAGTCTTTTATATTGAAGTTCAATTACATTTTCTAATAGTAGCCGTTTGGGATAATTCATCTACATATGAACATTCTCAAATGTGAATGGATGAATTGGAACGATTAGATGAGAAAAGATTGTGCACCATGCACCACTTGGAAGTCTATCAGAAACGAATATCACGAGCTTTCAAAAAATAATTTCATCTTCGTTCATTAATTCAAGGAGAATTGGTATTGGTTCTCAGAACTCCAATGATAGCAGGAAAAAAACCTCACAAACTTGAGCCAACGTGGGAAAGCCCTTACTCAAAATATAATGTCTACTCCAATGGAACTTATTCTTTAATCTAAATGGATGGATAGCTCATCACAACTCCAACCAATTGAAGATTTTTGAAGAAGTATTTTTTGTAACGAAAATACAGTCTATATCCAACATGAAGTTAAACTGTGATGTCCTAGAACATGACACTAAACTATACAGCACTCTTTCGTCTAGCATGACGTTAAACTGTGTTGTCCTTACTACATGACATTAAACTGCACAGTCCCCAAAGTCCTTACTGCTAGACATTAAAATGAATAATCTTCACTTTCGTCCTAGCTATATGACATTAAACAATACAACCCCCTCTTTTGTCCTTACTTCATGACATTAAAGTACATAGTCCCCGATTTTCCAACATGACGTTAAACTATGTTCAGTCCCTTATATGTCCAACATGACATTAAATTGTGCATTGTTAGGGTCGTTGATATCTCTTGTTTCTTCCACCGAGTATAAATCACGTGATCTTAGAGTAAACATCAACTGTAACACCCTCTCTGGGCCGCTAACCATGCGTAAGTCCCAAAACCATTTTTTAGGTCGTTGTTCTCAAAAAACATCTTGATCACTAATTCATTCTTCAATTGAACTACACAGACTTTGATCCTTTCCATCTAGACTGGGTACATAGGTAGCCTCCCGAGGTTCAATCCTAAAACCAATATCATCACATCGGTTCACCTCCATCTCATACGATGTGGATTTTTGAAGCCGCCCCCAGAACCAATATTTTTTACATTGGTTCACCTTTTTCCTTACTATATGATGTTAAACTATACATCACTTTTGTCCTGTATGACAATAAACTACAACATTATTTGACACCCTCACCTGAGAGGTAATCATTATATACATTGATATCCAATCATGTTATATTCTATAGACTATGTACATACATGGAAATGCCCAAACCTTTAATATTGGGTCAAACCATTATTACACTAAAGTCCCCTTTCACCCTTCATATGTAGGAACCAAATATGTACATAGGGTATTTCAATAACTATGTGTGGCACGATTCCCATACTTGTGGGATACGTAGGAATGTTCGAGAGTCCCTTGAATACTTCCCAATTCTTTGGGACTAACCCCAAATTCAACTTTCAGTCCCTTGGCTGAAAAGTACCCCTGTGAAGACATAAATGTTGTATGAAAACCCTGGTCTTTATTCACATCATGTTTATAACAAAAACACATTGTGTATTCCTTATAATGGTCTGAGTTCTATGACCCTAAACTAAGATCTCCTACACTCTCGTCCCACGTGACGTTAAACTGTATTTCCAGAACAATGTATGGATTGATTCCCATCCTCATGGGATACGTAGTGAAGTCTATCACCTCAATTCATGACCCAGCCACAACATGATTATGGTCAGCATTGGTCTATGTATCTATATTGTGCATTGGACAATGACCATTTTTATGTGTCATACTCTTAACCTTAAATAATTATAGATCTCCATTACCCTTTTCTTGACTTATGGTCACAACATGTCTAATACCCAGGAATTCTTTTGCCTGACTATGCACTATGTGCCCTTAGGCGGCCTTGCATAAGTAGTCTACATAACAGACCTGTCAACCAAAATATTATATTATTTGAATATGCATCCAATTCCCTTAGGTGTCCCAAAATAATTCCACCCCCTAACGGGTTTTTCAAATAATGGTAATTACATTCTTAGGTGAAAAAACTTTTTCTTGTCCTTATTGGTCTTATCGACAATATGTAAGGATCCACAAAAAATATCCATCCTTAACATATTTTTCCCATACTCTTTTTCATGATTTGAATGTATTCATGTTTTTTGTTTATATTTCCCTTCCCTACGTTTGGGTCAGACCTTCACAGGAGTGATATTCATCCAATTCATTGACAATCTTCATTGGAAATATCCTCTCCATATTCAACTATCTCTCTCTATACAGCAGACTCTATGCTTTGAAAATATGAATCTCTATAAACATCCACTAACTTTTTAGCAGTAGAAAAGTAAATTTCTGAGAGTTCTTTTTCCTTACTATGCAATACATTCCCTCAGGCGCCCTTGCATAAGTGGTCTACATAACGGACCTATCAGCCAAAAGATGGTATTATTTGACTATGTATCCAATGCCCTTAAGTGGCCCTGCATAATTCAACCCCATAATAGGTTTGTTAAATAATGGTAACTTCATTCTTGGGAAATACTTATTCAACTTCATTTTAGCCCTTTTTTCGTATCATTCTTCAGATTCAAAATTTCTTAAGTCATAGTTTACATGTTTTCCTCCATTATTTAGTGTGGTAATATGTTTTCAGATAAATTATCAAGGAATTGAGTCAATTTTAATCCATTCTGTCTAAGCTATTTCGACCTTAAACATTAGCCTTTTTATGTCCGATATGCACAACGTTAAACTTCCCACAAAAGATAAGGGGAACTATGAACAAAAGTCAAGTCCCAGCTCACTAAACATACATTTCGTATGATTTAGGTAATATTGAGCAGTTAAAAGATTGAAATTTTGTAGGGTTAATTTTATAGTCCTAGTGAAAATCAAAATATGCTTACTATGACCATTGTCTTAGGTAAAATTTAAAGCAGATACCAAGAAAATTCAGGCACAAATGATTGATGGTGAAAGTATTATTCATTGATGCACAACAGCTAGAAGGACATCCACATAATGAAGTCTCTTCTCGTTTTCAAGGATTACAAGAGAAATTCAACATAACTATTCATTAGATTTACAGAATCCCAAGCTTCATCAGCAGCCACCTGGAGTTCATTCATTCAACTGGATACAATAAGAGATGCAGTGACACCAAAACTTATTGGAATAGTGGTAAAAGAATGTTCTTGAGTGTGGTTTTGAGAAAATTTTCTGCTGATCAAACAGTGACTCTGTTTCTGTCCAAAGAGACTTTTAAGATGGATACATGGATCTGAGAATAGAGCATTGGAAGTAAAGATCCATTTGGAGAGATTACTCTTTTTAGATATTGTTCTAATTTGATGGTAGTCTTCTATCCACCAACGAGCAGTGGAAAACATATCATTCCATGGGTTTTCTATTTTCATATCTGCCAGGAAATTCCATGGAGGAAAAATTTGAATGTTCACACCATTGTTGCTGCTCTTAATGCACCGCATAACCAAAATAGGGAGGTAGTAGTGTGGCTTCATCTCGAGAATATTGTTTTGTGCTTCTAGAATGTTGACTCCTTTCAGATGACCATAGCCATACATAGGTTAGTAGATGCTCTGTGGGAAATTAACATGATATTTCTTCAAGTACATGGCCAAATCTGGGTGAGTGTTGTCGCAGATATCATAGTAATCATAGCCAACAACATTCATCATATCATCAATTCACTTGATAGAGAGTTCATCAGCTATTCCAATTCTTCTAGGAGCCATTGAATCTGTACAAAGGTCAAATAATTAACTCTTAAGTAAGTTGATTTTTCATAAAATTTGTGACAAAAAGTGAAAAAATGGCTAAGGGATGAAGGCACGCAAGTCCAATGTTGGCGCGCAAGTGTGACTATGTCGCACAAGTTTTGGTGCGCAGGTGTCATCACACAAGTCAAAATACCTCTACAGAAGCACGACTATGAACAAAAGTAATGAATCCACGGAAAATCAGAAACCTACGCGACGAGAGAAAACTGCGCGGTGAGAGCTCAGAAGCGTTCACAGATGGGTACATTGCACAAGAATGACATGAATATTTATAGGCAAGACTACAGCCCTGCGTGCCGCAGCCTCTCTAGCTCACACCTGCACGCCACTACCTGCTCCCTCAAAACTTGCACGTCGTTCTTCCTTGGTTTTCTCCTTTACCTCAGAGTCAAAATCTCCTTCCTTTCGGGTCCAACTCTGAGGGGGGACTTTTGTTGTTGCTCTATTACGTCACAAATTTTAAACTATTAAAAAAGTGGAATACTTTAAACACAATGTGATTCATCCTTTGAAGAAACATCAAAAATTGACAAAGGAATGAATAAGGATTTGTTTGAGAATGGGCCACAAACATTTCATCTTGGTCACACAAGTGTCTTGTGCGCCCTATTTGATTTTTGCCAAAGATATTCAGCAGCCTATAAATACCCCTTCTGGCCCCCCCACAATGGGGCCGAAAAATTCCAAAAGTCATATTTGAGCTCCTAGCACCATAGTCTTTTCTTGAGGTCTTCCAAACACTTATAAGGTAATTTATTACCTAGAATTGAATATCTATAGAGGGGGAACAAGGCCTAAGTTTTGAAATTCACCAACACTTGTGCGCCTAAGTGTCGAACCCTTAATGGATATAGTCAGACCTGCGTGCCACCTTATCCACTCACCAGAACATGTGCTCCAACCTTTTTCAAGACTTTAAGGATAATAATAAGGGCTTGAGCCAAGACTCACCTTGGTATTACCCTATGGGTTGACCGACACGTAGGTACACCTGTGGCGTGCAAGTACACTTGCGCAACCCGGACCTGCGTTCCCAAACAAAACTTGCACGCCTGCCTCTTTTTGTGTGCCCCTCCTGCCTATTCAGCTCTTTTGTTTATATCCACCTCTCCTCTTCAAGACATAGCCTTCAAAACCCTCTTCAATTCCATTTTTGGCACGATTCCTTTTTCTGATTCCATATCTGAAAGGAATTCTATGGAACATCTCTGAAAACCTTGTGATTTGAATATCTTCATGTCACTATGGTGATATATTTCATTCATTCAACCTCATCCTTTAAGATTAGAAGATCATTACTTTGGGCATCCTCCTTTGGAGTAATCACCAAGTCCCCTAACCTTGGCCTCCTTTTTGGAGTAATCCCCAGTCATCATGTTCCCTTAATTTTGGGAATCCTCTTCAGGAGTATGCCCCAAGTTCCCAAACATGGGCCTCTTTTTTAGGAGTAAGCCCTAGTCATCAAGTTCCCTTAATTTTGGGCATCCTATTTAGGAGTAAGCCCCAAGTTTCCAAATTTGGGCTTCCTTCTCAAGAGTAAGCCCCAAATTCCATGTTCTCTAACCTGGGCCTCCTCCCTAGGATTAAGCCCCAGTTATAAATTCCCCTTTACCTGGGCCTCCACTTTAGTAGTAAGCCCATGTATTAATTTCCATTTGATTTCGGATTCCTTCTCAGGAGTAAAATCCAATCATAAGTCCCCTCTAATTTGGGCATCCTTCTTAAGAGTAAGACCTATATTAAGTATCCAATTCTCTATAAAGCACATATACCATTATAGACCTTGTTCCAGGGTTTCCTCCCTAAAGTAAATCCCAATCCTCATATATCTGGGAAATCATACATACATAAGCCCGACATTATTTCTTAGGATTGCGTCTTTCGTGTCACAATTGTCATGTTTTACCAATACCCATTGTTTCTCACACCGAATATGACTCACATGAGCATACAACATAAAAGTAATTATGAAATATTTATTTGAGCCATCAACCATTAATAAATCTCATACTTCTTTACTCTAACTACATGGGTTCTGATTCATTTTCTAAACAAGGATACGTAGGGAGCCCATCTGCAGGTATGATCCCAACTTTGAAATAATCCATGTCTTTCTGAATGATAATAAACTTCAAGTGCCCTGCTTAGTGTCTTTAAAACTAGTATGGTTATCACAATGACCAAGAGATTTTTATATAGTTTGTTGAAGGATACCATTGACTAAGAATCTCTAACAAATAGAGATGATTCTCTATAGATGAAGAACTTCAAATACATATAAAAGATTCTCTAAATCTCCTACATATTAATCATTGAATGTCAGATCTAAAGAAAATATCATTTTCATACTTACTAATTTAATATGGATTCACGAACATAACGTAAATCTATAAAGAGAGTCCCGGAGTAGACAATCATTCCCCTCAAAAATGTGTGATGAGTCCGAACTCCCATCCTCTCGACCAATGCAAAATCTTAAGCCTCATCAGTCCACAACTAATGAGCACCTACCTTTAGAAAGTAAGCCAAAATGGATATAGAATCATTGGATGTTTCCGGCTCTATGAACAAACCCATGAGAAACCGATTAGATTGTTTGAACTGTAAATCAACAAGGCCATCCACAATTACAGAGGGAAACATCCACATTATAAATTCTAATGGGGTTTCATTCCAAATTTTTGACATATACAAAAAATGAAAATTTGTTCCTTCATTATCATTGTCATTTGATTTTTCATGTGACTCAATTATTTAATTTTTTGGTGTGTTTTGTAATTTTATCATGTTCAAATTGTTTATCATAGTATATGGTAGCTATTTTTTCATAATCAAAATTTTTAGACTCCAAATCCTATTCAGATGAATTTTTATTGAGTCAATATATGAATTATCCTTCACCCCAATGATGACTCCTTTTTCCATTTATTACTAAAGAAAAAAGTGATTAAATGAGTGTTGAAACATTCAAAATACATGGGAATTTTCAAAATCATAATACGAGTACAAAAATAAATTTCCATGTTATTTTATATATTCAGTTTGTGTTATTGTTCCTTTAGTTCAACCTATATCAAATGTTGTACAACATTGGTTAATTTTGGATGGGTTATATTTTTCATAAAATGTAACCCATTAAATTTACTTTGAAACAAATCATTCATAGTGGGTTTTAAAGATAACATGATCAACCAAATCAGATACCTTAGAAGTTTCAAGATATATATGTACTATTATTCCCACATATGATGCATCAGATTCTGGATTTAGTGATTTTTCAAAAATACCTTTTGAGGTGATTACCTTAAGGTTCATCTATGACACAGTCACATCCACATTCCAATATACACATAGTGATGTATTATTATGGAAAACAGAAAATAATAACTATTATTTTGGGATATCAATGGATTCATATAATTATTTTCTGTTTTTCCGAAAGGACCTATAAACCAAATACCAAAGAAAGTAAACTAATCCCAAAAAGTAACTAAACCCTTCTTTAATAACAATTATTGTGACCAAATATAAAAAATACATATATAATATTTTTATATCATGATTAAATTATAATTTCTATCAAATATTCATACAATAGAAGGGCCTAATGGTTTAGTGTCCTGGAGACTAGCAACATAAACTTATTATTTTACCATACTTCTTAATATTTCATTTAATGTTTTCTCTAGTATATAGTCTTCTAGACATATTATATGATATAATCATTTTAGGGAATAATAATATAAGAAATATTTGATTTTAAATTCTCTATAATCGAAATCTATCAACTAGTCATTATAGTTAAACCATAAACAAGAAGAAAAATATGAGAAAAATAGAAATACCAAATAAAATGATCCCAAAATAATATGTGAAAATAATAAAATCTGATTCAATGTTAGAGATCATGGAATAAAAATATAAGACCAAATAAAGGACATTAATATATAACATATAATTACATGTCAAATACAAAACAAAACATGAAATCATAACATAAGAAAATGATACATCTTTAGGACATTTAATATGATAAAAAATTATATAGCATGGAAATAAATCGAATTTGAGATAAGTGTAATAGTTATAAGTAAGATAAAACATTCGGAAAAAATTCATAGTCTATCCATTATATAATTTTGTAAAAAAATCCATGTAATCCACCCTTTATATTGTGAAAAAACCCACGTATATCCACCCTTTTATTTTTGAAAATTTCTATCTATATCCATGTTTCATTGTTTCATGGGATATAAAATCAGGAACAATTTAATGGAGGGTGATATAGGACCCAACCCATCATCATCCATTCATATGAGTGCCATAATAAAATGAATAATTCTTCTTATTATATAAAACCAATGGGATGAAAAAGGGTTTCATGTACTTTTTAAAGGGATTCACATTAAAAAATCATTAATAATTCGATAAGAAATCATAAAACTCTAAAATGATGGAAAATAAATGATTATCCAATGAAATAAAGTTTCATTCTTAGTAAATACAATTATATCATTATAATAAAGCATATACTATATACGTAGTAATGATTAAGAGTATTTGGTTAACAAAAGATTTTTCTATAATCAATTGATGTTTGGAATATAGTAAACACCAATTAATAAAAGGAATCAAGAATATCTTATTCATATAGGAAATACACTGGATTAAAAATTATGATTATACAATTAAAATAACTTGAATGAAAAAGGAAGTGATGTATCATTTCTCAAAATGGAAAGGACATTACATAATCCACCGAGAGAAATAATGAATATGGTTAAATTGTAAAATAATCCCCAAACAAGAATAATATATCTAAATGGAAAATAACATTGATCAAAAAATAATTTAAGGGGTATTGGAAAAATCACTTAAAAATATGTAATATACATGATATAATAAATATATCTTAAAAGTTATTTTTATGAATTTTCAAGTAAAAAAATTCTTCATGAAATCATGAAAAAAAATAAAAGGTTTGAAATAATATGGAAATAAGAGATAAAATATATGTTCCCATGTAAATGATAAAAATATCATTTTAACCACCTTTGTAAAAATATGATTTTTGGGAAAAATTTCAATGTTATTTTCAAAATTGTTACAAAAAAATTAAAGATAAATTTCATTTTATAAAGACACATCAATAATTTATTTATTAACAAATCCTAATGATAATAAAAATTAAGTGGGGTTGAAAATATTTTTAAACACTCTTTATTAAAACCTCGCATCGTAAAATAGTATTAAAATTTTTAGTTTGAAAAGGGGTAAAGAAAATTAGGAGAGTCATATAAAATAATCCATATAATATTTTTAAATAATATATGAGAAATTTAGTGGGAATGAAAATATCGACTAGAAATAATAAACCAATTAAGAGATAGTGGTTCGTTCTTGATAATGTTATTATACTATGGGAGAGAAAAAATATGAAAAAAGAATAAAATAAGTCATTTTACTTATAAATATAAAAGTTAAATAATTTAGAATTGGAAATGGATTATTAAATATAATTTTGAAGGATAGAGTTCAAAAGTAACCATATAACTCAAAGAATGAAAATTGAGTTAACAAATTCCCTTATGGGAAACACTGTTTATGAAGTAATAAATTTTTTTAAATGGGTTTATCTGGAGAAAATATAAACCCCTAGAAGTAAAAATTAAATAACAAATAATAAATTAATAATGTAGAGTTTTTCAAATATATATGAAATATGTTCAAGAAGAACAATTATAACCCAATGAATGAAATTTTTTTTTACAAAAACCATATAACATGAGGAGAAATTAATCAAAACCCCTTGAAAGGGATATCCATAAATTGAACCTAAATTTTCATGAATAAAATTTTATTCATTATATAATATATCAATTATGTATAATATACACCAAATTCATGAAATTATTTTCAAAATACAATACATGTCTTAAAGAAGGAAATTTTTGATGAAAATCCTATCAATTTTTTTATTATTTGAGTCTAAAAACTAAAAAGAAAATGAAAATTGAATAAAAAATTGACTATGCTAATAAAAAAGTGGTTCATGATATACTATTATAATCGGAATATATTTTCACCATACTATATAAAACAAGCTGTATAACATAATTTTTGTTTATGGAATTAAATTTTTCATAAATAACACATTTTATTATTCTAAAATAATTATATAGTTGTGATTAAATTAATGAATAATAAATTTAATTTAATTTGATAATATTTATAAAATTTTCATTTAATAGAAATAATTTTATGACTGTAAAAACTAGTTCAACCCATAATGTCACCAAATTCTACCCACCATAAGCCCAGAATCATTTTCCTAATCCCGACTATCGAGATATATGCACCTAGTTATAATATAAAGGGAATATGGGAAACATTTCATCCTAAAATAGTTTATGATAAGATTAAATAAATCACTATATCATAATAGATATCCATAATATATCATATGACAAAATAATAAACCAAAATGGCCTCATAAAACATCTAGACAACACGGTCTCAATGAACAATAGAAAGGACATCAGGGACATAGAACCAATAAAAACCCATGGGTCTCTATCCATGTGATCTTAATTTAACGTTTTCCTAAACCAAAAAAATGGAATCAAAATCTTAGAGAGTGATCCAATACATTTTTATCTTATCTTTATGTTTATCATTACGAAACAAAGCAAAAAATTCCAAAATTAAAATGCAGACTATGAGATCATGTGCCATGTAATATAAAACCAATAATCTATAAATTATCTAACCACATGTATCTATTATTTCATGAATAAAATATATTTAAAAAAATTCAGAATAAATCATTTACAATTATAAAATTATAATTTCTATTTATTTTTTAAATCATTCTATTCTTATATAATTCATTTCATAATAAAATAAACAGAGTAGTAAGATTTATCACACATCCAATGGAATTAACCAAAATGTAAAATATTTTTGTAGAATAAATATCCATATGAAGATAATATGGGAAAATAAGAATATATATATATATGTTCTTTCATGTGTCATAGTCCCAAATAATATAAATATGAAAATACATGATGCATGGTAGGACAAAATGAAGATGCTATACACCCAAAGGAATACTAGCTGGTATATGTGACTCTTAATGTCTAGGAATCTTAGTCCATTGGAAAGGATACCACCTTACCTTCATTGAATTAAGTGTTCCTCCCATAGTAACTTCTAAATCCACTAGTTATCATTCTTATTTATTCTTCCCATATACCCTAAGCTACCTCGTTGTTCGATTACATTATCATTATATTCATGGAAAACCCATCTTTTTAAAAAAAATCCAATACCAATGCCATATCAAATTTCAAACAACATTTTATAGAACCATTTTTCTAGTAAAAACATAAAACTTCGATGTTTGAGAAAACTATATCTCTTTTTTAAATCATCAATGAGGTAATTTAACAAACATATCATGTCTCTCAAATGGTTTCCACCCCCCCCCCCCCACTTGAGAAATAAAAATATCCTAAAAAGGTAAAAATGAATTTCAATATTCTAAATGAATGAACATCATATTATAAACACAAGTAATGCAGAGGGTTTTACCATAGGATAAATACACCAAATCAAAGATAAATGAAATAAATATTTCATATTAGAAAAATGATTGGTGATTGAGAGACAATATTCTTAAGAACCTATAATTTGATGAAAATAGACACAATTATCAATTTATAAGATAGATACAGTGATGTATTATCAATTAATAATAAAATTAGCGGGAAGAAAATGGATTAGAAAAAATATACTTACCGAATTATGATCAAGAGTCCCAATCACCATATCGTTAACTGGATTCATCATCAAGGAGAAGGATGGAGACCAGTAAAACACATTTGTGCATATAAACAATGATAAAACGAATTATGTTCTAAGGGTTTGAATTAGACGAGATATGACATGTTTTATGGTCCAAAATAAATTTTAACCCTTAGGAACCAAGATTCTCAATGGTCTACCAGGTGGCAAGTTAGTGTAGGAATAATTCATCCACCTAAAAGAATTATATTAGATGAATAATGGAATCTAATTGACTAGCTGGTGGGTGCATCTAGATTTCATGTTCCTTCAAGACCTCTACATGAAAAATGGTATTTGATCCTATAATGTGGGTATTCTCCCAACCTACACCAGCAATTCAGTGGATTCATAATACTAGAAACTTCTGGTAATCTCTCTCCCAACATAAGAGCCACAATGATTATGAACAAACAAGAATAAAAAATCATTTCACTTGTTCTTATATACTAGAGTTTTCCAATTCCCCCCACTCTAATATATTTATATCCCTTGAATGGGACATGAACAAAAATATAACATCCTGACCTAAATCATTAGGTCCATGAGGGATTTCCACATGTTTTCAGGCATGCCTCTTTACATGCAATTGGTTCTTGACTAGTAGTGAGGCTATAAATCCATTATTGGGGTGACTATTCACTAAATATCATTCCATAGCTCAAATAATAAAAAACCAATAAAAAATAATCATAGTAGATGCAGAAATTGATAGATTAAATACACGATATTGTAGAAACCATGAAATTTGTTCCATGAACTTATCAAAAAAACATCCTCAATTGGTCTCTAAAAGATCATTGTGCATGTGTGAATTTTTCATCGGGGCTAGTGATGGTAGCATAGGAACCGACTAGAAAAGTCGGTATAGTAGCCCAAAAATGATCCATTTCAGGGGTGGGGGTGGCAGCCCCCACAAAATGTAGCAGTTATTTCACCTATGATCCTTTCAACACTTTGTTTCATCACATTGATAAAAATGTAACAAAGTGAAATTCCTTGGAAAAAGAAATAGAAAATATGTGGAGAATTTCAATATTTTACAACAATCAAATTTATGTCTGTCCAAGGTAGCCTGAATCATTGATGGCGTGCAAGTACTTATGCACCCTTCACTTGAACGCCTCAACATCACTTATGTTCCACGTCACAAGCATTCAGAGTATCATATATGGTAATAAATAGATAATCAGGGCCTTCATTTTTAAGGAATAATATCCTTGAGCCCTATCTCTTCCCAGATCTCCCTAGCACTTTTCACAGGTCCTTTAAAACCGCTATAATAGTTTCATAACACCTCAAGTGAGGGAATTAAAGTGGAATAGTGAGTCTTAGGATCTCCAAGTTTTAAAAAATAACTATAGTTGCATGAATCATTTTCCAACCCACCCCCCCCCCTCATTTTAGATCATTTCTTTGACCAATCTAATTCACCAAATGACTCATATTTTCCTATAAATAGACCCTTGGGGTCTTCATTTGTAGGGACGAATTTTCTTGAAGCCTAAATGCTACTCTGATCACATATGGGCTTCACCCAAGTCCTCCAAATCCTTCATGATACTTTCATGACACCTAAATAAAGGGAATTAATGTGGGATATTGAGAATTAAGTAATTAAAGGGTTAAAAAATAACAACACTTGCATGACTCATTCTCCCAACCCCACTCATTCAAGACCACCTTCATGATTTCCCTTACTCAAAAAATATGTACTGCACCTCACTTATAAGAATAACGATGAAGAATTCCGAAGGATTGAACAAAGACCCTCCCATGTCTAGATGTCCATGTTTTTCATCATAGAGGGGGTTAACAATTATCCCATTCATACCTGAGCACCACGTTCATGCACTCATCTTACTTGAGAACCCCATATTTGTTCAGCACACCTGTTCAACGTGCCCGCGCATTTTAGAATTCCACCTTCAAATCCAATCGTGGAAGGGACTCTCATTTATTGTATCCATTGACATAAAGGGATTATGTTAAAACCTCAAAAAAGGCCACTTGATTTTCCAAAAAATAGGGAAAGAAACTTCTGTTTGTCTCCCATTTGGATCTGGATATCTTTGGTTAGAGGTTTTCCATACTTGTCCTAGAAGAGGGTAAGGGTCATAAGTGTGTCCATAGATTTGGATATCTATGTTCACATATACCATTACCAAAGGGATAAATATTGATGATTTACCAGTATTATATTTCAGTGATATGACTATGTACTCCCCTTTTTATCTCTATGAATTGGAGCCATTGGTCCCTAGTAGGGAGGGTACAGTTCCCACATTATTTTCCATTTGAAAATTGAAAATTCTCCCTTACACTAAAAGGCCGATTTTAGGGAAGCTATCCTGGTGTAAGCCCCTAGAATTTTATGTAAGAGGTTTTTTCTCTCTCCTCTCTACACCCTTCACCTTACACTACTAAAAATTCAGTTATTAGCCACCACCATTGGTGGTCGATAATGGTCTTTAGAGACTGCTCAGAGACCACCAATGGCAGTCGCTTTAGGCCCGATGTAGTAGGCCTACAGTGACCGCCATTGGGGGTCGCTGAACTGCTGCTTGACTGACATATATTGACCGACAATGGCTGTCTGTATCCTGATAAATTTTCCTTAAAAAAATTTCACTGATGGTTCCCAAATAGCAGAAATAGTGTAAAGCTCATAAAAAACAAAAACAATTCCAAATAGATTAAACATAAAGATCCTCATAAATAATTAATAATAGAAATGCTTCAAATTCAATGATCCAAACAGTTCCACTCCATTTCAATCTTCTTCTTCAATAAACCAACATTAAGATACAAAAAAACAACTAAACAAAACTAACGTAAATCAGACATACTTATTCAGTTAATATATATATATATATAATAAAATTTAGTCTCACATCAAGTCATGGGTGATATAATAATTTAAAACCCCCAATTTATGAAATTTTATCATTTTAGGATTTTTTTTCGTGTTTTTTGAGTCTTTGGATTAGATTTTCGAAGAGTTTTGTGGTCTAAAAAATAATGCTCTTTGTGCGCACAACGTGAAACTGTTAAAAACAACATATTCCATTGTACCATTCCCACCACATATCATATTGACATTAAATATCCTACTACATATCACGAATAATATTTCATGAGTTTTCGTGTGATTTCAAGTCATTATGAGGACGTTTTCTCTGAATTTGATCGTTAAATGTCGTTTTGGTGTTTTATAACTCTGGAAATGAATTTCAAGTCACCACGGTCAAAAAATGCCTCTGATTAACATACCTTCTACCCTACCATTTTACAATTCACACCACAATTATTTTCGTATGATTTCATGACATTCCAAGGTCATTCGGCTAGTTTTGACCACCCAACACACTCTTTAAGAGCGTGCCAAACTATTAAAAACAACATATTTGGTCGTACCACGCACACCGCACATCCGATTGGGGTTTAGTCTCCTCCTACATTTAAAGAATAATATTTATATATTCTACATTTGATTTCAAGTCATTATGATGACGTTTTATCTGAATTAGACCGTTTCACTTCGTTTTAGTGTTTTATGACTCTGAAAATATTTTTCCGGTCACCACGGTCAAAAGACACCTCCGATTGATGTACTGTCTATGGAAAATTTAATCTTTCACACCACGGTTATTTTCCTATGATTTCAGGACATACCGAGGTCGTTCGGTGGGTTTTGACCACCCAACACACCCTTTTAGAGCGCACCAAACAGTAAAAAACAACATATTTGATCGTACGGCACACACCGCACGTCCGATTGACATGTTGTCTTCTCCTAAATGTCATTAATAATATTTTTATTGTTTAAATGTTATTTCAATTCATTCCGAGGATGTTGTTTCTGAATTGTACCATTACACATCATTTTGGTGTTTTTTTGACTCCAGAAATGCGTTTCCTGTCACTACAGTTGAAGGACACCTCTGATTGATGTATCGTCTGCCCGACCATTTTACAATTCACACCACAATTGTTGTCGTATGATTTCATGACATTTTGATGTTGTTCGGTTTGTTTTGACCCCTAAATGAACCTTTTTAGAGTGCACCAAACTGTTAAAAACAACATATTCGGTCGTATTGCGCACACCGCACGTCCGACTAATGTGTCGTCTCATCCTCCATGTCACGAATAATATGTCTATTGTTTGTGTGTGATTTAAAGTCATTATGAGGACGTTTTCTCTAAATTTGACCATTACACATCATTTTTGTGTTTTATGACTCCGGAGATGCATTTTCGGTCACCACGGTCAAACAAAACCTCCGATTGACGTACCATCTACACATCCATTTTACAATTCCCACCACGGTTGTTGTCAAATGATTTCATGACATTCCGAGTTCGTTCGACTAGTTTTGACCACCCAATGCACCCTTTTAGAGTGCACCAAACTATTGAAGACAACATATTCGGTCGTACCATGCACAATGCATGTCTGATTGACTTTCTGTCTCGACCTACATGTCATGAATAATAGTTATACTGTTTTAGTGTGATTTCAAGTCATTATGAGGATGTTTTCTTTGAATTTGACCGTCACACATCATTGTGGTGTTTTATGACTCCAGAAATGCATTTCGGGTCACCGCTGTCAAACGACACCTCTGATTGATGTATTGTCTGTCCGACCATTTTACAATTCACACCATGGTTGTCGTCATATGATTTCATGACATTCCGTGGTCCTTTCAACTGGTTTGGACCACCCAACGCACCCTTTTCAAGCATGACAAATTGTTAAAAACAACATATTCGGTCGTACCGCACCCACCTCATGTTCGATTGATGTTTCATCCCCTCCGATAGGCCAAAAATAATATTTCTATTTTTTTCTTGTGATTTGAAGTCATTCTGAGGACGTTTTCTCTAAATTTGACCGTTGCACATCATTTTATTGTTTTGTGACTCCTGAAATGCATTTCTGGTCACCGTTGTGAAACGACACCTCCAATTGATGTACCGTCTAGATGACCATTTCAAAATTCACACCACTGTTTTTGTCGTATGATTTAATGATATTACTAGGTCGTTCGACTGGTTTTGACTGCCCAATGCACCCTTTTAGAGCGTGCCAAACTGTTAAAAACAACATATTTGGTCTTACCACACACACTCCACGTCCAGTTGATGTTATGTATCCTCCAACATGTCACGAGTAATATTTCTATTTTTTCATGTGATTTCAAGTCATTCTAAGGATGTGTGCTCTGATTTTGACCGTTACACGTCGTTTTGGTGTTTTTTGACACCGGAAATGTGTTTCTGATCACCGAAATCAAACTACAACTCTGATTGACATTCCGTCTACCCGACTATATCACAATTCATACCTTGATTTTTTTCATATGATTTCATGACATTCTGAGGTAGTTCGATTGGTTTTGACCACCCAACACACCCTTTTAGAGTGCGCCAATCTGTTAAAAACAACACATTCAGTCGTACCTCGCACATTGCACGTCCGATTGAAGATTGGTCTCTTCCTACATCTCAAAATTAATATTTCTATTGTTTTCATATGATTTCAAGTCATTCTGAGAATGTGTCCTCTAAATTTAAACTTTACACAGCATTCTGGTGTTTTATTACTCTAGAAATTCCTTTTCGGTCACCGCGGTCATATGACACCTCCGATTGATGTACCATGTGACCGACCACTTTACAACTCAAACGACGGTTGTTTTAGTACGATTTCATGACATTCTGAGGTCGTTCGGTTAGTTTTGACAACCCAACGCACCTTTTTAGAACACGCCAAACTGTTAAAAACAACATATTCAGTCGTACCACACACACCGCACGTCCGATTGATGTGTCATCTTCTTCTACATGTCATGAATGATAGTTCTATTGTTTTCATGTGATTTCAAATCATACTGAGGATGTTTCTCTGAATTTGACCATTACACATCATTTTGGTGTTCTATGACTCTGGAAATGCGTTTCTGGTCACTGCGGTCAAACAAAAAATCTGATTGATGTACTGTCTGCCAAACCATATTAAAATTCACACCACAGTTTTTGTCGTATGATTTCATGATATTCTGTGGCCGTTCGACTGGTTTTGACCACCGAACACACCCTTTTAGAGCGCGCCAAATTGTTAAAAACAACATATTCGGTTGTACCGCACCCACCTCACGTCCAATTGATGTATATCTTCCTACTATATGTCAATAATATTATTTGTATTGTTTTCGTGTGAATTAAAGTCATTATGAAGATGTCTGCTCTAAATTTTACCATTACACATCATTTGGGTGTTTTATGTCTCCGGAAATGCGTTTCTGGTCACCGTTGTCAAACGACACCTCTAATTTATGTACCATCCACTCTACCATTTCACAATTCACACCACGATTGTTTTTGTATAATTTCATAACATTCTGAGGTCATTCGGCTAGTTTTGACCACCCAAAACACTATTTTAGAGAACGCCGAACTTTTAAAAACAACATATTGGGTTGTACCGCACACACCAGACATCTGATTGATGTTATGTCTCCTCCTACATGTCACGAATAATATTTCTATTTTTTATTGTGTTTTCAAGTCATTATGAAGAAATTTCTTCTGAATTTGACCGTTAAACGTCGTTTTGGTGTTTTATGACTCCAGAAATGTTTTTTCAGTCACCGCGGTCAAACTACACCTCCGATTAACATATCGTCTTCTCGAACATTTCAAAATTCACACCACAGTTTTTTTCATATGATTTAATGACATTCTGAGGTCATTCGTCTAGTTTTGACCATCCAACACACCCTTTTAGAGCCCGCCAAACTGTTAAAAACAACATATTCGGTCATAGAGTGCACACCACATGTCTGATTGACGTGCCATCTCCTCCTACATCTCAAGAATAATATTTATGTTGTTTTCTTGTGATTTCAAGTTATTATGAGGACGTTTTCTCTGAATTTGACCATTAGACGTCATTTTGGGGTTTTATGACTCAATAAATTTGTTTCTGGTCACCGTGGTCATACGACACCTCCAATTGACATAACATCTTCCTAACCATTTCACAATTCACACCCTGGTTGTTGTTGTACGATTTAATGAAATTCCGAGGTCATTCGGCTAGTTTTGATTACCCAATAAACCCTTTTAGAGCGCGTTGAACTATTAAAAACAATATGTTTGGTCGTACCGCACACACCGCAGGTCTGATTGAGGTTCCATCTCTTTATACATGTCAAAAATAAAATTTCTATTGTTTTCATGTGATTTCAAGTCATTATGAGGACATTTTCCCTGAATTTGATTGTTACATGTCGTTTTTGTGTTTTATGACTCCTGAATGGCGTTTCCGGTCACCGAAGTCAAAAAAAACCTCTTATTGACATACCGTCTGCCAAACCATTTTAAAATTAACAACACGGTTGTTGTCTTATGATTTCATGTCATTCCGAGGTTATTCGTCTGGTATTGACCACCCAACGCACCCTTTTAGAGGTGGCCAAACTATTAAAAACAACATATCCAGTCGTACCGCGCACACTGCACATCCAATTGATGTTTTTTCTCCTTTTACATGTCTCTAATAATATTTCTACTATTTTTGTGTGATTTTAAGTCATTCTTAGGACGTTTTCTCTGAATTAGACCGTTACATGTCGTTTTGGTGTTTAAGAACTCCATAAATTAATTTCTGGTCACCGCAGTCCAACAAAACCCCATGATTGACATAAATTCTACCTATCCATTTTAAAATTATCCCCACTGTTTTTGTCGTATGATTTCATGACATTCTGAGGTCGTTCAGTTGGTTTTGACCTCCCAACACAACCATTTATAGTGCACAAAATTGTTAAAAACAACATATTCGGTGGTACTACGCACACCACACGTCAGACTGACATGCAGTCTCCTACTACATGTCAAAAATAATATTTCTATTGTTCATGTGATTTAAAGTCATGCTAAGGATTTTTTCTTTGAATTTGACTGTTACACGTCGTTTTGGGGTTTTATGACACCGAAAATGCAATTATAATATCTACAGTCAAAAGACACCTATGATTGACTTACCGTCAGCAAGAACATTTCAAAATTCACTCCACGGTTGTTGTCGTATGATTTCATGACATTTTGAGGTTTTTAGCTGGTTTTGACCACCCAATGCACCCTTTTAGAGCGCACCAAATTGTTAAAAACAACTTATTCGGTCGTACCTCGCACACTACACGTTCGATTGACATGTCGTCTCCTCCTACATGTCACGAATAATATTTCTATTATTTTTGTGTGATTTCATGTCATTGAGGACGTTTGCTCTGAATTTAAATGTTACACATCGTTTTGGTGTTTTATGACTTCAGAAATGCATCTCCGGTCACCGTAGTCAAACAATACCTTCGATTGACGTACCATCTACACGACCATATAACAATTCACACAATGGTTGTTGGAGAATGATTTTAGGACATTATAAGGTCATTCAGATGGTTTTTACCACCCAATGCACCCTTTTAGAGCACGTCAAACTATTAAAAACAACATATTCGGTCATACCGCACACACCTCACGTCTGATTGATGTGTTGTCTCCTTCTACATGTCACAAATAATATTTCTATTGTTTTCGAGTAATTTCAAGTAATTCTGAGAACGTTTGCTATGAATTTGATCATTAAACATTGTTTCGATGGTTTATGACTCCGGAAATGTGTTTCTGGTCACCGCGGTCAAATGACACCTCGGACTGACGCACCATCTGCCTGACCATTTCACAATTCACACCACTATTTTTGTTGTATGATTTTAATGAAATTCTGAGGTCGTTCGACTTGAATTGACCACCCAACACACCCTTTAGAGTGTGCCAAACTATTAAAAAATCACATTCAGTCATACCGCACACACCACCCATCCGATTGATGTTTCTTCTCCACTTACAATCCACAACTAATATTTAAATTATATTTGTGTGATCTCAAGTCATTCTGAGGGAATTTTCTTTGAATTTGACCGTTACACGTCGTTTTGGTGTTTTATGACTCTAGAAATACATTTCTGGTCATTGCGGTAAAACGACACCTCTGATTGAAAAACTGTCTGCCTGACCATTTCAAAATTCACACCATGGTTGTTTTCATATGTTTTCAGGACATTCTGAGGCCGTTCGGTTTGTTTTGACCACCCAACGCACCCTTTTAGAGCCTGCCAAACTATTTAAAACAACATATTCGGTCGTACAGCGCACACCGCACATCTGATTGACATGGCGTCTCCTCCTAGATGTCACAAATAATATTTCTATTGTTTTCATGTGATTTCAAGTCATTTTGAGGACATTTGATCTGAATTTTACCGTTACATGTTGTTTTGGTGTTTTATGACTTCAGAAATGCGTTTCTGGTCACAGCGGTCAAATGAATCCACTGATTGAAATATCGTCTTCCCGACCAGTTCAAAATTCACACC
Source organism: Viscum album (assembly GCA_963277665.1). Taxonomy (NCBI): domain Eukaryota; kingdom Viridiplantae; phylum Streptophyta; class Magnoliopsida; order Santalales; family Viscaceae; genus Viscum; species Viscum album. The sequence goes on from OY728146.1 coordinate 992,148,328, forward strand.
ATGGTTGTTGTCGTATGATTTCATGACATTTTGTGGTCGTTCATATAGTTTTGACCACCCAACGCACCCTTTTAGAGCGTGCCGAACTGTTAAAAACAACACATTCAATCATACTGCGCACAACACATGTCCGATTGACGTGTTGTATCCTCCTACATGTCATGAATAATATTTCTATTGTTTTCGTGTGATTTTAAGTCATTCTGAGAATTTTTACATTGAATTTGACCGTTACACATCGTTTTGGTGTTCTATGATTCTTGAAATGTGTTTCAAGTTACAGCGGTCAAAATAAACCTCTGATTAACATAATGTATACTAAACAATTTCAAAATTCACACCATTATTGTTTTCTTATGATTTCGTGACATTCTGAGGTCATTCGTCTAGTTTTGACCACCCAACACACCCTTTTAGAGATCACCAAACTATTAAAAAGAACATATTCAGTCGTACCGCGCACACCACTTGTCTGAATGCTGTGTCGTCTCCTCCTACATGTCATGAATAATATTTAAATTTTTTTAGAGAGATTTCAAGTCATTATGAGGACGTTTTCTCTGAATTTGACCGCTACATGTCGTTTTGGTGTTTTATGACTCCATAAATGTGTTTCCGGACACCGCGGTCCAACTACACCTCTGATTGACGTACCGTCTACCCGACAATTTCAAAATTCACACAAAAGTTGTTTTCGTATGATTTCATGACATTCTGAGGTCGTTCGACTAGTTTGGACCACCCAACACACCGTTTTGGAGCACGAAAAACTGTTAAAAACAACATATTCGGTCGTACCACGCACACCACACGTCTGATTGACATTCCTTCTCCTCCTAAATGTCTAGAATTATATTTCTATTGTTTTCATGTGATTTCAAGTCACTATGAGGACATTTTCTCTGAATGTTACCATTACATGTCGATTTAGAATTTTGTGACACCGGAAATGCCTTTCCGGTCACCACAGTCAAACAACACCTCTGATTGATGTACCGTATGCCTGAAAATTTCAAAATTCACACCACACCTATTTTCGTATGATTTCATGACATCTCGAGGTCGTTCAGCAGGTTTTGACCACCCAACACACCCATTTAGAGCATGAAAAACTGTTAAAAACAACAAATTCAGTCATACCATGCACACCGCACGTCTGATTGATGTGACATCTCCTCCTACATGTCACGAATAATATTTATATTGTTTTCACATGATTTCATGTCTTTTTGATGACGTTTTATTTGAATATGACCCTTACATGTTGTTTTGGTGTTTTATGACTCCGAAAATTTGTTTCCAGTCACTGCGGTCAAATGACACCTCCGATTGACATACATTCTACCCAACTATTTTACAATTCACACCACAATTGTTGTCGTATGATTTCATGACATTCCGAGGTCATTCAGCTGGTTTTGACCACCCAACACAACCTGTTAGAGCACGACAAAATGTTGAAAACAACATATTCAGTCGTACCGCACACACCACACATCTAATAGACGTTCCATATCCTCCTACATGTCACGAATAATATTTCCATTTTTTCATGTGATTTCAAGTCATTCTAAGGACATTTGCTCTGAATTTGACCGTTAGACGTCTTTTTGGTGTTTTATGACTCCAGAAATGAATTTCTTGTCACCGCCGTCAATCGACACCTCTGATTGACTTACAGTCTACCCGACCATTTTAAAACTCACACCACCGTTGTTTTTGTATGATTTCATGACATTCATAGGTCGTTCATCGGGTTTTGACCACCCAACACACCCTTCTTGTGCGCACCAAACTGTTAAAAACAACAAATTTGATCATACCATGCACACCACATGTTCGATTGATGTTATGTCACCTCCTAGAGGTCACATGTAATATTTTTATTGTTATTTGTGTAATTTCAAGTCATTCTGAAGACGTTCTCTCGAAATTTGACCATTACACGTTGTTTTGGTGTTTTTTGACACTGGAAATTCATTGCTAGTCACCGCGGTCAAATGACACCACCGATTGACATACTGTCTACCCGAACATTTCCCAATTCAGCCCACGATTGTTTTCGTATAATTTAATGACATTCTGATGTCGTTCGGCTGGTTTTGACCACCCAACACACCCTTTTAGAGCACACCATACTATTAAAAACAACATATTTGGTCGTACCGAAAACACCGCACGTTGGATTGACATGATATCTCCTTATACATGTCACGAATAATATTTCTATTGTTTTCATGTGATTTAATGTCATTATGAGGACGTTTTCTCTAACTTTTACCGTTACACGTTGTATTGGTGTTTTGTGACTCCGAAAATGTGTTTCTCATCACCGTGGTATAATGACTCATCTTATTGATGTACCATCTGGCCGAAAATTTCAAAATTCACACCACGGTTGTTTTCATATGATTTCATGACATTACGAGGTCGTTCGTCTGATTTTGACCACCCAACACAACCTTTAAGAGCACCCTAAACTTTTAAAAACAACATATTCGGTCGTACCGTGCACACCGCACATCCAATTGATGTTACCTCTCCTCCTAAATGTCATGAATAACATTTATATTGTTTTCGTGTGAATTAAAGTCATTCTGAGGATGTTTTTTGTGAATATGACCATTACACATCATTATGGTGTTTTTTGACTCCATAAAAGCGTTTCCGGTCACCACTGTCAAACAACACATCCTATTGTCTAGTTGTACAATTGGAATAATGGCATAATGGCTTAAAGGCCAATTGTCCAAACATCCAATTGACCAAGTGGCCTAACGGTTTAACAATCAATTATCCTAATGGCCTAAAGGTCAATTTTCCTAATGACCCAATGTCAAATTGTCCCATTTACCAATTCACCTAATGCCATGTTGGCATAATGTCCTAACAACCAACTGTTCAATTGGCCAAATGTCCAATTGGTCTAAAGACAAATTTTCCTAATGTCCTAATGGACAATCTTCTAAACATAGTAATATTAATGGCCAATTATCTTAATGACTTAGTATCCTAACAAACAATTGGAATAATGGCATATTGTCAAGTTGTACAATTGGAATAATGGCATAATTGCATAATGGCCATTTGGCCCAACATCCAATTAGTCAATTGGCCTAACGATATTACAATCAATTATCCAAATGGATTAAAGGAAAATTTTTCTAATGACCCATTGTCAAATTTTCCCGTTTACAAATTCCCCTAATGCCTGAATGGCATAATGGCCTAACAACAAATTGTTCAATTGGACAAATGTCCAATTGTTCTGAAGACCAATTGTCCTAATAGCCTAATGGCCAATTTTCCAAACATACTAATAATAATGGCCAGTTAGCTTAATAAATTAGTGACCTAACAAACAATTGGAATAATGTCCTATTGTCTAGTTTTACAATTGGAATAATGTCATAATGTCTTAATGGACATTTGGCCTCACATCCAATTAGCCTTTGGGCCTAATGGCATAACGATCAATTATCTTAATAGCCTAAAGGTCAATTTTCCTAATGAACTAATGTAAAATTGTCCCATTTACAAATTCATTTAATTCCCTAATGGCATAATGGCATAACATCCAATTGTTCAATTGGCCAAATATCCAATTGCTCTGAAGGCAAATTATCCTAATGGCCTAATGGCCAATTTTACAAACATACTAATACTAATGGACAATTATCTTAATGACTTAGTGGCCTAAAAAACTATTGGTATAACAACCTATTGTCTATTTGTACTATTGGAATAATGGAATAATGGCTTAATGTCAATTTGTCATAACATCCAATTGGACAATTGGCCGAATGGTGTAACGATCAATTATCCTAATGGAATAGAGGTGAATTTTCTTAATGACCCATTGTCAAATTGTGCCATTTACCAATTAATCTAATTCCCTAATGGCATAATGGCCTAACATTCAATTGTTCAATTGGACAAATTTCCAATTGGTCTAATGACCAATTGTCCTAATGGCCTAATTGCCAACTTAAGGAACATACTAATACTAATGGAAAATTAGGTTAATGAATTAGTGGCCTAACAAACAATTGGAATAATGGTCTATTATCTAGTTGTACAATTGAATAATGGCATAGTGGCTTAATGGCCATTTGGCCTAACATCCAATTGGACAATTGGCCTAACAACATAACTATCAATTATCTTAATGGCTTAAAAGTCAATTATCCTAATTACCCAATATCGAATTGTCCCATTTACCAATTCACCTAATTCCCTAATGGAATAATGGCCTAAAAACTAATTTTTCAATTGGACAAATGTTTAATTGGTATAAAGACGAATTGTCCTTATGGCATAATGACCAATTTTCTGAACATGCTAATACTAATGGCCAATTAGTTTAATGACTTAGTGGCCAAAAAAATAATTGGAATAATAGCATATTGTCTAGTTGTGAAATTGGAATAATGGAATAATGGCCTAATCATCATTTGGACTAACATCCAATTGGACAATTGTCTTAATGGCGTAACGATCAATGGTCCTAATGGCCTAAAAGAAATTTTCCTAATGAACTAATGTCAAATTGTCCCATTTACCAATTCAATTAATGCCCTAATGACATAATGGTCTAAAAAAAAATTGTTCAATTAGAAAATTTTCCAATTTGTCAAAAGACAAATTGTACTAATGGCTTAATTGCCAATTTTCTGAACATACTAATACTAATGGCCAATTAGCTTAATGACATAGTGGATTAAAAAAAACTCTAATAATGGCCTATTGTCTAGTTGTACAATTAGAATAATGGAATAATGTTCTAATGGCCCTTTGGCCTAACATCAAATTGGAAAATTGGACTAACGGCAAAACGATCAATTATCTTAATGGCATAAAGGTCAATTTTCCTAATGACCCAATTTAAAATTGTACCATTTACAAATTCTCCAAATTCCCTAATGGCATAATGGCCTAATAGACGCTTGTTCAATTGTCCAAATATACAATTGGTCTAAAGACCAATTTTCATAATGGCCTAATGGAAAATTTTTCAAACATACTAATACTAATGTCCAATTATCTTAATGACTTTGTGGACTAACATACAATTGGAATAATGGACTATTTTCTAGTTGTACAATTGGAATAATGGCATAATGGCATAATGGCCATTTGGCCTAACAACCAATCGGAAAATTGTCATAGCGGCGTAATGATCAATTATCATAACAGCCTAAAGGTTAATTTTCATAATGACCCAATTAAAAATTGTCCCATTTACCAATTCACCTAATACCCTAATGGAATAATGTCCTAACAACCTATTGTTCAATTAGACAAATGTCTAATTGGTCTAAAGACCAATTACCCTAATTTCCTAATTTTTAGTTTTCCCAACATACAAATACTAATGGACAATTAGATTAATGACTTAGGGTAGTAACAAAACATTGGAATAATGGCATATTGTCTAGTTGTACAATTAGAATAATGTCTTAATGGCCTAATGGCCATTTGGCCTAACATCCAATTGGACAATTCGCCTACAAGACATTTTCCCTAATGTCCTAGAAGCCTAATGAAAAATTTCCCTAATGAGTATCCTTTCTTATCCCATCCCCCCACCCACTAGAACAGCCTGCTACATACCCCCCATCAGAAATCTCCCAACACCCTCAGACAGAATGTCCAGGAGTATCCTATCTTATCTCAGCTCTAAAGACATATTCAATTACATCAATTAACTCAAAACTCACCAAAAGTGCGAACTTCCTAAAAAAATTATATTCTTATTGATCATAAATAAGAAAAATAAATTAACATTTTGAAACATCAATAACAACCACACCAATAAATAGAGAAACACATCTTATGAATATGATGAGTCTTGCGTGGTCATGACTGCTACCTCCATCTGGTGGGCTAGGGGCCTACAACAAATAAAATTTATGAATACTTTCATAATAAAAATAATAGAAAGTAAATAAATAAATTCAATATAAACCTGTGTCGTATGATCCCTTTCACCATCACCTGGACACACATATTCACGTAGTGTTAGAACCATAGAGATCAATTGCAGATTTAACTCCTCGGAAGCACGCTGCTGTGCCTCAAAATTTGACCACTATTGTGTCATTTGACCAACAGTAGGAATGAAAACCACATCGTATGATACTCCAGAATGAAGAATTGGTGTTCCATAGTTCAAACTATATCCATGCCCGTCCCAACCAAAAAAGCGATGGAAGATCTCATCCATTTGCATGGGATATTGTCTCTGGTCCCATGACAGCTATTCTAACTCAGCTTCAAATTGACTCTATATAATATTTGAATATATATACATATATGTGTTAATATACAGATTTTTGTAAGTATTGGTAATTAGTACAAGCACTTACTATCAAAGTTGCGGCCTTTGGATCATTTTGATCACGGGTCCTCATCCACACCGACATTTTATCAGTCGGTGCACCTTGATCCTGTAACAATATACGAATAGAATATACACACAAAACCATATTAATTAAAAAATTAAAAAATAAAAAATAAATACCTCATGTTGGATCTGAGACACATGGCATGTCTCGAGCCGGTGAGGTGGTCCCTACAATGCTCAATTCATTGAATGACGTGCTGACACCTCCTACATTCAATTAATTCAAATTTTAATAAAATCAAACATTCTTGAAAATATATATACCAAAATAAATATACAAACCACAACACCCTCAGTAGACCAATATGAAACTAAGTCATGCCACAGAGTTGGGAGAACATCTCTCGGGACTTTTTTCAGAATGTCTAGGGCCCCCACACTTGGTACCCAGTGGTCTCTCCTGACATTGCCTTTATAATATTTCCACATCTTAGGACATTTTCTCACAAACACGGGCTGAAACTCATTGGGGAATACATTCAAATTATTCTACTTAAGAAAAAAAAAACATTTGTAAGTATTTTTTATACATAGGGAAGAAATTAAAATGGTCTTTTTACCTGAACCTCCCTCAAAAGACGATCTAATGTGCCTTGAGAGATAAAATCCTAGTCACGTGTGGTCAATGGAAATGGATGTGGGTCACATATGATATGAAAAAATTGAAGATTACATGTTGGGGAATTTATTCCCACATGATGAAATATCTCATCATAGGAAACATCAAACGTCGTGTCAGAATTGCATGATAAAATGCCACAACCAGGGCCTCTCTTTCTAGAGGAAGAAGCGGTTGAGTCTAATCATGTTGAAAAAAATTATATATATAATTTGAAAGATGTTATATATATATATATATGTTTATCAATTACATAAAAAATAAACACAATTGCATTCCAACATAACTCAACCCTGAGACATAGATGGCTTAGATGGATGATGTGGATCTGTTGCCTCTTCCCCTGACATGCCTACTGTCATAGGAAACATTATTAAGGGTACTATCCAAAGTGTCAAAATGATAAATTGGATTGTTTTTATGAAAATAAAACTTTTAAAGTTGTTAATCAAACAAAAAGGGATTGAATAATTAGTTGTAAATGGATTTTTAAAAATCAGAAAGTTAACAAAATATATATAAAATTATGTACAAAACCAATAAATGCATATCCAAATTTCAGATTGAATTAATAAAAATTCAAGCAACACATGAACCAAATGAAGAATACCTCAATGGTAAGATACACCAAAAATAACATGAAGATACCAAAAGATAAATCACCCTAAATATTTATAAATGAGTAATCTTCCAAAAGTGAGGATTAAAACATACATAGATTTATAAAATGGTTAGATAATTTAGATATCCTAGTACATTCAATACATAATAGTGGGAAAACAATTACACCTTTCATTAAACATGAAAATTGACCATTTATCCTTCAATAGCCGCTCTAAACCAATAAATATATTCTTCACGTTGAACTAGGGTATTTTTATCAAGCAGTTGGGAAACAAAGGGAATAGTCTTGTGTTCATCTTGTAGAAATAAAAACACTCATCATCGGGACATTTTGACAACAACTTTCCAACTTGGATTCGAAGGAAAAGTAACGAAGAATACTTTTTCTGCTTGTGATGTCGAAATGAAAGGTTCATTATCCACTCGTTCATTTTTTTATAACATATAGTTAAGATTAAACAATGGAAACTGATATTGATCTATATTACATCAACACGCTAGATCAACCGAATTACACTTTAATAATATGTACTTCAACCCGTGTGAGAATACAACATCAAAGTTGTCTATCAATTGACCATAGTAATAACCAGAATTGATGAATGGACAACTAATGAAACTATTTAGTGTTTCTCATTTATCGTCAAAATATTTAATGTGAAATAGAAAACCATTATCATCTATAGCATTATAACTATGAGTTGTTATAGATGGACCCTCTGCCAGTTAATTAAATTTATTAGTTAGCATGGGGTCCCCTAACTCCCTCATCTTATGAACCTACATACCTCATAGAATTCAATAATGATTTATGCAGAAAGAAATTAGTATAATACTTCACTCATAATGAAAATAAATTTATACATACAAAATCCTAGAACCAATCATGAAATGACGCATAATGATATTGTTGAATTCGATACTCAGTGGCATGATACATCTCTTCTTTTATCTCATTAATGTGTTTCCAGCAAATGATAACACGATGTTTAAATGATCAACTTATACAAACAAAACATGTAAAATTTAATCAATAAAAGTGATAATACTCTTACTGAATTACTGATGCAACTGATGGCGTATTGAACAAGATATATCGTTGCACTTCTATCCACTTGATGTTGTCTATATCAAATATGGTTACTTCTCCAACTACACCATCATGAATCTGATATGGCTTATATAATTTTGTTTCAATATCCATAAGATATTATGCACAAAAGTAGTACACTAATATATAAAATAACCATTGGAGATTGATTCCTCTAGATGAGATCTGTTGCATACACATCGTTTCAATGTACTCAAATAGCACTCAATAGGATACGTACACCAAAATTGCACTAGGCCAACAACCATTACTTCATCAGTTAGGTGCACCCTCAAGTGAACCATAACATCGAAAAATGAGGGGGGAAATAGTTTATAAAAGTGACAAAGTGTAATTACAATTTGGTCCTACATACTTTTTGAATCACTCATTCATTGATTTCTTAAACAAAGCTTTCAAAAATATTACTCATCTCAATCAATAGATGAACAACATTGGGTGATAAACAATCAAAAATTTCAATTGGAATCAAATGTTGAAGTAGTATGTGATTGTCATGACTTTTCAACCCCTGCAATTTCCTGGTCGTCAGATTCACACACTTTGAAATATTAGATGAGTAACCATCATGAACCTATAGAATCTTAAAAATTGAATGAAATTTATTGTTCTCCTTTGTAGTCATCGTATATTTTGTAGCAATAATATATGCCTTGTTTCCCTCATCTAACTATAAATGAAACTGTTTCCTTAAACCCAATTCTTCCAAATCATGACATGTATTAACGCGGTCCTTTGATTTCCCATTGACACCTAAAATTGTCCACCATATATTATGAAAAACATTTTTTTCAATGTGCATGACATCCAAATTATGCCTTATCATGTTAGTTTTCCAATAAAGAAGGCTATACAAAATACATTTGTTTTTTCAATTGTAACTACATTTCCTACCGGCAATACAAATATTACGTAATGGAGGAGCCACCAAATCCTGAATTACATATATAGTTTGGATGTTTTATTCCTCAATCGATGATAACATTTCGACTCCTTTCATGATCATTGGTGATGGGCTGAAATATCTAGAACCATCAAATTTTACTCTGTCCTTTTGGAACCTATGATGAGGGGGGAGAAAATGTTTGTGACCCATGTATGACCATTTTTTGGAATGTTTAAGCCATACAGAATTTTTACTTTTATTGCAACTAGGGAAGGCAAATTCCCCTTTCATACTCCATCATAATAAATTTTCATAAGTCAGCAAGTCATTGATTATCCAAAATAATGAATCATGTAGTGTGAACATTTCATTAATTTTCATAGTCATAAGTCATCATACCATCACCCCAAAATTCATTCAACTCATCAATAAATTGATGAAAGTAAACATCAATCTTATCCCATGGAATTCTAGGTCCATCAATAAGAGTGGAAAGTAATATAAATTATTTCTTCATACAAATCCACAAAGGATGATTATACGGAACCAACACTATAGGCCATGTGCTTTGAGTTGCACAAACCATAGACTTGACTGGATTGAAACCATCTACTACCAATCCCAATCGGAAATTGCGAACATCTATAGCAATGTTGGGATGACTCTTATAAAAATCATTCCATTAATGAGAGTCTTCTAGGTTGGTTAACATATCATGTTCATGAATTCTTTCTGAATGCCATCTAATTAAATTAAAAACATTATATAACAGGAAAAATCTTTTTAACCTCGATTTGAGGGGAAAGTAACACATTTCCTTTATGGCAATCGGTTTCTCCTGTATCACAATATGACTTTGATTAGTATGATTTCTCTTGTTCTCTTTCTACATGGAAGCGCCAGAAACTGTACAAATATCCAAATGGTAATTTTCTTTTCTAAACAAAATAATTTTTTTTGTACATGCATTTATGTTCTCATATGTAAAACCTAAGTTCTATGTCAACCTAAAATCATGGTAATACGAATCAGGAATCTTAGCATTGACAGGAATAACATTATTCAAAAAAACCAACATCATGTCGAATGATGTGTCTGATCACTGATTCAATGTCTTGAAATGCTAAAACTCCACATAAAATGACATCTTATTGTTATATGTACATCCAGGATATAATTCTATTTTTTCATCATCAAGTGATTCATAAAACCTCCCCGAATCATGATCTACAACAGAGTGAAGATTTATCTCACTGGCCTCAAGATTCAGGATGTAAATTCCGTTAGTATCCAACCCACATTCTATTTCAGTAATCATTTCGTGCATTGGATCATTCATCCTTTCATCAACATCCATCTGAACAACATCTGTATTTTGAAAACAAACATATTCTTCTCCATGTAGAGTCCAACTCTTATAATTTTTCAGAAATCTGTTAATGAAAATGGGCTCCATCACAACATCAAATGTGAATTCATATATGTTAGCACATTTTATACCTGGAAAACTAATATATTCACTTTCAAAAACTCTAGTGAACTTAATAAACTATATAATTCCATTGAAATGTTCTCTAGACATTCGATTTGGAAGATCAATCCAAATATTATCCATAATAATATCTGTATAACAAACATTTACACATGACTTATTACATGCATTTTTTCATATAAAATATATTTATAATAAATACTAACCAATTTCATATGGACCATTGATAAAATAATCAATTTATATATTTGAATAATAAATAAGAGAATAGATAATGGAATGTAAGTGAAGTCCCATGCCATCGTCGTCATTTGGTATGGTAAATCAAATGATGATTCTATATTCAAGAGTCCCTAATAATATTTTGATCTAATAGTGAATACATCACGTAAGAATATGTACCATCTTATCAATCCTCAAGTAAAGTGTGAAGTCTCTCATACACACACTGTCAAGATACATTGTTTCATATGTATAGAAGCCCGTATACACACGGACTTGCATTTCTACACTTTTAATTCGCAAACAATATTCATATAATATTCATGCATTCCAAATTTGTTTTGTAAATTGACCAAAATCAAAACTCTTATATAGAAATTCAGGCATACATGATTGCTCTATAAATCATAACGGGAGGAGAGATGAAGGTGGTGATGTAAACGAGAGGAGATGCAGCAGTGGGGTGGTGTGGAGAGGGAGGGGACGGGCGGCGGCGGCGAACCGGAGGTGGAGGTGGTGAGGTGGTGACAGTGCATCGAGGTTGGGACGATGAGGGAGAGGATGGATGATAGTGGGGAGACGGAGCAGATGAGAGGCAGCGGCAAGGGGACAGGCAACGGCCGTGTGGGGAGGTAGGGGACCGGGAAGCAGTGGTGTGGCAAGGGAGGGGACGATGAGGGAGGGGTGGGAGGTGGTGGTGAGGCGAGAGAGGGGACGAAGAGGGAAGGGACAGAGGATGATGGGGAGCGGGTGTAGAGGGTGGCGAGGAGATGGGGGACTGGCGGAGAGGGGACGAGGGACGTTGGATGGGTGGAGGGGAGTGGAGGGCGATTAGGGGACGTGGGATGGGGGATTCAGGGAGCCAGTGCGGAGTGACGGGCAGGCAATGAGGGGATGGGGGAGTCGGAGTGGAGGATGGTGAGGGGACGTGGGACACAGGGAGATATAGTGGAGCAGAGGGCGTGTACCGAGGGGATGGGGGAGCCGGAGCAGAGAGTGGTGAGGGGATGGGGACACGAGGAGCCGGGGAGGAGGGAAGAGGGCGGTAAGGGCAGAGGGGTGAGGGGATGGAGGACACGGGGAGCCAAAGCAGAGGTTGGAGGGTAGCAACGAGACGATGGATGTGGGGAGCCTGAGTGGAGGGCATAGGGTGGTGAGGGGACGGCTGACGTGGGGAGTCGGAGAGAAGTGCATAGGGCAGTGAGGGGATGAGCAAAAGTTAGGGGATGTGGGGGAATTGAAGGGGGGTGATGAAGGGGGTTTTTTTTTTCCAAGCCCAGCGACCCCCTTTGGCGGTCGCCCATTTCAGGGGGCTTCAAAACCTATTTCTCTAGTAGTGTTCACCCATTACTTACATTGGAAAATCATCCAATGTAATGAGAGTAGGGGGAGTGAAATACCAATGACTTCTTCGATCGTAGGCCTGGCCTCTACCATTAATGGAGGAGAAAGTGTGTGGTTTGTTTAATATTTTTCATTCTATTGTTTCATACACTAAGTGTGAATCATGTGGACCTAGAGGGTGGTAATAATCAAAAAATCCCCACAAACCAGATAAAGGAGTTATCTACAAGAACAATGATTTCAACCATGACTGAGATATATAGGAAGCCCTCACCGAGGGCCCGAGCTCCCTATACATCCTTCATAAAATTACAACCCTAATTCCATTAATCCAAGTATCCTCCTTAGGAATAATCCCCTAATTAAATGGCCCTAAATCTCCATTATTTGAGTAATCTCTTGTAGAACATTTTATATGGGAATCTTCATTAGGAGTAAGCTCCAACCAATTTCTCCCAAAGGGCCACAATCCACTGTGATACATACTGATCTATGTGGGCTTCGTATCCTATCCAAAGAGGATATGTAGGAAGACTCCCTAAGGATCAAAAAAATTACTCAAAATCAACCACATTATATTCGGATCATATAAATAATAGTGTCCAATTCAATTTGGGAGATCATATTCATTCAATATTCCTTGGAATGCTTAGGTATAAATATCAAACATAACCTTGACTATGCACCTTCCACATATATTTAATTTCTACATGACATTAAACTATACAATTGTATCTTTATCACATTACCATAAAATGTATCATGAGTCCCATTAAACTGCACTAAACAACATGGGTTCTGATTCCATTCACAAGGATACATATGATGCCCACCTATGTGATAAATGGAAACATCAACAACAACTTTAATCTCCCTGGATTATGGTAAGCTTCAAATTAACCCTTGTCCACATAGATGAAAATAAACTCAAGGTTAAATTCTGTCTCCTTAGATATCAACAAATTCCAGGGTGACATTCATCTACCTGGGTGATCCTAAAATTGATGAGGGGCCCACTGAGTGACACAAAAACCAGTATCATCACGATAATGTTCAAAGAATATCTAAGTAGTTAATAAGAGGATACTGTTAATGGGGAATCCTGATACACACAAATAACCTCTATTGATTAAGAACCTCAAATATATAGAGATGATTTTAAATTCCACGCATGCCATAAAATGATTGAAAATATCAATTGAAACCTACATTACACATGATAAATTAATAATGATCCATGAACATGTCTTAAATATATAAGTGAGTCCCGGATTTGGTAATAATTTTCCTCAAAAGGGTTTTGAGTGCCTGACCTCCCATACTTTCACCAAATGCAGGTTCTTAAGCATCGTGGGTCGAAATCCTTAACAAGAACCTACCTTTTTAAAGTAGTTACCTTTTTATATAGATGGTTTTGGTATTTTAAGTTGCATAAAAAATATATTGGAATCCTTTCAAAAATATTTATTCAAAAATAGAACACACATTCTAAATTAAACAAAAAAAATAGTGATCCCGACATAGATCTGTAATGAAGATGATAGTGTTACCCATATGTCAGGACCCTATTAAATGATAAAAGAGGGAAGGATAATGCATTAAATCATTCATGTCTTCATTCAATGGATGATAATTTACTAGATTTCATTGTTTGTATTTATCATATTTACATGAACTTTCATACATGAACTCCCTTTATTTAAAATGGCTTCCTTCATGTTGATACCAACAAACATCCATCCTCTTCTCAAGCTATATCGTCGTTTTCTCAAAGGATGCCATCACCGAATCAGAATCTTAAAAACTAGGTCTCTAATACACTGCTTATTTTGTATCATCAACATGGTACCATTCCATCCTTTGAGGTTTCTCTACAAGCCATTCAAATGAAGAAAAAACCATGATTATATAGTCAGCGATGACCGATGGTCTAGAAGATGACAGTTCCGACCATTGTGTTCAACTATTAAGAGAGATTATCCTCGGATCACAATCACCAATCCCACAACTATTTTAGGGAGGTTAATGAATGTGTCGCCTATTAGTTCATCCATAATACATAGGTATCCTTCCCGAATTCTCCATCCAACAATAACTGCCACCAAGAAAATGCAGTAGCGAACACTTAACATGATGAGGGTTTTATCATTTCCTATCTGACCCAGGTCCCTCGGACCCGGGCACGCAAAACAAACCTTTTTGGAAACAATTTGGATACCATGGTGTATGATACTACCATTCCCCCTTCGAAGAAGTCCAACAACCTAGTTTGGTGAAAAACAGCGACCAGACACATACACTTGTCTACCTTAATTCTGCTAGCCAACAGAACTATCTAGTGGCACCCAACCAATCCTTCTATCCAAATCTGATGGAGTACCATGATTAGGAACAAAAACCTTATTATAATAATTTATTCATCCATCAGAATCATCTAGATGCATTCTGTGAAGCTCGCTAACCAAATGTGGTGGAAACTAGTAAGCCGGCACACACACCTTGCCATGATAACCAATTCTCCTATAAAGTGTCCTCAACTTCAATTAATAAGACATAAAAGAATAAGTTTCATCAAATGTAGTTGAAGAATCAAGAGTTAATCTGTGATCTGGCTCCACATAGTTATGGAGCACTTGAATCCCTTAAAAATTTATCTATTGCAACTCAAGATCCTAGCCTCCTACTACCCAATTATGGGAATATTAGTAGTAACACTAAAGTTCCTCATTGGACACTTCCTCTTGAAGGCTTGGATTTGGATTATTTATTCAATAACAAGAGTTTATCTTTTAATGATTGTAACTACAACCATTAGTCTGTCCAGAATACCAAGGAGCAAGTGGATATATACCATTCTATAATCAACTATGATAGTCCTCACCATGATCTTGTTCAATACAAAAGTCATCTCTATTATAGTAAATCACATTGTCAATGGAATTCACCATTGAAAAATGTAGTGATGATAAATCCCACTTATATTTAGGTTTTTGAAAACACAAGTCCAATAATATCTTATTACCTATCACTCTAAGGTTAAATAATTTCATAGCTAGAAGAAATCCCAAGGTGATGGTCCTTCTCCGAACCACCATAGGGATACTTCCATTTCATTACAATAGAGGAAATTCCAAACAATATAATTGATTGTTGTAAAATGAATGATAAGAATCCACTCTGGTCAGACTAGGTTGTGGAACCCGTGATGAAATAGAAAATAGGATTTATTTAACATGAGGAGACGATTGGATAAGGGTGAAATACAAGTCAAATTCTAGGCTTCGGACACTTATTAATACAAAATTATAGAGATGATTAAAGAAGATTGTATTCATGATATCCACCACAACAAATGGAAGACTCATTGTCATCTAAATCCAAATTATTATTGTGTGATGAATATCATAGTCATTTCAAGGTAATTGAGGGGTTTTAGTGCCAAATTGACTTGGAATCTGTTCAGGTTTCCCAATATCCAATGATTAAGAAGAAACATATGGCCCTTCAATGTGCATGGATAAGTGCATTAATGTGGTTGTATAGACTCATTGAAGATACCCCAACTGGTTTTCATATCAGAGTATGGGGTGGACATGGATAATTTCATTTCACTACACTCCAAATATCGAAAAGCCCACCGAAAGTGGTCTCATGCAATGTTGTTGACCCAATTTTGCAACAGAAAGCATATTATATTCATGAGTAAAGAGATACTACTCAATTATAGGCCTTGGATAGCATACACAAAATTCAAGCCCAAAGGGATCAATCTATTGAGATACTTTTTAATCATTCTTGAAAAACATCGAGAAGGCATCCCTCATACATTATTTTATCCATGTGATGTGAAAATTCATGAAATACAACAACAGTAATCTAAAGTAGGTGATTTTTGTGATTTATAGATAATTAACCCACCAAGATTTTAGAATTGAATATGTAATATTAGGAGGGAAGAAGTAATGATAGTAACCATAGAGATTCCTGAGCTACCATAGCCCACAGGGTTTTCAGATTTCTTAACCCAACCAATGGAGATAATATATAGTGATCAAAGGGTTGAGAATGAAGAACTATAATAGCCCACCCATAGAGTTTGAGGCATTTTCACATTCAAAATATCCTCCTTTGAAGATGTATGCTTTCTCTTGATTAAGAAAAATCTAAAAAATGATTTCATAGATAATGTATATGGGGATTCCCAACTTATTATTGTCTGTCAAACCATTCTTGGGGAACCAGCAAATAAGAGAATATAAGTCTCATGGAGGATGAAGAAGAAGGAGATCTCACCAAGACACTAATAGAAGGCTAGAAATGTATTATGCATAAGAAAAGTTCATTAATTCCATCATCTAATATCCTAAAAAAATTATTCTAGATTAGGGGAGTCCTAGGATGAAGTTATTTTTCATAATACAATCCACATCGTAGAAAATTGAAGGAGGCGTGCATACTATAAATCAAAGGATTTATCAAAATTTAGGTGTCCCCTCAAATAATCAACTTCCACCTCTTCAAATGGAACCTAAGAAGGGAAATTTTAAAGGTCAAACAATGTATCATCTTTCCATCGGAGAAGTTAATTCCACTTTTCATGAGGAAATATTCCCTCACCAAGAGGATAAGATTATGAAGTTGATAAAACTCAATGAAAAGATAATCTAAGGTATCATTCCTATAATATATTCTCTACAATAAGTTCATCAACTTGAACGTCCAGTAGTAGAACCTTAGTAATGAGGGTTTGTTTCATAGCGTGATGTTGATAATGAATTTCTTCCATTGGTTACACACCCAAAACAGGGTCATGCACATCCTTATAGGCATGTCCTATAATGACCCATACTTTACATACATTGTTATTGCTTCAAAATTTGAAGCACACTTATTACAACAAATAAAAAAACAAGAAAGGACCATATAGGTATAGTGTCTTTAGAAACTGGAAAACATAAACAACTGGTTCATAAATCATCTACATTGTCTCCCATTTATTTCATCATATCTAGAATCCATTTTAGGCATATCCTACTTAATATCCTTCGTCCTGACCTTGGGAAAAAAACATACAAAATGGTGAGCTCAAATTCTCAGTAAGGGTAAATAAAAGAAATATCAAACATATCATATTTATAAGAACATAACATTTTGAAAATATTATCCTGCAAAAGAGACCATAACATGGGATAAATCATAGAAGTGAAATGTAATTCCAATAATCATAACTTAAAACATTAGGCTTTGTGGAATACACACATAATCATAGAAAATAATTTCTTAGTAGTCAAGACTCATTGACGAGACTATCTTAGCGGACAAAGTCCTTTTCTGAACCGAGTTCACTCCCCGTTTCAGTCTTGTTTCACTGAACCAGTTTAACCTGCTGTTCCAGCCATGTCTATCTCATGAGATATAAATATTTACCCAATTAATTGGTGGGAGATATAGGTCCCACCCATCTCCTAAGGATACCATTCTTATGTGTTCCAGAAAATCATAAACCATACATCATAGCATAACCCATGTAATAAAAATGGGAATCTTAAAACATTATGCCATAATAACATAATCCATATAAGATAAAAGGATATCATAAAAATAATTCCATCATAAAATAATAAAATCAATGTAAAAATAGGTATAGAAACATAACCCTATATTATCTTAGATGGAAAAAAAATTTATAAAACATTTGAACTCTGTTCTTGAGGAAAATATCATTTCTACTTCAAAAACATTTTTTCCTTTCTTAACATGTCATATAATTTTGAACTAAAAGAAGTTGATTAAAAACAAACTTGAAAAATTTTAAAGGAATATTCATGGAAATAATGTTTTAAAATCCATTCATGTCGTATAAGTTAAAAAAACATTCTTCCCGTACTTTGGCCGGAAAAGTCAAAAAGTACCTCGTATGAAAAACAAAAAAAGATTCCTTTCATATCTTTTAATAAAAACTCATGGAAGGGTAAAATTGGATTTAAACAATAATAGGTGTATGGAAATAATATTACATATTGAGGAAACATGTATGTGGATGATAAATATTCCCCAGTAAATTCTGAAGTATAAACAATCTCAGACAAAAATGAGATTGTGAGATTTTCCCTTACCTTAGGTCTGATTTGCTTGTTAAGTGTCCGAAACTACTGTATAATGATTTATATAATGACATTGAATTATTCCAGAATCATACATATTTTTATGATATCATATATGGTCATATTCTTATCTTCTTATTAGTAATATTTCATTGCTACTTGTTATTCGGTTGTTTATTGATTTATGTTCGTATGTGTGTTTTGTCGAATAAATTCTTATTACTCATTTTTATGTTATAGAAAACTCATTTACAGAATGATATTAGTGTAATATATATCATATTTATTCATTCAATTCATTTATATAATCATTATTAAATTAAGATCATGTAGAACAAGTCGCATCACATCATGGAGACGGTATTCTGTATCTATGCATGAGTGATGATATCATTCCCATGATTGTGAAATTTTATTGGAGTGTATGTATACTATTTCAGAATCAATATCACTTTACAATAATCATATATAGTCATTATTTACACCATTATTCCCATCCAAGTAAGATGGTGGTGGAAAATAGATTACACCACGGCGTGGAGACGGTATTCCGTACGTACGCACGCGTAGTGATTTCATATTCCGTAGGATGGATAGATGGTGAAATAGGGTTGTTTCATACTTATAATAAAATATCATTATATAATTGATACTGATGTTATTACTTCATAATATAACAACAAAATAAGAAGAAGTGGAAGAAGAACTAAAGTTGAAAGAATCGGTAACGGACATTACATCTTCTTTGAAGCGCCTCTTTGAGACCTCCTCTTAGGGGACTAAAATTGGTCTTTGTATAATACCAGGACCTCTAGGATGTTTCTAAGGAATTTTATAAGTGAAATTGGAAGGGTTTGGCCGAGAATTAAGGCTCATAGTGGTGTGAGTAAGAGAGGGAGGAGGTGCCCTTTTATAAGGGAGGAGAGGGACACCTTAGGAAAAACCAAAAATATTATTTTATTATAAAGTAATATTCGGTTTTAAGTAGCTCCAAATTGATTTATTTCTAAATTAAGGTGGGGATGGGTCTAAATCCTATCATCAAATATAATTTAGACAAGTTTAGGTTTTTATTTTTACCATATCATTTAGATTTAACTTTAAGTTAGATAATTTAACTTTTACCATGTCTTCTGGTTTTCTTACACTATAAGGTTAGTAAACATACTATAACAAGACAAAAGAACCCCAAGATTATTATTATTAATATATATATACTTATATAAGTAATTTGGCCGATACTTAGATTTTTAGGAATAAAATATGAATTAATGATATAATATTTTTAAAAAAACTATTTTATGTAAATTTTGACACTATTTGGTAATTGATTTTTGTGAAAATCATAACAGAAATATCAGTTCAAAAAAAGTTACTTAAATCAATAATAACATGTCATATTAACCAATATAATAATTTTATTTCATAAAAAGTCTCAAATTGCATTTGTTTGGGTATTTATAACATCAATTATGTCAATATTCCATTAATAAGATAATTACTGCATCATCATTGTGTCATAAATAAATTAAATTATTTAATGTCTAAAAATTACAAATAAAATACCATTATGTAGGAAATAATTTTATATTTCTAATGAATATTTATAGTCTAATTTATCTTATGTATAACCATATATTAAAAATGATTTAGTTATTAAACTTTGATTTTAACTATTTTAACCCTTCTTTAAGTAAATTAATAATAAATGTCCTAATCTAATCCAAGTGGACCTAAATGGTAATATTTTATTCATAAGGTTGTTTTTGGTCGACTTACACTTATCCAATAGAATTAGGACTTGTTTTAGGGTAATAATAATATCATTTTTACCCTTAATTACTCTATTTAATTTTAACCGTGCAAAATAAATGTAAAAAGTTACTATTCACCAAAAATTATTTTCATCTCATTGAACCAAATTTTAGTCCTTCATATTAACCGTGTCTCTCGGATTCTCGAAATTCCACTCACAGAAGCGGTAAAATTATGTTTTATGTAAATTTTCAAATTCTCCTAGAAGGTGGGTAAAATATGGTGAAAAGTTCAATAAAATTGTTATATATCAAAAATTATTATAAAATGATCAAATGAATTAATTTGAACGTATATAGGTATTATGTATCAATTTTGACCTAAAATGAATTTAAATAAAATAAATAATTATTTAAATAAAAAGTCGGTTTTTAAATAGTAACCCAGTGTTTTCACTATTAATCTAAAAATGAAGGTTTTCAGAAAAATACCAAAATTTCACCCTAGGATAATTTCGTTATACCGAATCCAAAAATGACGTCCATTTTGAATGGTGAAATTTACAAAATTCCAAAAAGTGGGTATTACTATTCATAATGGCTAGTTTTAATAATATTTTAATAGCATATCGTTGTTTAGTGAAACTCGGTATTGCGTAAGACGCAAGCTATCGAGGAAGGACATGATTTCGTGTAAAGAAAGACAGGCTAGTTTTGTGTGTAGTGAAATATTCCTTTGGTGATTTATATAACATAAAAACAAAATATTTCTCATAAAAATCTCAGATGTCATATTCTACCCCCCTTAAAATGAATTTTGCCCTCGAAATTGGTCACATTGTAACAAATAGATAAGGATACATCTCCCTCATAATTTCCTCAAGCTCCCATGTAGCTTCATCTAATTGGTGGTTCCTCCATAAAACATTAACCAAGCGAGTGGTCTTGTTCCGTAGGACTTTTTCGCTACGATCCAGAATCTCTATCGGCTGTTCGTCATAAGAAAGATCTTGCTCCAGCAGTACAACTTCTGAGATGAGTACATGTGAAAGATCAGGTATGTACTTTCTTAGGAGAGATACATTGGACACATCGTGAACTTGAGAGAGATTTGGTGGAAGCGCCAATCAGTAATCTACCTCCCCAACACGATCCAGTATTTCAAAAGAATCGATATACCTAGGGCTCAACTTTTCATTCCTTCCAAATCTCATGATCCTCTTCCAGGGAGATATTCGTAAGAACACTTTATCACCCACATCAAAATCTAGGTCCTTTCTTCGGTTATCAGAATATATTTCTTGTCAACTTTGAGCTGCTCTTATGTGTTGTTGAATAGATCTGACCATTTCTTCCATCTCATCCACAAGATCAGGTCCTAATAGCTTTCTTTCCCCAACTTCATCCCAGCAAGTTGGAGTTCTGCAATTTGTTTTCCATAGAGGGCTTCATAAGAAGAAATCCGAATACTGGAGTGAAATATATTATCATAAGAAAATTCCACCAAGGATAGGTGTTGATCCCAACCACCTTTGAAATCCATAGAGCAATCTCTCAACATGTCTTCTAGAGTTTGAATTGTCCTCTCAGACTGACCGTCTGTCTGAGGATGGTAAGCAGTGCTGAAACTCAACTATATATCTAGAGCATGCTGAAGACTTCGCCAGAGTTTCGAGGTAAACCTCAGATCCCAATCAGGTATAATGGAATGTGGTAATCCGTGCAATCTTACCACTTCCTTTACATATATCCTGGCAAGCTGATCAAGTGAAAAATATTCTCTAATAGTAATGAAGTGTGCCGACTTCATAAGATGATCAACTATAACCCAGATAGCATTATGGCCTTTGGATGTTTTAGGAAGTCCAGTGAAAAAGTCCATAGTGATGTTTTCCCATTTCCATTCTAGTATGGGTAATGGTTGTAACATCCCCTTAGACTTTTGTCTCTCAGCTTTAACATGCTGACAAACTAAGCATCGAGAGACATATTCAGCAACATCTCTTTTCATGCCATCCCACCAGAAGTACTCTTTCAGGTCCCTATACATCTTTGTACGTCCAAGATGAATAGAAAATGAATAACTATGAGCCTCGTCCAGTAGATCCTTCTTCAATTCTGGGATGGGAGGAACACAAACCTGATTCCTGAACCTTATTATCCCATCACAATCAAGGTTGAATTCAGGATCATTTTTCACCTTCTTTTGTAACTCTACATCTTCTTTCTGTGCCTCCTTAATCTTCACATGTATATATGGTTCAACATTCATTTGAGAAAGAAAAGATTTCTCCCCTTCCATTATAATTCCAAGATCCATCCTTTGTAAATCCATAAATATTGGATCTTTTGTGATCCTCGTCATGGATAATATAGCATGGTCTTGTCGACTTAATGGGTCTGCAACCTTGTTTTCGTTCCCAGGGTGGTAATGAATTGAGCAGTCATAATCCTTAGTCATCTCCAACCATCTTCTTTGACACATATTCAGCTCCTTTTGTGTGGAAATATACTTAAAACTTTTATGATTAGTATAAATATCACAACTTTCACCAAAAAGGTAATTCCTCGAAATCTTTAATGCAAAGATTACCGCAGCTAACTCCAAATCATGAGTTGGATAATTTTTCTCATGTATTTTCAACTGTCATGAGGCATAAGCTATCACCATATCATTTTTCATGAGAACACACCCCAGTCCCTTCTTGGATGCATAACTGTAGATCAAAAACCTTTCCCCATTGAAAGGTAGTGTGGGAATAGGTGCACTGGCTAACCTTATTTTTAGCTCTTTGAAATTCTCTTCACATTCCTCCATCCAAACTAACTTAACTCCTTTCCAAGTCATCTTGGTGATTGGGTTAGATAACCTTGAAAAATCTTTCACAAAGCATCAGTAATATCCTTCCAAGCCAAGAAAACTTCGGATCTCAGTTACTGTTGTTGGTCTCTATCATCTTTCGATAACCTCTGTTTTTGCTGGATCCACAGATATCCCCTATTTTGAGATTATGTGACCCAAAAATGAAACTTTTTGAATCCAAAATTCACACTTGGTAAATATGTCATAAAGCTTCTTTTTTCTTAGGGTCCTTAATACAATTCTCAAGTGATCTTCAGGTTCTTCCTTTCTCTTTGAATAGATACGAATATCATCTATAAAGACTACCACAAACTGATCAAGATAGTCTCTAAAGACTCTATTCATCATATCCATGAAGATGGCAGGGGAATTAGTAAGACCAAATGAAATAACTCTAAATTCATAGTGTCCATACTATGTACGGAAATCCGTCTTTGGTATATCCTCCCTTTTTAACCTTAATTGATGATACCCTGAACGTAGATCAATCTTGGAAAAGTATTGAGCTCCGCGTAGTTGGTCAATTAGGTCATCAATTCATGGGAGAGGATATTTGTTCTTGATAGTGATCTTGTTAAGTTCTCGATAATCAATGAAGAGTCTCATTTATCCATATTTCTTCTTAACAAACAGAACAGGTTCTCCCCAAGGTGACGCACTATGGAATATGAATCCTTTTTCAAGATTCTCTTGGAGTTGCTTCTTCAATTCATGCAACTCAATTGGATCCATTCTATAATATGTCTTTGAAATGGGCATCACACCCGGTATGAGTTCTTTTGAAAACTCAACATCACGATTTCGTGGAAGACCTGGAAATTATTCCGGAAAGACATCGTCAAACTCTCGTACAATGGGAATATTTTTAATCGTGAGTTTCTCACCAACCATTTGAGATAAATAACCTTCATTTAGTGGGATAAAGACCCATAAGATGGAATAAATTTCCACAGGATGGCTATGTTCATCCTTGCATCGATAGACGATCATAGATTGATCTGGAATATAAAAATGTGACTTCCCTTGTTTGAAAATTGATATCAGCTCTATATAAAGAAAGCCAATCCATGCCACGAATCACATCATATTCCACTATAGGAAGGATCACAATATTTTCAGGAATCACTTTCCCACAAACTTCAATCAGAGAAGAATTATAAACTTTTTATATGACTGTTGTGCCATTAGGGGTTGTAACAGCTTACTCAACATATAATTTTTGAGGTAATATGGCGATAACCTTAGAAAATTTTTCTGAAATAAAAGAGTGGGTGGATCCAAAATCAAATAAAACATATGCTACTTTAGAGTGGATGGTAAGTGTACCTTTCACCACTTCGTTATCATACTCCACATCGCTGATAGAAATTGCATGTGACTTTCTTTTGTCTTTATCCTTAAGAGTTTGTTGACGTCGATCATCATAAAAAACCTTGGATTAAGGCATTGATTGTAATAATGCCTCATCTCCTTGCACTTGAAACATTGAAGTGTAGTAGGTTCATTCTATGTATCCCTTCCTTTGTTTGCATCATTAGACATCTTCTTCCCATTATTTCGACATTAAATTGCCCGATGACCTTCTTTTCCAAACTTATAACATTTTCTTGTCCCCTTAAGACAATTTCCTACATGTTTCTTTCCACACTTTGATCATTAGGGAAAAATAATCTTCTTTTCAGTGTGGTATTTAGATTTTCCTTTGAATTCCATTTTCCTATTCTTATCAAACCCATGTGACTGATGGGTTACACCAATCTCCATCTCAAACTTGAGAGCACATCGAACAATTTCCTCAGATCCATGGAAGTCCCATATGGCTAACGCCCTTCGAAGACATGGTTTTAAGCCACTAAATAATCGATTGATCTTAATCTTAGGTTGTATAATAATTCCGGAAGCGTACCTTGAAATTCTTGTAAAATTTGCTTCATAGGTACCAACGGATTCATCATCCTTTTGCTTCAGTTCAAGAAACTCCGTCTCCATTTTTGTTCGAAGAATATGAGGGAAATACTTATTCAAAAATAAGTTCATGAACTCGTCCCATTCCATGGACTCAATTTCATCCTTTTGCCTCATATTCTTAATAAGATTCCACCATTGATCAGCATCACCTTCCAAACGATACACTGCAGAGATGACTTTATCATGTTCAGAACATTTAAGAACTGAGAATATCTTTTCAGTGGTATTGATCCATTGTTCAGCCACTAATGGATCAGAAGACCCACTGAATGATGGTAGACGCTTCCTCATGAAGGATTAAATAGAATGTTTCTCCTTCCTTTGCTCGTTTGGAAGTCCTCCATGATTTATAGCTTGATAAATTTGTGTGAGCAAGGCTACAAGATTCTGTATTCCGGCTCCCATAACGTTTGGTTGCTCAGGGGGACAATCATTGCATTTCCCGTCGCATTCCGCATTAACATCGTTTCTTCGGGTTCCAGCCATTGACTAAAACCAAGAAGAATAGTGTAAGAAACACTAATTATAATAGAAAAACCACATACTCAAGAATAATATTTCACACTCAAGGTCTTATCATAGGTTGTTCATGGCCATTTCTAAAACACTAATATTGTGTTCTATGCTTAGACATATCCTTAGGTTTCTTACTAAGGCTTTCACATCCTAGCTTCCAAAGGTTGACTATACCTTTCCTCTTATACCAACTATAATGACCCATAATTTACATACATTGTTATTGCTTCAAAATTGAAAGCACACTTATTACAACATATAACAAAACCATGAAAGGACCGTATAGGTATAGTGTCTTTAGAAACTAGGAAACATAAACAACTGGTTCATAAATCATCTACGATATCTCCAATTTATTTCATCATATCTAGAGCCCCTATTTGGCATATCCTACTTAATATCCTTATTCTTCTCTTGGGGAAAAGATAACATACAAAGGGGTGAGCCCAAATGCACAGTAAGGGTAAACAAAATAAATATCAAACATATCATATTTATAAGAACACAACATTTTGAAAATCTTATCCTGCAAAATAGATCATAACATGGGATAAATCATAGAAGTGAAATGTAATTCCAATAATCATAACTTAAAATGGGAGGCTTTTTGGCATACACACATAATCATATAAAATAATTTCTTAGTTTTCAAGACTCATTTCCAAGACTATCTTAGCGGACAAAGTCCTTTTCTGAACCGAGTTGACTCCTCGTTTCAGTCCTGTTTCACTGAACCGGTTTAAGCTGACGTTCCAGCCATGTCTATCTCATGAGATATAAATATTTACCCAATGAATTGGAGGGAGATATAGGTCCCACCCATCTCATAATGATACCATTCTTATGTGTCCCAAAAAATCATAAACCAAACATCATAGCATAACCCATGTAATAAAAATGGGAATCTTAAAACATCATGGCATCATAACATAATACATATAAGATAAAAGGACATAATAAAAATAATTCCATCATAACATAATCAAATCAATGTAAAAATAGGGATAGAAACATAACCCTATATTATCTTAGATGGAAAATAATTTTTATAAAACATTTGAACTCCGTTCTTGAGGAAAATATCATTTCTACTTCAAAAACATTTTTTCCTTTCTTAACAAGTCATATAATTTTTAACTAATAGAAGTTGATTAAAAATAAACATGAAAACTGGTGAAGGAAGCTTCATGGAAATAATGTTCTAAAAATCCATTCATGCCGTATAAGTTAAAAAAACATTCTTCCCGTACTTTAGTCGGAAAAGTCAAAAAGTACCTCGTACGAAAAACGACAAAAGATTCATTTCATATTTTTACTAAAAAATCACTAAAGGGTAAAATTGGATTTAAAAAATTGTAGGTGGATGGAAAAAATATTACATATTGAGGAAACATGGATGTTGATGATAAATATTCCCTAGTAAATTCTGAAGTATAAACAATCTCGGATAAAAATGAGATTGTGAGATTTTCCCTTACCTTAGGTCTGATTTGCTTCGTAAGTGTCCGAACCTACTGTATAATGATTTAAATAATGTAATTGACTTATTCCATATTCATAATTATTTTTATGATATCATATATGGTTATATTCTTAGCTTCTTATTGGTAATATTTCATTGCTACTTGTTATTCGGGGGTTTATTGCTTTATGTTCGTATGTGTGTTTTGTCCAATAAATTCTTATTCCTCTTTTTTTGGTTATAGAAACCTCATTTCCAGAATGGTATTAGTGTAATATATATCATATTTATTCATTCAATTCATTTATATAATAATTATGCAATGAAGATCATGTAGAACGAGTCGCATCACATCATGGAGACGGTATTCCGTACGTACGCACAAGCGATGATATCGTTCCCATTATTGTGGAATTGTATTGGAGTGTATGTATACAATTTCAGAATCAATATCATTTTACAATAATCATATATAGTCATTATTTACACCATTATACCCATCCAAGTAAGATGGTGGTGGAAAATAGATTACACCACGGCATGGAGACGATATTCCGTACGTACGCACGCGTGGTGATTTCGTTTTCCGTAGGATGGATAGATGATGAAATAGAGTTGTTTCATACTTATAATAACATATCCTTATATGAGTGATACTGATTTTATTACTTAATAATGAAACAACTAATGAATAATAAGTGGAAGAAGAAATAAATTTGAAAGAATCGGTAACAGACATTACTTCTTCTTTGAAGCGCCTCTTTGAGACCTCCTCTTAGGGCACTAAAATTGGTCTTTGAAGAAGACTACAACCTCTAGGATGTTTCTAAGGAACTGGATAAGAGAAATTGGTGGGGGTTTTCCGAGCATGAATGCTCAAAGTTGTGTGAGGAAGAGAGGGAGGAGGTTCCCTTTTATAAGGGAGGGGAGGTTCACCTTAGGAAAAACTAAAAATATTATTTTATTATAAAGTCATATTCGGGTTCTAGTAGATAAAAATTGATTTATTTTGAAGCTAAGGTGGGGATGGGTCAAAATAATATAATCAAATAAAACTTAGACATGTTTATGTGTCTATTTTAACCTTATCATTTAGATTTAACTTTAAGTTAGATAATTTATCATTTACCGTGTCTTCTTGTTTTATTACACTATAAGGTTAATAAACTTACTATAAAAAGACAAAAGAACCCAAAGTTTTTTATTATTAACATATATAACCTTAATTAAGTCATTTGGCCGAACCTTATATTTTTAAGAATAAAATAACTATTAATAATATAATATTTGTTATAAAAACTATTTATGTCGATTTTCACACTATTTGGTAATTGATTTTGGTGAAACTCATAATAGAAAGATTGGTTCAAAAAAAGTTACTTAAATTAATAATAACATGACATATTAACCTAGAAAGTTATTGTAATTCATAAAAAGTCACAAATTACATTTATTTGTGTATTTATAACACCAATTATGTAAATATTCCATTAATAAGATTATTATTGCATCATCATTGTGTCATAAATAAATTAAATTATATAATGTCTAAAAATTATAAATAAAATACAATTATGTAGGATTTTTTTTTGATTTCTAATGAATATTTATAGTAGAATTTATCTTATGTATAACCCTATATTAAAAATTATTTTGTTATTAAACTTTGATTTTAACTATTTTAACCCCTCTTTAAATAAATTAATAATAAATGTCCTAATCTAATCCTAGAGAGCCTAAATGGTCATATTTTATTCCTAAGGTCATTTTTGGTCGACTTAAACTTATCCAATATAATTAAGACACATGTTAGGGTAATAATAATATCATCTTACCCTTAATTACCCTATTTACTTTTAACCGTGGTAAAAAAAGTAAAAAGTTACTATTCACCAAAAATTATTTTCATCTCATTGAAACAAATTTTAGTCCTTGATATTAACCGTGTCTCTTGGATTTTCTAAATTCCACTCACAAAAGCGGTAAAATTATGTATTATGTAAATTTGCAAATTGTCCTAGGAGGTGGGTAAAAGACAGTGAAAAGTTCAACAAATTTTTTATATATCTAAAATTCTTATAAAATGACTCCATTGAATTAAATTAAACATATATAGGTATTATGTATAAATTTTGACCTAAAATAAATGTAAATAAAATAAATAATTATTTAAATAAAAATCTGGTTTTTAAATAATAACCCAGTGTTTTCACTATCCATCAAAAATTGAATGTTTTCATAAAAACTCCAAAATTTCACCCTAGGATAATTTCATTATTTCGAATCCAAAAATGAAGTCCATTTAGAAAGATGAAATTTAAAAAAAATTAAAAAATTGGGTATGACTATTCATAACAGCTAGTTTTAATAATATTTTAATAGCATAACGTTGTTTAGTGAAACTCGTTATTGCGTATGACACAAGCTATTGAGGAAGGTCGTGATTGCGTGTAAAGAAAGACAAGCTAGTGTTGTGTGTAGTGAAATATTCCTTTGATGATTTATATTACATAAAAACAAAATATTTCTCATAATAATATCAGATGTTACATGTCCCCAGGGGTTAACATAGGAAAATACCACCCCCACCACTACCAGTTGTCCTAATAATCATCAAACCATTTAAGGCTCCATTTTTTGTACATATTGAATTCATACCTCATACAGATATTCATAGAATTATTATGAACAACATTGAGTCACATAAGAGATGATTGGAAGCTATAGATGGACGGTGTGGACCAATACAACCAGAAGAGTAGGTTTTCCCTGAATTGGTGGGTCCGACCTCTCCTTCATCAATCTTTTGTAACCAAATAATACTATTATTTAATGGATCAATAGATTCTAAGCACAATGTGACACATCTTTCCTCTTGATATGATCTTATGAGGGGGACCCCTGAGCAATAAGAGGCTGTGAAACTCAGATGTTTTGTGGAATCAAAATAGGGGACAACCTTTGTCTGGTATACAAGTTTGCAGTCATGATTTATTACTAGATGGGAAAATATCTATCACGAATTCCTTTTCATTATTCGTTAAATGATACAGAAGATAACAGACTTTGATATCACAAAATACATGCAATGTGATAATGAAAAGGTTTCATAAATCATTGATTAGTGGAACAGATTAACATAATATTAGAATATACCACTCCCACAAGAATTATTATTTTTCATTTGTGTATAAATGATATATGATGAGTTACACAAACCATTAATCCATATAGAACCAATAAGATGGTTTAGGGATCTAAATTTGATTGCTCAATTGGTGGACAACACAATAAAAAATACTAGATAAATATAATGAGTAATCCTATAAGCTCTGAGATGAAGGATACGAAAAGAAGAGGCCGATATAATAAAACATATCTAGGACCACATACCCACTCCTACTTTCAATCCCTCATCATACGATAAGGATCCACCTCTCGAACCTGGACAGTAAGGATCATTTCATCAAGTTGATCAAAAAGATCAATGGAAAATAACAATATAGAACTTAAAAAAATGGTTTATTTTTTTCAAAATTACAAAGTTCATGAATAATTCATCTCAACTTTGGAAAAAAACATATCTTAGTTTCCGAGGAAAAAGAAACCAAACAATGAATCTGAAGAGGGAATCCAAAACTATTTCCACTTCAATAAAATGTCATGGAACCCTCTCTATTAGAGTTTTCTTTTATGGACCAATTACAAAATATGATAGACTCTAGGCAAGTGAAGAAGAATAATTCACAAACCGAGGTAGCATGTGATACAGCTACCGATCCATGGGAATAATGTGAATGGATGTAAGTCAAAAGTATGAATTCATATAAATACAATGATTTGATGGTCAGGATAACAATAAAAAATCTCATGCCATTTTATGAGCACAATTTAAACAAACAACTATGCCTCCTACTACCTCCATTACAACAAAGATGTCATCGTTAAAAGCATGTTCCTATGAAGTCCATTCATCCTTGAAGTATCAGAACCAGAATAATAAGGACGAAGCAGAAGAAGATGATATTTTCTCAAGGATAATGTTTTCCATGAATTTATCAGATTTCATGCAAACTGTCCTAAAATAATGGGAACCACCCCCACTAAATAGGACAATGGACAACAAACTGTCATGAAAAATCTTTATCAAATAATGATTTTATCTTCAGTTCCATTAATGTTACATACTCAAAGGATTCTTATAAAAATGATGATTTTGATTAAGAGACCATGTTCTCTATACTTGAATGGGAAATTAGGGGAAGTTGTCATCATGTTGAGAATACAGGGGAAGACATGGGCTTGCTTGAAGCCACTACTCCAACCACAACTAGGATTCGAACTATTTATGACGTAAAATATCCTGGGAGGACCCTCTAGTGGGCTCGGTAAGAAGTAAAGTATCCTCACACACATGAAAGGGTCTTCCATAACATGATCTTCTTGGAATATTGATTAGAGGCTATACACCAACTTCTTAGTCAGTGGAAAGACCTAGAAAGACATATCCACCAAGGGAAAAAGTGTTTATAGCTTCTGCCCATAAAAAATTTTCCATCCAAATCAGAAGCATTAACTTCCAAAGATCCCTCAATACAACATTACCATATCGGAAAACATAGACATTAGGATCAAATGTCTGATGTATTAATGCCACTTACCCAAGTATCTCTCAAGATATTAATACTGGTTGTTATGAATCTATCACCAGATCTCCGGGGGAGTAGTTAGTGGGGATTTGTCAAGCCATACGTATTTTGAAATCGAGGAATCTACTTTCTAGGTTTACCATACATAGAATGATCCAATAGAATTCCATGTAGTCATATCCTTCATGTTCTAGGATGAGGATACTGGCATACATGGACACATCAAAGCCTTGTATCATCATAGAAATATGTATAATATTTTTATGAGAAGAGCCTTAATTAATAATGTCTTATGAGCCAACCTCATTTCCATTTGGACACATCTCTAATTGGGCCTCAATAAATCCCATTTTTATCCCTCCAAATTAGTGTTGCATGTTAAATACAAGAACTAGTAAGAACCTCCTGGTAGATATATGATTAGTATATAGTTTTGGGATCTCATATTTGATAAAGGATCATGGTTTTCTGATAGGACACAACATTCAACATTCTATTGGGGAGGCATTGGATAAGTTAGCATACAACTATTCCTTCATCGTACCACCGATGCCTCAAAAATTATGTCAATAGTCAAATTGGGACAATGCATGGTGACATTTCCCTATTAAAAACATCCTAATATTTGTATATTGATGTGTAGTTCTATTACACAATGGGAAAATAGTCCATGGTAAATGATATTACTAGAATCAATGCTATTACTGGTCTCGAAAATATCGTAAAAAACCCATTCAAGAATTTTAGTTCAAGTTATGTGTATCCCATTAATCAAACTAAATGGGGTGACCCAAATCCAAGAACTTGTTCCGTAGACTCCATAATGATAGCTATGGAAAATAATCCTAACAAAACAAGATAAATCATTCATTTACCATGAAGTGACAAAACCCTAAAAAGAGATGACTTCATTCTAACCACTATACATCAACATGTTTATAATTCATCATCCATTCTATAAGAAGTTATTAAACACAGGTAAATAGACAGGGATGAGGATTCTCATCTTATCAATTTTCCTAGAGGACATAAAAAAGAACCTTCAGCATCAGTTAGGCCGGAGATGGTTGCCTCTTCTACAGGATTCCAAAATTACAACTCCTCCCCTACCTCAGAAATTCCAGATTCATCACATAACCCTCAAGAAAAGGCAGAAGAAGAAACACATGGAGAATAAGAATAAGATGTGGAAGACCTCAGGGATTCCCCTCCAGCATTTGAGGAAGTCATCTCCATCCTAGTTGATGAACTCTGAGAAATAAATCAAGGTTCGTAGGAAGATCTACATCCCACTCAGATTAGTGTGGACATGACACATGAAAAGTAGGAGGTGTATACGTATTTTTTGAAGAAATGCCAGGATGTGTTTTCATGAAATTACACAATGATGCCTGGACTTGATCCGGATGTGTCCACCCATCATTTGGGTTTTCCAAAAGTGAATTGGGGATATAAGTAAGTAGTAAAGAGAACACAACCCACTCACACATCCAAAATTTAAGCTTATTTTAACAATATCATCAATGTTGAATTCATCCTAGTAGTGAAATATCCCAATTGGTTAAAAAATATTTTCCTAGTGAAAATGAAGAACGGTAAAATAAGAGTTTTTATTGATTTTAGAAAACTGAACCGAAATTTTCCGAAAGGTGTTGTCCATGTTCTAATCCCAAAACACTTGATTGGGGCAATAACTATCTATGAAGCTCTATCCTTTGTGGATGGATACTCTCGGTAAAACCAAATCTATATTCCCCTAGAAGATGAATAATATATAGCCTTTAGAGCCCCTAAAGGTGTATTTTTATATAAGATTATGCCCTTTGGTTTAATGAATTCCAGTGCGATATATCAACATGCAATGCATCACATCTTTAAACCCTTCTTGAAGAAATTTATTGAATGCTATGTTGATAATATAATGGTGAAATTCAGAAAACGTTTCAATCACATGACTAACATAGAGTCCTTATTCTTCCATCATTGAAAGTAAAAAGAACCCCTTGAAATGTGCTTTTTGGGTAACCTCGGAAAAATTTATCTAGTTTTTGTGTATTACATCATGGAATCAAAGTGGATCCTAAGAAAACTAAAGATATCCTAGACATGTCACCACCTCAAAACATGAATGTGTTGAGAGGACATCAATGAAACATGGCCTACATCCGAACCCCGATAACTAATCTATATGGAAATTGTTTTTCCTTTACCAAGTTGATGAATAAGGATGTCCCATATAGATTAATCAATTAATTCTAAGAATATTTTGATTCTATCAAGAAATACCCCTTTGGTCCATAGAAACTGATGACACATGTTGAAGGAAAATGTATCATTCTTTAGGTGATAGCCTTGGAGTGATCACTGGGAACCTTCCATGTACAAAATAACGAATTAGAATATGTAATAAAACCTTACTATAATAGTAATATATTTCTCTACATTAAGACATGATATCCAAATATTGAGAAGAGCTTCATACGAATAATATTGGTAGTTCAAAATCTAAGGAGCTACCTCGAATATCACGAGGTCCATGTGGCCTCTAGCATTAACCCGTTCAAATTTATCCCCAATCCTCATATGTTGATAGGATGTTAGGCATAATATACAGTGATTTAGTAGCAGTTTGATGTATAGTTTGTTCCTAAGAAAGAACTGGAATTCCATGATTTAGAAGACTTCTTTGATGAGCACCCATATGTGAAAGAAACATCACTAAATAAAAAATTTCCATGTGAAGAAATCATTTATATTCTGGAAATCCCCTGGGCATGGGAAAAATATTTTTATGGAACTTCTATAATACCAACAGAGAAGAGAGTTGAAGATCCTGAACTCAATAAAGTTGTTTTAGGTACATATCTCCATAGAAAATTCAGTGTTTCCATACTCTTTCCTATTACCCAAAGGGGGGGGGGGGGGTACCAATAATGAGTCAAAATATCAGGCTCACATTGAAGGCATGGAATTATCACTCCATGTACCAGTGGATAACCAGGAGGTTAATGGTGTTTCATAATTGGTAATGAAATAGATCAATGTGGGTTGAGGCATTAGAAACGAAGAACTAATTCCCGTGTGTGATTATGTCTAATGGTTAATTTTCAAATTTCACTTAGAACCAGCAATGTCTTATGTCCCACAATAAAAAAATGACCAACCTAATCTATTAGAAAATGATTATATAGCCCTAGAATATCCTAAATGGGATGATACAATCATCATCATTTCTCATCATAATGTGGTTTCACCATTTGTTTAAATCTCGGCAAAGGAAATCAATGAAATCAGTCCCATTCCTGAACCATTTGGTCCTACCATGTGATGAATAACACCCATTATAGAATATCACCATGATGAATTACTCCCACCAGATAGATATGGAAAAGAAAATGACTGATAATGAGTAGTCAATTTCACTCCTTATGATATCCCAAAGAATGAGATGATCCTCTATAGATGATTCTTTGAATGAATTCTCTTCAGATGCATTGATGGATTTGAAACTGCACCTTTCATCAAAGATGTACATATTGGAGCCTTTGGTGACCACCAATATTAGTACACACTTTATGATAAAATTCTAAGGCTCGGTTATCTTTGAAAATCAATGGAGCGTGATTTAATGTATTTCACTATTATGTATAATCCCTTACATGTTCATTTCAACTCCATTCATCAACTCCCAAAACTGATACATATAGACAAATACTCAGTGACATTTTCTACATGGGGAATGGATATTGTAAGACCTTATCATCAAGCAACGACCATGTGTTTCAAGTACATCATTACTATTATAGATTTAATCTCAAGATGGGATAAGGAAATACCTCTTAAAGGAGTCATATCCAATCCATTTTTATCATTTTCAAATCTAATATTATTACCATATTTGGTGTCCCTCATACCATATTGATGAAAAATGAAACCTAGTTTTTTTCTATGCTTGTGATTTCATATGAGAAATATAATATCAAATACAACCATTCATACCACTATTATGAATCAGAATATATATATACAAATAGGATTTAAACAAAACATTTTCCAACATACTCCAAAATATGGTGGAAAATGAAAACAATTCTAGAGTTGATAAACTTATTCATGCATTATGGGCTTACCAGACAATTACCCATAATGCCACACAGTCAACCTTATACTCATTGGTATATGGGAAAATAGTAGTTTTTCCTATTTAGGTTCAATTTCCATCACTCAGTGTTGTTATATGTGATCATCTATCTATAGATGAGCAGTTTCAGAAGTGAATAGATGACCATGAGGGTTTGGATGAAATGATATTGCATACCTTTCATTAAGTGGAAGTCTATCAAACCCGAATAACAAGATATTTCATTATGAAATTTTCCTCCATTCATTCCTCATAGGAGAATTAGTGTTAGTCCATAGGAATCTAATGATACCGGGAAAGAATCCTCCAAAAAATGTCCAAAAGAGGGAATGACATTAGTCCATACACATGTTCTACTCCGATGGAGAATATTTTTTAATATCATTGGATTATGAAATCACTAAAACTAAAACTATGGAAAGGTTCCTAGTGAATAAATTTTGTAATAACACAATAATCATCGTAGTTTTATGATGATAGAATGTGTTACAACAATATGTTCAGGTTGTATGGAATTAAATTATGTATCAACCAAAATCTTGGTTGCATGATGTTAAACTGTGTAACATTTACCATCCTAGTTACATGATTTCAAACTGTATAACACCATATATATATGTGTTTTATGATGTTAAACTAGGTGGAATATTAATCCATGTTTTCTGATGCTAAAATACAAAACATGAGTTCCAAGTCGCATGACCGGAATCTTCAAAACATCATTTGTCCTCACCACATGACATTAAAATGTACTATTAACACATTCTTCATTTGACATTAATAAATCTCCCTAAAACCAAAAATTGAAATTAAATTTTCCCTTAAAATATGTGTATATTTCAGGTGTATGCATTACTAACAACCATGACAATCATTAGTGGCACATCAACTACATTTCTGCTATTTTTTGAATTAGATCTTCAAAGGGACCCTTTTTAAATAACTATGTGTAGCCCAATTCACAATCTAATGAGATACGTAGTGAGACCCTAATATCCTATCATGATCCCATCCACAACCATAAAAGAATACATTTACCCTTTCCTTTTATATAATTTAATTCTATACTAGGAACTCTTCTATAAAATATAGATTCATTCTCATACCATCATATATTTAGGGTCCGACCAGTATTCTAGAAAGTATTAAAGCCCCTGTTTCTCACATCCACATTCAATTGATATGAGGAACCATCATCAAGAACAATGAGTGTCTTGATTTCCATTCCAATGATATATATAGTAAATCTTGGATCTTATTGGTATTTCCCGGTTCTGAAAACTGCTAAGAGGTGCCCCGTACCTGGTTGCTCATATGGCCTCAAGCACATTTCCCAAAACGCCAGAGGCTGCCCACTAGCAGCAAGGGATTTCGGTGTGATTGGGGGGAAACTATGCACTCATTGGCAGTGTACACAGTGGAAGTAAACAACATGTACAATAGAGGAAGCAGTAAATATCTAACATCAGTAAACAGTGGAAGACTGGAATTATAAAACAACTCGAGCACATATATATAAATGATGCATGATACATATGTCTAGGAAAGAAGCCAAACATGTCACAATGCTGAAATATAAAAAGTACTAAACCAAAGTACAAAATAATATGTAAAAATCTCCATAGCATCGCAAGCACATGCTTGGTCCCATGGTCTCCTGCTCTACAGCACGTCATGTAGCTGAAGTAGAAGGGAGCTTGCCCTTATCTATACCTGCATCTATATGATCTTTTTGGTCCCAAAAGCATGACATAAACAAGGTGTGAGACGAAATACCAGTAGGCAACCACCTGATGATCTATGACTAATAGTGTGTGAGTACATGGCAGGTAAAATTACAGTAAAAAGTAAATAGAAAACAGGATAGTACTCAGCAGTAAACAATACACAGATGAATATCAAGCAACAATGAAGCAAACAGCTAAAGAATAAATAGGTAACCCTCTAGGAAGCACTCACATCAACCCCCTCTAGTCCCATTTAAAAAGTACAAGCAACCCTCTTGGAATCAAATTTGGTCAAACACCTCTGGTTCTGTATAGTAATTTAATAAGACTCTCTGAGGAAGAACTTAGAGTCTATCCCCTTATAGTCAACGATAAAGAATTACTCTCTAAGAAAGGTCACAAAATCCATTCCCCATATATCCTAGGGTTGCCATGGACTCTTTGAGGAATCTCACCCGGTAAATTCCCATTATATCCCCAAGGTCTAGGACTCTCTGAGGCAGCTCACTCGGTCAATTCCCCTTATATCATAGGTCTTTCATAGACTCTCTGAGGAAGCACTCACCGTCAATTCCCCTTATAGTCTAACATCTCAGGATTAAAATCCAAGACTCTATGAGGATGCTAACTTGGTCAATCACCTTATAGTCTAAAGAAATCAAGGAATCTATAGGGAAGATCCCTCAGTCAGTTCCCCTTATATCCGTAAGTGGTTATAGGCTCTCTGAGGATTCTCACTTGGTCAATCCCCCATATTGCCAAAAGTGCTCAAAGACTCTCTGAGGAAGCTCAACCATTCAATTCCCCATATAGTCTACTACACTAGGTTCTCATGGCCCTGTGTAAGTCAAGGTTCATAGCAGTGTAATATAGACAAATTAATCCAACAGAACTAATTGGCTAAACAGTCTACAGCATAACATGAATGTCCGAATATAACTCTCCATCCTACATCAACAAGCATGGAAAACAGGCAAGGCACCCACAGGCTAAACAGGACCAAACGGTCGTAAAGAGAACATGCATATGAAAACACCTCCAAATCATAGAAATCAACCCTATTAATATCCAAATATCCTCTACATAGGCATATTAGCATGATAGGAAAACAACAGGGGTAAAACAGTAATCACGCAATACCCTGTTCACAGGTATTGGTGGAATTTGCACATAATACTCAAAGACATCGAACATAAAGGAACAAATCACCTACCTCGGGATTAGGATATCAATATAATTGAACCTCAAAGCATGAATCTCATGGGAACGTCATATATCTACGAAAAAATCCAAAACGTTCAACCCATGATAACTTGGAAAAGAAGAGGAATTTGAAAACAAGGCTCAAGTAGAAGAGAGAACTCACTGACGCAATTCCAATGCAATCAATGGTGTTCGAATTAAAGTTCAGATGGAGGCTCGGGGGTACGAAGAGATGTTTTGGCCGTATGAGTTCTCTCGGATGAAGACGACCTAGAAGAAGTTTTTTTTTGTCTGTCAGACGCGACCCCAATGCATTTAATGAAAAAAAACTAAAAACACAGCTTTTACTTTCAGAGTAAATGGTATTTACATTCTTTTTCCAAACTACGCATTAGGTGGCCTCCAAGTCACTTACACATGGCCTTGTGTCTGGCTACTACACGGCCAACACACGACCTGCTGTGGCATGGAAGCACACAGCGTGTACAGATAAAATTTTCAGAAATTCCACTTTTCACAAAAAATCACTAGAATGTAAAAACATACACAAAAAGAAGGTACATGTTCTTACAAAAATCCATCCTTAAAGAAATTTGTCCCTGATTTTTCCTAGTGCGACATAGAATAAGAAACCCCGAACAATTCCAGCCACTGTACTCGTACATCGCCCTCCCTCTCCCATGTCTCGTCCTGCACCCACCCATACTGCCATAGAACTCATACCAGAGGAACAAACCGTCCATAGGGAACCTTTGTACTATGATCCAATATCCGGATAGGATGATCCTAAACTGATGCATCCACTTTGAGCTCAACCTAATAGAGTTTAATGACACGAGACAGGTCTGAAAAACGTGAGAACTTAGAAACATGGAATACAACATGCATAGATCGGTACCTCTAAGGTAACTGCAACCGATAGGAAACTGGACCAACTATCTCCAACACCTCAAATGACCTGACACACCTTGGTGAAATCTTACCTTGTCTCATAATTCTCTTGTATCCCAACCATGGTGTGACATGTAGGAAAACATGATCCCCGACCTCAAACTCCACAGGTCATCTCCGCTGGTCGGCATAACACTTCTGTGGATACTGTTCAGTAGATATCCTCTTCGGAATCAACTCTATTTTCTCTATGTTCTCCTGAACAAGATAAGGTCCCATCAAAACTTCCTATCCTGCCTCCAGCCAATATAAGGGTGATCGGCATGGCCTATCGTATAAAGCCTCATAAGGAGCCATCTGAATTGTCACGTGTAAACTATTATTGTAGGAAAACTCCACAAGAGGTATATGCTTCTCACATGAACCTCCAAATATCATAATTCATGCTCGGATAATGTCATCAAGAATTATAATCATACCCTCGGACTGACCATCTATATGGGGATGGTAAGCTGTTCTCAAAAAGTACGTGTGTACCCAAAGCCTTCTGAATCCCTTTCCAGATCTGAGAAGTAAAATTTGTATCCCAGTATGAACCAATGGAGTGTGGAACTCCATGAAGATGTACAATATCATGGATTTACAACCATCCCAACTCATCAACACTGAAGGTCTCCTTGATCGGTAGGAAGTGAGAAACCATTGTGAGTCTGTCATTGACAACCCCAACCGCGTAATTCCCTCGAGGTGACCTCAGCAAATCGGTCATGAAGTCCATCGCGAAAACATACCACTTCCACTCAGGAATGGGTAACTACTGTAAAATCCCTCCTGGTAACTAGGGCTCTTCCTTCACCTACTAACAAGTAGAACACATTTTGATGAAACCAACAAAGTCCCTCTTCACAAGTGGCCACCAATACTATCAGTGTAGATCACGATACATCTTGGTGATGCCATGATGAAATTTCCAAACTAAAGAATGAAAACCCCTCATCATCTCCTCGCGTATATCTGATGGCACCCATATGTGTCCTTGGAAACAGAAGATCTCATCCTCTCCAATGTCCCACCCAAAGATAGGGTCCTCTCTGGAAACAATCTCCCTTAGGGAAAGGCCTTTAGAATCAGATAACTTCCTCATTAAAAATCGATCCAGGAGAGTAGAGGTAATAGATACAGAAGAAATAAACGTTTTCCCCTGACTGTCGTGCACCTGTAAATGGATCTCAGTGAATGGAGCCAGAAGATTCCACTCCCTACTGGCCTCCTGAACTTCCTGTATCTGAGTTCTCCTGCTCAATGCATTAGCCACTGCAGTTCCCTTCCTAGGAATACAGAAATGCTTAGTGTCAAAGGACTGTAGGTACTCAACCCACAAGGGATGTCTCATATTCAGATCATGCTGAGCGAAGATGTATTTGAGACTTTTGTGGTCAGTGAAAACCACAAAATTCTTTCCTAGAAGATAATGTTTCCAACAGCATAAGGTATGAACAACAGCTGCCAACTCCAGATAATGCGTCGTGTAATTCATCTCATGTGGCCTCAACTGCCGAGACCCGTACGCAACGACTCAATCACCCTACATAAGCAAAGATCCCAACTCGATACTTGACACATCACAGTAAATAGTATATCTATTGCCCGAATCTGGCAAGACTAGTATTGGAGTTAAATTCAACCTCCCTTTCAACTCCTGATAGGATGAATTACATGAATCTGACCATAAGAACTTCACCCCATTTTTGGTCAGACCTTTCAGTGGTGCTTCTAAGTGTGAAAATTCATGTATGATGTATCTATAGTATCCAAACAGCCCCAGAAAACTCCGCACCTCAATGACGTTCTTCGGGTTCTCCCAGGAAACTACGACTCTCACTTTCTCTAGGTCTGCTGATTCTCCTACCTTTGAGATTACATGACCTAATAAGAGATTCTGATCCATCCAAAAGTGGCACTTTGAGATCTTAGCATATAACTAATGCTGCCTCAGTGTACTCAAAACAATCCTATTATGGGTATCATGGTTGTGTCGATTTTTAGAGTACACCAAGATATCATCCACGAATACCACCTCAAAGGTATCCAAGTATTGATGGAACACTTGGTTTATCAGTGCCTTGTAAAATATCACCATGTTCGTGAGACCGAACAACATAACCAAATAATCATATAGACCATACCTTCTCTTAAAGGTTTTATGAGGTATATCTGATGGTTTAACACACAACTGATGATAACTGGGCCTCAATTCAATTTTCGAGAACACCAAAACACCTCGAAGCTAATCAAAGATATCGTCAATCCCAGGCAAGGAATATCGGTTCTTGACCATCAATTGGTTCAACATCCGATAGTCCACACAAAGCCTAAGGGTACCATCTTCCTTCTTTACAAACATAATAGGAAATCCCCAAGGAGAAGTATAGGGTCACAAGAAACACTTTGCCAACAACTCCTCCAACTTCTTCTTGAGCTCCTACAACTCAGGTGTGGCCATCCTATAAAGAGGAATAGACACTGGTGCTACTCCTGGAATACAGTCAATTGAGAATTATACCTCATGCTTTAGAGGAAAACCTGAAAAGTTATCTGGAAAGAAATATCTGAAACAATCCACCACTAGAGGAACGACTAACTGTGATGTCCCCAGGTCATCCATATAAATATTGTCAATTTGTGTTGTAACTCCTCCCGTCCCATGATCCTCTAGACCCGCTCTGCTCTCCTGGACATCCCATTCACCCCTATGAAAAAAAGAACCACCCAATGGTCCTACAAAACTCACCCGAAGGCTATAAAATTCGACGAATGCCTAGAACGGGACTAAACAGTCCATTCAAGGAATGAAATCAAAGCATGTCATCTCTAGGACATAGAGGTCTCATAAGAAGTGACATCCACAAACCTGTAGAGGGCACTCTCTGCACTACCATACACTAGTTGTTCCAGTGCCCAACAGAGTGTCTGGAATGATGATATCAACAGAAGAAAAGATGCAGAGCCCAAGAATCTCCACGATAGGAATATATATAATGCTATGGGAAACCACTATATCAAAAAGAGCAGAAGCTAAAATTGAGGCTACTATGATTGTACCCAGAATGGTAGATGGTCCGGGATCCTTCTCCTGCTGGTTATGCTCTACTGGAAAAGTCTAGCCTGTACCGCCACCCTATGACCCTTCATGACCACTCTAACCTAATCCACCTAATGTCACTAAAAATCAGGCGACTGGTTTCCATGACCACAACCTCCACCTTGGCTGGAACGTCAAAAAGAACTCCAGTTCTCATACTGGTGAAAATTTGGTGGCATTGATCCTGAACGAGGAGTCATAGAAGAACCCCTATCACTAGCTGCAGGTGAGAAGAACTGAAAAAGTGCTGAAGGTGACCCATCTTGCTGCAAGATTGACACTCCACTGGGTCTCTCGGGAAATTTATCCTCGTATGCTGAATTGTCCCACATAGGTAGCACACCACCTAGCTACCAAAAGATACATCTCACCTGCTATGATCTCCTTGTGTAGCCTCCATGCGGCGCTTCCTGCGATTAGATGGCAGAGCACTAACTCTGGATATGGAACCG
Source organism: Viscum album (assembly GCA_963277665.1). Lineage (NCBI taxonomy): Eukaryota > Viridiplantae > Streptophyta > Magnoliopsida > Santalales > Viscaceae > Viscum > Viscum album. Next base: position 992,191,904 of record OY728146.1, read on the forward strand.
CCCTGGCTTGCAGCACCAAAATCCTTCAGATTCCACTCTGGGATCAGTTGCTGGTTGAAGATAGATGATATCTAAGTCAACCTGATGTTTTTCACCTGCGATCGGATGTCATGCCTTAGACCAACTCTATCTTCTATGCAAGGAACAACTCATCACCTCCTGGAATAGGCATGAAACGCTGCAGCTCAGTGAAGTGAGAGGAATAGTCCATAACAGAAAGAGTACCTTGTTCCATACTCATAAACTACGAGGATCGATTAGCCCTCAAGGTCTTCGGATATAAGTAATTGTAGAAGATGCACCGAAACTCATCCCAAGCCATATTATACTGGCGTCCTGCCAATGAGATCACATCCCACCACCTATTGGCAGAGTCTTAGAGCACATAGGTAGCAAGATTTACCCTCTTCTCTGGAGGTATCTCCATATGCTTGAAAATCATCAACGTGGCCTCTAGCCATGACTCAGCAGCCTGGGGTCCTCCATCACCAATGAATGTGGGAGGATGCTACTGCTGAAAGACCCCCGTCAAATCAACCTCTGACATGGAAGGAGGAGGCACTCCCTTAATGGTCACCATCATACACAAAAATCCCACCCTGAACTATGAATTAGCACTTATGTCAGGTACAATAGTTGGCGCCAAGGATGGCCCAACAGGAGGATCTATAGGTAGTCCCCGATCGGCCATGTCTGGTCTCTGATCACCATCTGGAAACTGGTGCACAACTAGAGGATGTCTCGGTGGCATGACTCTTCAAGGACAAACATACACCTTAGTTAAATATTATCAAGGACTAAAAAGAAGGTGTTTATGAAGGAAACAAGAGAATGAAAAAATTCATGTTTTAATAAACAAGACTAAACGGCGTGTACATTTCCTACACGGTTTGTTCCTTGAAGTCATTTACATGGGTGTGTACTCCTTCCAAACCTGGTTGTGTAACACCCTAGACACAATTCGTGTTGTCCTGACACACAACGTGTACTTGAATAATTTTTCCCTGTCCGAGTCCTTCTACATGGTTAAGCCACACATCTCTCTTAAGGAAAGAATACACGACGTTTAAAATACATACACGACATGTAGTAGACCGTCTTCACCTAGCCCATGTTGTTAGTGACATGACCTAACACACAAATCACACTACACTGCATGTTCTAGACAGACATGGCATGTATGAGAAAGGATAACTCTATCCAGTTTTGATCGTGACACGGCCGAGTACTTGGTTCCAACTACACGGCGTGTTCAAGGCAGACAAGGCATGTACTTGAATGGGTAACACCAACCTGTGTTGTTCATGACTCGACCAGGTACCTATGTTATACTTCACATCATTTTTAGATGGCACACGACATGTATTTGACAAGACTCGGCCAACCTGTACTGTTTATGACACTGGTGGGCACGTGGTCGACATTACATGGCATGTATGGTAAATACACGGTGTGTTCACTCATGGTTTTACCCATCATGTGTCTCTTTCCACATGGCCTATGACACGATTTAGAGTCTACACAACGTGTATATAAAGTACATGATGTGTACTTAAGAAAAACATATTTTTATCGACAAGAAGAACACACCGTGTGTACTTAACATTGCACGACATGTATTATGGTTTTTTACCGATAGTAAGCCTCAGAAACTACTCTGGTACACATAAAACACCAACAAAAGCATTGAAAAGTGCTAAATTATGATCTTTGAGGCCCATACTCCCCGCGAAACAGTGTTTAGCATCTTATACACATTATAGCAAGGCAAAAAAAGATATGAACCACCAAATTACAGTCCATGAGGGCCCATAACACCTTAAGAACCAATGTTTGGAATTCATTTAAGCAAATATCTTCACAAAAATACCATAAAAGACAACATGCATTTCTATAATGGAAACTATCATAACAACATTTATATTTTACACATCATCTTTCAAAACAACATGCAATCTCTAATGAATATTAAATGGCATGGAAAAAATACATGACATGCGATTTCTAGAAAGAGCCTATATGATGAATGAGATGGAATAACCTCATCTCATCGGGTTGAAACAGAAATAGAACCTCAACAACATCAAAAATAACATAAAAAATCATGTGTATCACTCAAGGTGAAATCATATCAACTGTAATAATTGCAAAAGAAGAAAATTTCAATTAACAAGGTAGATTGGATTTTCCCGGTACATGGGTTAGCTACTCCCGGGCACAACTTTTTACCAAGTACCTATTTCTTCTTATCATTGGCTAAGGCTCCAAATAGTAATTAAAGAGAATATAAATCCTCAGATATCACTTTGTAACATCTCGGTTCTGGAACCCACCAAGAGGCACCACGTACCCAGTTGGTCACCTAGCCCCAAGCACATTTCCCCCAAATGCCAGAGGTTTCTGACTAGTACCAAGGGCCTTGGGGGTGGTAGCGGAAAAAATATGCCCTCATTGGAAGAGTAGGATGCAGGAGTAAACAACACATACAATATCGGAACAAGTAAATATCCAACAACAACGGAAGAATGGAATAGTAAAACAACTTGACCACATATATATAAATGATACATGATACATATATCTAGGAATGCATCCAAACAAGTCAAAATGTTTGAATACAAAAAGTACTAAACAAAAGAACAAAATATAAGATAAACCGCTCCTCAGAATCAGAATAACATGCTTGGTCCTATGCTCTCCAGCTACACAACATGTCATGTACCTGAAGTAGAAGGGTGCTTGCCCTTATCTATACCTGCAACAATATAATCAGTTTGGTCCCAAAAGCATGAACCAAACATGGTGTGAGACTAAATACCAGTAGGAAACCACCTGAAGATATGTACTTAAAAGTTAGTGAGTATACAGAAGGTAAAAGTGCTGTAAAAAGTAAACAATAAATAGGATATTACTTAGTAGTAAACAATCCACATATCAATATCAAGAAATAATGAAGCAAACAGCTAAACCAAAAACGGGTAATCCTCTAGGAAGTACTCACATCCATCCCCTCTTGTCCTACCTAAAAAGTACAAGAAACCCTATGGGAAGCACACTCGGTCTAACACCTCTGGTTCTGTATAGGAATTTAGTAAGACTCTATGAGGAAGCACTCATAGTCTATCCCTGTATAGACAATGGTGAAGCAAAACTCTCTAAGAAATATCACACAGTCCATTCCCCGTATAACATAGGGTAGTGATGGAATCTTTGTGGAAGCTTACCTGGTCAATTCTCCATATAACCCCAAGGTCTAGGACTCTCTGAGGAAGCTCATTTGGTCAATACTCCTTATATCCCAGGTCGTTCATAGACTCTTTAAGGAAGCAATCAGCATCAATTCCCCTTATAGTCTAACAACACGTGATTAAAATGAAAGACTCACTGAGGATACTCACTCGTTCAATACACTTATAGTCTAATGCAATCAAGGACTCTCTGATGAATCTCACTCAGTCAATTCCCCTTATATAACTAAGTGGTTAAAGAATCCATGAGCATTCTCACTCTGTCAATCCCCCTTATAGAAAAAAGTGCTCAAAGACTCTCTGAGGAAGCTCACATGGTCAATTCCCCAAATAGTCTACTACACCCACTTTTCACGTCCTAGTGTAAGTCAACGTGAATAAAAGTGTAATATTGCTATTGTAATCCTACAAAACTACTTGGATAAATAGTTTAAAGCATAAAAAGAATGTCAGAATACAATTCTCCATCCTACAACAACAGGCATGGAAAACAGGCAAGGCACCAAAGGCTAAACAGGACCAAACGGTCATAAAAAGAACAATGCATTGGAAAAACACATCCAAAGCATAGAAATCAAGCCAATTCATATCCAAATATCCTCTATACAAGAATACAATCCTGGTAGGAAAAAAACAGGGGTAAAACAATAAACACGCAATACCCCGTTCACGGGTATTAGTGGAATTTGCATATAATACTCAATGAATTCGAATAGAAAGGCACAAACCGCCTACCTCGGGGTTTAGAGATCAATATACATGAAACTAGATGCCTGAATCTCCATGGAATGTCATAGATATAAGAAAATGTTCAAAACATTCAACCCATAGTAACATGGAATATAATAGGAATTGGAAATCAAGGTTCAAGCAGAAGAAAGAACTCGACGATGCGATTCCAACGCAATCAACGGTGTTCGAATTAGAGGTCGGATAGAGGCTTGGGGGCTCGAAGAGAAGTCACAGCCAGACCGGTTCTCTCTGATGAAGACGACCAAGATGAAGGTCGTTATGTCCGTCAGACATACCCCCGATGTGTTTAATGGAAGAAAAATGCATGGTGTGTACTTGATTTTTCCGTACTCCACATTTGGAGGCCTCCAAGTCACTCCCACACGACTGTGTGTGAGGATACTAAACAACCTACACATGGACTGCTATGGAAAGTAAGTACACAACGTGTACATAGAAAATAACTAAAAATTCCCCTTTTCACAAAAAATGACAAGAATGGAAAAACATATCTGAAAAGAAGGTTCGGGTTCATACACTTATCCCCTGGTTCAGTAGAAATATTTCCTTTTTCTCACATCAGTTCATCTTTGTCTATGGCACACGACATTAAACTATATGTAATATTTCAAGATCTACTTATGGATTTAGTCATGCCAAAACATGATATACAATGAAACCCAGATCTTCTATCTTGGGTCCCACTTTAATGTTGAAAAAGTCCCTTCACCCCCTATGGATACGAATCAAACCCTCATAGGGAGAACCATCAATAACAACATGTGGAATGATTCTTACCTCAGTAAGACATGTAGTGATGCTCTAATCTCTAATCACGGGTCCAAACATGATTAATCATTTCGACCCCTTTACATCATGTGTAGGAATTAGATGTACACATAGAACCTGTCATGAGCTATGTGTGTCTTTATTCTTTCCCTTAGAAAGATATATAGTGGCACCCAGGTCTTATCCCCAATTCTGGATGCAATATTTCTTTAACATAATGTCACCCACATCCTTGCCGCATGATGATAATCTACTGGGAATGAACTGTGTATGGAATGATTCTCATTCAAATTAGGTATCTATTGATATCATGATCTTTAATATCAGGCCCATCCATGACTAAATAACCCCTAACTCACATCAAAATATCATTGGTGTGGTGAATCATCTTCAAATAATTATATGTGGATTGATTCTAATTCAAATGAGATAAGCAGTGAAACCTAGATCTCCCATATCCGGTCTAGCCACAAATAAAATAAAATTCACCATTCTTTGTGCCTATGAATCTAACATTCAAATGAAATATTTCAAGAACTACATTTTTCATGATTCACATCCCAATGAGATACATAGTGATTCTCAGATCTCCAAACCTAGGCCCAGCTATGATTTTGGAAGTGAACCCCTTTTTCTGAAATGAATGTGTCAAATCTGTGTAGCGATCTCCTCCATGAAATGTGCATAGATTCCTATTGTAGTGAGATACATACTGATGCCTATACTTCTTACTTATGTTCCAATAATAATCCTATAGATTATAAAGAACATTCTTCCCCACATCAAAACGTTTTCAATATAGGGAAAATTTTCAAGAACTATGTGTGGGTTATTTCCTGATCCTGTAGGATACAGAGTGAATCCTGGGTCCTATACCTTTGGTCTCAACCACCATTTAATCATCATACCCCACATCCTTCTTTTGTGTTTCCTTTTTGTTGTTTGAGTAATCCGTTCTTGCTCCTTGTTTCTCACATTGAGCATATCTTACATGTGCTTAAAAATTGTGTAAAGAGCATCTATGCCTTAGTAACTCATCTCAATTCATATCAGGATTTTAAATGGTCCTGATTGTAATCCCCTAAATAGAACACCCATACTTCACGATGATAAGCTACGCGTACAATTATTTATTGACTACGTGTGGATTGATTCTCACCCTTGTGAGATACGTTGCGACGTCTATATATTCAATTTTTGGCCCTGCCACATCAAAAAAGGAAATGGATATACTCTTATGTGTATAAATCATATCTAAATGAGGATGTATAATACAATTTATCACTTTACACATGAACCTATATCTACTAGAACAACACATGACAATATTCTTTCTCTGACAAGATACATAGTGGCGCTGGGATGATATGCCCTAGTTTAGCCATGGAATCCTTTGAAATTTCATGTCATGAAACCTAATCTCTTTAACACAAGATATAAAACTTCAATGATACAAAATTACACTTAATTTTTATGTCATGTAATTCATCATCCTCACTGCAAGACATTAAACATCAAGGATAATGTCATAACTGCATGATTTTAAAATGACCTATATTAAGAGAACTACATATTGCATGATTCTAATCCCATTTGAGATGTGTTGTGAAAACTAGTCCACAGATACTAGTTCCAGCCACATAATAAATAAATATAACCCTCTAATTCATACGTTAAATATCTATACAGGATCATTTAATTTGGGCTCTCTCCTTTGAGACCACATCATGGAAACAAGAGATGTCCCCTTTTATACAAAAGAGTTTGATATGTTTAAGGGACTCTAAATTCATCATCAGTGTCTATCCAAAAACTTCCTTTATAAACTAGATAATTCCCATTTCATAAATTTTAATCTTAATCATCACTTAATTTCAGTTACACATAATGATTCTTCGGTTTCGAGTGACATACTTTTTGACACCTAAGAGCTCTTTTTTCCTAACTATGCAGTATGTGCCCCAGTTCGTCCTACATAAAATTTTCCTACATAACGATCCACTTATCAAAGTATTACACTATTTGGAAATTCATCACATTCCCATATTCTCCTTGCATAATATGTCCCCCAAATTAGGTTTTTCAAATAGCTATAACCTCATTCTTTAGATAATCCTCTTATATCCCATTATGAATTAATGATTTTATCCAGGAGCCCCATAGTTTAATGTGGCACTCCATTGTGTATTTTTCTCATATCCTTTCTCCCAAAATAAATGTCTCCAAGACCACAGATTAAATTTTTGATCTCTATATGTTCAAAGCATACTGGAATGACCTTGGGCAATTTGACCACATATCATCCGTTGTTTCCATAATATTATGGTCCTTGTTATATGACCTAAAACTATAGGCACCATACATTCTCTGATTGGGACAAACCTCCATAGAGAGCATATTTCTATGTTTCAATGGAAATCACAACTTGAGATACCCCTTTTTTATTCATGTACATTAATCCATTCACCAGAATATATACTATAAAAGAGCTGAACCTCAATAACAATTCATCAGCATATAAAAAATAGAATTTCGTAATTATTGGGATATTTTTTACCTAACTATGATGTACATTCTATAGTTGACATCACATGAAATTTTCCTATATAATGGGATGGTTTTTCTAAAGATGCCACTATTTGTCTATGAAACACATTCCCTAGTTTTCCCAACATAATAAAACCACCATAATGAGTTTTTAAAAATACAGTAACTTTGTTCATGGAAGATACATTCTCTAAATTTCATTAGCCATTTTCCCATGTCATTATATAGATTAAGAAATCCCCAAATAATTGCTTGTAATTCTCCCTTTCCAGACCAAACTTTGGTATCAAAGTTTTAGAAAAATTACCATGAATTGAAAAACCATATTTTTTTCCGAGATAAAGACCTTAAATAAAATCACCATAATGTCCTTATAGTGTCACTTTAAACATTACAACCCCATAATGTCTTTGTTTATGACCTTAAATTATACATCCCCCCAATATCCTTGTTACATGACATTAAACTACATAGAAAAATATCAGAAAGGTCATTTATAAAAATTGATCCCCTCTTCACACATCATATTCATGTACATGGCGTTTCTCATTCCTGACCTATGTCGACACAGATGGCCCCTTTAATTTTTAGATATCCTTCCTTGGAAAAGCCACCAACTATAGTATTTAGACATACAAATCTTAAACACCGTTTCTGTAAGTTATAGAATATTAAAATTCTATGTCACTCCTTCACCTGATTATGCAATAAATTCCCCTCAGTGGAATTTAGTAATTCATCCACATAATTGGCCTATCAGCCTAAGGATGCTACTATTTTTCTATGCAGCACATGCCCTAGTTATATCTATTTAATACAACCCCTATAAAATTTTTGATAAATAAAACTAACATTAACCTTGGACGAAACCACAATTATTCCAATACTTAAAATTTTAGATTTAGTGACCAAAATAATCTTGACTAACAATTCCCCTTTTATGTATGAAAAAAAATATCAGGACCTTCATAGCCATCAAGCCTTGTTTGGGTTCAAATTTCCAAATTCATGGTCAAATTATTTCGACCTAAAACACTAAATTTATTAGTATAAAAAGTATTAATTTAATGTGCCCATTAAATTATAGATAATACTAAATAGTCTAAAAACCTATAAATGAAAATTCGGACAAATTTTGAGTCTCAACTCGCTAATCCTACAATTTTTACATTTTAGGCAATATCGAGCGATACAAAGTTAAATGGAAAAACTTGTTTGGATGGAAACCAAAAAAGTTAAGACTAAGAAAAATTCTTGATTCACCAAAAAAGTCACTTCCATATTTTTATTAGGAAAAACTAGGTTATAAACATAAAACAATTGTACGGTATTCCATATGACCTTCGCAACAGTCGAATTTTACTCACTTGGACCAATCGATTACGCAAAAATTAGAGAATCCTTCCTAAGATGATGTATCTACAAAACCCCAAAAATGTTGCTATAATGTGTCAATGTTCCATAAATATACCATTGAATCATATCCTTTTCATTCTGAGTGAATCTGATTCTAAGGGGGGGGGGATTTTATAGACACGAATAAATGTGTAACATGCAGTTCTATGCAAAACGTCTTTAACCGAGCCCAAACATTTCAAAGTGTGACTCTACATTTTTCATGGGGTCAGCGAAACTAGTGATGGATCTATCCTGAAGGTATGAGACTATAGGAGGAGAATGATCTGACGAAGGGGTGTGGGGGTTCACCCCCTTTTGTATGGAGTTGTTATTTCACCTAATTCCATATTGACACTCCATTCCATCAAATTCAAAAAAATGCAACAAAGGTATATTCCTTGAAAAAAAGGCTACAAAATATGTATACAATTTATAGATTTTCAGACAATCATATTTGAGTTCACCCAAGGTATCCCGAATCACCAGCGATGTGCAAGTACATGCACTCCCTTCCCTGGCGCTCCACCTCATCACTTGCACGCCACATCACTATCGCTCAGGTACAACATTTTTCTATAAATATACCTTTGGGGACTTAATTCATATTAAAAAGTTTCAATGAAACTTGATTTCTTCTTAGATCTCTTGAGTTCATCGACCAAATCCATTGAAACCTCAAAGGTAGTTTCATAAAACCTAAAGTGATGGAATTAATTCTGAATAGTTAGACTTAGGTTCTCCAAGTATAAAAAATTAATAAAACAATCCTGAATAATTATCCCAACCACCTTATTTAATTACAATTGTGACACCATTGAACATCACCCAGAGTCTCATATTGTTTTATTAATAGAGCATTGGGATCTTCATTTGTATTGAAGAATTTCAAAAAATCCCAATTGATGCTCTGATCACCCTAGTGATTTTCCCAAGACCTCTGAAACCTCCAAGGTAGTTTCATAACACTAATTTGAATGGATTTAAAATGGGATAATGAGACTTAGGTTGTCTATGTCTTAAAAATTTACAACACTCTTGCAACTCATTCACTCAAACCCCCTCATTTAAGAAGACTTTTGTGACCACCCTCCCTCAAGCTGGAAGTTGTGTTTGTCTCCTTAAGTAATTCCTATGAAGACTCTTGAATGCTTGAACCCTATATAACCCATGTGTAGTAATCCATGTTGAACATAAATTAATGTGAAACCAATTCCTCCCATCTAATTGTACACCACATACCAGTGTTCCACTTACATGAGTTCCCCTTCTTGGTTCACCTCACCCCTTCATCTTACACAAGGTTTTCATAAAGTGTCCATCAAATCCACTCATATAAGGGACTCTACTTCATTAGATCACTTACATAAAAGGGATTATGTTGATACCAACACTAAGTCCTCTTGATTTATCAAATATTGGGGAAAGGCACTTCTTCTTATCTTTCATATGGATTTCGATATCAGTGGTCTGGGGATTCCCACACTTATCCCACTGAAGGGTTAGGGTACTCAGGGTGTTTGTAGATTTGGATATATATGGTCACATAGACCCTTACCCTAGGGATAGTGTTTATGAGTTCAAAATCATGGATTCTATGGATTGGACTCTACCCTCACCATTTCATCTCTAAGACCCGGATCCTCTTGTCCATTTATGGAGGGTACAATTCACAACCTCTTTTCAATTTTACTATTAAAAAGTATACCACAAAACTATGGGACCCATATTCGAGCATCAATCATGGGGTAATACCTTATAATTTCATGCATGAGGTTGCATTCTCGCATTTTTATACACCCTTCAACTATACCCATTCCTTACATTGTACCCTCATCTAATATAATGAGAATGTGAGGAAGTTTCATATCCCTGACCTATTCTTTCATATTCCCAACCACTTTAATCCGTATTTGATATGGTGTGTTCTTTATGTAATCTTTATCATCCCATTGTTCCTTACACCGATCAGGACTCACATGGGCTTGGAGGTTTGTAACGATTAATACATCCACACAATCCACCTGAAGAAATGAACTATGAGAACTCAGATTCCCACCGTAATTAGGATAATATGGGATATTTTACCTAGGGCATGGGCTCAGTGGAAATCCTCCTCAAGAGTCCAAACCTAATTCCCTTAATCTGGGTATCCTACATAGGAATAATCTATGAATTAAATCCCACTAAATCTCCATGAGTTAATACATCTCTCATAGACCATGTTACAAGGGAATCTTCTTGAGGAGTAACCACATCCTATTTATCTCATAGGGTTGTACTCCCCTAAAATGCTTAACAAACTATGTGGTATTTGATTCCCATCCAAATTGGATACATAGGAAGGATCCCTGAGTTTCAAACACAACATTACAAATCAATCTTGTTCTTTATGAATCATATTTCTAGTAGGGACTAATTCATCATGGGAGTTTATATTCCTACCATGTTCTGTGGGCTACTAAGGCATATGTCTCACACAAATAATTAACTAAGAAACATAAGCATAAATTTCCTTACCATATGACATAAACTACATGGCTGAGTCCTTATCTCATAAACTTAAAAGGTATCTTGTGTCCCATTAAGAAACACCAAACTATGTGGGGTTTTATTCCTTACATAAGGATACATAGGAATCCCACCTATGGATTCAATAAAAACATCAAAAACAAATTTAGTCTCCAGGTTTCATGACAAACTAAAGAGTAACATATATCTAAATTGATGATAGTAAACTCCAGAGTAAGTTTTTTTATCCTTAGATGATGATAAATTGTAGAGTGTCTTCTGTATACTTAAATGAATACAAAAATCTAGAGATCCCCACTGAGTGTCTTAAAAGCTAGAATCGTTGTGATAACGACTATATAATTATTATATAGTACATAAGAGGAAATTTTTAATGGATAATCATAACACCCATAGATATCTACATTGACGAAGAACCATGAATAAATACAGATGATTATGAGTTCGACATAGGGAAATAAGTGATTGTAAATTTCAAGGGAATCCTACATTAATCTTCATAAATTAATAAGGATTAATGAACATATCAACAATCTTTTATTGTGTCTAGAAGTTGGAAAAAATTGCCCTAAAAGGGCGTGTTGAGCCTATCCTCCCATTCTCTTGACCAATGAACATTCTTAAGCATCACGTGTCGAAATCCTTAATGATCACCTATCTATAAAATGATGGTCCCTTTTTTATATAAAACATTTCGTTGTTCCCAGTTCTAATTTTTTCTATTAGAATCCACTCAACAACAACGATTCCTAACCAGAACACATGTTCAGAGAAAAAAAAAATAAAAAAATAGAGTAAAAATGGATCCAAAATATATAATAAATATTATGATAAATGAATTAGAAGAGGTACCAACCATAATTGATCCACAAATGGCTTTATAATCTTGTTCCACCATCTAATGTGTACCCCGTATAACCCTTTCCCTTCATCTGTTCCCTAAGAATAAAATCAATAGGAACACCAAAATTCTTGAGTAGTTTTTGAGAGAAAAACTCAATACAAAACGACCAATAACCCATTACATCATTGTATAAAATATAAATGTTTACTCCGAGATAAAAAAATTTATATAAAGAAGAAAATATCAGAAAATATAAAAATGCATAGTTGTTCTTCAAAGACTAGATCTACAGGATTCTGAACCATTTTGAGAGTAAAATAAATCCTTTGGCATCATTCCAGCAGAACACTGGTAACCCGCTGGACACACTATCCTCTAGTGGATATCAACAAGCATGTTCCCCACCCCGCCCCATTGAGATAGTTCATGTATATACCGAACCAATGTATAACATATCCTTCTGGAGTTGATGGTCTCAATCATTCCTCAAATATCAGATATCATCCAACACCATCCTAAATAAGTGTTATATCTCACATAAAGACTGGATAGGCCAAACCTACATGATCATGTTTGGATGTCATGATAGAATGAATATATAATATAAATTCAAATGACCTATGAAACATCACCCCAGAAGATCAAGTATTATAATCATTACAATCTGTATCAACTAAATAAAATGATCGGTCAAAGGTTATACATAGAAAAACATCATGTTGATAAGAATCAATAAATAAATCTCATTGAGATTCAAATGAACAACATCAATAAATATAGTAACCAGTAATAAGCTATACTCTTAGAACATGGGGTTCCTACTGTTGGTACAAAAAACGATTAATGACCAGGGTTGATGATTGAATTTAATTTCCCCACCTAGTCCATAATACCTTAAAAAAAGTTGGGTTTAATTTATTCTCCCCAAGACTAACCCAATTCCAGCAATAACACTATAATAAAATTTGTATAAAAAATGATATCAATGATGATATTTTTTAAAAAATAAATAAAATAAAATAAAATATTCATAATAATAATATAATAGAGAGGGGAGAGAATGTGGAATAAATAAGTATAGGTGTGGGGGTTTTGGAAAATCCCTTTTATGCTAAAAATTCCCAAAAAATGGAACTTTTATTATCCTCTTTTACTCATTATATTTAATTTATTAATTATACATTCTCACCTCCCTCATACATTAATGTGTTTCTTTCTTAAATCACATGACGTCTAACACAATTTCTTTATTAATTTATTTACTATACTTAAATCCATTTAACCCTTCATTAAATATTTTAGGTAATTCATCCATATATATATATATATATATTTCTGTGTGTGTGTATTTACACACATTTATATACATACCCCTGCACCAATATATATATACATATCCCAAATATATATACCCCCCCACACATATATACATAGATATATTTTATACATATATATGTACTCCTACACATTTATATTTATACATTTATATATTTAAGCCACATAATTTTTTCCTAATAATAATAATAATAATAATAAATCATTATTATAAAAAAAATTGGACACCATTACCACTAAATATAATATCTAAAACAACTTCCATTTAATAAAAATAATTATAAATAAATTTTGTTAAACCCACACAAGAAATTATTTAGCTCAAGTAACAATATCAATATTAGATTACCTAAAAATAAATATTCACCCATGGAGAAACGAACCGCATTAATTTAGATAATTCAATGATTATTTGATATTACATATATATTTCCATTCATTGACATAAAAACAATAATAATAAAAAAATTATAATTTTGGACATCCCAAAAAAGAATGTACATAATTTTTTTAATTTGTTCATGAAAATCAAATTAATTTTATAAATTTATCCACAAAAATATATTCTTATTTTTTAAAACATTTCACAAAATAAAAATAGGTAAATAAATTATTACTTGTGATTTAATTAAATAATCATCATGCATAAATGTAATGTCATTCAAAGGGTGAAAAACAAATTTCATATGTAATGGTGGTCTCACATTTCCTATTTGAATAACTGTTTGGGATATATACCATTATTTCCAAAAAAAATGTGTGCACCTCATGTAATATTTGTAATTGATTTATTATGCTAACACTAATGATCTATGAGACTGAGAATATCTTGCTTCTTCCATGACTAACTCCCAAAATATTTCATCGAATATTCCAAAATGATAATATGGATTTCACCCTTTCAAATATCCTTCAAATCATTATTAGATTGATTTTTATTGGAAATTTCTATTTTCACATAAAAATACTCGTAAATTTCTAATAAAATAATATTTTTTTACAAATTTAAATTTATTATGTTTCAGTTAACCCTTTATCGAATTCCTATTATGAGAAGAATCCCTAGAAGTATTTTTCAAACAAATAAAGCCATTGAGTTCAAGAATCAAAGTCCCACACTCGTATCTTTATAATTTAATGATCTTTAGGAACATAGATATATTCTATCCGATTTATGTGATCACGTATGGTCTACATAATGGTCTACCCTTAACCAATGGTATACCTCTCCCAACACTAACCTTGATTATCAACCCTACATGTTCGTCACAATAACAATCAATATAATAAAAAAAGTGCACGCTAAAATTAAGTAACAAATACCAATAAATATATATGATAACAATGGTGATATAAAATATTTCACATAAAGTGAAATTATCTTGAATAGAGAGAAAAAATCATGAATGTTAATTATATAACTCCATTGCATCATAACAATATGTATATAAATTACATGTGAACTAGCGTGACTAGTCAGGATTTATGATTGCACCTAGAATCTCAAAAAATAATTAAAACATCATGTTAATAACCCAAGGTGAATTTGAAAAACTATAACAGTAAAACAAATTTCCACC
This sequence comes from Viscum album, assembly GCA_963277665.1. Taxonomy (NCBI): domain Eukaryota; kingdom Viridiplantae; phylum Streptophyta; class Magnoliopsida; order Santalales; family Viscaceae; genus Viscum; species Viscum album. Next base: position 992,206,906 of record OY728146.1, read on the forward strand.
ACTTTATAGAAATTCTATGTTCAACTATACAGTGCATAAAATACACAATCATGGTTCCCCTCTTCAAGCACCATCCATTATATCACATGTCTACCAAGTCGTAAATTAAATAAATTAGAGGAAACAACTTAGTGATTCATCTGGGTTAGATACCATATATTAACATCACTACTCAAAGCAAAATATCTGAATAGAGTCTTGTGTGACCTCATGTGAACCTCCCCATACACAATAATATTCCATCTTCTAGAAAGGAACTAAATCTATCAGTTGGGTCACTATACCCTCAATATCATTTCATAGATCATATAATTAATAACCAATAAATTAAATAATCATAATATATGTGGAATCAGAGATATGACATAAATCATATTAATTACCATTCCAAACATGAATAAAAGAATATAGGATAAATATAGTAATAATGGAAACTGTAAGAATCTTACCCAAACTCCATCTAGAAATGTATGCATCCTCCAGTTATACCACATCTAAGATAGATCCCTTTATCTTATCTAGTTCACTATGCATAGAATCTACAAGAAAACTAAAATGACCAAGTGTGGTGTTAATACAAGAATCAATAGGACATCACCAAATGAAATTAATGTTAGATCATAAATAATATAAGTGTATAACATGAATAGAAATATGATACATATATAAAAAAAATATATCACACAAGTCTAAAAACGATGTCGGGTCCTAGAAGACTGTCTCAACCTACTTCAACACCATGTTAGAAGTAATATACATTTTCTCGAAACCATGATGATATAAAATCTATAAAAATAATGAAACACTATCCATAAGTGGATAAAAAATAGAATGTAACAAACTTCTTTAGCAAGGATAGTCCATGTACACAGAAAACTAAATTCAATCCCATCCCTCTCAATCGGATTGAATAAAAAAATAATCCATTATCAGATTCCAAACGACCTTGTCCTAATCATGTTTCACATATCATATGTAGACTATATAGGCCAAACCTTCAAAATAAACACTGGAATAAAGGAAGGAGATAACATATGATGAAAATAAATGTGATAGATAATACATCATGTCACATCAGTAAGAATCATACTCATATAAATCCAAATCTACTCAACACAACCACATGTCAAATGCTACACACACAAAAAAATCATATGGTCATTCATCAATCATAGTTATCTCATTGAAATATAAAATCAGTCCTTAAATCAACCCTATAACGAGTAGTAATATTTATGAAAATTTTGGGGGCTTCATAACTTGGGTAAATGTTTTTTTGACAACAAGGGTTGTTGTCCAAGCTTAACTGGAAAACAAAATCATTGCTGTCGTGGAAAGAAAAATTCTGTTTTAATTTTTTCTCATCATGTCGAACCCTACAAAATTGGAAACACATCAATCCAATCAGGATCAAAGATGATATCAATTAGAGATGTTTAAAATATTAAAATAAAACTTACTATAAATAATATAAGATAGAGGGAGGAGAGGGAATGGAGTGACGTATACATAGTTGATAGGGTGGGGGGAAATTCCCCGATAGGTTGTGCCATCCTCCAATAACCACCTTATAATATTTCATATTCCATATTTTATTTTATTTATCATTTATTATTTCTCTCTCTATGAATAATTTCATGAGACACTCTCTTAAATCCCATGAGCTCTTACTCATACTGTTTATTATTTTATTTACTCACCGTAACTCCATTTAACCATTCATTATATATATATATATATTAAAAGGAATACAAATATATTTATAGGAATTATATATATATACACAAACTTGCATATATATACTGACCCAAGAATATATATATATATATATATATATAGTGCAAATATATACAACCAGACATATATATATAACATATATATATACCCATTAAATAAATAAATATATATATATATACAAAATTGTACACATACATGTACATATTTAGATTTAACCCACAGAATAATATTTTAAAAAATTTAATAATAATATTAAAATAAATATTTAATTACTATTATTAAGTATGTATCATCATTTCCACAATAAATATTTTAAATCAAATTCCACAAAAAACTAATAATAATAATTGAATATTTTTAAATAACATGAGAAATTATTTAGACTGTGTATTATGTTCATTATTAGTTGAAATACAAATAAATATTCACCTATAGATAATTCGAATTAATCAATTTAGAGAATTAAAATATTATTTAATTAGACATGTTTATTTTTAGTATGTATCTTTAATGAAAATAATAATAATTATAATAATTATAATAATATATAAATTATTATCTTTATTTTTAACATTCTAGGAAAGTATTCATATAATAAGTAATTTTATTTGTTTTAACATTTCAAAATAACTCTATAAAATTATTCAGAAACATATATTATACCAAACTAAAAAATATCATAAAAGGAAAAAAATTGAAAAAAACACATTTAAATGAGACGTAACAAGACTCTCAGAATATAAAATCGTTATGTGACACCTAGGATAAAATCCTCCCTTTGAGATTTAATGGAATTCTCATATTTTCCATATGTAAACTATTTATGATAGATTCCATTATTTTATAAAAATAACATGCCGATGATATTATATATTAAATATTATTATTCTATCAACATTGTTGATCTATGGGACGCAGAATACCATGATGCATCTATGAAAAACTCTAAAAATATACCCTATAATATTATATTTTGTTAATATGAAATTTTACTCTACATGAATACGTTAAATGATTTATAAATTATTTTTTATTTAAAATTTAGTTTTGTCACATAAAAATCCTCATTAATAAAAAATAATAAAGGGTTATATTATCATAGAAAATTTGGAATGCAGGATTAATTTAAATAATGGATAAGCCAATTTACCCATTATCAAGGCCTATCACTCCCAAATATCATGATTGTCCCTACTATAATTCAATCATACTCATACCATTGGGATCTTTCTTCCACGAAACAAATTATATTATCGGTCGATCATCTGAATATGCCTTTAAACCAATAAGGTGTTAGGTTTAATCTCAAAATAATATGATGAAATATAGTGGGATGAATTTGGTTGATACTTCATCAACTAGTAATCATTGAAAAAATCATGGATACATGCTAATTGAGTTGGTAATTCAAAAAGACAAGAAATCTCCTCAGGTCACTCTACAATATCAAACTGGATGACACAATGAGGTGATAACTTACCCTGCTTCCCCAAAAATAATTTTCCAAATTGAGGGGAAACTCTAAGAAAGAAATCTCCTACCTCCAAATTCATCAAACAATGATGATGATTGACTTATGATTTATAGAGACACAGATCAATCACAATCCTATTTCTGATCAATTGCATGATATCTATCATCTCATATCTGATTCTTGGTTTGATGAAGGACATTTCACAAAATTGTTCCCAATAAAAATGTGACCTCCACAGACTCTCATTCTACACATCAAAATGGACCACCCTGATTGAATCTTGATAAGTATTATTATAGGAAAATTTCACTATGGTTAGAATTTTCTACCATTAATCAATGATGAAAAAACACATACCTCATGAATTTATTAATGAATATTGATGGATCACACTATCAGTACATCAATATGTGGATGATAAGTTGATCTTAACATCAACTGAGAACCAAAAATTAAAAACAATTCATTGATAAATGATTTTATAAAGTGGATATCTCTATAATTGTTGGTAACTAATAGAAAACCATGAAGCATGAAAATATTATACTTATAGAAGTTACAAAGTTATTTTAAAATATTAGACTCTATAATATGTAGGAAATTAACTAATTTTCTAATTAAAAAATTATCCCCTATAGAATTCATTCCACTAGGTGTCCAGAGTTTATACGTTTTAAAATATAGATCTATATCCTCCCATAAACATACTGGTATAGGTTAAGGTTGAATCAAACCAACATTTCTCAAATGTACCACATTAATCCTATGAAATGTGAGGCACTGATATAAAATACATGAAATATCTTATCTCATAACAGGCCACCCATAATAAAATCTATTGTTTTGGTTCATATTTACAGCTCAAGGGTGCTCTGAATAACTCGATTGATGTCCATTATCGATCATGTCAAACCAAAATACTAATAAACAATCCTTCCTACTATAGAAGCACACAAATCCCCCATGGATAATAAGACTATTCACCCATGGCCTCCTTAACATAGTGAATCCTATGATTGTTCTGCCAATTTTCATCCTCACCCTATCCATTTAGAATATGATGATCCGTAAATGACGATTCATGTGTAAAATCATATAATACCTCTCCAAAAAATTTCCATTCATCTAAGAACTTGTAAATAAACAACCCCATCAAGAACCACTCTTCCACTAATTATTTATCATGTTGAATAAGTAATTTCTGATTGAATGCATTTATGACTAAATTCACTTTATCGGGGATGTATGAAATAACAAAATAGATGGTCTGATGGTACTACACCAACTATATCTATAACATGTTGAGATCCATCAGGGTAGTTATATTTTTTAAACAATTATTGTATAGATACAATATAAACCATTCCCAATATAGGTACTCACCCAATGTCATAAGAGAATGAATAATTGTCGCCAACTGTAAATCACAAATCATGTAGTTCATATCAATAAGAAAAATATATTATGATTTCATTAAGATACTACATATCTCTACAATATTAAAACATAACCAAATACTCTAATTTTTTAGTTTTATTAAACACTATAAAAAACACCATACGCTTCAGGAATCATGAATGGAGCTAAATTCTTGCTCACATTCAACTCCTTGAATGATCATTTGCACTGATAGATTCTAAAAAAATATAACACCATTATGAATTAACTCAATCATATGAGACTCAGTATTGGATAAGTCGTTAAATTATATCATATAACTTCAAAAAAATACAATGAAAAATTTATTATTAAATAAAATTATTTGATTCTCCCAATAAATAACTCCCATAATGTATTTAGAATCCCCTCAGACATAGCTCTCAGAAATCACATGCCCCAAAAATTTAAACTCATGAATCAAAAACTAAAATTTAAATTGAATTTCCTATAGACAATATTTTCTAGATATTCCCATGATTATTTTCATATGATTATCATGATATTGTTTTCTTCAGAACAAACAAGAAAAACATCCAAAAACAATTATGAATGAATCAAAGTATCAATGGAAACTTAAATTCATAAATTATATTAAAATCACTTGAGAATCAGTCTAAAGAAACATTATAAATATATACTCATAATTCCCATAACTACTTATGAATTCAATTTTTGGAATATATTCCTCTCATACCATTAGATGATGGTACCTTTACCTAAGATAAATTTTAAAAAATCACCATTCTCGCTAAAGATGTTAAAAAATGTCATCAATCATGGGAAATGGATATATTTTCATCATAGTCAACAAGTTGATTATCTAGTAATCAACAAAATGTCAGAGACATACAAATTACATCTTAGAAAAGAGAAATTTTAATTCAAATGGTGAAATTCTAGGATTAATAAATCCATAAGCCCCTAAATCCTCAAGCTAAAGAATTAATTATTTCAATTCAATTGGTTCCATTAATTATGAAGGTAATAAAAAGGATTTCATCCCAAGAAGTACATCTATAGAGAACATGCCTTTCATATTTGGGGTTTACCTAGTGGATTTATCTATAAATATATTGGGATAATCAATCTTAATCAATAGATGATGACTAATATGAAATTGAAGTACATCCTGAAGGAAAAAACTGGTAACTAGTACAAGGTAATCTTGATACTAGGATCAATGATAAATTTTATTACTGATCGTGGATTGCAGAAATCCAGGAAGGCGTGATTGTATCCTTCATAAGAAAGAAACTATTCTCAACATTGATAAAAATAAATCTAGTCTTTAAAGTTAATAATAAAATCTATTCAAAGGATATGATCAAATAATTCTAGATAATGAACTAAAAGTTAACACATATTGTTTTGGTTGGAAATCAACAGCAAACACTCATAACATTTAAATCCTCGTTATGACTTTTTTTCTAAAGGAGTTGATTGATTTATAAAAAATAATATGATTTAAACACAATACCAACATATTAATCCATATGAATGAGATAAATGAATTAGTTGCACCTGTATAAAATCATCCATAACAAAAAATGATAAAATAAACCTTATACCTCTCATAGAATATTGTCCTTCCTAAGACTTTTATAATGAACACTATATTTTACAAAAACATCTGTTATCATCCTAAGCACTACCCTTGAATAGAGGATGATATTTGACCCCTTTTATTGCATCTGATTTAAATATAAATGCTTTGGTGAAGGTGGATGTAGCTCTATTACTATAGGTTACAATCTCATAGAAACAATGCAGATTACTAGATTTCACACATGAGTTGCACACTATGAGTTCTTCATTATTTTCATGTTTGATGTGTCCATTTTCCGGACATTTATTACAAACCAACAAACTTTTCCTTAATATCATTTATTAATTCCTTCAATTATCTAGTATTTAGTCAACCTATTTCCTTTTTTAACTTGAAATAAAAACAAGCTACCATAATATGTAACTAATTCTCCAATGAGTCACATCATCATATCTTGTTCCACCTCAACAATAGCTTCATTTTCCACAATATCCTTGTAGGTTAGTAGGAACATAATAATCCACATTGGCCATATATTTCCCCTCAATTGAATTGAAATCCTATGACATAATATAGTCATAGTAAACAATATTTAGATAAAATTTATCCAATATAGAAAACTAACTGTCATACTCAATGAGAGAAAAATATTCATTCTCAAAAGTAAAAAACCCCCTAGCCTTCACCACACATATTATATTTGGATAATAATATAGATCAAAGGATTTATTGAAGTTACTCCTAGAGAGATATTCATTCAACTTGGTTTTCATAAAAGGTTTCCACATTTTTCCATATCAAACCAAAATGAATATATGTGGGGAATCCATCCTTGGATTCCTATAGTGTTTTTAGAAAGGGGGAAATCAACTATACCCATTATATATATTCCACTTTGTCCTATTAACCCTTATCACCATTGAATGTTATTTGATACTCCATAGTGATTTCTAATGTTTGATCCATTTTTCATTTATAATCATTTTGGAGACATTCCCCATAGACCATACCATTCGAATGATTGTATACATGAATACTAAGTCACCCATTGGATATTATTTTGTTTCTTTCACTATATATTCCACATTAATAATATGTATTTTTCTTCTTTAAGGATAAATAACCAATTAAATTAGTGGATAAAGACAATTTAGAAAAATAATGAATCCAATTGTCATAAAATAAATTTACAGATTTCAAGAAAATTTGAAAATCAATAAACATGAACATTGGACAACCCTAGACATAAAATGGTATGTCATGGATTGTCTGAAAATTGAGATGTCCAGGAAAAGTTCTACACTAAATTTTGAGTTTTTAAAATAATGCCTCAAGTATAATTAAAACCCCCATACACAAGTGGGTGATACCCAATAACGCGATTATTCTTTAATGAAACCATCATATAATAAAATTGTTTTATTGAAGAACCATGTTTGGCCCATAATGTAACCTAATTCAACCCAACACATTCCCTAAAGAAGAATCCAAATCATCATGGGATTGTGAAAAGAACATGGGTAGCCGAGAAACATAAGATGGGATGATTTTACCCCAAATCCATATAGGATAATATAGAATCAATTATAGTGTCATAAAATATGACCATAATATAAAAAATAAAAAAACCAAAATGGTCACATGATACATTGAGATATAAGCTGTTCTATATGGACTACAAAATTACCATCAAGAAAATGAATACAGAATAACTGATGGGTCTATATTGATTTGACTATATGTCACCACTATCCCAACCCATCTAAAAAGAAATTTGATCTATGAGGTCTATCATTTTTATGATTCTCTTTCCATTTTTATATCCTAAAAAACAAGGATACATATTCCCAATGTAATAATTTTGGTGTGAGATCAATATGATAGTGGGACATGACTAATAATATATACAATGTTATACTACATGCATAAAATAGTTATTAAACAAAATGTATATTTGAAAAACATAATACGTAATCATTTTCAAATATAGAAATAATCCTCCGATTTTCATTAAAAAACAATAACTTCATTTCAAAATAATTTCATAATAAAAAAATAGATAAATATAACAAACCAAATGGAATAAGTAGATAAATAATTTTTTTCAATCATCAATATCCATATAATATCTAGTTGGAAAATGAGAATATAAAATGATAATTCATGAAATGAAACCTCAATGAATCCATACACAAATATCCAATATTCAATGGAGTACACAACCAAACCAATAAGACACAAAATGGGATATTAGAATACATATGGGAATCATAATTTTCAGGATGCACAATCTCTTAGAAATATAATCCATATACTTCAAGACATCATAGGAACCTAACCTAGTGATATCTAACTCCACTACAGCTCATACCAATTTTGTATTCCATTGTATTGTAAGGTCCCCCAATTTACAATTATATAATTTTTATGTCCGAGGGAAAAAAATATGTTGCAGAAAAATTACACATAAAAAATTCACATAATGTAAAGTACAACATTTTATTAAACATTTCTATAGTGATATCAGACAACTCCAAGGCTTGAAAACCCATTTACCTTTTTAAAATATTCAACGATTCAATTTATCAAACTTATCATGTGTCTTAAAGGGTTTCCTTAAAGCCCTAATTTTTTTAAAACATGGCCACAAATTTAGTAGATTAAATCTCATTTTTATATTCAAATTATTGTAATGAATCATCTAAGAACAAGGCATGATCATTTTTAGAGAATATGATCGAGAAACCAACCACAAGATCTATGAAAATGACATCACCATTTAGACTGGTTATGGGAGAATATGATTTTAGATTTTCATGAACCTTAATCCAATAATATTATAATAAATTCCCTAAATCATTTATTGATCTCTTGATCTAATCTCAACTTTCGTAAAAATAGTTGATACAAAGGGAATAATATTTACCATAAAATGTTATCTTTCCTAATTATGATCAGTGGAGACCCAATAATTAAATTATCAATAGGATTCTCTAAAATGGATAAATAGTGAGATAAAAACATAAATTTGGAGACTAAAAATCCTATAAAATTATATTATTGTAAAAAATTTATAATTTATTTAGATAATATATAGTTTTGGGTGAAAATAAAATTTATACCCTTTCTAAATTTTATGCCCAATAATGTCACCTAAAAACCAACGTGGCCTATTAGTAGGGAGATCACTATAAAAGAAACATATACAACTATAGGAATTCCACAAATCGATAGGTTGTTATAAAAATAGTTTCTATAAATCCATTACCTCCCTTGTTTGTTCAATGACATGTGTAGGATTGATTTTGTTTTACATCCGACACCTACTAACCCGTGGCCTCCTACTTCTAAAAACTATCAATAAACTGTCTTCCGTGCTACTAGAACCCATAAATTAAAAAAATAAACTCAATAGTGATGATCCAAAGTTATTTCTGAAAGCTTGTATGTTATAATATTCTTTTTTATTTATTATATATATTTTTTCTTGCTCTTGCATAATTTTTGATTCATTATCTGGTTCTTTTTGTGACCTTAGAAATAAATTATTATTCATAAATTTTAATTTATATAATTAATATGACCATTCGTGAAACAAAATGAAATGAAATGTTTTTATGTACATATAATAAAATTATAATTATCATTACCATAATCATCGATGACTTATTTTCAAATAATTTATCAAGAAGGTTGTTATGAAAACCACATACATGATCAATCAACACCCAGATGAGTGAGTATGTATATGGAAGTGTATAATATCAATATAAAACGTCAATTATATTATTTACATGTTTTTATGTTTCTGAATCATATTTAAATATGATTTAATAAATATGAATGATACTATGGAAAATTTAAATCCTTACTCCATGGAGGAGGTAGTCATCACAACACTTGTTTAAAATTTTTATTTCACAATAAAATCAGATTGGATTAAAGAATATGATAATTTAAAATGTTATAATTAGTCATATATAATAGACATATTATGTAAACATAAATATCATCATTAAAATAAATCCTTAGAGGCAGTATGAAAAAAATGGAATAATTCAATTCATGGAGGCAATAATCCTCGCACTTACGCAATCAACAAATTTATTTTTTGATAATGGACAAAGTGGAAAAATAACAATTTTTTAAAAAAATATAATAACATATTAGTATAATAATTATTATGATATCATTAAATTGTTATAGATATATGTGTTTAGATACATAAATATTAATAACAAAAGATTTATAAGAATGTAATGCTTATGTATTGAGCATGAAATTTCTATTATAAATATAATATAATATAGAGGCATCAAGACAACTAATAATGAAAGGTGATGAAATAGGTGTTTTTTAAAGATAATGGGACAGGCCCCATAAATTTATTTATAAAAAAAGGTCGAAGGGGAGAAGTACATGGAAACATTGTAAAGACATACATTATTGGAGACCCATATTTTTCCTTATCTTTTCACTAATTTTGCGCTCTTGGGATCTCATATCATTCCACATTTTAGTGCTGAGACGTCCCCGACCTCTTCCTCCGAAGTAGCGGTCTGAAATCTCCTGAGCTCACTATAATAGAGTTTCAATATCTTCATCAGCACTGGCGGTTTGATCATCTTGTTTTTTCTTCTTTTCCTCCTTTGTTTGCTTTTTTCTTTTGGCTTCTTGTTCGTGCTTGTTGCCACTAGAAGTCCTCTGCTTCAGTTTTTTCATCTCCATTCCTTGCTGAAACAGGAACCTGCATCTTGGAAATCGGAGAATCAGAAGAAACTCCCCCCGAAGGAGGCATGATTCTAGCCCCTGCTGAAGGATCTAAATCTCCTATAACAGGAGAAACAATATGAGTATTAGAAGAAACAATAAAATATTTTAATGGAGTATCAGTGGGATCAAAATCCCTGCATTGTACAGTATGCATTTTTTCCATTGAAGTAACAATTTTAGAAATCTTCTCTTTCCCTTCCCCAACATGGAGCTCTGAGAATCCTACAATCAGAGACCTCTTATCGTTAGAGACACAGTCCATCTTTGCCTTCATTTTATCATTAGTATCTTTGCTATCTTTAGGTGTCAAAGTCTGAGATGTAGCCAAAGTTACAATCTTTTTTTTTCCAGAATCAGACTTAGTTTGAAGACCCTGCTGAGAGTACCCTTTTGACCCCATATTAATTCTAACCACATCTGTGGCAGTCTGCACTGAGCCCAGATTTCCGGAACCAACATAAATATGAACAGGAGATTCCAAATCCAAAACTGTTCGATCAACTTTCATATTCCCATCCCTAGCATGCATGGGTGAAGGGGGTTCTCCCTGTTCCACAATTTCAACCCAGGACTTCTTAGTTGGATTACTAGTCTTATTAAAATTCAATGAGATTGTAGATTCAACTCTTGGGGCATCCTTATTGATAGAACCAGTAGGTAAAAGGTATTTATTCTGTTGGTCCATAATAATTGGGTTGTGCTTCATTATTTCAACATTTCCACATAACTTAGAGTCATGCCCTCTAAGAGAGCATATGCTGCACATTATAGACTTCCTACATGAAGTAGCATCATGACCTAGAACCTTACATGCTTGACAGAATTTAGGAACCCTCTCAAACTCAATTTTCAGCTCTAATTCCTCATCATCCATGGAAAGATAAACCCTATCAACAAGAGTTGAGTAGCGATCAATCTCAATAAAGAATCTAGCATAATGACTGAATCTAGCCAGTTTGGTTTCTCTATCCATTTTAATAGGAACTCAAATGGCAAGAGCAATATCCAAAAGAATTCTAGGATGCCATAAAATCCAGTTAAGACCAAAATTTTTTATCCATACCCGAGCTGAGGTGTTACCTAATTCAGAGGGGTTGAAACTCTTGTCCCATGCCCGGATGTGGAAAGAACTTGGCCTAAAAGAAAATGAGCTGAAGCTCCAGGATCTAAGCTTGAGATCTACAGAGGGGAAAATTAAGTGCTAATAACCCTTTCCAAGAGAAGCACATTGCCAATCTTCAAAACCCCAGAAATCAACAAGTTTTTGCCAATGGTAATCAATTTTCCAAGGAATACTCCCTTTCGGAAGAATCAATCTTCCAATAATAGAGTGTTCTTTCAATATCATACGCTCCGCAACTGCAGTAGAATCTGCCTTGACATGAGCCATAGATCCCCTTTTTCTAATGCTGATACTCATTAATTTCTATATATAATTACATAGTAGATTGGCTAAAGACTCCAATATATTGAAATACACGATTTTTGGGCACCCTTACTTCAAAAAACCCCCCTTAAAAATTTACGAAAATGTTAGAAACATGTTTTTAGTTTTTTACCATGAGTGATTACATTTTTTCAGTTTTCATTTTTTTTACTTTGGTGTAATGTTTTTCTATATGAAACATATATATTATTATAAATATATTGTTACATATATAAAATATATTGGTTTATCCTAACCTATAGTTAGAATACATTTCATCCAGCTCAATTTCAAAATATAATGAAATTAAATTTTATTTTAAATCAAATAATATAAAAAAAATATAATTTTATAGGTAATAGTATTTTAAAAATTAATATAATTCAATTTTTTTAGTAATCATTTATAAATTAATTATATATAATATATGTATATATAGTTTTAATATGTATTGATAAATGAATAATTTATTTTATTTGTTAAAAAATAATTTTTTTGTTAAAATATTTCCTTAAGGAAAATACTTTTACCATTGTCACAATAAATGGAAATAATCCCCGAAATATTATTTTTATGAATCAAAATAGGATGATTTCTTTTATATATTGGAACTACTAGTTTCATATTTTAAATCATTTCTAACTGGGTCATTTTTTAAATGATTTAGAAATTATTTTTAATAAAATATATTTATAATTTATATAAACAATTTTTCAGTAAAATATTACTTGAGTTCTAAAATATCAATCACATGCTAGTAAATTATAATATAAACATAATAGCTTATAATAATAATTTTAAAATATATTTTTTTTTATAAAAAGGATTCATAAATATCTATATTATACTTATATACTAATCATGTCATTATAGTCATTGTATTAATAAAATCCATATATTATACCATACACCATGAAATAAAATCTTTAATAAAAATATCAAAATTTCACACTAAGCTAATTTTTCCTTTATAAATGAAAATTTATGTTCATTTTATCTAATTAAAATTCTAAAATTTATATACTTATATGTATAATGAAAATAAAAAATATAACGATAAATTACTATTATTAAAAAATGGAATTTTTAAACAATAATTGTTATTATTTTAATTATTTCATATCAATTTATAATTAAAATAACATGAATATAATATTTGATTTATAATAAAATTTTAAATGAATTTAATTTATTACTTTAGAAAATATAAATAATAAAAAATGTAATGGTTCTAGAAAAATAAATATTACATTTTTATTGAACACACTATAACAAGTATCATTAAATTTAATTTTTTATCTTCTAAAAATATAATTTTACTTATTCACCTATATTGAAATTATTGTTTTATTTTTCTATGTAAATTAAATCATATATTAATAATAATATTATTATTAATATTTTCGAGAAAAAAAATTCACACACACACACATATATTAATTTAAGATCATGTTTTTATTTCATTGGGTGTTATATTATATTAAATTTACTATTTAACTACACATGAGTTAAGTATATCTATTCGATATATGTCCAATGACTATATATGAAACAAAAAAATTATTACTAACAATATTTTCAATAACAATCTTTTAAATGACTATATTTCAACAGCCATATTTCCTTCATATATATAGAACCTCACTAAACATATTCCATTCAAACTTCCAATTTCCAAAGTAATCATTTTATTTTTCACAACATGCTTTAAATTTCGTGGTATACATTCGCATTGTATTTTTTTGTTAAACTATTTGTTATTATTATAGGTGAATATGTCCCATAGTTTTTTCTAGTTTAAAAGATACTACTCATTACAATTTATTTTCCACTAAAATGTTTTACAGTTTTCACATATGGAAACATCCCTGATGTGTAATACATAGATTCATGTTCTTTTTTTATAAAATTTTAATATGAATAAATTATTTTGTTTTTGTAATATAGATCTTTTACAAATTTTTATATAATATGTTTAATACTTTCTTGAATAAATAGAAGAAAAAATATTTTAGAATTATAAACAAAATGTTTATGGAAATGATATTCTCCTAAAAAAATTTAGGTTATTACAAGATCAGTGATTATCATAGAATTTTTTATACAAACTGTGTCTCTAATTTTTATAATTTTCTTTATTAGAAATATATGTAGATACATAAATTTGACATCCACATATTCATCATTCAATATAGACATCAACCATACTATTGTTATTTTTCTTCTTTATTCTATTTTTTTTATTTTCTTCATTTCCCCTTCTTCTGCCAATTATTCAACTCTGAGGGAATATATGTTCATAATAGTAACACACTCAACAATAATTCCTTCACATTCCCATTCAATATAATTTATATGAGAAAACATCCACTTTATCCAATACAATAACTTTTATAGACATCTGATAAATATAGGACTTATCAACACCATTGGATATAAACGAGGGGCTTACTTATTGGATTTGGACAAACCCATATTTCACGTGGTGGTAAAAAAATACAAGAAAATATAATTATATATTTTTATATGAATCATAATGTTACCCATTAAAATTAAACCACCATTAAAAATATATTTTTATAACAAATAACTTTCACTATATAAAAAACCATTCACGTTCACTCACTTGAAAATCTATTCTCTACTTACAATGTTTCAAAATATTTTATAATTTTATAATTAACATCATTAATTATATATATGTCCTGAATACTCATTCTTTGAAAACTATGGAGTGACATGAATCTCCACTACATTAAATTTCACTCTATTTAAAGGACTCTATTATGTTAAACCACTATATAACAATCTTGAAACCCATACCAAGAACAAGTGATGAAATAACAAAAATTATTTTTCAGGATTCGATGCCAATAATAGGACCCATTTTTCTCATCAATACCATAAAAAATATAATGGGAAATTTTGATCAATTTAATTAACTGGGACCATTTATATTAGCAGATTTATAAAATTGGGAAAAATTCATACATTTAAAATTAACAAGACATTAGTTGTAAATTTTAAGCACTTAACCCTTATTTTTTCTTCAAATTTAGATATCATCATCATGATTCTTTTGAAAACCATATAAACCAAACTCATTCAACCACAATATTTATAATTGAGGGAAATTTCAACATACGAAGGTTGAGATCAATTGAAATGTAACGACCCAAAGTTTCATTAATGGAAAATCCCTCTTGATCCAGTTAAATGTCTCTTTATGAAAAATGTTTTTATAAGATGTCAACTTCGTTGGTTTTATGTTATGAATTTTGGTCGTTGTTAATATAGTCATTGAACATTGATAACATGATTAGTATAAATATAGGACTTTAACAAATCCAATTTACTCAGAAAAAAGAAGTGATGGCCTCATCCAGTAGAATTGCCCCATACGAAGCCCATTTGTCAGAGCTCGAAAAAGAGGTGGCATATTTGGGCTTCAACCTTGACCAAGACCATGCTAATCTTCATCATGTCAAGCTTGAACATGACCGTCTATGGGAAAAGTGGAAGTTTATTGAAATTACCACTCGAACGATGTTATCCAAGCCACCCCAAGAGTCTGCCACCATCGCACACCCTACCCTTAGGTCTTATGAAGCTGTTTTAAGGGGTTATGTAACAAATAAGTAGTACTATGTTAATCTACATTATTGTTTTGTATATAATAATGAATATAGTTTCTAGTCATTTTTGATACATTGTAAATAGTTTTTAAAGTACAAACAGTGTTTTTAGTTTTTATTTAACTAACAATTCTATTTTATTAAATTAAGGTAATTTTGAATTAAATAATATTTTAATAAAATATTATTATTATTAAATTAAATTTTATTATATATAAATGATCTTATAATTTAATGAATGCAATTATAATTTTTATTGAGGTTTAAAAGCCATTTCTGTCCAATCCTGTGAATTTTTGATATATGTCGTTTTTTATTTTAAAAGTGAAAATTAACATATTTTGAAAATTATTTAGATAAAATAAATGTTATTTTTGGAATCATGATGTCGAAATTATCCAATGGTGAATTTTTCATAATTTTCTGAGACAGTCAAATTTTTGAGTAAAAATTAAATACCGTTTAAATGACATCATAATGACCCAATAGTGATGTAATAAAATAATATAATCTTTATGTTCGTCCAATATATGTTTTAAAATTAAAATAATGTGATTTTGGGTTTGTTTAACTTACTTTTCAAATCATTAATGGACCCCTCAAGATTTATTCAACACCTTGCCTATTTAAATTAATTTCCATGGGAGTGTGACTCACCTCCACATAAGCACCATAATATTTTAAGAAGTTCGGACTTTGGCATTATAAAATATCTTTTTCCTCTTCTCTTTGCCCAAACACATGGGCAAAAACCATGGGATTTTTTGTGTTTTGGATTAATTTAACATAAGCGGTCCCAAACCTAAATAATAAAGATTTCCCTCACCTTTCCTATATAAACCCACCGAAGATCCCACTTCCTCCTCACTAAAATATTTTTGAGTTCGTCCAACCTCTGCCCTACTCTCTCTAGAATCCTCTCAAGGTGCCCTAAGCTCCCAAGAAGCCTCTCACAAGCCTCTCTCTATCCTTTGGAAGCACACCTCCAAGGGTTTTTTCTTCCTTTCTCATTTTTGTCAATTTTCATTAAGTTGTATTGCCCATTTAATTTAAATTATGAATGTTGGGGTATGGTTTCTGACCTCCCCCATACTTCCCTCTAATTGTTTTAATGATGTATGACCCCTTTCTCTTTCATTAAATGCCTCCCATGTCCACCCATTACTATGCCAAAATTCCGAAAGGAACTTCTCTCACCTCTTTTACATTCAAGCAATACTTTGGTATTATGAATCTAGATTCCATTTCAATTGTTAGGACATGTATCTATATGAACTCCTTACTGTCCATTACATGTAAATATGATGAGGAACCCCTTTCTCTCTCATCATCCTTTTTTATGAATTCTTATGTCACGCTGTTACGCTGCCGAAATCGCACCGATTTTCTAAGCCAATGTCATTGTGTAGTGAATACCATGACCATTTCTCCATCAAGGGTATTCACCTTTATGAACATTTACATATTGATTGTAAAGTTTCATGTGTAAATTCCATATTCCTCTATCTTGGACTAAATGTTTATGTTTTATGAATCCATGTTTTATGATCCATGTGGCACACTTATGCATGAAATGAAATGTTTATGAAGGGTTCACCCTTATAGCGCTCCAATGCATTGGGAAAATTATAGTATCATGATACGTAATGTGCAATGAGTGTTGAATCAGGATAATTCATGTGAAACAGGGGTTTACTCGTGCTTTATGTGCAATGAGGATTTACTCATGCCCCATGTGCAATGGGCTTTGGCTCATGATAATTCCATGTGAAGTGTTGTTGCCAAATTTCCATGTTATGATTATTATGTTTTATCATGCATTTATGTTCAAATTTTTCTTATGATCTATTGATATGCCTATTATCTAACATGTATTTTACTCCTCATGTTATTCCATGTGTAATCCCTTATAGGGCTTTATAGCTCACCTTTTCTTATTCATGTCCTCAGGTTATCCCATGCAATGCTAAGTACGAGGGAATGTAGTGGTCATGTAAATGATGTTTTCAATAAAGATGTTGTATTTAATGTTTTAAGTTTTTATGTAATGGTCCAAATCCCCAAAGACACTAAACCTCTAGATCTTCTTTGTTGTATCAAGTGAAGTTTTATGTAATAAATCATGTTTAAGTTTGTAATAAAAGTAGGGTTGTCATAGTTGGTATCAGAGGATAGGTTTAGTTATTTTTGGGATTAGAAAACCCTAGTAAAGCCTTAGATACAAGACTAAGTATTATAAAAACATCCCTAAGTTTTGGTAAGTACTGAGTAAGTGGTTTATCAAACAAATACATCCCTGTCTGGATATGAGAAGGTAGAGGCGGTTCTGGCACAGATTTATCCTAGGGGTAAAACCTGAAAACACCGCTTTGAGCTAGACTCGAATAGGAACTCATGCATGATAACGGGCCTTGCTGCACTCTTGGTTACGACACTCCCGAGGGATTTGTTTTGATAAATTCACAAGCTTAGTATGAACCCTTATTAATGGAATTAAAAAAATTCCCCTAAGAATATATGTTAGAAAGTAGATCATCAAAAGCCTAGATTGAAGTCTATAGACTCATGAGTTAAGGAAATGAAATTTTATTTATAAGTCATCAACTTTTGTCTTTGGATTACCCTTTATGTGTTAACCCTAACATTCCATTTATTCCAGCCAATGGCCGGTAATAGGAGGACTTGGGCTAACAATCGATGTGAAGATCAGTGTGATGATTGTACTAACGAGATGCCCAATCCAATGGGAGAGGGAATCGCGAACTTTGTTACGCTTCTCTATCAGCTAACTCAGGTTTTGAATAGAAACATGGGTCAAATGGAATGTTCAACCCCCCTAAGAAAGAACAAGTCGCTATCGAGAGCTTCATGTGACAAAGGCCTGCTACTTTTAGTGGATCATTTGATCCCACAATCGCTGAAAAATGGATCAACTCCATTGAAAAGATATTCTCCATCCTCCAATGTTCTTAACAAGAGAAGGTTATCCTAGCAGCTTATCGTATGGAGGGTGAAGCTGATCAATGGTGGTAGTTGATCAAGAATATGAAGCCTGAGGAGGAGGTCGAGGCATTGGAATGGAAGGATTTCTGGAAGATGTTTTTTGATAAATATTTTCCGCGCACCCTCCCGCTTAAGATGAAAAGGGACTTCCTTTCCATCAAGAAAAAAGATTAAGAATCTATTGGAGCATATCAGGAAAACTTTACAAGGCTTGCACGATATGCTTCCGGCTTTGTCGTTACCCCCTAATGCATGTTTGACCACTTCTTTGGTGGGATGAAGCCTAGATTGCAGAAAGCATTAGTGATCTGTGACTTCGACAGCTATGAGGAAATTGTCCGATGTGCCCTCAAGGTCGAAATGGAGATCAGGGAATCACAGGGGTATCATGGGGACAAGAAGCGTAATGTGGACTTCAATGCTGGTGGTTCGATGGATAAATCCAATGGTGCTAAGAAGATCCAGCACCCCACTTGCCAAAAGTGCGGAAAGAAGGACCCTGTAAATTGCCTTAAGGGGACGAGAAAATGCTTCAGGTGTGGAAGAGAAGGGCACCTAGCTGTTAACTCTCGGCAAGAAAGACCCACGGTTGCGACAGAGGAAAGGAACGCTCCGTTCAAACCTCAACGCGTTTTCAATGCTACAAATGCAAAGAACCGGGTAATTTTGAAAATCAGTGCCCTAATCCAAGGGTTTTCAGAGGTGACCAAAAACCTCCAAGGAAGCAAGGAAGAGATTTTTCCATCACTTCTGCCGAAGTGAACCCCAACAACGAAGTGGTGATAGGTACGCTACATATTCATTCAATAATAGAGAATGTACTTTTTGATTCAGGTTCTACGCATTATTTTATATCTCGAAAGTTTAGTAGAACAATCCGAGAACCACCACAAATCAGGGAAGTAATGATTTCGGTGAGTACGGAAAATGGGGCAATCATTGCATCCCATGAATATAAGTCCTCCCTTGTTATAATCCGTGGATTAAATTTCCCGGCGAACGTCATCATACTCCCGCTGGTGGAATTTTATGCAATTCTAGGCATCGATTGTATTTCCTTATATAGAGCCAATATAAATTGTCAGGAGAGGGAAATTACACTCAATATGGAGAATCGTCCCCATATTCTTTACAAGTGTCATGAGGAAGATGAATCTCTTTTACCTCCATCATCTCAAGCATGGATATTACTGTCTTATGAGCATGCATATCTGGCTCAGATGATTGAGTCCAAGGAAGAAACCATCCATGAAGAAATGCCTATTGTGATGGAATTCGCTGACGTGTTTCCCGAGGAACTGACCGGTCTTCCTCCTAGAAGAGATGTTGAGTTCTAAATTGAACTTATACCTAGGGCGCTAGAAATATACAAGACTCCATATAGAATGGATGTTGTTGAGATTGAAGAGATGAAGAAAAAACTACAGCAGAATCTGGATAAAGGGTTTATACGTCCAAGTGCTTCACCATGGGGTGCAGCAGTCCTCTTCGTCAAGAAGAAGGATGGGTCAATGCGGCTCTGCATCGATTATCATGAACTTAACAAAATCACGATGAAGAACAAGTATCCTCTCCCATGAATCGATGACTTGATTGATCAGCTGCGTGGAGCACAATACTTTTACAACATGGACTTTCAGTCGGGATATTATCAAGTAAGGGTGAAGAAGGAAGATGTCCCCAAGACTGCTTTTCGTACAAGATACGGGCACTATGAATTCATATTAATGCCTTTTAGACTCACCAATGCTCTAGAAATATTCATGGACATAATTAATAGAGTCTTTAGAGATTACCGAGACAAATTTTTGGTAGTCTTTATAGATGACATTCTAATATACACCAAAACCAAGGAGGATCAAGAGGAGCATTTAAGAACTGTACTGGAGACTTTGCGCAAGGAGAAGCTCTATGAAAATACAACAATAGTGTGTTCTGGTTGAAGGAAGTCTCATTATTGGGCCATATCATCACAAGCAATGGGATATCTGTGGATCCCTCCAAAACAGATGCAATTGAGGGATGGCCGAGGCCAACATTGGTAACATATATCCGTAGCTTCTTGGGGTTAGCTGTATATTATTGATGATTTGTGAGAAATTTCTCATGATTGTCCAACTCTCTTACCAAGCTAAATCGGAAGGGAGTAAGGTTTTCTTGGAGTGATGAATGCGAAGAATGCTTCAAGGAGTTGAAAAGGAGGCTTATCATAGCGCTCGTGCTCACTTTACCCACAAGTGGTGAACTTTTTGTGGTATTCAGTGATGCTTAAATGAAGGGCTTAGGATCTGTGCTAATGCAGAATGATAAATTTATATCTAATGCCTCAAGACAGTTGAAAATCCAAGAGCGAAACTATCCAACACATGATCTGGAGTTGGCGGCTCTGATCTTTGCCTTGAATATCTGGCGGCATTATCTCTATGTAGAGAAATGTGAGATATATACTGACCACCAGAGTCTTAAATATATATTCACGTAGAAAGAGCTTAATATGCGCCAGAGAAGATGGATAGAGCTCATCAAGAATTATGACTGTTTAATACATTACCACCCTGGGAAAGCAAACAAGGTGGCAGATGCCCTATGTAGAAAGGATCCAGCAATTCTATTAATGATGAGAATTGAGAAGGATACAATGTTCTTAGACTTGATGATGATGGACATTGGAATCATAGAGAAGGGAACATCATCAATCCTTTCACAAATGATTTCTCAACCATCTCTTTTGGAAAGGTTAAAGGATGCTCAAAAGGATGATCTGGGAATTCAGGAAAAAGTGGAAGCTATCAAAAATGGGAAATCCTCAGAGTTTAATGTTAATGAAGAAGGAATTGTGTGGTTTGGGAAAAGACTATGTGTTCCATCAAGTCCGGAGCTGAAGAAGGATCTTTTTGATGATGCACATAGTTCAAATTTCTCTATTCACCCAGGGAGCACAAAAATGTATCGAGATATCCGAGAAAACATTTGGTGGGATAATATGAAGAAGGAGATCGCTGAATATACATCAAAGTTCCTGGTGTGTCAGCAAGTGAAGGCAGAGAGGTATAAGTCTAAGGGGATGATGCAACCATTTCCCATACTATAATGGAAATGGGAGAGCATCACCATAGGCTTTGTCACCGAACTTCCAAGGACATATAAAGGCAATAATGTAATCTAGGTTATTGTGGATCGTCTTACAAAGACTGCACACTTCATTTCTATTCGGGAGGATTTCTCATTGGATCAACTGGCACAAATATATATCAGGGAAGTGGTAGGGTTGCATGGAGTACCACTATCTATTGTGTCTGACCGAGATACAAGATTCACCTCTATGTTTCAGAAGAGTCTTCAACATGCTCTGAATACTGAAATGAACTTCAGTACGACCTATCATCCTCAAACTAATGGCTAATATGTGCGAACTATCCAAACACTTGAGGATATGTTGAGAGCGTGATCAATGGACTTTAAAGGAGGATGGGATCAACATCTTCCTTTGGTTGAGTTCTCTTATAATAACAGTTTACACTCGAGCATCCAAATGTCACCATATGAAGCTCTATATGGGAAAAGGTGAAGAACACCTGCTTGTTGGGATGAGGTTAGTGAACGTAAGCTGCTTGGACCAGAAATGGTCGAGGAAATGTTGGAGAAGGTGAAAACCATTCAGCAGCATATCAAGGCAGCCCAAAGTTGAAAGAAGAGTTATGAAGATAATCATCAATGAGACCATGAGTTTAAAGTTGGAGACATGGTTTTTCTATGCATATCTCCATGGAAGAAGGTCATGAGGTTTGTAATGAAATGGAATTTAAGTCTAAGGTACATCGGCACCTTCGAGATTCTTCATTGTGTCGGGGTTGTGGCCTATCGACTAGAACTTCCACCTACTATGGCCAAAGTACATGATGTCTTTCATGTATCCCTCTTAATAAAGTACATACCAGATCCTTCACATGTACTCTCTTCTGAGTTGGTACAATTGGAAGAAGATCTTACTTTTGAGGAGCAACCAGGGAAGATCTTAGATCATAGAGAAAAAGTTATGCGAAATAAGAAAATTCCCCTCATCAAGGTGTTTTAGAGAAACCACATGTTTGAAGAAGGAACTTGGGAATCGGAGGATATGATGAAGCTGAGTTACCCACATCTGTTTTAGTGTGGGAAAAGGAAAATTTCGAGGGCGAAATTTCATAAGGGGGGAATATTGTAACGACCCAAAGATTCATTAATGGAAAATACCTCTTGATCCAGTTAAATGTCTCTTTATGAAAAATGTTTTTATAAGATATCATCTTCTTTGGTTTAATGTTAATAATTTTTACCATTGTTAATATAGCCATTGAACAGTGATCAGATGATTAGTATAAATATAGGACTTTAAAAAATCCAATTTACTCAGACAAAAGAAGCGATGGCCTCATCCAGTAGAATTGCCCCATACGAAGCCCATTTTTCAGAGCTCGGAAAAGAGTTGGAGTCTTTTTGCTTCACCCTTGACCAATCCCATGCTGAGATTCATCATATCAAGCTCGAACGTGACTGTCTACGGGAAAAGTGGAAGTTGATTGAAATTACCACTCGAGCGATGTTATCTGAGCCACCCTAAGAGTCTGTCACCATCGCACACCTTACCCTTAGGTCTTATGCACCTATTTTAAGGGGTTAGATAACAAATAAGTACTACAATGTTCATCTACATTATTTTTTTGAATATAATAATGAATCTAATTTCTAGTCATTTTTGATACATTGTAATTAGATTTTAAAGTACCAATAGTGTTATTAGTTATTATTTAACTAAGAATTCTATTTTATTAAATTAAACGATTTTTGAATTAAATAATATTTTAATAAAATATTATTATTATTAAATTAATTTTTATTAAATATAAATGATCATATAATTTTATGAATTCAATTATAAATTTTTATTAAGGTTTGAAATCCATTTCTGTCCAAACCTGTGAATTTTCGATAAAAGTTGGTTTTTATTTTAAAAGTAAAAATTAACATATTTAGAAAATTATTTAGATAAAATAAATGTTATATTTGGAATCAGGATGTCGAAATTATCCAATGGTTAATTTTTCATAATTTTCTTAGATAGTCAAATTTTTGAGTAAAAATTAAATATCGTTTAAATGACATTATAATGAACCAATAGTGATGTAATAAAATACTATAATCTTTATTTTCGGCCAATATATGTTTTAACATTAAAATAATGTGATTTTGGGTTTGTTTAAATTACTTTTCAAAGCATTAATGGACCCCTCAATACTTATTCAAGACCCTTCCTTTTTAAATTATTTTCCATGGGAGTGTCACTCACCTCCAAATAAGAACCCTAATATTTTAAGAAGTTCAGACTTTGGCCTTATAAAATATTGTATTCCTGTTCCCTTTTCCAAAAACTATGGGAAAAAATCATGGGATGGTTTGTGGTTTGGATTAATTTAATATAAGTGGTCCCAAACAAAAATAATAAAGAATTCCCTCACATTTCCTATATAAACCTACCCAAGATCCCACTTCCTCCTCACTCAAATCCTTTGGAGTTCATCCAACCACTTCCCTACTCTTTCTAGAATCCTCCCAGGGTTCCCTAAGCTCCCAATAATCCTCTCACAATCCTCTCTCTAGCCTTTGGAAGCACACCTCCAAGTAAGGGTATTTCTTCCTTTCCCATTTTTGTCAATTTTTATTAAGTTGTATTGCCCATTTAATTTCAATTATGAATGTTGGTGTATGGTTTCACACCTCCCTCATATTTCCCTATTATTGTTTGAATGATGGGAGACCCCATTCTCGCTCATTAACTGCCTCTCATGTACACTCGTTACAATGCCAAAATTCCGAAAGGAACTTCTCTCACCTCTTTTACATTCAAGAAAAACTTTGGTATTATGGATCTAAATTCCATTTAAATTGTTGGGACATGTATCTATATGACCTACTTATTTTCCATTACATGTAAATATGACGAGGAACCCCTTTCTCTCTCATCAAACTTTTTATGAATTATTATGTCACGCCGTTATGCTGCCGAAATCGCACCGATTTTCTAAGCCAATGTCATTGTGTAGTGAATACCATGCCCATTTCTCCATCAAGGGTATTCACCTTTATGCACGTTTACATATTGATTTTAAAGTTTCATGTATTAATTCCATATTACTTTATCATGGAATGAATTATTATGTTTTATGAATCCATGTTTTATGATCCATGTGGCACAGTTATGCATGAAATGAAATGTTTATGAAGGGTGTGCCCTTATAACGCTCCAATGCATTGGGTAAAGTATTGTATCATGATACGTCATGTGAAATAAGTGTTGACTCCTTCTAATTCAAGTGCAATGAGGATTTACTCGTTATTTATGTGAAATTAGGATTTACTCTTTCTCCATGTGCAATGGGCTTTGGCTCATTCTAATTCCATGTTAAGTGTTGTTGCCACATTTCCCTGTTATGATTATCATGCTTTATCATGCCTTTATGTTCATGTTTTTCTTATTCTCTATTGATATTCCTATTGTCTAACATGTTTTGTACTACTCATTTTATTCCATGTGTAATCTCTTACTGGTATTTATAGCTCACCCTTTTCTTATGCATGTCCTCAGGTTATCCCATGCAATGCTAAGTATGAGGGAATGTAGTGGTCATGTAAAGGAAGTTTTCAAAAAAGATGTTGTATTTCATGTTTTCAATTTTTATGCAATGGTCCTAATCCCCAAAGTCACTAAACCTCTCAATATTCTTTTATGTATCAAGTGATGTTTTATGTAATAAATCATGTTTATGTTTGTAATAAAAGAAGGGTTTTCATATAAAAACTGATGGAAAATGTAAGAAGTAGAAAATTAATGTCATTACTGAGCATAAGAAGAGAATGATGGTATGCTTTGAGATTAAAGTTCATGAGTATAAACAAAGAATATTATAACCCATATATATATTGATGATAAAACATTAAAATATTTCATAGGGCGATAGAAAGATAAATTTTCATATGAATAAATAATCAGGGAAAATTTTATACACATATTTATAATATAAAACATCATAAACCCATATAAATTGTAGATATTCCATATTGGTATCTCGTAACATAATCTTAGAGAACCCTTATAGAACCTTTGAATATCCCTTCAAAACCCTTAAAAAATTAAATATTCATATATCCAACTTCTAATATAAAATTATAGATAACATAATCATTATGGAGTTCATTGGAGTGATATATGGGTACTCCCATAATATAAGAAATAACAGGCTCACCTGCTGCTATCCGAGCAAACCCATATTATATAATAATAATGAACCAGAACATGAATATTGTATATTGATATTTAATCATAAATATAATATAACTAAAAATTATTCTTTTATAACATGATCAACCATGGTAAAATAAATGGGTTTATTTTTAATCTATTTTGAAAATGATTAACGGGAGGAAAATAATAAGCTTCCATAACAATTTCTTTGAAATATTATTAACCAATGGAAATGAAATGTATTCGATAAAAATATCTTGGAAACATGGTTATCCAATGGAAAATAGTAATGTTCCATAACAATATCATTGAATTGTGTTTAACCCAAGTAGAAGAAATGGGTTCTATAACAATCTCAATAAACATTACTGGCCCATGTAAATGGAACGAGTTCCATAAAAATATCATTGAAACAATATTAATCCATACAAAAAATTATGTGAATGATATATTTAAAAAATATTCCCATTGGAGATTAAGTTTTAATAAGGTATGTTTATTTTGATGAATGTGAATACCATTAAGATACCATGAAAAACATTTTTATTGGAATAACCATTTCACATTTAAAATCAGTTTTTAGCTCATAAATCATTTTTAGAATATTTTTGATGGAATTAAACTATGAAATTTTTATGATGAATCCTTAAAAAACAATTTAGATAAATTACTATGTAAAATATAAATATTTATTTAAATTTATTAAAAAACATTGAAATCATTTTTAGAAAACATGGTTTTGGAGGAAAAAGTGTTTTCGTCCAATAAGTATATTTTTTATAAAATACATTCTTTTGTACTATTGAGTACATAAATTGGGTAAAATAAATAGAAAACATGTATTCAGAATATATAACCTGATAATGATAAAATTAATGATAATTCTTGAGATGTAGATAATAATATTTCAACATTGGAGACTTAATCACAATCAATCTTGAATAATGATGAGATTGTAACATAAAACTCCTACCACTTTGGAATCATTGAAACATAAGACCCATGAAATGTTACAAATAAATGAAATTAAAATAACATGAGATAAAATAAATTCATGATATTATGTTTAAATTTTATAATACAGACACCGCCAAAAAAGGATAGGTGTATAACACATCATGCCTCTCAAAGAAGGAAAATAGAGACAAAAATACATTACTACTTTGTAAATTTGAAACTGTAAACCCAAGGGATGATATATAATAACATGGATATTTAAATTAGGATACAATTTATATATAGTAATCCTAAAATAAATCCATGGGATGTATATACACCACATAAAAAAACATGTGTTGAATATTAAATTTATCTCAGAGTAATAAATGCTAGATGAGAAAACCATTACGTTGAATCTCAATGGTAATGTGTGTCTATATTAATGTATAATAAACGTATTTAACTTATATAATTTCAGGAAATTTTTTATAGTATAATTTTAAATTAATTTAACTTATTAAAATATTATATTCTGTTACATAATCTGTTAATTTTATGATCTATTTTTTGACCATATTCACCTTCTAGGTAAAAAATGACATTGGTTGGACGATTAGGGTCAAAGAGGTCAATATATAAAAATTTCCACAATTATTATAATGAAATAATTAAAATATATATATATAAATAAAAACTTTTAAATCCAAAATTTAATATGGTTATGATAAATGGACTAACGTTACAATCATGGAGACAGTTGGTCGTACATACACATGAGTGACATTTCTATTTTCAATGATTAATATAAAAACAAGTTATGTAAAAATTTATCTTTTAATATTGATAATTACATAATTTATACAATAATATTTTTTATATAAATATTCATATATAATTCTAGTGTTGTGGTGGTGAAAAAAGGAATCACATCGCTTTGAGGAGGTGGTAGTCCACACATCCAAGAACGATGTTACCATTTTTTAGTGAGTGAAAATGTATAAAATGATATATTATATTTAAAGAATGATAAATATGTCATGAATATCATAATTATTTCATTTATATAACATATATTAATTATTTATCCCATTAAATCTTCCATGTTAAACATTGGTGATAAATGAATGGCACCACCTCACAAGTCATTTGTCCACCGTACACACAAGGAATGATATCATATCACTAAATAAATGTAATATTAAAGGTTAAAAATGATATAATTAATATATATGAAATATTATGCTGTAAATATCATATATAAACATTACATCCATTAGAATACCCAACAGTTAGAGATTATAATGAAAATAATGAATCACGTCATTTGGTGAGGTGATAGCCCGATTTACCCATGAATGATTATTTCATAACCAATTTTATTTATGTGTCTTTGTTTTTAGTTAATACCTATTATAAGGCCCCATCCATAATCCTTACTTATTCTTGAGTTACTTTAAGAATACACGTTGAGGATTTTTTCAGGTTTTGAGTTTTATAGAATTAGATCATAAAACATGCATTACATTCCACATTTAGACAAAGTGGTTACATAAAAGACAGTATTCATTTTTCACATCAACGGAAACATATTTAAAATAAAACATGGATTCCTTCTTGACACTTCCTTGACATTATCATCATATCATGTACCCTTCTCTTGACCTGTGAAAAACATTTCAAAAACTTGGGATGAGCATAAAAAGCTCAGTAAGGGATATACAAATATGGAAAGGAAACATGAGTACATATATACATAAGAGTGAAATCATACTTTACCCATAAAACATAAGCACTTTAACATACCTCATCAAATCATGAATTAATCAGAGAAATCATTAGACATAAAGGTAACTTGAGGCATTCATAACATTCTTACGTAAGGAGTAACCCTCTTGGTTACGTTTGGAATTCCCATCATAGTATATTACCTAAATATCTTCGGATAAACCTTAATGTTTAACCCCTTTGCATTACCCAATGCATTAGAGAGCTATATCGGGCTCACTCGCCCTTAGTATATCACGGAACCACCAGTCTTCATAATAATGCCCAAGAACCATAACATAATCGTATCACATAAAACATTCATAAAGGAAACATAACATTTCCACATTTCAATCGCAAGATATAAATACAAAACATTGATATAATAAAATCATTATGAAAACCATTTTAAATACCAAAATAAAAGAAAAGTAAAACATGGTATTTATTTTTCTTTTTTTTAATGGTATGGCTTGTAGAGGAAGCCGAAACTCAAAAAAATTTCACGGCGTCTGAGAAGTCGTTGTCACCACATACATACCACAAAAACATTCCCTTTTGTCGTTTAGTAAAATGATTCATATAAAAATATTATTTTTGTATAAACGTAAAAGTCAAAGTGGTTTATACACCGTATAAAAGAAAGTTGTGTATAAAACATAATATGCCTCAATGAAAGGAGATTGAGACGAAGTCCCGTACCCCAGGTCCGACTTGACTCGATCGTTCTTTAACGTCATGAATAATAAACTTGAGTTAATTTATACTTGCTTAAGAACCTTTTTCAAGTTCATTATTCATTTTATATCTCTTATTTCAATGACATGAACACTATGTAATTATTTATGTTAATAACGGTCGTTTTAATGATCATTGGTACTTGAGTCAAAAATATGCTCTTTATAATTACAAGTTGTTCATGTATCCATTATATTCATAGTTATACTCATGATGTATATATAATATATATCATATATACCCAGTATATACATGAATTTATAATATTACATACTCATTTAGAGGTAAGAAATGAAATGCACCGTTCATGGAGACGGTAAGCCGTACGTACGCATAAACGCTAATTTCCTTTCTATTTCTTACTTAATGGAGTGAAATCATAATGATATAAAGGTATATAATAATTCCATTATAATATCATATATAATATCATTAAATTTATCCTTTATACATACCACATATGGTATTAACGAATCAAATCCCTTTGAGGAGGCGGTAGTCCGCACTTCCTAAAATGAAGATATCGCGTTTACCCATAATGGAAACCATAAAGGTATGCCAAAAATGAAAAATACAGAAGCTTAAGTAAAACATAAAAATATTATATATCATATATAAATATAGTTACATCTTAATGGCCACCTTTGAAGGTGTTATATCAGTGTTGAACAATCATCGTTTCGTGAGGCAGAAATTCGCCATCCACAGACACAGTATGTTCTTTAACCATTAGATGTTGGTGTGTGTAAGTGTAGCTCGAATGATTCTTAAAACAACATCCTATTATATTTAAGATATTTGAGTTGTTACAAAATAAATGAATAAAAAGACTTTAGGGGGTTGGAGAAGAAAAATAAAACATAAGAACACAAGAGAAGACACTACCTTTAAAATGGGTAACTCTTTTTTATTTGAGCTCAAAGGATTCCTTGCGAAGACTTCTGCCCAAAGTGAGGCTTCAAGGAGTAATATAGGGATGTTTAGAGATAAAATGGGCAGGGTTTGGCCGAGAAAAAGGCTTGAGAGGTGTTGGTAAGGTGGTAGAGGTGGGGGTCTTTTATAAGAGGAAAGGAGGGGCACTCCTGGAAAGTTATAAAAGGTTACTTTATTTTCAAATGAGTTTCAGATTTTAAAGGTCCCAAATTGATGTGTTTCGAGGATAAGGTGATAAGGGTTAAAAATTATACTCATCCAATAGGTCTTTGAAAAGTGTAAGTTATGGTTTTAACATTTTGTTTTCATTTAATTTAAATCCCTTATTAATGAGGTAATCGATGCATCATCATGATGTCATAAATAATTTAATTTATTTAATTTCTAAAAATTATAAAAAAAATACTATGTTGTAGGAAATATTTTTATATTTCCAATGACCATTTATAGTCCAATATATAATTTATGTAGACAAACTTAAAAATTTTTTACTCAGGTTATACACTCTTTGTTATATTTAACTTTCTTTAAAAATAAAAAAAAGTCACTTCCACACAAAGGTGATTCCATGGGGTCACCATGTTTGGTACAAGGCATACCATGGTTGGACATGAGACAACTAGTAGCATTAGGACACATGTTGGTGTAATTATTTTTTTTATGATATTATTTTATTATCCTTAACTACCCGATTACTCATTAATCAAGATAATTAATGATAATTACCGTCGTTACTATTCATAATGTCCAAAAACAAAAGAGTCTTAATTACATAATTTGTACCTTATAATTCCAAATATGGAATCAATTTTACCAAATTCCAAACATATAAATTGCAATAATTAATTTAAAAATAATTCATGTTGTCAAAACAAATAGAGGGTTTTTTTTAAACAATTTCTATGAAAAGTTTGGCTCTTTTTTATGCCCAATTCCAAAGTGAAATTCATCCCAGTGACCACCATAAGATTACATGGTAAAAATATAATCTATTTACACTTTAAACCCAATTAAAAAGATTATCTAACCATATAATTAAATTAGATGAAAAAGAAGTTTTGATGTAAAATGCAGTATTTTTCACTATTCATTAAAAAAATGAACATTGTCATAAAAATACAAAACAATTATCCAATGTAAATTTAAATGTCCCAATCATAAATAATAAGTTTATTTTGAAAAATATATCTTATTAAATTGTCAAATGTTTGAATTAAAAAAATGGTTTGCCATCAAAAGACAGTAAAACAATGTTTAAAAAATATTAGTATATTCCATGCTTAAGATTGTATTTATTCTCATTTTAAGCCTCTAAAACACTATCTAATTCTTAAATAGACATAGATAATAATATCTATTATTCATTACATACTTGGGATGTTAAATACTTCCCCCCCTTTAAGAAATTTGTGTCCCCACAATTTATTTACTTATCGAATAAGTGGGGTTATTTATCCTTCATTGCATTTTCAGATTCCCATATTGCCTCTTCAATCATGTGGTTTTTCCATAAAACCTTTACCTAATGAATCACCTTATTCCGTAACACTTGCTCCCTTTGGTCAAAAATCTGAACCGGTTGTTCCTCATAAGATAGATTCTCTTCCAACTGAACTACCTATGGACTCAAAACATGAGATGGATCTGGAATGTACTTCCTTAACATCAAAACATGAAAAACATTGTGTACCTGAGAAAAACTCGGAGGTAAATCCACTCGGTATGCAACTGATCCAACTCTCTCCAGAATTTCATATGGTGCAAGGAACCTTGGACTCAGCTTTCCTTTTTTACCAAATCGCATCACACTCCTCCATCATGAAACTTTGAGAAAAACATGATCACCTACCTCGAAAGATAGATCCTTCCTCCGGTTATCCTCATAAATCATCTGCATGCTTTGAGCTGTTCTCATGTGTTCCTCAATCAAATGAACATTTTCTGCCATCTCTTCTACCAATTCTGGTCCCATCAACTTCCTTTCACCCACTTCATCCCAGAAAGCTGGAGTTCAACACCATTTCCCATATAATGCCTCAAATGGTGCCATCTGTATACTGTAATGAAAACTGTTATTATATGAAAACTCAACCAAAGAAAGATTTTGGTCCCAACATCCCTGATAATCCATCGAACAAGCACGTAGCATATCTTACAAAGTCTTAATTGTTCATTCTAACTGCTCATCTGATTGAGGATGAAAAGATGTACTATAATTTAATTCAGAACCCAACGACTTCTGAAGGCGTTTCCAAAAGTTAGAAGTGCACCTTGTATTACGGTCAGATACAATGGAGAGAGGAACTCCATGTAACCTGAATATCTCTTTAAGATACAAACGGTAAAGTTGATCTAAGGAAAAAGTATCTCTTATAGCAAGGAAATGAGCAGATTTAGTTATGCGATCAACAATAACCCAGATTGCATTATTTCCTCGAGATGTCTTCAGTAATACCACAACAAAGTCCATGGATATATTTTACCATTTCCACTCTGGTACTGGTAAAGGCTGAAGCATCCCTTTCGGTAACTGCCACCCTTTTTTAACCTGTTGACAAGTCAAACACATTACAATAAAATCACCAATATCTATTTTCATTCCATCCCACCAGTAACACTCCCGAAGATCTCTATACATCTTAGTACTGCCAGGATGGAATTAAAACGAAGAAGTATGAGCTGCAAATAACAAATATCTCTTCAACTGTGAATCACATGGCACACACAATCTCTTACCAAATCTCAAAACAAAATCATTATCAATATTAAATTCAGGTAACTTACCCTTCTGAACTAGCTCTAACTTTTTCTGCAACTCGATGTCTTGCTTCTGTCCTTGCTTAATTCTGTCTGATAGAGAAGATTTCACTGATACCTGAAACAAAACAGAAGGACATCCTTCACCAACAACATCTATTCCAAATTTCATTAAATCCTAAACCAAAGGATCACGTTCCAAATGCAACATTTATAATGAAGCATTACTTTTTTGACTCAAAGAATCAGCCACTTTATTTGCTTTTCCTGGATGGTAATGAATTGTACAATCATAATCCTTGATTAATTCTATCCATCTCCTCTGTCTCATGTTCAATTCATTCTGAGTGAATATATACATTAAAATTTTGTGATCGGTATATATTTCAGAGTTTACTCCATACAAATGATACCTCCAAATTTTTAAAGCGAAAACAACAACATCTAATTCCAAATCATGTGTAGGGTAATTTACCTCATGAGTTTTCAACTGTCGTGAAGCATATGCAATTACCTGATCATTCTACATTAAGACACAACCAAGTCCTTTCAATGAAGAATCACTGTAGATAACAAACTCACCATTCCTGGAAGGTAGTGCCAAAACTGTAGCATTCACCAATCTTCTTTTTAGTTCCTGAAAACAATCATCACATTCTTTTGTCCAAATAAACTTAACACCCTTCCGAGTTAGCTTAGTAATTGGACTAGATAACCGTGAAAAAGTTTCGACAAACCTTCGGTAGTAACCTTCCAAACCAAGGAATATACGAATCTCAGTTACATTTGTGGGTCTTGGCCATTCTTCCACAACCTTTGTTTTTGCAGGATCAACAGTTATCCCATCTTTAGAAACAATTTGACCAAGGAAAGAAATTTTTTGCAACCAAAACTCACACTTGCTGAATTTACCATACAGTTTTTTTTCTTTTAAGGTTTGAAAAATAACCCTTAAATGTATTTCATGCTCTTCTTTACTTTTAGAATACACCAAAATGTCATCAATGAAAACAACCACAAACATATCCAAGAACTCATGGAAAATTCTATTAATAATGTCCGTGAATACACCTGGTGCATTGGTAATCCAAAAAGGAATTACTAAAAATTCATAATGGCCATATCTTGTATGAAAGGCGGTCTTCGGAATAACTGCTTCCTTTAACTTAAACTGATGGTACCCCGATCTCAGGTCAATCTTTGAAAAATACTGAGTTCCTTGGAGTTGATCAAAGAAATCATCGATATGAGTCAAAGGATACTTGTTCTTAGCAGTGATATTATTCAAGGCTCTATAATCAATGAAAAGTCTCATAGAACCATATTTTTTTAATAAATAAAACAGAAGCACCCCATGGTGAGGTGCTAGGTCGAATGAAACCTTTCTCTAATAAAAATATTGCAATTTCTCCTTCAACTCTAAAAGTTAAATTTTTACCAATCGATACGGGGGTTTTGAAATTGGCTTAGCATCAGGAACTAAGTCAACAGTAAATTCAACTTCCCGATCTGGTATTATTCCAGGAAAATCATCAGGAAAAACATCAGGATATTCATTTTCCACTGGCACATCATTAATCTGAACAGTTCCTTTTTTTCAACGATATGTGGAATGTAACATTCATTTCAATCTTTTACAATTTTCTTGGCCTCTTGATACGTTATCAACAGTAAGGGTTCATTCTTGTACACAAACTGATAGTATTTCTGAAAAGAAACATATTTAGCTCTACAGTCAATCTTAGCATGGTAAATAGAGAGCCAATCTATACCCAGGATAACATCAAACTCTACTAGAGGTAAAACAATAAGGTTTTCAAGTAGGTTCTTTCCACAGATAAGGATATGAAGATTATTATAAATTCTTTTTGCCTCAGAATTTCCCCTAGGTGTTTTTACTAATAGTTCAGGATACATTTCTTGAGATGGTATTCCCATTTTAATAGAAAACATTTCAGAGATTAAAGAATGTGTAGACCCCAAATCAAACAACACAATGGATAATCTGAAAAAAAAACAAAGTACCTGATTCAACTTCATTTGATGGCCCAACATCTACTGAAGTAGTTTCAAAGGATTTCACCACCCCTTTCTGCTTGTAGTATAACTGCTTCCCATCACTCAATCTCTTTGTCGGACACTCATTTTCATAGTAACCCATCTCATTGCACTTAAAACATTTCACTAACTGTAAATCAAATTTGGACTTACCATCACCTTGATCTTTTCAGTGCAATCACAAGCTTTATGTCCCATCTTACCACATCGATAGCAATTTACAGAATTCATAAGACATTCCCCAGCATGCCTTTTACCACATTTATCACAAACTGGAAACTTAGTTTTCTTACTGTCAGACCTTTTTGAAGAATTCTTTCCTTTCTCCTACCACCTCGGTCTCTTCTTCTGCTGGTTGTTATAGAACACTTGATCATCAGAAAACTCCATTTCCACATTCTCAGCACATCGAACAAGCTTTTCATAACATTTGAACTCACAAGAAGCCAATGACCTTCGATATTTTGGATTTAATCCTGAGTAAAAACGATTGATTTTACTATCAAGGTCTCAGATAAAGGTTGGAGCATACCTTTCCAATTTTGTGAACCTCTCTTCATAGTCAGCCACTGAGTCTTCCTCTTTCCTCAATTCCAGGAATTGTTTTTCCATCCCAAGTCTAATATCCTTTGGAAAATACTTCTCAAGAAACATACCTTTGAATTAATCCCAGTTGAGAGCATCAATCTCATCAGCGTCCCTGATATTTTTAACCATCGACCACCACTGATCTGCTTCACCCTCCAAACGGTAAATAGAAAGACTAACCTTTTGATTGTCTGAACACCCCATGACATCGAAAATCTTCTCCAGTACTTTATTCCACCCTTCATCTAGCACAGGGTCAGATGAACCTCTGAATGATGGGGGATGTTGCCTCATGAAATGTTCCACAACTGACATGTTCCTCTGCGGTTGATCTGGCTAATCTCGTGCATGGATACCACCACCATTTATCGCTTTAGTCAACTGCGCCATTATTGCAACAAACTGTTCAGTTCCAATTCCGACCATCTCAGGATGCTGATTCGGAAGGTTATTTCCTTCTGTATTCCTTCCTAGCACTGATTCCCTATTTCCTCTGCGGAAAACCATTCTGAACAAACATGTCTTAGATGAAGCAACATGGTAATCTTCAAATTCAATATCATTTCAATTTGACCATAAAAAAATATTTTTGGATAATCATTTAATAGAATTCTAACTCCTAATGTTATCTAAACCGACCTCTGATAACAACTATAAGGCCCCAGCCTTAAACATTACTTATTCTTGAGTTACGTCAAGAATACACGTTGAGGATATTTTCAGGTTTAGTGTTTTAGAGAATTAGATCATAAAACATGCATTACATTCCACATTTAAACAAATTGGTTACATAAAAGATAGTATTAATTTTTCCCATCAACGGAAACATATTTAAAATAAAACATGGATGCACTCTTGACACTTCCTTGACATTATCATCATATCATGTACCTTTCCCTTGACCTATGAAAAACATTTCAAAAACATGGTATGACCATAAAAATCTCAGTAAGGGATATAAAAATATGGAAAGGAAACATGAGTACATATATACATCAGAGTGAAATCATACCTTACCCATAAAACACAAGCACTTTAACATACCTCATCAAATCATCAATAAATCATTGAAATCATAAGACATAAAGGTAACTTGAGGCATTCATAAAATTCTTACGTAGGGAGTAACCCTCTTTGTTACGTTTGGAATACCAATCACAGTATATTCCTTAAACCTCTTCAGAGAAAACTTAACATTTAACCCCTTCGCGTTACCAAATGCATTAGAGAGCTATATCGGGCTCACCCGCCCTTAGTTTATCACGTAACCACCCGTCTTTATAATATTTCCGAAGAACCATAACATAATCATATCACATGAAACATGAATAAAGGAAATATAACATTTCAACATTTCAATCACAAGATATCAATACATCACATTGATATAATAAAAACATTATGAAAATCATTTTAAATACCAAAATAAAAGAAAAGTCAAACATGGTATTTATTTTTCTTTTTTTTAAAAAGGTATGGCTTGTAGAGGAAGCCAAAACTCAAATAATGGTCACGACGGCTGAGAAGTCGTTGTCGCCACATACGTACGACAAAAACATTACATTTTGTCATTTAGTAAAATGCTTCGTATAAAAAGATTTCTTTTGAATAAACGTAAAAGTCAAAGGGGTTTATACACCCTATAAAAGAACATTGTGTATAAAACATAATATGCCTCAATGAATGGAGATTGAGACGAAGTCCTATACCTCGTGTCCGACATAACTCGATCGTTCTTTAACGTCCTGATTAATAAACATGAGTTAATTTATACTTGCTTAAGAACCTATTTCAAGTTCATTATTCCTTTTATATCTCTTATTTCCATGTCATGAACCCTATGAAATTATTTAAGTTAATAACGGTCGTTTTAACGATCATAGGTACTTGAGTCAAAAATATGCTTTTTATAATTACAATTTGTTCATGTATCCATTATATCCATAGTTATACTCATGATTTATATATCATATATATCATATATACCTAGTATATACATGCATTTACAATATTACATAATCATTTAGAGGTAAGAAATGAAATGCACCATTCATGGAGACGGTAAGCCGTACGTACGCATGACTGCTACATTGATTTCTATTTCTTACTTAATGAAGTGAAATCATAATGGTATAAAGTTATATAATAATTCTAGTATAATATCATATATAATATCATTAAATTTATCCTTTATACATACCACATATGGTATTAATGAATCAATTCCCTTTGATGGGGCGGTAGTCCGCAATTCCTAAAATGAAGATATCACGTTTACCCATAATGGAAACCATAAAGGTATGCCATAAATGAAAAATAAAGAAGATTAAGTAAAAAAATAAACATATTATATATCATATATAAATATACTGACATCTTAATGGCCACCATTGAAGGTGTTATATGAGTATTGAACAATCATCGTTTCATGAGGCAGAAATTCACCATCCACAGAAATAGTATGTTCTTTAAACATTAGATGTAGGTTTGTGTAAGTTTAGCTCAAATGATTCTTAAACAAATATCATGGTATATTTAATATACTTTAGTTGTTACAAAATAAATTAATAAAAAGAGTTTAGGGGGTTGGAGAAGCAAAATAAAACATATGAACACAAGAGAGGACACTACCTTTAAAACGTGTAACTCTTTTTGATTTGAGCTCAAATGATTACTTGGGAAGACTTCTGCCCAAAGTGAGACTTCAAGGAGTAAGAGAGGGATGTTGAGAGACAAAATGGCTAGGTTTTGGCTGATCCAATGGCTTGAGAGGTGTGGGTAAGGTGGTAGAGTTGGGGGCCTTTTATAAGAGGAGAGGAGGGGCACTCTTGGAATGTTATAAAAGGTTACTTTATTTTAAAATGAGTTTCGGATTTTAAAGGTCCCACATTGATGTGTTTCAAGGATAAGGTGATAAGGGTTTGAAATATACACATCCAATAGGTCTTTTACAAGTGTAAGTTATAGTTTTAACATTATCTTTTAATTTTATTTAAATCCTTTATTAATGAGGTAATCGATGCATCATCATGATGTCATAAATAATTTGATTTATTTAATGTCTAAAAATTATAAAACAAAATACTAAGATGTAGGAAATCTTTTTAGCTTTCCAATTACTATTTATTGTCCAATATATAATTTATTTAGGAAAACTTAAAAATGTTTTACTCAGGTTATACACTCTTTGTTATATTTAACTTTCTTTAAAAATAAAAATATAAACAGTCACTTTCACACAAAGGTGTTTCCATGGGGTCCCCACATTTGGCACAAGGAATATCATGGTCAGCCATGAGACAAACAATAGCATTAGGACACATGTTGGTGTCATTTGTTTTATTATGATATTATTTTATTATCCTTAACTACCCGATTACTCATTAATCAAGATAATTAAAGATAATTACCGTCATTACTATTCATAATGTCCAAAAACAAAAGAGTCTTAATTACATAATTTGGAAATTTTATTCCAAATATGGAATCCATTTTACCAAATTCCAAACATATAAATTGAAATAATTAATCTAAAAATAATTCTCGTTGTCAAAACAAATAGCAGGTTTTTTTGAAACAATTTCTATTAAAAGTTTGGCACTTTTTTATGCCCAATTCCAAAGTGAAATTCATCCCAATGACCACCATTGGATTAAATAATAAAAATTAATTCTATTTACACATTAAAACAAATTAAAAATATAATCTAAACATATATTTAAATAAGATGAAAAATCTTTTTTGATGTAAAATGCAGTATTTTTCACTATTCATTAAAAAAATGAACATTGTCATAAAAATACAAAAAATTTATCCAATGTAAATTTCAATGTCTCAATGATAAATAATAAGTTTATTTTGAAAAATAGAGCTTATAAAATTTTCAAATTTTTTATTAAAAAAAATGGGTTTCCATCAAAAGGCAGTGAAACAATCTTTTAAAAATATTAGTATATTCTATGCTTAAGATTGGATTTATTCTCATTTTCAGACTCTAAAACACTATCTAATTCATAAATATACATATATAAAAATAACTATTATTCATTACATACTTGGGATGTTACACCTATAACATAAAAAAACTCAGTATATAGAAGATAATAATTTTATTTTATTATCATGGAATAATAATAATTGAAGGAGGAGGAGAAAGATATAAAAATAGCATCCTCTATGAAGAACATCATCTCTTCTCTGAGTAATGTCCTTCGGCTTGCACTATATCTTTTAGATATTGGTTTTATGTATAAAGAAATATTTTAGGAAAAGGGTGGGAAATTTGATATGTGATCAATGTTGGGTTTGTATGATCCAAATGGATAGAGATGTGTGAAAGAGGGGGGAATGTGAGTACCCTTTTATTGTGGAGGTGAAGTGCAATTCTTGTACATACTATAATTTAATCACTGTCGGGAGGTCTCCCTAACACCATCTGGATCAAAAATAAGAAAATAATTGATTGGAGGGTTTACTTTGTTAATAAGATCCTCCACTTAGAAAATATAATTACATTTATATATTTTTATTCCTTAGAGATTAAATTCACTAAAATTTAATTTTTTTCATGGTAACATGTATCGTTTTATTGTCATTGGTAATTTTTCATTCATGATTAAATTGAAATTATTTTATTAGATGTATTATACCTACCAGTTTTTGAATAATAAATAAAAACCCACATTTTCTGTAAAATTAATTAAAAAAAACACATTTAATACACAAAAACACTATTTTATCCTTACCATGGAAACCATGTTTTTCTTCCATTAAGGGGTAAATATAGTAATTATAAAAGAATGTTTTTTTGATTAATGGAATATAATTTATATTTATTTACACTTATTAATCCCTTGTAAGATGATTGGATATTTAATAATTTTAAATCATTTACAATGTAACATTTATTATAATATAATATAATTTTTAATTAAACAAAATATAATTATGGAATTAAAATATATTATGTTAACCCCAATGTAGTAAGATATAATAGTGTAAGAAAATAAGGTAACTCAAAAATTATTTCAATTTATATCACTTTTAATATTTTAAATATCATTTACTAATTTTAATTATTTACAAAATAATTCTTTTATTGGTGATTCATAGTCATTTATTATAAATTTTTCATCTAATTAAATGGAAAAATTTATAATGATAAATAAATAATAAATGTTTAAAAATAATATTTATAACCAAATGAATGATTTTTCACTATCCTAATGATTTATAGATATTAAAAGAAATGAAGGATCCTTTTTTGTCATTTTCATTACTTAACTTATAATACAGGTCACTTTCATGGAATAATATTCCTAATAACTCGAAAAAATTAGACTAATGAGGTAAGGATATTAATATGTATAGAAAATGTGTGTAACACATGTTTCTAGGTTATTTATCCCCTTATC
This sequence comes from Viscum album, assembly GCA_963277665.1. NCBI lineage: Eukaryota > Viridiplantae > Streptophyta > Magnoliopsida > Santalales > Viscaceae > Viscum > Viscum album. Next base: position 992,248,410 of record OY728146.1, read on the forward strand.
AATTAAGATTTATCTTCCATAAACTTGTTTTTTACATTAGTTATGGTAATTAATTTGGACTGTTTTCTTTAATTATTAATATAGAAGTATTATTTGGAACACATTAGATAATATAAATTATTATGATTCCAAATATGGAAACCTTTATCAAAAATTCCACATATAAAATAGGTGAATTTTAATTTAAAATTATCCCCTCATAAATAGTGAAACTTTTAGTTTTTAAGAAGATTTCTTTTTATGAAAATATGTCTATAAACTAACTAAATAAATAATAAAAATCATTGTTGGAAAAAAATAATATTTAATGTTATATAATATAGAAATTTCATTTAAAATATTCACTATTAGGAACTATTTTAATTAATTAAAAATGAGAAACATAATGAATTTTAATTTTTTTTGAAACCATTGTTTTTTAAACAGAAAAAATATTAAACTGAATACCAATATAATGTTGATTCAAAAGTAATAAATTTTATTAAAAATATCTAAATAATAAATATATTACTTGAAAATATAATGAAAACATAGTGGAACTTTAAAATTAATTAATTTATGGTAATGAAAATGCATTTTACAAAATATTGCATTTCTCACAACACACTGAAAGTAAATATTTTTGGAATGGTATCAAACTTTTTATTAATACACATTTTCATATTCCAATTCCAAAAATTATATTTTTTATAAAATACTTATTCTAAACGTTCCAAACAATTATTAGTATAACTTTTTTTGGAAAATAATAAATAAATAATTTTTGAATAAAACATAATTTTTAAGAATAATATAACTTAATTAAAAATTTATAGATTATTTACTAAAACCTATAAATAATTTATATTGAGTATGGAATTGTTATATATATATGTATACATATATATTTAAAAAAATTGTTAATACTATTGATATCTTCCAATTAAAGGCCTAGTTTATAATGTTAATTTTTTCCATGGGTTGTTTATGGTCATTATTGCATATTGAATATGTTTGTGAACATGATTTTATAGTTTTTTAAATATCATAGTTTCAAATACTCCCCCCATTATTAAATTTCACCCTAAAAATAGATGATTTATCTTAGTAATCAATAGTTTTACATTTGAAAATATATTTGTTATAAACCCACTTCTTAAAAACAATTAATAAATCATACTATTAATAATTGAGAAAGGAGAGTTGAATAGTCATATGGTATTATAAAAAAAATAGGTTTCAAAATAATAGAAATTATGTGGTAATGGATGAGAAAAATTAATTAAATAGATTGATTGAGGTTATTGATAGAAATAAAGTGAAAGATCCATGGAATATTAAGGGTCTCAAATAAAGAAATGTTTTATGATCGAAAAGTCCATCAATTCATCATAATTTATGGTACAAGGATAATAATTATTTTTCAAAATCCTTTCCTGATATCTAAGGAATTATTTCACCATATAAACTAAAAACATTGTGAAATATAATTTTCATGTAGAATTTGACAATTTAAGCAATTTCTACAATAATTTCATCCTTTTCTCCAAATAATGTGTTTAATGGATTATTTATTCATTCCTTATGAAATAAAATATACATTTTAATATGTATATCTAAAAAAGGGATCAACAAGATGTGATGCCAACTTTTAGAAATAAAAAAATAAATATGGTTTGCACAGAGTATGAAAAATCCCCAAACAGATAAACCTTTATATGTTACATTTATCATAAAACGTAAATGTAATGCCTAATGTTGAAACTAAATAATTTAATAAATAACTATACCTAAAATTCATCAAACATTTCTTGAATAACTTCAATACCCAATGATTTTAGGGATTTTATCATACATTATTCCAAGATAATTCATGAATTATTGATAAAATAAAAAACCCTATTTTCCAAATTAAAAATAATATTTACCTATAAATATTTCTTTCTAATAATGACATCATGTAGGATAGTGGTAGGCACAATAACCTTATCATCCTTCGATCATGGCTTCCAGGTCCACCACCTATCCTGATATGATGGGTTTTCACCCAAAATACAGGTCATTATTTTTTATTTAAACATGAAATGTTATCATCCCTAAATAGCAACCCATGTTTATCCAAGGGGTTTAAAATTCATCATCCAAAAGAAAACATTTCTAAAAATGTTATTAACCAAAACAATTTCTACTTAAAACCCTCAAATTATGTGTCTATGAGATTCAAATTTTGATCAACCTTAATATTATATACCTTAGACGGTACCCATAACACTTTAAGTAACATCACATGATAATGTATTAATCTACAAAGTTATATAAACTGTCCATTGATACAAAATATAACATCCTAGAACCTGGAATTTTAGATCTGATGTTAGAAACATAAACATTACATTTTCAGAATTGATGTAGATAACTATGAACCAATATTTTCATCCAAGCCATACAACATCAAAAGGAAAATTTGGATCACCTAAATTCTCAAGGAACTTTTAGTATTAGATTTGTATTGAATTATGAAAAATTACCACATAAACAATTCAAATGGATTGGAATGATTATTTCTCCTACATGGCCCAAATTTTAATTTTCACATTAATACATTGTCCTTATACATATGAAATCCCTTATATACAAAACATATTTAACAAAAATATTTATCACCTGGGGAAAAGGAAACAAAATAAGGGTGAGCTCAAATGTTTAATAATTAATTTTTTAATAATTAATTTTTTTTCATTTGTGAGCATAAGGAGTGCATAAGGGTGTGTTGACATAATCAAAGTGGATGAGTATAACATAATAATATTAAAACAAATCAGTGCATGTATCACCAAACATGACAAAATTAAATAATGTGTTAAAAAATGGAATATTCAAAATAATTAATAAATATGATCCATCTGAAATCAGTCTATGAGAAATGAAACAAGATAAACCCATAGTAAGAATAGATAAATAATTTTGGAATATTAGAACATCACCTCATAGAACCCATAGAGAAGCCTATATTAACCATAAAATAATCCTTTTAAACATTAAAGGGTTTTATATAAATCAAAAAAAAATAGGATAGGTGTATAACATATCAAAATTCTCAATGAAGGAAAATTTAGACAAAAATCATTTACCGCATTAATAACATTGAAACCGTAAACCCCTTAAAATAATGATCCAAAATTATATATGTAAATACACATAAAATAAAAATATAATAATCATAAAACATAGTAATTTTAATAATATAAACCATGAAAAAGAAGTGGTGAATATGGAAAATAAATCACATAAATAAATGTGAGATGAGAAAACAATAATATTGAATTCTACTTGTTACTTGTATCCTTATATTCTATAATAATAAAGTAATTTATTTTATTTATTTTGGTAAGGAAATTTTTAATGTTTATTATAACTTTTATTTCACTTATTAACATTTTATATAAGGATACATAGTCGATTAAGTTTTCATCAAATGTAATGACCATATTTTGATCGTGTGACAAAAATGACTTAAGTGGGTTGAAAATGGTCAAAGATTTCAATATTTTAAAATATACAGAGTAAAAATTACAATGAAAAAGTTATAATAATTATACAAAAATTATACTTTTTAAACCCATCATGAATGATTGTTATGAAAACGAAACAATGTTACGATCATGTTGATGGTAGGTTGTATGTACATATAGGCAACATTTTTATTTTACAATGATCACTATGAAAAGAAGGTAAATAATATTTTATCTTCCATGAATGATAATAAATTCAGAAATATCATATAAATTATTTATATATTATTATATATATCATTATTGTTATGTGGTGGTGATAAAATAAATCACATCACATTGAGGAGGCAGTAGTCTTCACATCCAAAAACGAATTTATCATTTTTTTAGTTTCTATGAAGGACAAAATAAAATGATATATTATATTTACATAATGGTAAGTATGCTTATAATATCATAATTATTCCATGTATTTCACATATATTCTTTATCTTTACATTTATTACATTCCATGTTATATAACAGAGGAAAACGAATTATTACAGTTCGTGAAGAGGGTTTCCTCCATAAAAATGAGTGACATTATAATATCACTTATGAAATTGAATACTTTATTTAATGAATAAATATATATAATTACTATATAAATATCATATATAAAAATTATATACAGCATCTTACCAAACTGTGATAGGTGGTAATAGAGAATCGAATAACATTGTTTAGCTTGTCGGTAGTCTATTGTTCACATGAATGATGATTTCCTAACCTAATTGTTTTTGTAGTGTGTTGATGTAGGTAGTAACCTTAAGATATCAATATATTAATATATTTACGATTACATGGTTATAATATCATAGCATAATAATTACAATTTAAGAAGGATGAGAATTAATTAAATTAAATATGCTCATTGATAAAAATTATGTCTTTTTTGGGTATTCCCCAATGATTTAAAATAAAGTATTAAAAGGTTCTATTTAATTATAGTATAAGGATCCTAGGATGAATATTGGTAAAAAAAAATTTGTGACTTTGGAATTTTTGGGATGAGAAAAATGCCATTGTAGGTGTGAATAAGGTGGTTGATTGGGAGCCCATTTATAGATGAGGAGGAGGGAAATTCTTGTAAATAATAAATAATATTCAAGGTTTCAAGGTTTCTCTTACCTAATTTGGATAAATAATAGAAAAAATTTTAGGGGAGGGACTATTTTATGAGGTTAAAACTCTACCGCACTAAACAAAAATAATTTTTAGAATTTTATTCCTTTTACTTTATGTTTACTCAATTTTTGCCTTTTTCTTTTTACCATAGTGACATGTATCATTTTATTTACATTAGTAATTTATCTATTAATGGTAAAATTAAAATGAGTTTTATTAGATTATATAGAAATACTTATTTTAAATCTTAAATCCATTTTATTAAATAATAACCTGATGTGTGGGGAAATGAATTTTAAGAATATCGATTTTACTATGAGAAATAACATTTTTAACCTTAACCGGGCTACCTATGTTTTTTTAGAATTAGGTTTTAATATAATCATTATAAATAGAAAATTTTCAAATTAATTAAAACTATTTGATATATTTTTACATTTTCAAATCACTTTTAATATTTTAATTTTTAGCAATTTTAAATTATTTAACAATATAAAATTTTTTATGAAAAATCATTAATGTAAATTCTGACATTAATAATTTAATTTGAATTAAAAAACTGAATATAATTATTTATTTCAAATATATTATGTTCAAACAATTTAAAAATTATATTATAATATGAAAAGAACATGGAACTATTTTGTTTTTCAATAACATCACTTTTAATATTTTTTTGTATAATATATTCTGTTTAATTATTTACTAAGTAAATATCATGTTGACATTATTTATGAATTTAATGTATATAATCATCTCAAAATAAATTTAAATAAATTATCCTGATAAAAAATCATCTAACATTTAAAATTATATTTATAACCAATGATTGGATGTTTTTCCTTATCCCAAATCATTATATATATTATCGGAAATTAAGGTTACTTTTTTGTATTTTTTATTACATAACATATTATATAGGTCACTTCCATGGAATAATATTCTCAATAACTCATAACATATATATTAAGGTGTTAGGGGAAAAAATAGTTATATCCATCCAAGATAAAAAATTTATTAATGGAAGAACCAAAAACACCACAAGGAAACCCCCAGATTAAGGAGGTTTAAAATAATGTAAACCAAGGGAATCCCCTCTAATTATGTTCACCGTCTCTAGTTTCAAACTACTAGGGTGAATGAGGCAGTCGTGCCTCACCGGCTGGTCTGCTAAGGAATCCAAGTGATCAACCACTTTTTTCCCTCTCACTGTGAGTTGTAAACATAGATGGAATCCCGAATCAGAGATCTGCATTTCCTTACAAGATATGATATGCACCAAGGAACACCACACTTACCCAGAAGAGAATCATGAAGGATAAGGGAATTTGTCTCGGCTGGGAAGATAACCACCCCATCCTGAATGCACAACATGAGCCCCGTGAGCATAGCCATGGTCTCTTCCATAAGAGGATTTACCATGCCAAAATGAGAAAAGAAGGCCAACCTCACATCCCCAAGAGAGTCCCGAACCACACCCCCTCCATTCATGACACCATCCAGACAAGACCCATCCGTGTTAAATTTGAAACCCAAAGCAGGTGGATTCCAAGACACCAAACTCCCCCACACCTCAGTATTATAAGGAAAAAACCGAAGGCCCCTTTCATTAAGCCTGCCAAATGTTAGAGCATACCTCCATTCATTGTGAAGAGAGATCTAGTCCAGGATCAAGAACCTCATCCATGCAATAATGGATCTTGCTGAAGACCATGTACCCTCAAACCTCACCTGATTCCTGGCTTTCAAAAAACACCAACACCCTACACTCAGAATCCCCGCTCTATCCATGCACTCCTTCACTTGCCCGTTTGGTCCTTGAAACCATTTCCTCAGGAATGAAGAAACATCCCACGGCCGCGGCCTGTTAAAAACAGGGCCTCCGAAGCACCTCCATACCGCTGAAGCCCAATCCCCTTCAAAGAATAAATGGTTCACACTCTCCTCCTTCCTGTTCTTGCTTCAATGTCAAGTTGATGGTAAACTCAACCCATGATTCCTGACATTCTCATCTGTGGCCACCGTATTCCTCCAAAGGATCCATATAAGAAAGTTATATTTTGCAGTTATAAAATGGCACTAAACCACTCCATTCAACTCATCATGAGGACTGTTCTCCGAATCCCACCTTCGAAACTCCTTGGTAGAATAAACTCCATTACCTCGGTTTTTGGGCACGTTCTTAGGTTATTGTACCTATTATTTATTACACTTAACCCCCTATTAAACACTTTTTTTACATCCACCACATTAATATTTTTTATTTATTTTCACTAACAATTGTAGTGAAATACTCAGATAGATTTATTAAATAATATAAATTATGATTATTCCAAATTTATAATACATTTTTCAAATTTCATCTATAACGACCCAACCAAAGAACATTACATAATCAAGAAACTTAGTCGAGAATTTACATTAATTCACACTGAGGATATTTTCTGGTTTATATGTTTAGGGAATTAGGACACAATATATACATACCATTCCACATTAATAGAAAGTGGATACTACTGAACTAGTGTTTATTTATACCAATGTTTGAAGCGTTAAAAATAGATAAGTATTTATGTGAAAAATCATCATAACATTCATAATGAATTCATTATTCCTCTTACCCATCCTTATTTCATATGGAAAACAGTATAAAATCATTTGATGAGGAACTAAAATATCAGTAAGGGATGAAAAAAATAAATTGTTAGTCCAGTGAAAATGTAAAAACTAATAAAAACAATTTCTAGAATAACTCATTAAAATACATTGAAAAAACATGATGTTTCTTTGGGAGATATTAAAAATATCACTCTTACATTATCCCCAAAAAATGGAATTACCTTCTCTTCTATTTCTAACTCTAGAGTATTCAATTCATTAGACTCCTATAATGGGGATCACCCATCAAATCTTGAACTATAAAGAGATAAACCCAACATATCTTGATCTATAATGGAGATCAACCCATCATATATTGAGCTATTTTGTGATCATCACATCATAAATAATTTACATGGAACATATAATGAATAAATCCCTTGAAAACTCATTTGAACCCATAAGAAAAACATATTCATATATCATAATATATTTTCTCCTATAAATAATTTTTAAAATTTAAAAAATGTTCACATTAAAATGTAATAATATTCATTGAACATAACTATGAAAAATTATTAATGATAAAATATATTAATAAAATTTCATCAAATCATATAATTTTGTAATTCTAAATATAATCAAAATAATGATCTTGTTTAGTTTCATAAAAAAATAAATTTATATGGATTTTAAAATAAATTCCATTATTTCGAGGTTGAATTCCAAAAAATAATTTAAAACCTCAGGTATAAATGTTTGAATCAAATTATTAATATATTTTAGAACAAAAAACTTGGTTATAATAACTTACATGATATTCTAATAACATTTTCTACCCATATATTAACTATATTTTGTTATTTTCCTTGATTAAGGTGCATTCTTTTCTTGGCATCAATGTTTAGTTTATTATGGGTCTTTTCAAAAATAAAAAAAAAACTTTTGAGGTGATAATATATATATAAATTTGGTTAATTTATAAAAAATTAATGTTTATTTATGGTTTCCATGATTTTGGTAAAAGGGAAATGGAAAATCATCATTTCTGAAGGTGGTGAATTGATGCACCAATTACAGTGATATCCTTATTTAATAATAAAAGAAGATGATGAGAGATTTTATGATTAATAAACCAAAAAATTACAACATTATAGTATATATTTTATAGTTTTGTTATCATAAAAGATCAGATAAGAGTTGTGGATATGGTATAAGTGATAAAGAAATTTAAAATATGAAAATAAAGAATATAACTCATGAAAAATTCTCCTTCATAGCTTTCATAATGATAATGGATGTGGTATTTTTGTGAGAAAAAAATATTAATAATGTGTTAAGGGATATATAGAATTGTATTAGGTAGAGTTTTTACAAACAATATGGCTTATGGTTGAGAAATATTTGAATTAAGAAGTCCCATTTTATAATTTAGGTGAGGGGTAACTTATGAATTACTCAATTAATTATAATATAATAAATATATTATAGAGTTTAAGACTTCAAAAAAAGTCTATAACTAAAGGTTATTAAATTTTAGATGGAATATTATCATTTTTGTAAATTTTAAAGTATTTTGGTAATTTTAAATAATTTAATAAAATAGATTATTTTTGAAAAATAATTATGTCAACTTAATCCCAATTCAATATTAAGACATTATATACAAACGAAAGTTTCAGAATAGATTTAAAATTTTTATTATAATATAAAATTCCCATATTAATCTAGGTAAAATATGAATTCATCAAAAAATATTAGATTACATTATGTTTTTTATATTTTATATCATTAATTTTATTTATTCATTATTTAAATAATTACAATATAATTATATTGAAAGAAATTATTATAGATATTTATTTTCAAAAAATTAAAAATAAAATTCTCTAAAATTATAAGTTTATTACCATTCCAAATAAAAGTTTCTTCCCATTAAATACTTCTAAAAAAACATGAATTAAAATGTTATAAAAACTAAAGTGTATTGTGTGAACACCTTGACAAACTTTTGACTTAAATATAATAAAAGTTATTAATATTATTCTTGTGGGTTATAAACGACCCAAATTTGTTTGAATACATGATAATGGTTGAAATTTTAATATATAAAAATATTTATTCTAATATAAATAATTTATTAATTTTAATATTCTTAATTAAAAAAATTTTATTTGTTTTTCTTATGCATGGAATAATGGTCCATTAGCATTTGATAAGAATTAATGTTAATTAGTTAATATATAAATACAAAAAATGAATTAATATTAAAATATTAAATAAATCTTGTTTAAAATAAAATTACACATTCGTTAATTTTATACAATTACTAATAAACATTTCAATACAACTTTTTGAATTTTTTATTTTGTATTTTTTAGGCTTGTGAAAGAATTCACCATGAATTTGGATATGATTAATCTAATATAAAACTAAAATTAGAAATTAATAGAAAAAACAACAATAATATATAATAACTCATAAAATATTCTTCAAAATAATTTTTAAAATTCGATTATTATGTATAAAGAACCAAATATATCATTGATAATGCTGCATAAGCATTGTGTTGTCACTGATATTATTTTTTATATTTATCAGGAATGGAATAGAATTTTCATGTTATAAATTATTTATATACAATATTCCGACCATAATTTATGTATTTAATAATTCAATAAATTTAATAATTTTATATCACAACTATGTATTCATGACATTATAAAAAATATCATATATTAATGAAAATTGTATTTCCCGCTACTCACCACACATTTATCGTTTTTTGAAAACACTCAAATATTCATACCTTGATAATTTCAACATGATGATTTAAAAAATGAAATTACATTTTTCATGTTAAAAATATGTAATTTGTAAATTAATTTTTATATAAATTACCTTATAATAAATTATTTATTTTTAGAATTACTATTTAAATAAGAAATTACAATAATAAAATGTTCTATAAAAACAATTGTTGTTAAATTCTCCCCCCATTTCTGAAATTGATTCTATTTAATTTTTATTCACATATTAAATAAAGGGGGACACTTTTTACTTATATGAATTTCATAGTCTCACCTTTCTTCTTCAACCATTTTATTTTTCGAAAAAACCATAACCTCGTGAATAATCTTGTTCCAAAAACTCACTCCCAAAGATAAAAAATGAAAAATAGATTCTATTTACAAGAAATGTTTTATTCTAATAGAGATACTTCTAGATTAAAAAATTGAGATAGATCTAGAACACAATTTCATATCATAGAAGCATGAAAAACATTGTGTGCCTAAGATAAAATCGACGACAAAGCTATTTTTTAGGAAACCGGTCCAACATTCCCAAGAATTTAATAAGTTCCAAAAAACTATGGAAACAAATTCCATTTCGCTCAAAAACACTAATCACATTTATAATGGGTTATTTTAAGGAAAACATGACCACCTACCTCGAAAAAACTTCGTTCCTGCTATTATCATCATAACTTCTCTGCCTACCACTGAGCCGTCCTCATGTTTCGCTGAATAAACTGAACATTTTTCTGCCCCCTCCTCTACTAATTCTAGTCCCATAAAATTTCTTTTTCCAACATCATCCAAATATTCTGGATTTCAACACATCATTAAATATAATTATTCAAAAATTTCCATATGTATACTAGAAGGAAAATTATTATTATATGAAAACCCCAAAAAATAAATATTTTGATCCTCACTTCCTTATTAATCCATTGAACACTCTAATATCATGTCCTCCCATGACTGAATTGATCATTATGACTACCCATTTGATTGAGAATGAAAATTTGGACTAAAATTTAATTATGTTTCAAACAACTTTTAAAGGTATATCGAAAATTTTGATGTGAACCTAAGATAACTCTCTGATATACTAGAGAAAGGAACTCTAATAAACCTAAAAATATCATTATGGTATATTGGATAATGTTAATATAGAAAAATAAGGTTTCTAATATAAATTAAATGATTGTATTTAGTCAAATGATAAAAAATAACCGATATTTCTTTGTTACATCAAGATATCTCTGGTAGTCCCACCACGAAGACCTTGGAAATATTTCTCCATTTCCACTCCGACACTAGAAAATGATAAATAATCCCATTCGTTATCATCTTCTCTTATTTAAACTATTAACATTACAAACTTTTCATAGAAAATTATTCAATATCTATTTTAAATATATCATTCGAGTAAAACTCTCAAAGGCCTCTGAAAAACATTGTGCTTCCTGGATGAACTAAAAAAAACTATGTTCTTCACACAATAATTATTATTTTTAGATAATATTCATATGGAATGAATAGTATATTCCAAAAACTCCAAACAATTATTTATAAACAATAAATTCATTCAAATTTCCATTCATTACCACTTCTTCCTTTCTCTACAACTCGTAGTATTTTATATGATTATTCATATTTCTACCTGATAGAGATGATTAAACTAAAAAATGAAACAAAATAGAGGTATTTAATGCCCCAAAAACAACCAATTATTTTTTTTTCAAATCATTATCCAAGGGGTTATGTTACAAACAAATCATGGTTAATGTAGCATTATTTTTTTGACTCAGAGAATCAGCTACATTATTTTCATTCTACGATGGGAATGATTCATTTAATCAAAATTCATGATTAGTTATAACTATCTTAATAATCTCATGATCAATTTTTCTAAGTTAATATATAAGTAAAACTATTATTGTCAGTTTATATTTCACATTTTACTCCATACAAATGATTCCTCTAAAATTTTAATGAAAAAAATAGCAACTAATTCTAAATATTTTTTTTGTGTAATTTAACTCATGATGTTTCAAGGGACGCGAAGCATAAGAAATTACATGATAATACTTCATTATAAAACAACAAAGATTATTCAATGAATAATTAATGAAGATTAAAAATTCAATACTTATAGAAGGTATGGTCAGAGCTAGATCATTTATCAATCTTGTTTTCAATTTCTGAGAAAAATCATCACATTCTTTTGTCTAGACGAATTTGAGTACTTATTCTATTAAATTATTGAAAGGGATAGATAATGATGAATGGTTTTCATCAAAACTCTAGTTATATCCTACAAAAAAAGAAAAATATTAATCTAATTTATATTTTTGGGTATTGGAAATTCTTCAACATCTTATTTCCAGGATCGACAATTATGCCATATTTTTAAACAATTTGACTAATGGATGAAATTTGTTACAACCATAATTTACACTTGGTAAATTTTCCATTCAATTTCATCACTCTTAACATTTTCAAAACAAACAGTAGATGTATTTAATTTTCCTCATTACATTTAAAATATAACCGAAATTCATCGATAAACAGAACCACAAACTTATCAATCAACTCATAAAATATTCTATTTATAAAGTAAATGAATACAATAGGTAGTTTAGTTAGCCCAAATAGTATAATAAATTGATAATTATTATATCTATATTAGACCACATTCGTCAAATTTCATGAATCCTTTTCCTTCAACTGATTGTTTCCATACCTCAAGTCATCCTTAAAAAAATATTGTGCCTCCTAGGATATTCAAATAAATAATCAATTTGAGGAAAACGATAATTTTTCATAACAGTGATGTTATTCAAGTATCTATAAACAATGAAAAGTTTCGTTAACCCATTATTATTTTTAAAGAAAAATACAAGATCATCCCAGGGTGAAGTGATAGGTTGGATAGTTATTTTATCCAACAATTCCTACAAATTCATTATAAACTCTAAAATATCCATTTGAGCCTTTTGATAAGGGGTTTTAGAAATTGAATTTTTTAACTCAAGATTTAATTGATGAATCCATACCCAAATCATGACAACTAGAACAATTCTTATTCTTGTCATAATAAGAAAAATAGGTTCCAAAAAACTCCATCTCAACTTTTTCATCACAACGAATGCTTTTCTCGTAGCATTTAAACTATTTTAAATCCCATGTACTTAATAAAAATTGATTCAATATAGATTAAAATGAATTAATATTTCTATCAAGGTCTAGAGTAAAATCTATTATATACCAGCACAATATTTAAAAACTGGATTTATGAATATCCATAGAATCATCAAGATTCTACACCAGTTCCAATAATTTTCTCTCCATTCTGAGTCGAAAACTTTTTAAATAATATTTTTCCAGAAAAATACAATTAAAATCATCCCATTTTAGGGTATTGAGATCATATTTTTTCATTCGTATTATTAACCTAAGTCCAATATTGATCAATATAACCTTAAAAACGATAAATGGTAGTATCTCTTTTTTTGTGTTTTGAAAATCCCATGACCTCTAATATATTTTCTTGGTCATTGATCCATCATTCGTCTATTACTCAATCTGTTGTTACATTAAAAGGTGGAGTATTTTCCTCTTGAAATTCTCCACAATGGTTATGTTCTTTCATGGTAGGTCATGTTCCACTCTATCAGGGATACCACCAACCATTATCTCTTGAGTTAACTGAGCCACTATAGTCACAAGCTACTCAGTTCCAATTCCCACAATTCTATACTATGGATTCTGAATGATATCATCCTCCCAGTGTCATATTGAAAAATATTCAATATTTCTTATATGTAAAACCATTTTAAATTGAAATATGTTAGTTGAAGAATCATGGTAATAATTAAATTCCATACCATTTTAAATTAACCATACAGTAAAAAAAATTAATGGTTCCCTATTAACATCATCCAATCCCTTAAGGTTATCTAACCCATCCTTTGAAACAAATTATATGGACCCAGCCTAAAAACATTACATAATCATGAATTTTAGCCAAGGAAAAAATTTATCTCACATTGAGGATATTATTAGGATTAGACATTAGGTAATTAGTACATTATACATACATAACATTTAAAATTCATTAAAATTGGATTCTACTAAAATAGTTTCCATTTATTTATAAATATAAAACATTAAAAATAAAATATGATTTTTTTGAATAATATACATAATATTTATAATGACATACTTCATTATCATTCCCATACTTATTACAAATGAAAAACATTTAACAATCATAAAATGAACACAAAAATCTTAGTAAGGGATATGATGAATGAAATAATTTGTCCAGTGAGAACAAAAAACTATTAAAATACATTTCATAAGAAAAAGTCATTAGCAGGCATAGAAACATAATGATGTTTCCTTAGGACATATTTACCATATACATATTATATTAACCCTTATAAAATGAATAACCTTTCATTCAACTATGAAATTAAGAGTACCCTATGCATTAAAGAGATATAATAGGGCACACCTATCATATATTGACCTATAATGGTCTCAAAAAAACATATCATGATATGTAATGTAGTTAAAATCTTCATATACAGAGCTGGAATGGGATCAACCAAAAATAAAAAATATCTATAGAACATATCATGGATGAAATACTTGATAAGTCACTTATTCCCATAAGTAAAACACATTCAGATATCAAAATAACCTTTCCTCTTAAAAACCATTTATTATATTTTAAAAAATGAATATAATAATGTAATTATATTCTTAAAAAATAACATTGTAAACTTATACAGGAGTTATTATCTTAATAAAATTTCACAAAATCTAAAAAAAAATCATATCTTAAATAATGAATAGAGAAATCTTTTCAAATTTCACAAAAGAGACGTTGAAATGGATTTGAAAAGGAATGCCCCTTACCTTGGGTTTGACATTCTTAAAATGTGTTACAAAATCTTGTATAATTTTTTATTTGTATTATTAATATATTTCTAAACAAGAATAATATTTATAATAACTTATATGATCTTCTTATAACATTTTCACCCATTTATTAACAATATTTTTATATTTCCATTGTTTCGTGTGCGTTCTTTTCAGGATTTACAAAGTCTATTTAATTATGGTCATAATTTTCAAAAATAAAAAATAATCCAAAAGGTACAACATATATATATATATTTAATTACTTTAGAAAAATTAATTCTGAATTTAATCTTTCTATGATTGGGTTTAAGAGAACAAATCATCGTTAACGAAGGGGGTGAATTGGAACACACTGGATGGTTATTTTATTATTTTTGAATAAAATTTGAAGATGGGAGTTTTTATGTTGAATATAACATAAAAAAATAAAAAAATAGTTTATATGTGATACTAGAGTTTTCATGAAACATTGGAAAGGATATGGGGATAAGGTATAAGTGATTAAAAAATTTAAAAGTGAAAAGAATATTTTACTTCTTAAAAAAATCGCCATGAGATCATTTTTATGGATCATGAAATTGGTAACTGTGTTATAAAATAATAATAATAATGTTTCAAGGGATGGAGAAGAGTGAATTTGAGAGAGTTTTTCCAAACAAGAAAGTGTATGTTTATGAAATTTGTTAAGGTAGCATCCCCTTTTCATAATTGAAGAGAGGGGTAACTTACGAATTTCTAAAATTATAAAAATATAATAAATATATTATAGGGTTTAAGACTTCCAAAATGGCCTAGAACTAAATGGTATTACGTTTTAGAAGGAATACTATAATTTTTGGCTTTGATAATGCTTTTTATTTTTATAAATAATTTTAAAATATATTATAGTCATGAAAAATAATTTTGTCTTTTTGAACACTATTCCAAAAAAATAATATATACACATAAAAAAATGTTTTTTTTATTTGAATACATTTATTTATTATATTATTGACTTATAATATCCATATCGAGAATGAATTACATAGCTTAAAAATATCAAATTACGTTTATTATTATAAATTTTTTAATATCATAATTTTTTATTTATTCATTAATTAAATAATTATGACATCCTTATTGTGAAAACCATTAGTGTAGATATCTATTCTCAAAATATTGAGCATAAAATTCCATAACGAATAATATCATATTAGATTTAAAAACACTATTTATTTTCTAGAAATACATTTGGAAAACCATAAATTAAAATTTTATACAAACTAATGTTTATGGTAAACACCATGACTAACATTTGAATAAAATATTATGAAGGTATTAATGTGATTTTTTGGTCCAAAATGTCCCAAATTTGAATAAAAACATGATAATTATTGAAAATTTCATGTAAAACATGATTTATCCAAAATAAGGGTCCTTTATTAATTATTATAATTTTAGTTTAAACCATATTATTTGTTTTCCTTATTCATACACAATCACTGCATCAGCACTGCATAAGCATTAATTTTAATGGAATCCGATATAAAAATAAAATACAAATTACATTAAAAAATAAATAAATGTTATTCAAAATAAAATTATTGATTGATTTATAATGTATAATTACCGATATATAGGTCAACAGAACTTATAAAATTTTTTATTTAGTCTTTTCTTCATTTTCACAAGCATTACACATGCATTTCGATATAATTAATGTAATATCACTATGAATTTTTAAATTAATAGTAAAAAACAATAATAATACATAATAATTAATAAAAAATTCTTGAAAATAATTTTTATTAATCAATTAATATTTATAAATAAACAACTTTAACATTTCCGGTGCTAGGCATGCACTATGTCGGCAAGGATAATAATTTTTATACATGTCATGAATAGAATATAATTTTCATGTTCTAAATTATTTTTATAAAATATTCCACTTATTAATTCATTATATGATTATTCAATAATTTTATAAATTTTATATTGTAATAAAGTCTTCTGGATGTCATAAAAATCTTCGTATTTTAAAACAACATGATTTTTTATAATTCATAAAAATTAATTATTTTTTAGAAAAATCCCCAAAACAAATAAACTGATAATTTAAAAATAATGACTTCATAAATTAAATTACATTTCTAGAATTAATATTCTAAAAGTTAAAAATTTATTTTTTCAATAAATATACTTATAATAACTAAATTATTTTAAGAACTACAATTAAAATCATGTATCAAAACAATGAAATTGTTCTATAAATACCTAGGTTTTCACATAAACTCACATAAGTGGAACAAATTAATTTATAATTAATCTCGCAGAGAAATTGACATAATGAGGTTTAATTAAAAGTATTTTTCTAGATAGGGATGGTTATATATAAAATATATGACTAATAATAATCATTGTAAAAAACTAAATTAATATTTACTAATACATAATATATAAATTTCACTCATATAATTCTTTGTTATGGAATATTTTAATTAATTAAAAATGTGACACATAACTCATTCTAAAATAGTGTTTAGAAAACCCCATTTTTAAACCCAAAACACATTTATACTAAAAACCAAAAGAATTCTCATTAAAAAGTAATTATGTTGATTTAATATAACAAAATAATACTAATGTAACATAATAATATATTAAATACATATTTGGATTTAAAATTACTTAACCTATTCAAAATAAATGACTCGGTACATTGATCAATATTTTCACTGTTCAATGGAAAATATTTTTTTGAAAAATCTGAAAATTTCACAAAAATTAAATTTAGATATTCTAATTCCTTAAAAAATGTAAATTTTATCAAATAAATTATTAATATATTCTAAAAAAATTAATATTTTGATTCATGAAAATTAATGAAAATTATTTTTGAAAAATGAAATCACAATACAAAAAACATATTAATTATTTACTAGATATTAATCAATAATTTATATTGAGAATGAAAAATGTTTATACATATATATTTTCTAAATAATTTAATGCTATTGATATTCTAAAATTTAAATACTATGTTATAATTGTAATATATATCACGAGTCATTTATCTTCATTTTTTCGTGTTGAATAGGCTATCAACCATATTTTTCTTCTTTTGAAATATTAGGTGGTTACATATATTAAATTATTCATTAAAATTTCTAGCAGTGTGACTTTTATTTGCTTGAAATTACTATTTATTTGAATAATAGTTAGAAAATAAAATTCCATTTAATCTTTCTTATAGTGTAACCTCAAGTCCTCCGGGGTTGGATCTCAAAACATTATCAAATTTCAATTCCAATGATGGAGGGAATCTTTTATAGGGTGATTTTTCTATCATAATGTATATTTTGGCATGAAATAAATCTTTCAAAATATAATGGTTTGTCGAGTAGAATTATTCCATTAGAACTATATTTTCTCAATTATTTTGTCTTGTATTCGTATGGAAACATTCAAACTAGCTTGAGCTCAAAAAAGGAAAATTATTCATATAATCTTCAATTTTATTCATTGATCAATTAAATTGTGTCAGTTTATTACCAACAAATACAGTATGTTTCATTCACACTTAAAATCCCCGTTAACAATAACCCCCTTTAAAAAAGTTCAATTTTTAGGGATTTAACATCTTCCACACTAGAAAAAACCACCAACACGTAGTACCCAACAATATTGTTTATCATGTTCAAACAAATATCTTTAGAATGTTCTAAAAAAATATCCAAATTTATATTTTTTTCATCTATATCATTCATAAATTTCAAACAATTAATATTTTTACTATTTACCATAGATCACACTTTTAAATTAACAATAGTTTATCATTCAATCATGTTAATCATACATGTTTATCTGAATGTTTGGAATAAGAACTATGAATAAAAAAATATTTTCATTATAGTAAGTTACATTATCATGCCAAATAAAGCTTAATCCTTCAAATATAATTATATCATATTTTAGAAATGATTCTTATATTATCTTTAAACAATCTATATTAAATAATTATTTGGAGAAAATATAGAACAACTTATGTGTTTCAGAACAAAAAAACTCTAATTCCAATGATTTACCATTCTAAAAACCCACATATGTAAAATAATTTTGTATTTATATTATCTTACTCCAAATATCTAATAAAAAAACAAATCCAAACAAGAATGGTTATGAAATAACAACCCTATATCCTTGACCTGATTAAAGATTAACACCAATAATTGGCATTATTTTTAAAATTGGATCCCTCACTAGTACAATATTGAGAAAATAATCTATTTTATCCTCACATGGAATAAAATATAGCTTCAATATACGTAAAATTAAAAATTAATGATAATTTTGTACATGATATAAATGTTATTTGATCAATATTGATGAATTAGAATTCTTGATAGATTAATAATTCATTTATTAGCACATCCCTTATGTAATAAGAACATCACATCCACATTGATACATTTTAATTGATTCATCATCCAAATAGAGTGGGTTGTCACTTGAGTTTTAGTAATATTATTTTCATCAAAGTAATAATTCTCCAATAAAATATATCATAAAAACCTTTCATTATTAATGAAAAATCAACTAAAAGATGAAATTATATCATTAATATTTCTATCCCAATCCACATATGAATATTTAAAAAGGTAAATAATTCCATTATTATCACATTTTAAAATCATAATTCATTATTCCATTGATCTATATAAGAGTCTTTTTTACAACCATGAGATCTGTTTCTCTAGGAACACATCAAAATTTTGCACAATGTGTGTAATCATACACAATATTATATCATGATGTTTTTTATATAAAACTCTAACTATGTTTTTCAACTCTCTTGAATCAAATTTATTTCCATATTAAACCTTTTATAATCTGTTTTCTAATAATATTGGCATAAAAACATGATTTTGTTTCTCTATTCTAAAATTATTTAAATGTTTATTGGCATAATTATGTTGTGAAATTTGAAGACCCCGAAATTAGATTATTTATCTATGAATTTAAATAAAAATAATCATCTTCGCATCTTAATAATACTAAATTAATATTAATTATTATTTGATGATAATAATTATTTTATCTATATAAGAAGTAACAATTAATAATACATTTTTATCTATATTTATGATGTTTTTTCTCCACAGTACATTTCATGGTATATAACAAATTAAATTTACATTAGAACATGGATGAACATGATCATAGGGAATATTTTCACAAATATATTTATTTTTTATCTTCAACAGACACACATAATATTCTCCTATAATCAATCCATCGGGATTCTAAATGATCATATTCTCTATAATTACTCAATTGATGAAGGTCATCTTGAAATAAATTTGGAAAATATGGATTCCTCTTTGTGAATCAATAACATAAATTATCATAATATTTTGAACCATGTAAAATTTTTATAACGTCACATAATAATCAATTCCTTCAACCTATTTAAACAAATACCCAAAATTCATTCATTATTTCTCATCACCTTTATTCATTCAATCAACTTATTACCAAAAACCCACATATATTTTATAATTTTTATTATTTTATATCCTTCATAACAACCCCAAAGTATTTTTCAATTTTATCTAATCAAAATCCAAATAATTAGTATCAATCCACTATTTATTTTCTAAAAAATCCTTTACATAACTACGACTAAACATATAAGATAATACATTATGTGTATTTTTCCTCATATTTATCTTACCAAGAACCTATTTTCAATGAAATATAACTATAATTAATAAATAAAAAAGTCTTCAAATATTTAAATTTTTTATACTATATTGTTAATAATCACTAGAAATATCTAAAAAAACCAACATAAGAAAATAACTCATTTTAATTCAAATCAGTTTTTAAGTGATCATCAATATTTCCCATAAATTTTATTTCAATATATCTATATATTTAATATGTTTTTTTATTTAAAAAAAATCTAATTTCTATAGATCATTGAAATATAGAGTATTTATAATATTTCATTTTTAATTTTTTATACATTGATATCCTTTTTCATTTTCAAGATAAATAATGTATACATCTTAAACTAAATATTTTAAGAACATTAAAATGTTTTATCTTTAACATCCATTATTAGAAGGAAACATAATACCGCAAAATATTTTTAGATTATGGTCATCATATAATACATATTTTTTGGATTATTATATAAACTTGGTTGAAGAAATCAACAATTTTTAATATAAAAAACTATACAAATTTATTTCCTCTATATTAATTGAAAGGTATCATGATCCCTTAGTATACTACCGGATATTTCCACTAACATCTAGTATTATATTTTAGTACTAAATGTTTGTTATAGTGAATATTTTTTAATAAATTTCATATCAATTTCATGATTTCCAATATATTATTGGAATTTGAAAATTATGTATGATCCAAACTTATCTATCCACAACATCTATAGAGCGATACAATTTTCCTTTTCTATAAATCATTTAAAAAATAAAATCATTATCAAAGCTCATATATTATGATTCATGGACAAAATTCAAGTAATAAGAGTTAAATAATAAAAAATACAAATAAAATATTTATATCCATTGGTATATTTCTTCAATATTGAACCATACAAATCTAAAAGAGGAGCTGTAATGTTTTAAATGATTTAATCTCAAAATTATTTGATGAATTATTTTTAATATTCCATTTTTCATAATATAGATAATTTTCAATTAATTCATCCCCCAATCATAGGTTAATAACTGACATTCATTTAATGGTTATTTTATTACTATTAATTTTTAAATATCTTCCAATTATGCAACAATATTATTTATTTTTTCTCTTTTAGGCCTAATTGATGTGAATTTTTAGTATCCCCATCCAAAATAAAGTTTCCATATGTTCATTGGACTCTCATATATATATATATATATATATATATATATATATATATATATATATATACATCTCTCATTATCTTCATTAAAATTTTATATTGTTTAATAAACACTTTTTTCCATCACCACATTCTGTAAACACATATAATAAATTTTATTTCATCTCTACAACAAATAATGTGTTTTTCAACTTCAAATTGATCATTATATTTAACACTAAAATAGATGATTTTATGATGAGAAATCTAATATTTCATAATATAATCAATACTTCCATTCACATGTAGAAATATTTCAGAATACATGAGTTTCCTATTACATGAGAATATAATGCCATATATTTTATAAAAAAACATTCTTTTTGGGATTCAATGATGAACACTTCTGAACAAAATAGTTCACTTATAATTTTTATTTATAAATTAATGATATCTATGTATTAAAATTGACATTGATTGATTTTGGTAGTATAGTGAAAAAAATCATCATCATAAAAAATTTAATGGACATTCCTCTAATAATCTTCTGAAAATGATTGAAACCTATTTTCAACTTCCACTTGATAGTTTTCAAATTGTTTTAATCACTTATCTCATGATTTAGTGGATCCCCCTCCATCCCAACCTTCAATATTCTATAGGATGATATAAAGATTGGAAGTGAACCCAATAAATTTATACCATAATCCAAAATACTCTATAGTTATATTGAAAATAATAGAATTTGTAGATGCATCTAATCATTCTTCTTTTTTTAACATCAACATTGTATTCCTTTAATAATACAGAATTTTGTTAGTTTCAAAAGGGAGTATTCTTAATTATAGATTTATTTATAAACATTTTGATTTATTAAATTATATATTTTTTATTGATAACTCCCATTGAATTTACAACTTTTAGATAATTATTTTTGGTTTTCAATAAAATTTTCATTCAATACATATGAATTTTTCTATAACATTTCAATCATCTTTTTTTTTTAATTAAATAATTACTTGAATTGATTTATAAATGTTATGCAGTACAATTTTAAATTTATTTAATGTTTTTAGTAATTATTAATGAATAAATTCCAACATTTTGTCGATATGTTTAAGATTCACATATATAAATCCATTCATATACTTTTTTAAAATTAGAAAATTCTTCCGTAATTCAATTTAATTAATAAAAATGGATATTATTTTCATTTAATGTGTCATTATAATAATATAATTGATCTTTTTAATTCCAATTATATTTTTAATATTTTAAATAATTAAATTTCATTACTTAATCTCCCCCATTTTCATGATTTCTATTTATCATTTCTTCATATCTGTAATCATAATAACTCTCATCATTAGAAATGAAATACATATTAAATATTAAAATTAAAAAAGGTTCCATAATATTTTTTGAAGTTATCTACATCATCATCATCCTCATTATTATAATTTTAGACAATATAATATAATAAATTTAGGTTTTTATTAATAGATATTTTATTATATTTTCCATTTAATGAATAATTTGTCTTAATAGTTATCAAAGAATTCATCTTTGAGGAAGTATATATTTTCATTCAAATATTAATAATCATAATATTTATTTATCTATACAAGTTTTTGTATTAAAGTTAATACTATTCCACAATTCAAGAAATTGAGTGGTCAATTCCATTGAAACTTTCTATTGTGTCCGCTAAAACATCCTGAAAAAATGAGATAGATTTTATAAATATCAATTAAATTTTCTATTCTTCATGAAAATCACCTAATTATGTGAAAACATATATTCGAATCTTTTATTTATTTATATATATCATATTTTCTTATAATACCTGGTATACTTCACAGAAACATTCCATTTCCTTAAATAATATTCAATTTAAATGATAATATAATAATAAAATTGAGGTTTACCAAAATATTGAACATCTATATAATTTTTTTTGAATCAAATCATTCACAAAAGTTACATCATATCATATTGGGTATAGTATAACCTTCCAACTTTTCACTAAAACAACTATTGGTTCTCATAACATTATTTAAAAAAGTAAGATGTAATACACTATTTCTCCAAAATTAATTTTATGATATTATTATTTTAGCTTCCCAATCATTACCTTTGATAATATCTCTTACTTATATTTTTAATTTTTTCGATTTGAATTTCATATTTTAATAAATTTACATTTTATAAAATCTATATCTTTGATAATTGATAAGATGTAATATAAATCAAAAATTTCATTATCAACATTATCTATTTTACTAAATTCATCATAGTACTATCAACACTAGGTTCAAAAACATTTGTACCATTCTTCCAAAGTTATATGACGATATAAAAAATGAATTAGAGCATCTAATCCTTATAAATGTCTTAATTCTCTAATGCAAGAGTGGGAATCCTATTTATATAAACTAAATTAATGTAATCGATCAAATTCATAAGAATAAAAAAACCAAAATCATAAAACATATAGGAATCTATTTTCACTGAACTCTAAATAGATTATCATATTTTAATGGAACCTTATTTCTTTAATACCACATTGGAATTATCACATACAAAAATTGAACATTACCAAGGGTTAGAACGAATCAGTGAGTTCACATCCTTTTACATTTTTATTTCAAACAAAAAATGATACATGTTAATATGAAAGAAAAGATCACTATACACAAACCAATATTTCCCCATGGAACAAAAATTGTCAGAATATAAAATTTCTATTGGTTTTACTACTCAGAATGAAAAGATATATCTATGGAATGATCTTATATAAAATTTGATGGAAGATCACATAGACCACTATATGGATTACAAATGACTGAGGATTATCCACAAAGTTGTTGTAGATAATTAATTTCTATAAATGTGTACTATTTTTCCCTAAAATGAATGAAATATATTAATAAATTTTAAAATAATTGAGTCCCTACTAGAAATAAACTTCGGTCATTTAATTTTAATAGTTCACCCTTCTCCTCCTCCTCTTATTCTTCTTTATCTTTTTTTTACTTATCTCCACACTCTCATATAATTTATGATTTCCAAGAGAAAATTAAATCTAATATAATTAATATCCCCATCATTCTATCTTAATTACAAACTCATACATAAGTGAGTATCTTCAACATTAACAAATCCATCACCTTTGTAGGTCGTTGAATCTATCCAAGACTTATAGATATTGTTGAATATTAATAATGGGTTTAAATTTTTTAGCATACCTTAAATAATCACATTGGTCACATTATGAAATAAATTGAATTTCAAATTTCAAAATGAATCATTATTTCAAACAGAAAATTATAGTGTTATCGCTATTATTTATGTAAAACCCACAACATTCAGGGTAAAATAAATATTATCCATCAAACTTATAGAGAAATTCATCATTTATTATAGTATGTTTTTTATTATAATAATATTAAATTCATGATATGTCCCTAATTTTCATGACTTTAATAATAATGTGTGATCCAATGTCCTATGGTGTTACATGTTTCACCACCACATAACTTTAATTTTCCCAACATGAAACTTCTTGTCACATAATGGTGTTTATTTATGGTATTTACATCCATTTTGAACCACCATAATTTTTATCATTTTATTAATTCAATATTGGTAACATTTGGATATCATTATTTATTTATTGGTATGTAGAAGAATTTTTCCTGGTTACATAAAATCATTTTTGTGTTCCTAGGAATATGGGAATCCAATGTTGATGTTATAGTATAAGTAAATTATTTAGGCGCATGATTAATCCAAATAATGTGGCCTTATTTATAATCTATGAGGCTTGGGGAAGATGAGTTTTACTTTTTTGGTGAATGACTTGTCAAACAATGTAGCCAAACTCTGTCTACTCTTGTTTCCCAGAAGGGGGTGAATGGTTTTCCAAAATATGTTGAAGATCCCAGAAATAAGAATTAATTATTTGGATTTATTATTTCTAAGACATTATTTTTATTTAATTTTCCTCTTTATTGATTAGTGGAATAATATATTGAATATGGACTCTCCTATTATAGATTTTAAGGTTTTATTACATCCTGATTTTTTATTTCATTGCATCTATGGGTGTGAGATATAGTGTTTGGGTTGTATTTTTCTATTCCACATCATTCCTCTTTTTTATTATAGACCATATATTCTCTCCATCAAAATAAAATTATATAAGCACTATAGATACTATATCTAATGTTTTCATATTATTATAATTGTGTTTTTATAGACCTAATAATGTACTATGCTTCATTATCATGGTCTTAATTAGTCAAATTTCATTGTGTGGGAACTATTTTTGTAATTTATTTCTCCCTTCTATATTGATATAGAATTGATGAGTTATATATTATTATTTTAGAGTTCTTGGTTTAGGGTTATTCCGTATATTTGATATCCCTCATACTATTATTTCTTATACATCCTATAAGAGTGTTACAATTGCATGTCTTTTATGGTTGGTTGTTTAATGAATTATATTTATCTAATGAAATTTTCTTTCATGATCTTTAAAATTGGTTTCTAATTGGTAGGAATATATATTTTTTTATCACTAAAATGTATTTTGAAATATTTTTAAAGAAATGAGTTGTGAAACATTATTGTTTTGGTAAGAAATTATGAATATTTATTTTTTACTAAATATTGTTATAAAAATGGCATAATATTTTTTAATGTTTTCCCAATGAGGAACATACTATTGAATTTTTTATAGGGTATAACAAAAATTGATCAATGATGGAATAATTATAAGTAATCATTGATAAAATCCTCCCCCTAACAATACCCTTTTAGGGTATTACGTGCACCAGGTTTGATATTTTTTGTTAAAGTTCCATTGATGGCAGAGAAACATTATCCACATGAACTATTCTACAATGGTAATATAAAAAAATGGTGGCCTACAAATAAATTTAAACTGTATGAAGATTTTATGTATCTTGGAATTAATGTTAATTTAATGAAAATATTACCATCCTTATCTATGAATTGTGAGCTTTTATTATTTATCAAATTTCATATAAAACTAGGTTTGTAGGCATTATAATCTATGAAAATTGGGGATTATAAATATTTCATATTGGATTATGTAAAATGGTATCTCATACCTCATATTATTTACATGATAATGTTTTTATTATTTTATAAATTATACTAAGGAAACACTTGGTGGGATCCTACATGGATTTTTCTCCCACCCTTTGTACACCGTTTAATGTTTGTAGATCTTTTATAATTTGATGAATGTAAAGTAAATGTTCTTATGTTTTCTGGCATGCTATATCATTTTTTGGTTAATGGATCATAAAGGTTACAAAATGTAATATATAGTTGTAATATTCTCATCTTGGCTAATTTTATTTGGTTTGGTTATTTTTGGACACCTAATTAACATTCTTTTTCCAATCTTCCATTATGGCCTTGTTGGAATTTTTTTTTATTCATGGTAAAATGAGAAGTTTATCTTAAAAAATCATTCATAAAGGTATTATTCATTTATAAAAACTTTTTAATGGCCAAAGGTTTTTAGGAATTACCTTTATGCCATGTCAGGACTAACTATGTTTATGAATATTTGGAAATTCCAATTTGTTTCGTGACCATCCTCATTTAAATTTTTATATGTGAGACACTTGAATGTCATAGTTTATGATATATTGAATAAAAGTAGAGATAATTTTTAAAACAATGAGTATTAAAATTAATGTGGTTTCATTTCATGATATAATAGTAGAAAATAATTTTTATATTCATACTCCAATCATAGTGAGAATTAATATTTTTGCTGTTATTTTTGTATCTCTTACTAGTTATTATTAAAAAAATACCATTCTATAGGTAATTTTGTTTTCTATAGTAGAATAAATATATTTTATTCCATCATCTCATTTCCACACTCCACCACATTCACTAAAACATTTATTCCAGCTTCACCTGACATAAATCTACAAGGTTTATTCAATCTTGATTGTGAATAATTTATTGAAAAGTTTTGTCAATATAAAAAAAATACAAAACATTTCAAATAAATAACTCAATAACTTCATTTAAAATAAACCCCCTATGATGAACACTTCAATGATTCATGTTCCGTCATCCTCAATATTAGCACAATCAACAAAAAAATTGGTATTAACTATCCCTATCATTTCAATCTCAACAACCGACATTATTTTTCACCAATAATTATATATATATTTTTATAGAAATTAAGTAAATTTTAATTTGTTTAATAATTTTTTTTATAAATTTCAAATTTAATTTTTAAATATAACGGTGTTAAAAAATTATTTATACCCATGAACTATATATTTCAATCTTCCATTAAAATTCCACTTTTCCATGAAAATTCCAATTGAACGCACTAAAATAATTTCTGAAATATAATTAAAAATACTACTTCCATTATTTAAAATATAATTTAAATTATTTAAAAAATTATTAATTTTAAATATATAATTAAACACACTAATGGGGTCCAATCCCAAAGGGATTATTAGTTTAGTAGTTTTGGAGAAGAAGATATATAAACGATACCAATTTTACATTGTGAATAAAAAATAAAACAAAATACATAATAAAATAAAATGAACTACCACTATGTAAATAATTTAAAGATTTATTCTTCATATCCTAGGAAAACGAATGAAAATAATTTTAATCTCAAATTATTGGTAAGGGATAAATACCACCTAAGTAATAAAATTATAATAAACATAGAATGGTAGATAACTGATCCCACATGCCTTTCAAATAAAATTTCTATCATTTAAGAAAAGGCATAATCATTATTGAAAGGTAATGAAGTCAAAAAAAATCTATTTACTTAATAAACTATGAATTAAATGAATATAGATATAATATCATAGAAAAATTCTCATTGATAATAAAAATAAGTAAATTATTAACATATTAAATTCCTCAATAATGGATATCATGATATCGAGAATAATGATACCTCTATAGTAAAGTTATTTAACGAGATAGTTTAAAACTATTGGGTAGAAACCCATCTAATTTAACCGAATGATTTGACTCATGATTCCTCTGGATGCATCAAGGGTCTTTCTATAATAATGCACCACCTATTATTGCATATCCATATAATTATTCATCTATAAATAAATAGATTTAATTTATGGATGATATTCCTTTTCATCAATTATCTTCCTTTTGTAAGAACAAATATTTTTCAATATTTACTTATTAAATCAAATAACACTCAAAGTAAAAACCATATGTAATAATGGAATATATTTTATGAAATATTTATATTCATAATAATATACTATGGATAATATTTAAATAAAACATTAACCATCTTGAATAAATATGTATTTAGTTTCAATACATAGAAGAGGAATTATATAAACCATTTAAAAGTAAATAGGTGTGTATTAATATAAATAGGTAAATAAATCGGACACTACGATGAAATTGGTTACAATTAGGATAAATATGATGTGAGAATTAATAAAAAAATTTATTATGTGTATCAAAGTTAATCAATAAAAAACAAGTGGATATGTAATATAAGATAATAAAGAGTTATTACTCACATATTCTTATAATATAAAAGGAATAAATGAAACAATGTAATATAATGACAAGAAATTGAGTTATCAAACTATTAATCACTACGTAACATTGATGTTAAATCTCCATGGATAAAATAAATCATATTTGAACTCAAAATACATGGAATTAAAAATTAATCATTATTTTACATGTAAAAGGTATCGTATATAAACCCTACAAAATAAATTATGTGCATTACATTACAATCTCCCCTAATAAAAATAAATTGAGAAATAGGCCCTTACCTTGACTCTGACTTGTCAGGTACTATCACTATCAACAAAAAAATTAATTTAGTTGATTACTTTCATAAGAAAAAAATAAATTTTTATTATTACTTTTATTTCATTTGTTAACATATTATATACAATTACTTATTCAATTATGTTTACATCTCATTTTTTATATTTTATTTATATGTATAAATGAATGTTGTTGGTCTAATATTCATCTAAGAGGAAATTATTTCAAAAGTTATAGATTAATAATCATGAAATAATTATTATATTCATACATAAATTATAATAAATACCATTCATTAATGATGGTTTTTACAAGTGATGTATGTTACGATCATAGATATGGTAGGTCGTACATACTCATAAGTAACAAATCCGTTTTCGAAATATGATTATATAAAAGAGGTAAGAAATATTTTATCATTATAAAATTATAATAATATAACAAATGAAATTTTAGTTCTTTAAATAATCTTTTATATATCATCCATGTTGTTTGGAAATGAAAATATAGTAACATCGCTTCGTATAGGTGGTAGTCCGCACATACACAATCAACATTATGATCATTTAGTTTGTGGAAATGGAAGATTTAAAATGACATATTATATGTTAAGAATATTAAACATGTAATTATTATCATTATTATTTCATTTATATCACATGTATTAATTAAATATATACTTATTACCTTCCACGAAAAGTGTTTGTGAAAATTAAATCACATCTCTTTGTGACATATTAGTGTGTCGTACAGGAGAGCGACATTATTGTATCCCATACAAAATGTAATTGAAAAAGGTTATATATTATAAAATAAAAAAGAGATATATTATATTATAAATATCATATATTTAATTCATATCCTTCATGATATCCAACAGTTAGATTTTTTATAGAAAACTTTCCATAATGATTCATGAGGTGAAAATCTACAATAAAAACAACTGATATTATCATTTCCCATCTGAGGGAAGTAGAGGTGTATATATTTCATTACCATAAGATAACAAAATCAAATTATATGAGATATAATTTATTTATTATATAGTCAATAAGTGAATTATATTTGTATGAGGGGGAGTATTAAATAAAACATAAGAATAATGTTTGGGATTTTACCTCTTCTAAAACAACATATTTAGTATAATAAAAAGGTATTAAAATATTGTATTTTTGGAAACATTTATTCTCTAAAATAATAGTATGTTTTTTTGGAAATTATTTGGGGTGGTATATAATTCCAAAAATGGGTTTATTTTTTTTGAATATGAGATGAGGAGTGGTACCATTTTGTATGTGAGGTGATTGGTTGACTTGAAATTTTTGAAAAGAAACAGGAGAACACACAATTTTTAGAAGAAAAAGTGTAAATATTGATTATTCTCTAGAAATAGACATTATAAATTAAAAATATGGATAAAAAATATAATTGAAAAATGTTTATCGGTTATTTTAACCCATATATTTTTAATTTAACACCTCGGTAAAACCATTTTGACCATAATTGGGGAAATTAATTTTTATTATATTTTCTATTAATTATGTTATAAAATGAAGCCTAAAACATTATAGAATATATAAAATTATAACTAAAAATATTTAATCCATTTTTAAAAGCTAAATCAACATAAGTTGTAAAATTAAATATAAAAAAATCTCCTATATGTGATTAAAAAATGGGTTTTCTAGGAACAAATTCTCAATATTTGGAAGGTTTATAATCAAAATTTGATATGAGATTGATTTTAATAGACTAAAATTTATTCATTATACTATTAATTGTCAATTTGTTTGTTGAATTTTTTTTAAAATGTAATTTAACACTATATGAAATTTAATTAAAAATTTAGTTTTCATACAAAAACAATATTTTTTTTATTAATTTAAAAATGAAACATTTAAAAAATATATAGAAATTCACCATAAAATTATTTAAATACAATGATTTCCAAAAATAAATTCCATTTTATTAAATAAGTTTTATAAAATAAAAAAATTAATTTTATCGTAAGTACACAAGAAGTTAAATAACCATTTTATTTTAAAACAAAAAATCATTCATTTTTTTCTATAAAATGAATACTATATTATTTATAATAAATATATTTCAATTTAGTTTAATTTTTAAAATTATGAAACATCTAATTTTATGAATTTCTTTAGTATTATTCATACCTTAAATTATTGGTGGATAAGATTTAAAATTCTGTTGACATTACCCTCTAGAAAAACATTATCCTAAAAATTTAATTGACAATACCATATAAAAGGAATTGGGTAGATCATCTTCATAACCAAAAGTGAATCCCATATTAGTTTTTTCATATTTTGAGTACACAAAAGTACCTTTAAGAGGTGAGTTTTCGAAAGCCACAATACTCACTCTCTAGTATGAATAATTCCAGTACATTATTCATAGTAAAATATACCAGGATCTAATTCAATTTAATTATGGGTGATCATAGGAATATGGTCTTCCATGCACATCCTTAAAAATAATATATGAAACATAACATGTACTTTTGGTATTCATCGTGGAGTCTCAAAAGAATAATAAAAAATTCTAATTATTTCAAGGATTTAATAGGGTCTAATGTACATGGGGATGAGTTCACCTTTCATATAGAACCATATAACACCCTTCCATGGAGATACATTCAAGATAAATGATCCATCATATGAAATTCCAAATCCCTCCTCTAATTTTTGGCCTAACACTTTTTACTACTTTGATATTATTTTATATGATCCTTAATAACCATTGAATTTATTGTTTTCTCTTTATATGAACAAATCCTAAATGTTTCTGTTAAAAAAAATCATACCAACAAGTTTTTGTATGAAATCTTTTACAATATAATGCTTCATACAGTGCCATTTGGATACTCTAATAGAATCAATTTTTATACAAATAGTCCACAGATTGTAAATACTAATAAAAAATACCACAAAAGTTAGGTGACCATGACCCAAACTAGTCATCCATTGTCCGAATATTCATATCAAACTATCCACTAGTTTGAGGATGATAAGTGGTTCTCAAATAAAGCTATGTATCACGATCCTTATGAGGAATTTTATAGAATTTCAAAGTAAAACATGGATCTTGATGTGTCATAATTGAAATTAGTTCACCATAAATTCATACAACATCATTAATAGAGAGCCTTTTGAGGCACTGAAGTGGTAAATATTCTATTATATTGAGGAAATGTGAAATTTTTAATGAATATCAATGTAAACATATATTTAATCATTCTTTCATGGAGTCAATGGTAGACCTATAAAAAATTCCATCGTAATGTCATAAAATTTCAATATTCTAATATGACGAGGTTGCATGGATCCTCTATGCGGCTATCTCACAGCTTTCACTTGATAACAATCCAAAAATTTGGACACATAATGAGAAATTTTCCCCTTTATGTTGTCACAGAAAAAAGGTTCCCTCAAATAAATATTCGTCATTACTCTTCCAAGGTGTATTGATAAGTTTTATCTTTTAGTGTTATCCAGAAATTCATTTTTAGACCAGATATTCGTTGAATACAAAATCTCTTACCAAATTTCATGACACCATCATCACAATGTAGGTGTGGTAAATTCCCTTAATTAATATTTTTAATATTCTTGTTATAGCTCCCATCAAAAAATTTATATCTTTTATAATTTTATAATGAATATGGTTTCACAATCATTTTAAAAATGTGGGATTTTTCAGCTTCCATAATAATTTCCAAATCCATATTTTCTTAATATAATAATATATGATTATTCTGATTCATTTTTTGGGTAATAACACCAAGAAATTTCATAATAAAAGAATATGATACATTATTTTCATTCATTGTACTCCATTGTATTGAAAAATAATAACCTTTGTGTATCTCGAGCCTTTAAAAATGACTTATATAGATATGTTTATATGAAAAGATTTTTTTTAGGATTTTGTGATTCATATAATGCTCACGGCTTCCTCCATAGAGAAAATATACTCATATATTCGAAAAATTGATTATAACTGCCAACTCTAGATCATGGGTTGTATATTTCTATTCAAGAGTCAAAAATATTCTTGATGCATATATAATAAATTATCATTTTTAATTGGAGAAAAACTACATTCCTTCTTGGATGAATATCTAAATATCACAATCCTTTCATTTCTAGATGGTAGAGTAAAAATCAGATCACTAACCAATATCTTCTTTATTTCATCAAAAAATTCTTCAAAATCCATTTTCTAAATAAACATATCCCCTTTAATGTCTGTTCAATTAATAGGTTTTTAAATTTGTCCAAATTATTAATGAAACGCTGAAAGATACTTGGAAAACTAGTGAATCTATTTAACATAGTTATATTTATTGATTTAGGATATTATTTGACTACCTTGTCTTCAATGGATCAGCCACGAAACCATCCATAGAGATAATATGGTAAAGAAAAGAAACTATTTTATGAAATAAATCACACTTACTAAATTTCTCATACAACCCTTTTCATCAAAGAGTATCAAGAATAATACAAAATTGATTTACATGGTGCTCATAGAATTCAGAATACAAAAAAATATCAACAATGATTATCATAAAAATGTCACCAAGATATAACCTGAAATCATTTTTCATTATATGCATAAAAACATAGTGAACATTATTTAATCAAAATATTATCATTGTGAACTCATAATGTCAATACCTCATTTAGAAAACACTATTGTTACAATATCATCCTTCATTAATTTGAGTTTATGTTACCCAATACAAGGGTAAATTTGATAAAAATATATTAATAAGTTAATTTTATTGATCAATTCATTACTTTAAAGAAGATGATACTATTTCATTACAATAATGGAATTTATTCCCCTATAATCAATACATAGACTCATTAATCCATCTTTATTCTTAATGAAGAGAACATTGAATGCCAATGTTGAAACACTAGTGAGAATAAATGATATTCCACATAACTTCCATAATTGTTTCATTTACTCAAGTAGATCTATAGTATTCATTCTATAATTAGTATTTGATATTGATCTCACATCAATGAAAAATATGATGAAAAATGTGGCATCAATCTCTAGTGGATTTCTAAGTAATTTCATAGAAAATAAATAAATGATTTTTTAAAAATAAGTACATCCTAATGAAAGATAATACCTTATCCATTCAAATATATTTTTATACTCTTCTCCAATACTCTATTTCAATATATCTACTTGTGTTGGATTAAGATATGACTTAGACGATAAATTCTCTTATCAAAAGAAAAGGAATTATGTATCTTCATCAGAAATCATAATTTACATCTTCTTGAAAATAATATTTTCATTATATTTTGAAATATAGTAGATATAAAGGATTATATCAAATGAAAAAATTATTATAATAATGATGTTATGAAATAATACATGTTTATGTGTAATAATGGGAACATTCTGACAAATATATGTCTTTGTGAGACTTCAATTAAGATTATTTACAAAAAAACATCTTAAAGTAAAATGTAAATGTATATTTTTTTAATAAAAATGGGTATATATAAAAGTAAAATAAGGTATAGAATCAAATAAATAATTAAATAAAATTAAATTTTGATTTAATGTACATGGAACGACATCATTGGGTACTTATACCACAACTATAGTGATAACATAAGCTTAGACATTTCACCTTTTTCATGTTTTGTGGGGTATTACCTTGAAACATGGGGAATTTATTTGGATAGTTATCCATTTCTCTATAGTCAAAAGATCATATAGAATTGTTTTATTTCCACCATTTTCATTCTTTATCATGGTGACCAAAATATCCACACTTATAACAAACTCCTCATCTCATCATGAATATCCCAAGCTAGTTATTTCCATAGTTTCAATAAGGATGAACTCACCATGGTCTCTTATTCTTTTTTTATGAATTCATTTTTAATGATTTTTGGATTGAATTTTAATTTATTTAATTCACTATAATATTCATGATCTATAGAATTACTTACATGCTTTTATAGTGCATAAAACTATTTTATTATTTGATAAAACAAATATAGAGACCAATTCTCTTCAGATACATGTCTGATGCGCTTCACAGAAATAATGAACCATTCACTATATGGTTCATATGTAATCCATATCATACACCAATAATGTTTTAAAGCTACCATCAAACACATTGACACATTCTACACTTTTTCTGTATTATGTTGAGAAATTGTTTTTATTTCACTTTGCTGATCATGAGGGAAATATTTTTCAAGGAATGTACCTTTAAAATATTTTCATTACATGAGTTCAATTTCCACTTCCTATCTAGTATTTTGGATTAATGTCTGCCACTAATCAATATATCATTTGATATATTATAGGAAAAATATAATATTTTACTTCTCACCACATCCTAATTACCTAATTTTTTTAACGGCCTAATTAATTTCTAGGATATCATTGGGCTATTATTCCAACCAAATGATGGGGTATTCTATCAGATGATAAAAACCAACAAAATAGAATCACACAAGGGAATATATTTCTCCATCTAGGGAAGGTTTTGTTTCATAACATGATTAGACATCTCTAATATATAAATAATTTTCATAGTTCCATAACTAAGTGTATTGTCTTCCATTGGAAGTAAATATCTACATTGGTCAGGAATATTGACACCATTATTCCTTCCAATTTCCATTTAAAAATAGTTTAATATATTTGATTAACTAATAACCTAATGAATTTTAAATCATTATTTTTCTTCTAAATATTGTGTAATGCTTAACAGAAAATAAAATTTATGAATTTTTAATATAAATATTTTTACCGTGGGTTCTTCAGGGGAATATTTATGTTTAATTTCATCATAATGGGTTCAAAAGGAAAACTTTTAATATCCAAAATCATTTTCCATGAGTGTGTAAATAAATGTGCATAGTAAGGTCAATTGTTTTTCTCCTGGTGATTACCCGGTCAATCCCATTCTTCTCTTTTTAGAGTAATTACCCATAGGGACCTCTATTCTATAACCAATTCTATTTGTACTATCCAAACATGGATATTTTTATAGGAAATACTACATGATATATTCCTTATGAAATATTTAGGATGCTCTTGTATACACACCCTCAATTGACATAATATATTTATGTTCCCTAATATATATTTTCCTTAACCAATTTAACGATGTTTCTACTATACATCCTCTCATATAAATTTTAATGACCCGAACACTAAAACCGAGAGTCGTTTCCAATTTTCTAATATTAGTGTAGCTAGAGGGGGTTTAATCCCAACAGATCAATCAATATAGTAGTTGGTGAGATTTAGAT
The DNA here is from genome assembly GCA_963277665.1 of Viscum album. NCBI lineage: Eukaryota > Viridiplantae > Streptophyta > Magnoliopsida > Santalales > Viscaceae > Viscum > Viscum album. The sequence goes on from OY728146.1 coordinate 992,285,422, forward strand.
ACATACATGATACCCATTTTACATTTATAATGGATAATGAATCATAATACATAACAAAATCAAATCAATTACATCCTTGAAAACTGATTCAATGATTTCACCTTCATATCATAGGAAAATGAATGAAAATAATGGTGATATTAAATTCTCAGTAAGGTATACATACATTAGATGCTATAAGAAATTACTAAATAATAATCAACATGTTAAGGTATATAACTGAACACACACTCTATTTTAATAATATTACTATCAAGATAATATTTTTATAATCAATATGGAAAGGTAAATAACAAAAAACACACATAATTTAATCAAGAAAATAATAATTAAAATTAAAATTATATAATTTCTTATTGAAAAAATCATGGATAATGAAAATGGATGATTATAAATTGAGAAAATTATAATTATTAGACTTTATGATCTCTAGAATCATTATGCCTCTTCCATCAAGTTCCTTCACATGACATTTGAATCTACTTGGTAAAACTCCATCTTCTATCCGCAACAAATTTGTCTCATGAGACCTATTGATGAATCATGGGGCTACCTATTACCAAGCACCACTCATAATTGCATGTTTTAAGAAATACTTATATACAAAATAATCTATTTTATTCTTGAATATTATAAATTATCAGAAAATATTTTCATTTAGTAAATAACACTTATTTCTCAATATTTACCACGAAATACAATAAAATTCAAAGTAAACACTATTTTTAATAATGGTATTCTCTTTATGAAATAATTAAATAAATGATACAAAGAAAATTAATAAACATGAATTGAAATATTAATCATCATAAATAAATAGGTATTAATGTTAAATATATAAAAGGTTAATTATATATAACACATAAATTTGAGAAGGTTTATATTAAAAAAATAGATCACTTAAATATAAATTGATATTAAATCTATTTTAATGTCTATTTTACTCAATTGAGAATTAATCAATGAATATATTATATTGGTAAAATGTAAATACACATGAAACAAGTGGGAATATAACTTAAGATAATCAATATTTATTATACATATAATCATAAAATATTAAAGGTAAATGAATAAGTAATATAATCCAATAAAAAAAATTAATTATGAAATTCAATAGTAATTGGTAAATTATGTCAAATCACATGGATGAAATAATTCCAATGAAAACATAAGACACCATGAATTATTAAGTAATCATGATATTTCAAGAATATTTGGGTAGTATATACCATATAAATGAAATTATATGCATAACATTATAATATGGGTCAACGAATAATAAATGGAATGGAGATCCTTATAATTTTTCTGACTTATTAGGTATATTATTTATATTCTTGAATAATATACATGTATTAATTTTTCATAAGAACATTTTCATTTTTATTATTAATTTAATATCATTTATTACAATTTTCTAAAAAATTAATCAATTAATTTTTCATTTGTTGTTTCGATGATATATGACTTATGTGTGAAAATTACTTCATAAGGAAAGATATTACTATATGTGGGTATTATTGAAACATATCCAAGATAATAATGATGAAATAAATATCATATTTATACATCGATAATAACTTTAAGACCAATAATGATGTTTTTTGGAGAAATGAACTATGTTATGATGATGGAGAGGGTTGGATGTACGTACATAATGGTAACATTTCCATTTTTCAATAACCATTATGTAATAGTGGTAAGTATTAATTTATCATTATAAAATGATCATAATATTTTAAATATTTTTTTAAAAAAATACTAATATATAACATAAAATTTGTAACACCATCCCTACTCATTGTCTAGAGAAGAGATGGAATTTTTACATGGAATTAGGTGAAATCTCTAAGGAACCAAAGGATTTAAATAAATTGCAATGGATTTAATATCATTGGAGGAACATTTTCTCATTGAAAATAATAAAATCACATCCAAGAATACCATAAAAACTACAATATTGTGAAATATAAATATGTAATAAAAATAAACCTATAAAAAATTAAACAAAACTATATTAGAGTACTAAGTGGAAACCAAGACAAACATCACAATATGAAGAAGAGAACCGAACCCAAAAAACTAAAATACTACAAAGACACAAATATAGAAACTCCCTACATGATCCACGATCTAACACTATAATAAATTCCTATGTATCATTAAAAATCACTGAATAAATTTGATACAATACCATTATATGTTTCCATATAAACTATATCTCCAATGGAACCAAAATTCACCAAAAGGGGGTGAGAATAGAACTGTGTAGGTTTTACCAAGTTAATATCCCTACATATGGAACTAGAAACGAACAAGATAAAAAATTTATATAAATAAATTAATATAAAACCATTAAAACCATTTTAATATTTTACATCAATTCCAATCATTTTCTAAATAAATTATTTCCACATAAAACAGCCAGATAATACCTTTATGAAATTTGAAAAATCAATTTGGAATACACATTTTCATTGATCCACAATTCCAAACAACCGTATATGATTATCTAAGAGATAATTCCATTATAATGAGTTCTCTATCATCTATTGATCATGACATTAGAAGGTAACCATAAACCAGTGACCCATTTTCACACTCACCTTCCAGAGGGTCATTTCAACATAGATGAACACTCTCCCACCCTGTAATCCAAATTTCATGCCAACAAAACTTTTCAATCAATTTATATAAAATAGTTCTTCTATTATGAACCATCTTATCAAAACATTTATATGATTAAAAACCAAAAAATATTTTAGTTTTTCATTTTAAAATCATGAAATAAATCACATTCAATAATAAATAATTACCATTATTTTCCGAACCATCACTAAGGAGGGATTTTATAATGATTTGAAAATCAATTTCAGGAAAAAACTAATTAATTAACTCAATTTGAAATGAATACTTAATTTTATAATAAGATAACTAATTATTGAATCCATATACAGTAGAATATATAGATGAAATGAATAACATGAGGAATTAATTAACAAAATTAGGTTTAAACTCCAAAAACCAACTTTAGATCACATTACATAAATTCAAAACAACAAAATATTATTTTTATTGGAATAAGATATCATTGATCAATCCACAATGGAGTAGATATATGAATCTAATATTCATATGAATTGGATATGTAATAAAAACTACCATGATTAGAGACATGCCATGTAAATTGACCCTCAAGACACCGGGTTTTTTCAATAAATTTCTTTCGAATAAAAGGAAAGAGTCTCCATAGGCTTTGAGATGACATTAAATCGAATTAGTGTCATAATAGAGGAGAAAAAAATAGTTTATTTGTAATTCATGGTGAGATATATAATTTTAGGATATAATTTTTAACCATTCATGGTTATATAATAATTTTAGGAAATACATCTTTTAACCACGTTCCATCCATTTTCTCCAAACACCCATGACACGGTTGGCTTGCACGTTTTGAAAAATTGTGCACCGATAATATTTTCCCTAAATTAAAAAAATTATTGAAACATCTAGGTGGTAAAATAGTTTTTACAAACTGTGTTCCTACCTTTGAATCTATATATAGGCCTTTCATAAATTTGGATTGTTTTCTGGAGGTGATTCACAACTTCTACTAACTGTTACAAAATCTTGAACTTCCAGAAAATCCCCAAAACATTTATAAAGTCCTATAAACCCTCCCAAATATTACCGAAGCACATTATATACTTAGAATAAAAAAATGTGATACATAATTGTAACCAAGGGTGATGAATGCTCCAAAACTTATTCATTAAGGTCCCTAGAATATAGATTTCCACAATTGTCCTAAAAGAGTTCAAGCCACTGTTCGACCATTTGCCTCTCCCTTTCAAATGTTTCATCATGAATCTGACCATATTCCAAAAAACTATGCACTAGATCAATGCATTTCTCATTCATGGATAAATATTTTCCCTTAAAATTATATACTCAAATAGATTCCAATAATGTATTTGACTTTGGGTTAACATGATCCCATCAAATCACATGGTCAAGATCATGAGGATTATTTTTCCACTAAGATATATGAAACACATTTTCCATCAAACGTAACCATGATGGAAAATAAAATTTATATTCTTCCACACTAGCCTATTAAATTATATCAAAAGTTCCTATGTATCGATGTAATAACATTCCCTACATCCGGAAATGCTGATTTCCAAGCCTTAGAGAGATTCTCATGAACACATGATCACTCTCCTCAAATGAAAATGGCCATCGATAATGATCAACATATTATATCTAATGAATTTGTTCCAACTCTATGATTTCACTAATTATGTAAATATTCTATATTGTCTATTGGAAAAGTCATATAGAAATAGTGATTTTTCTAATTTTTTCACACAATAAAGTGGAGAATGATATGGCTACAATTCATCAGTAAAATATATATGTAACATGTCTCGATAATTGTTGTTTTATTTTAACTCCCCAAATGAAATTTGTCCGACCATAATACATAAATGTATATTTCATAAGCCCAAATCATGTCTTTCAATGTTTTGATCATTCTTTATATTATACTATTCATCTTGGGATGATATGATGTACTCATAGAAAACTATGGCTGAATGGATTTTCATAATGATTTATAAAAAATTATATGTAAACATCAGATCTATATTTGATAATATCAAAACTACTAGGCCATAAATACTTAAGAATTAAAAATATATAAATTATAGAAAAGTATTCCCCCATATGAGATTCAAAAATTGGAAAGTAATGATAAAAATTTTTGAGCTAATCCATTATCTCAAATATAGCATCATGTTATCAAATATTCCTTGGGAGATACATCAAAAAACTAATCACAATATTCTCTAATTTCCAAATAGGAATAAGTAAATACAGAAACATACCTACTAGTCACTAATTCTCTATCTTAAACTGCAGACACATGAGGCTTTTTGAAACAAAATCATACACCCTTCTTTTCATTCTAACCAACCAAAAATGTGCATTAAATTCCTTATACATCTTCTATATTATACAAAAATGAATCATCATTAATAGTGGTAAGTATGAAGAATATGATACTAACTATCCATAGGTATGAACTTCCATCCACGAAACCACATGACTGATCTACCATCGAGCTTCCAACCATCAATGGTCTCCTCACCATTGAGTTTTGACCTCATTGAAACACATTCTAAGTCAGATGTATGTTCCTATTTAATGGGATCCACCAAATTATGATCCAATGAAATTGGGAGGAAAAATGTTACTGTACATCAATGTTTAGAATCCATGTGCATATATGTTTTCAGCTATATCAACTTCTTCTATTCAAAATCTTTTTTTAACTAACCATATGACCTTATGCTTAATGCATCCTCCACTAAATTTATTTTACACAATGCATACATCAAGTAAAATTATAAAATATTGGGGATACTCTATCCATATTCAATGTATTAGGTTCACATAATATTGTGACAAATATATATTCAGGATATTATTATTTGTAAACACTATAAATATCTCACCAATGAGTAAATGACTCCAATTCCTTAATGCATGAACTACAATAGATAACTCTATATCATGTGTTGGACATTTATAACATTGAAACGAAAACACTCATAATCCATATGAAACAAAATGATATCATTTCAAGAGAAAATATTTAAACCCTGATCATAAATCATCACAATACACAACATTACCTAGTCCCGCTATATGAAATATCTAGATAGTTGTTGTCAGTAGACAAAATATAAGCTCATAAAATTCTTCTAACATTCTTCATTCCGTTAAATTGGAATACTTATCCTTGTAAAATATGAAATTGGTGAATCCAATTGAAAAAATCACGAAAAATGTATCAGTAATAACCAGTTAAACCAATGAAATTACATATCTTGAAGTCATTATTTGTAGGTTTTCAAGAGATTACATCCACTATATTTTCTGAATCCATAAATACAGAACTTCTGGAGATTAAATTTCCATGAAAACTTATCTCGTGTATTAAAAACCAAAATTTGAATATTTTTTCAAACAACCTATGAGAATAAAATATTCCAAACACTGTCAATATTTATTTCCCATGCTCAACCCCTGTCATCATATACAATAATATGTTATCCACAATAAACACCAAAAAATTATATAGATATATTTTAAATATATGATCCAACAATTACATAAACAACTCTAGTGAATTAGTATGACGAATAGTCTTAAAAAATTCTCTTAATGTCAATATCTTCATCTAAAATCCATTTTCAGAATATCCTTTCTCCGGACACAGATTTTTTGATATCCGGATCATAAATAAATTTTATTGAGTTAATGAGATCCGTTAAATTGATAAAATAGAAATTCAACATGTAGAAGTGGATACTGATTCATTATCTTAACATGTTTATGATTATTATAGTCCATAAACATCCAAGTATTTCGATTATCCTTGTTGAAAAACAAGGCTGGATCTTCCAACGGAGATATAATGATCCGAATAAAACATTTTCATCCATCTCTTCCAAGTATAATTTCAACTCTATTAATTATATTTCAGCCATCATATAAGATAGATGTAAATATTACTTGTTCCCATAATGAGTTCAATCATAAACTCTGCTTCAATTATGGGTGGGAACCATAAGAAATTATTCAAAAAAATATGAAAAACTAGATTTTTTTAGAAAACCATAATTCTCAATTTTGTCTACTGATTTCAATGTCAAAACTACCAACTTTTACATAATTTTTCCGTAATCTGGAAGAAAAAAATATTTTGTATCCTTCATTACATTCCATTGCCCTCTAATTTGATATTTTATGCCATCATTTGTCATAAAACTAACATGTTGGACATTATATTCTATGAAATATTTGTGAATTAAAAAAAATCTATCCCCAAAATTATTTCATATATATCCATATCAAGTATAGAAAAATATCATCTGAACTTAGATCCATTAACAGTTATATAACATTCTTTTCACGTAAAGTATCAAAATTGTCTTTGAAAAAGAAGATTTTGATGTTTTAAAAAATAAGGCATAATATCAACCTGAAAAACCTAAAATTAAACATCATTAGGAGTAATAAAATAATGGGATAAACATGTATCAATAAAATATTTTATATGGGTATAATTCATAATAATCATAACTAAAACTGTCGATTATACAGAATGACTATCCACAATAAATTACATAGCTCTATATAACATCTTAGTCACTGCACATTTTTTTATTACCTAGTTTAGATTTCCCTTACCAATGAGTCATTGTATGCCTAGAATCCAAATGGCTTGATCATTTCTGATTATGAGTAGTATTTTTCATCCCTCATCCCATCGAATCATATAATGTCTACAACACCTGAAATGTGAACCTAACACCTGACGTAGGATAAGAGTGATAGTATCTCTAAATATTACTATCTTTGAGAAATAGTGGCATTCTTTATGTGGTTTCATACAATTTCTCTACATGTGGTAAAATGATCCACATTGAAAATAATATGGATTTACTTTTGGTTGTGTTAGAAGATTCACTAATCCAACCATCAGATTATGAGTCATTCCACTACCATTGAAATGGGTGTCCCTCTTCTACATGTTACATTAATTACAATTCCCACCATTTAGATAGGTTTTAACATGATTCCTACACTATTAATTATTTAAATGTTCCTTTCTCAAATATATATCTATTGAACATGTCCTTATAATCTCTTATTAAGTGCATGAAAATCCTTGAGCGAATATCTTTCCTCATTCCCAATTCAAAAATGTATTCCTTAAAAAGTTCAAAAGACATATCATTGGGAGAAAATTAGAATAAATTCCACAATCTTGAATTATATTATGGCACTGAGAGGCTATCCCATATAATGATGAGAATTAAATTGTTCTTACAATCTCTAACATGTGGGGATATACTTATTTGTTGAACAATTATTCAACATCCTCACATGAAATTCTTTGGTCTAAATTATCCTGAATTTTTAAATCCCACTACTTCCATGAAAAATCCTCTAGAAAGTACAGCAAAAAATGATATTGAGCTCAACTGATATTCCTATGAAATCAAATATTTGATTCATTCAATTTAGTCAAACCTCCTCATTCGTTGGTTCTAAATAATTACAAAAGATGGGTGGATATTGCATCTCAATGTAAATCTAATTATCCACATTAATTGTATCATTCATCATATTCACTATATACAATTCTTTAAACAATTATAAATTATTTAATGTAGCTATTGGATTACCTGGGGATCAGAACAACCACATTTTGAGTAGCCTCTTCCGATCGGTTTCTACAATACCTATCAAGATCAATTTTCAATAAACAAAATATAAACACAATTGGTCTCACTCTATAATAGATGAAGGATTAGAACTTTCAAATTTACCACAATAAAAATATTATAATAAGGATGATCAAAATCCTACACATCCCATTTTAATCCCATTTCTGAAATATCCACTATATTTTTTAAAATAAAATGATTTCAAAAAAATCATTAAAATTCCATATAAAAATATAATATTAGAAATTATTTTCGTGAATTTTTAAAAATAAACATACTTTTACCAAACAATATATTATTACGGAAAATTATATGGGAACTCTTAGTGGGATGTCATTTCTAAAAATGCATGTCATGCTCTTCTCATTGGCTAAACCCATGACAATGATATTATAACTCCTTTGTGTGTCTCAAAAAAATTATATACACATGTACATTTTAACTTTAGGTTCATTATAAATAGTTTACATATTCCATTTTGTGGTCCACATTTCATGTTTAGAAGATCGTACTCCATCATACCATCCCAACTCAAGGATCAATCAATAATGATTTTGAACTCCAAAACTGAAACAAGGGATACCCAAGGATCGAAAAAATTGGTTCCACTTTTTTAAAATGACATCTGGATAAACCAATACTAATACCACTACTATCCACCGACACCACATAATTATATTTAAAATAGGTTGAATATCAAATTGGCCTTATATTACATCACCAAGATTCCAATTGATAGAAATTAAAGCCCATGGAGAAAATAAAATTGGAGGTTGATTTCCCTTTATTAAATAAAAAACAACCAAAAAAATGATACCAAAATCCAATATTTGTTTTATGATAGAAAAGTAAAAAAAAATAAATGCTTAAAAAATCCGTATAATACTACCAAGAGGAAACAAAGAAAAATATCCCAATAAAAAGAGGAATACAAAACCAAGATAACTCAAAGACTCAAAATAAACCAACATAGAGTCTCCTCACATTCTCCGTGATCCCAATACAAAATACAAGCCCAATTTTTACATTTAATCACAAATAAAATTTAATAAATTACCTTTACAAGTTTACTAATAATGGATATCTACAAACACACAAGAATTACCATGCAGGTGGTGAGAATAAAACTCAATAGTTTTTCCTCAATAAAACATCCCTACTAATGCCACTAGGATTGAATATGTTTTATCGTTTATATAAAAAATTATATAAAATTATGTAAAACATTTTAACAATTTATATCAATGCCATATAATTTAACAATGAAATAGTATCCCTTGAAAAAAACCAAACATGTCCTTTCACAAATCCATTTGGTATAACCCTTTACTTTGATCTAAAATTCCAAACAACCAAACACGCATGCCAAGGTGATATTTCCATGAGAAGTATCTCATCCATCTACCATGTTATCAAAATTTAAACACATACCAATTCCAAAATGGAACACACCACTTCCATAGGTTGACATAAATGAAAAGGCCAACCAAATTAGCCCAATGTCATGCAAAACCAAACAATTCAATCCATTTGAAAATATAGTCATTTTATTAAAACACATTCTTTAAAATAAAATACACGAATAAAAATATATATTTTAGAGCATAATTTTGAAACCATGATACAAATCACAATACAATGTATCTAATTTCAACAATTTTACAAACTGCTTTTAATGAGGGGATTTTCCATTGTTGGCACATAAAATTCATAATCAAATCCAACAATGTAAAAAAATTTGAAATAATTCATTCATGTAATTATAATAGGTGTTTATATTGAATCCACATACCTCAAAAGATATTGCAGAAAAGAAGAATGCCATGAAATCTTCAATAAAACTGGGGGAAACTCCAAAAACTCACCAAAGATATCCTTCCCTAGCATCCACATTTCCAAATCTCATCATCATTATTACTAAATATCCTAGATCAATTCCCAATATGCTGTATAAATGCATATAAGATATGTAATAAGAATATAGTTAATAAAACAACCCCATGAATGAAGACTTGTAAAGGAATATGGGCTACAATGGACAAGGATATGCCAAATGAAACTAGTGTAGAGAAAATTTTTTACGGTGGTTATCTATTATTTTTACCATCAGATTTTGGCCAAAATTATTACATGACACGTTATAAATGTAGTTTTTTTATGTCGGTTATTTTATAAGCGACATAAATAACACAAATGTGAAGCATTTTTCACGTCAGTTGATAAAAACCCGACTTGGAAAATGCTTCAGTTGTGTGCTTTATTACATCAGTTATTTAATAACTGATGTGGTATATACCCTTTCACGTCGGTTATATAATAAATGACATCATAAAGCAAAATTCCGAAGCGTTTATCACATGGTTTATTTTTAAAACCGACATGATAAACCTTCCTTCCAAGCGGTTTTCAACGTCGGTTATTTTATAACCGACCTAAAAAACTATCCATTTCAATTTATTACATCAGTTATGAAATAACCGACATAAGAACCATTCCACAAGAAGTTATTACGTCAGTTTCCAAAGAAACAATGTTAAAACAAATTCCAATGCAATTTTTACGTCGGTTGTGAAATAACCGATGTAAAAAACATTTTTTATGAAATAAAACTGAAACAATGCTATGCCCAGCCAATTTACCTAAAAGAGAGAAAAGGATAAAAAACATACCAGACCCCCCCCCCCCACCACACCCCTGGACACCCCCCACACCCTTGGACTACCCCCACCCCCTAGACAACCCCCACTCCCCTAGACAACCCCACCACCCCCTGGACAGCCCCCACACACCTAGACCACCACCACCCTCCTGTATACCCCCCACCCCATGGAAAACACTCCCACACCCCCGGAAAGCCCTCCCACACCCCTAAAATAGACCAAAATTTACCAAAAACAGACCAGAACACCCTCACCCCACTGGACATCCCCCACCACACCCCTGTACACCCCACACCCCTGGACTACTCCACCCCTGGACGGCCCCCAAAACCCCTAGACAACCCCCACCCCCATAGCCCTAGACTACCCCAACACCCCTTGGACAGACCCCCAAACCCTTGGTCAAAACCCAACCCACCCTCCTATATACCCCCACCCCCAGGACATCACTCCCACACCCCTGCATATCCCCCCACCCCTATAAAACTCCCTACCTTCCTGGACACCCCCCACACCCCACGACTACCCCACCACCCCCTAGACGACCCACCACACCCCTGGAAAACCCCCACCCTCCTGTATACCACCTACCCCCTGGGCAGCACTCCCACACCCCTAGACAGCCCTCCCACACCCCTGAAACACTCCAAATATTTACCAAAGACATACCAAAATAGACCAGAACCCCCTCCCACCCTACTGGACAGCCCCCACCACACCCCTAGACAACCCCCACATCTGTGGAATTCCCCCATCAGCCCCTGGACATCCCCCCCCCCCACACACACCCTTGAAAAACCCCCCACCCTCCTGAAAACCCCCCACACCCTTGGACTGCCCCCACCCCTTGATAACCCCCCACACTGTGGGATAACCCCCCACCCTCCTGGACAACCCCTCACCCCTGGACTGCCCCCTCTGGACTGACCCCACACCCCTAGACACCCCCACCCTCCTGTATACCCCAAACCCTATATATCACTCCCACACCACTAGAACGCCCTCCCACACCACTAAAACAGACAAAAACGTTACCAAAAACAGACCAAAACCGACCAGAACCCCCTTCCCCTCCTACCGTACTGGACAGGCCCCGCAAAATCCCTAGACCCCCCCCCCCCCACAGACACCCCTGGACTACCCCCACCCCTGGACATCCCCCCCCCACCCATGGACAACCCCCACCCTCCTGGACACTCCCACACCCATGTACTGCCCCCACACCCTTGAGAATTCCCCCACCCTCATGTACACCCCAACAACCCCGGACTGCCCCCAACCCCTTGGTCGGCCCCCCACACCCCTGGATAACCCGCCAACCCATGGACACCCACCACACCCCCTGAGTGTCCCCCCACCCCGGGACTTTACCCAAACCTCCTTGACTCCCCCACACCCCTTGATTGCCCCCATAAACTGAACAACCCGCCACACCCATGGAACCCCCCCCCCCCCCACCATCATGGACACCCCAACCATCCTGGACACCCCCACCCTTGAACTGCCCCCACCCCCGGGACTACCACCCACCCTCCTAGACACCCCCTCCCCCACACCCATGGACTTCCCCCACCCCCTAGACTGCCCCCCCCCCCCCCCCCACATCCCTAGACAACCCCCACACTCCTGGATACCCCCCCCCCCGACACCCCTGGACAGCCCCTCCCCCACCCCTTGGATAGCCCCCGACACCCCTGGACACCCCCACCCCCTAGACTGCACCCCATGCTGGGACAGCCCCCACCCTCTTGGACCCCCCACACCCCTGGACTACCCCCACCCCCTGGACAACCCCCACATCCATGGAACCCCCCACCCTCCTAGACACCACCCACAGCCCTGGACTGCCCCCACCCCATGGAAAACCCCACACCGCTAGACAACCCCCCTACTAGACACCCCCACACCCCTGGACTGCCCTCACCCCTGGAAATCCCCCCACACCCTGGACAACCCCCACCCTCTTGGACACCCCCCACACCCTTGGACTTCTGCCACCCTCGGGACTACCCCCACACCCCTAGACACCCCCAGGACATCCCCCACCCACATAAACATCCCTCTCACCCTCCCGGACATCCTACGACCCCAATGGATAGCCCCCACCACACCCCTAGACACCCCACCTCACTGGACATCCCCAGACCAAAACCAGACCAAAACCCGACCAAAACCAGACCATACCCCCCCTAGAAAAACCCCACCAAATCCCTGGAACCCCCCCCCCCCCCCCACCCCTAGACTGTCCCCACCCCCTAGACAGCCCCGAGATAGCTGGTGTTGGGAGAGTAGGCAATGTTATCCCTCGAGGGGCTGAACACTGTTGGAAGGTAGTCATCACTCCCACATGCGAAACATGAAATCTCCAAATTTTTCACTAGTGATATCTTCCCCCTCATTATACTAGAATAAAATTGATCGAATTAATGATGATTACATGGTAGGAAATCTTTTTTGAAACATTTTGAGTTCTCAAGTTTCGAATGTGGGAGTGATGAGTACCTTCCAGTGGCGTTCAGACCCCCAAGGAGTGGTGGTGCCTCCTCCCCCCCCCCCCCGCAGTCCCCCCACTGGATAGCCCCCCACCCCAATGGAAAGCCCTCACACACCCCTGGAAACACCCCTCACCCCACAGGACACCCCCACACCGATGGACACCCCTAGATAGCCCACTCCCCTGGACAACCCTTCCACCCTCCTGGAAATGCTCCCACTCCCCTGGACTTGCCCCCACTCTCAAGGACACCCAAGATACCCCCACCACACATGACATCCCTCCCACACCCCTGGATACCCCCACCCCATTGAAAACCACCCACACCCATAGAACCCCTCCCCTTAGACCAGAATCCATACCAGAAAAACCATCATAAGTAGACCAAAACATATTGTAGAAAAAATTAAACATTCACATATATAACATTCAAAACATACAATGTCTAGGTAAAAAAACAAAATACAACCTAAAATATTACCAAATACACAATTATAATGACAATATTAAAAATTACCATTTACACTAAAAACAACTAAAATTCAATCAAACCTTAAAAATAATTTAACCATTTCACTTGTAAGTGTTTGAAATCTTGAGCACTATAGGGTTTAGGGTAATCAAATAGCTACAGATTAAAAGGATATTAGTTAATGTGTATAACGAATAAATCAAATGAAATATTATGGAAATGTTTAAAAGGAAATCGTACCAGGTCAAAGTTCACAACTGTCCCAGTTGTCATTATTTCATACAATAATCATAACAAATCATATCCGCATTCGATGACGCCTTGTTGTTCATGAAAATCCTGTTGGAATGAGTGTAAATTCCATATATTATTTTTTTTGTAATTAATCAAAAGGTACAAATTATAAATGGATATTTTCCTTTAAATTTACATATTTGATCTTCAGACTCCTTTTCTATGTGTTTTTTCGAAAGCAGACCCATACCCTATTAGAAACTAATACGAATGAAATAAATTTAAAATTAATTATAATATATAAAACTATTTATCAATTGAAACATAATTTTCCACCATTTTCTTAAAACATTCCCGCACATCTCAATGGACAAAGAATATTCAATAAAGTGTCTTCTACCTTGGGAAAAAACCCCTAACATCCAATGATCACTGATAAAAGAAAATTTATGGTTAGTGGTTTTTTATTTTAAAAGATAATGAACTCTTTGAGGGATATGTGTTTCATAAATCTCACAAAAAGTCATCAACCAACATTGTGTGACTATATTCTATTCAAGTCTTTTAGTAATATAAATCATTCTTTGTTCCTCATCCAATGCACATGCTTCTGGGGAAATAAAATGCGGGTCCATGAACCCATATACATCTATCTTCTCATTCGTCTCACAAATTTTATAAAGATACCTAATACAAAACATGCATAAGTATACATTTTTAATAAATATAACACAATGAAAAGGTGTTATGACTTACATGGAAAAAAAATTCACCATGTTGATTCCCAACTAATCTTTAGTAACAAGCTCCAGGATATCAGTTTTCACAATCCCCCCAGTTATTTCATGTCCACAAACATGACCTTCCATTCGAAACTCAAAATGATCTGCCAAAAAATTTGAATATCTTGAAAATATGTCCAAACTACTAGAATATTTATTTGATGTCATATCCATTTGTCTTTGTTGTTTTCTATACAATATTTCTTTACCATTGAAGTATTCCTGTAAAAATAAATTGAAAAATATTTTTTTTTAAATGATAAAACATCTTTAATGAAAATAAAATAATATAGAATATATTACATACATACCCTTATGGTAATGAGTCTAAGAATTCCAGATGGAAAAATTAAAATATTGTCGACACTATGTCCAACTATCGTCACCTCATATGTAGGTAATGGTACTCAATCTGATCAATCTATAATATCTTGTAATGTTACCCTCTAATTCCCAACCTCTAATTGTTAATGATAAACTATATCTCCTATAAAATATACCAACCCATATGCATCTATATGATGTTGAGGATCATCAACATACAACTTGCAATAAGTAGGAAGCTGTGGTGGAGGAGTAGGATAAAAAATGGGGTCCACAGGCTGAGGTGTGGGAGTGGGAGATACTAGGGGAGTTGGAGGATAAATAATGTGGTCTGTAGGGGGAGGTGGGGGAGTGGGAGCTACTAGAGGTGTTGGAGGATAAATAATGGGGTCTGCAGGGGGAGGTGGAGGAGTGGGAGCTGCAGTCTGAAATTGTCTTTGCATGTCTACAAAAATAGACTATACCGACACTCTAATCTATTCCTCCATCGTCGCATTAATATTATGAAATTCGGCCTCTAATGATTCTATTTTCATTATAAACACCCTCAACGTAAGTAGTTGAAGAATGTGGAAACACTTTTCTTATCGATACATGAGCCAGATATCCTCATACGCGACTAGGATGTTCGGCCATTCCCAATGCTGTAGATAAAACATCTTTCCTCCCAGTAGTTGTAAATACCCTATGTGTGCTCTGCTCCTCAAGAGAATCTTGTATTAATTAATTGAAAATTTCTTTACTTATTGAAATTATATGAAGAAAATGGATATCTTAAATAAATAAAATATATATCTTACAATACTCTCAGCTACGATTCCTGAATCTTATGAAATATATTTCCCTTTTTCCCATCCGTGCTCTCTTATATTTTTCATGTTTAGATGGAGGGGATGGAGGGGACCCCTCTCTAGAGCTTGAAGACTCATCTCTTAGTTTTTTTTAATTTTTCCACCATTATTTGTTCTTCCAATAATGTATACCCTCCCTAGATAAACTATTGGGGTATACAATTTTAGATTGGATCTTCAGATGACATTTCCTTGTTTTTTGTAAATTAAGAATATGAAATAATTAACAAAACAGTAATATGGTCACTTATATAAGAAATCCTATGAAAGTTTACATTTCCCTTACCAAAAATGAATCTTTTCGTCTTCTTTCAACAAACTGTCCCCATGTTTCATCATCTATAAAAGGATATATACGACATTGATTATCATAACTCATATTAACAAAAATTAAATCATATGTGAGGGTTGATTTGAAATCCCTCCATCTCCTGGAAGCCATCGATAAGAATTTCTTCCTGACTCCTCCAGTGTCAGGAATATCAAATGTCATCTAATAAAGAAGAGGTTAAAAATATTATATATACAAGAAGCATTTAAATTATAGTTAAACAATAGAAAAATATGTTACCAAAATTGTCTCCCACAACTCAGAGATTATCACTTTGTCCACACTTCTCCAGTAATCATACATAATTATTGGTTTTCTCTTACCCTAAGTTGATAAAAAAACTCTTAAAATGTTTTTAATTTGGAAATCTAGGAATATCATTCTCATCAAACTCAACAACTATCCTCTGATCCTGCATACAGGAAAGTGATAATTTTGGTAAAGGTGTGAACCCATGTTTACCAACTTTGGAACTCTTTGTAGTAATGGGAACACATGAGGATGATTGGGGAACATCAAGAGGAGCATGCGAATGTTCCTCTCTAGAGGTGTGACCAATATGCTTATCTCCAGAATCATGTGGTTGACCAACTGATTGATCTGTCGTTAACCTTCAAATCAAAAAAACAAACATTAGTTCACAAATATACATATTTAAATATTTTAATACTAATGTGATTTGAAAATAGAAAATTGTACTAAGTTACATAATAGTAAACATGATTAATATGGTAAGCATGTTAAACAATGGTAAAGATGGTAAAGATGGTCAATATGGTAAACATGATAAACATGATAAACTTCGTAAAAATGGTAAACATTGTAAAGTAATTGTCACTGAACAAAAATAATAAATATATAATTTCTGTATTGGTAAACATGATAAAGAAAACTTAACAAAATAAAAACCTGGTAAACCCAGTAAACATGGTAAACATTGTAAGGTAATTGTCACTGAAAAAAAACAATAGATATATAATTTATATAATGGTAAACATGATAAAGTAAACTAAAAAAATTTAAATCAAACCAAAATGTATACCTATTTTGTTTTAATACATGTTTTAATAAAGAAAATACTCACAATATCTATCAGTTTTTGAAAATAATAAATGTAAATAAGAAATAAACAAATGATACCTGCAATTTTAGGATTGTAAAAATGGAGTGTTATCCCAAATTCCTTCATCATGATCATTCCTTATGGCACAAACCATGTATTCAACATTCTCATCATTATGTTATGTTAATCTTTCCATGGAAGTAGGGATCTCACATAAATCATCATCTTCATCAAGTTCATCCTCACCATCATAATGTTTTTCCCTTGTAAAATAATAGCCCACTGCAAAAATGGTTGATCTACTACATAGAAATTTTTTATTTCATGTGTTTCCATTATAAAAGAATCAGTCGTGTTTTCCAATCTATTCATATTAACAACTATCATTCCAAATTCATCGTGTCTGACACAATTGTTACCGATAAACCATTTAGAGTTAAAAAAGAACATTAATTTTTAATTAATACACCTCCCATATGTTTTCAATAACTCAATAATATTCACTTGATATAGAAACTGGGTTTTTTTCCTTAGCACTCCAAAATTGCATTGCTTCTGAAAACACCAATACCCCACTATTCTGAACTGCACTTCTATTGTCCTGAGCTTTCGTATTAAATGTATATCCATAAATTTCATAACCGGATGATGTAATTATATTTAAACATGGACCACCCACTATCCATTTTAATGTCTCTGATACAACTGATCTACTAAAAAAGGTCATTTAAAACCATGAAAAAAATGTTTTGTCGTGATCATTCAAAATCCAAATTTCATTCTTCTTTGGATGACATTGTTTCAACCCATTAATATGCAATGTGATATACGGTTGAGCATCAGATATGTTATTAAAGATTTATGATTCTAACTTCTTCATATGTTTAGCTGACAACAATTTCACATTCATGTCACGAATCCCCTTTCCCTCATTATTAACTCGTTCATGGTGAGATGGAGGCAAACCTATGTGTCGTGCAGTAGCAAAGTAGCTCGTAGAAAACATTAAAACCTCCTCAAAAATATACTTCTCTATAATGGAGTCTTTATGTTGATATGGATTCATAACATACCCCTTCAAAATTTTCATATACCATTCAAAAGGATACATCAAACGAAGATATACAAGTCCATAAATAATTATTTCACAAACCAGAAGAATCATTAATTGCACCATTATATCAAAAAATGTTGGAGGAAAATACATTTCCAATTTTCAAAGTATTAAAATTTTATCCTTTTTCAAAATGATCAAAGAATTCACATCAATCACCATATTACAAATTTATTTGAAAAAATAACACAACTTCATTATAGTATTTCTGACATGGATGGGAAATATTTTATGCATTGAAACATTTAGAATTTGTTGTATCATAAAGAGACAATCATGAGATTTCATACCTATCAACATCAAGTACTTCAATGAGACAAAATTTTTTACATTTGAAGAATAACCCTGAGGCACGTTGATATCATGACGACACTGAAAAAATCTAATTTTCCCTCTTCAATAATGTATGACAAGCCAGGGGATGAAATTTTCGTCTTCCATTTGGAGTGGGAGCTAACTCCAAACATATTCCCATTGATAGTAAGTCTAATATTTCATTCAACCCATATTTTTTCATTCCTTTAATATCTAAGAATGTTCCAATCAAACTATCTGAGATATTCTTCTCCACATGCATGACATAAATATTATGTTTAACTTCATGATATCTAAAATATGGTAGCTCCAAAAATATTGACATTTTCTTCCAAATATGTCTATCCTTACAAGATTTCTGTGTCTTTCCCAATGTCACATCAAGGTTTTTCACCCTCTCAAAATACATATCAGGGGATAAGGGTTTTGGAACAATATCAAATTCTTGTGATCAATTGAATGACTTTTTAGTATTCAATTAGAGTGATCCATTGGCAAAAACATTTGATTACCCATGTACACTATTTTCCTCCCATGATGAAATTGAAATTATGATGTCTATTGTTTGAAAATTGGACATGCTTTATCCCATTAACAATGTATCCAAAAAAAAAATTCATTGGTTGGGAAGTCATTTATAGTGAAGAAAAGCACTGCATGCAGTTGAAAATATTCACTTTTATAAGAATCATACACCCTAATACCATCCCCCCATACAAGTTTCAAAAAATCAATCCACAATCACAAGAAAACATCAATATCATAGTTTGGTTTCATAAGACCAGGGATCATTATACTCAAAATGACATATTTTCACTTCATACAAACTTCATAAGAGAGGTTGTAAATTACCAATAAAATAGGCCATTAACTCTGTGTGCTACTGAGGGTTTGGTATTGATTCATTTCATTTGTGCAAAACCCTAGTCTGAGATTTATAAATTCATTTCCTAATTTTTGATATTGCTCATCAGTTTTCTTCCATTGTGGACAATCAGTTGGATTCCATGTTTTTCCATCACATAACCTCTCATCAACTTGATATCATAACCTTTTTGCATCAAGTGAATTAGAAAATAAATGATTTAGATGATGAATTATAGGAATATACCAAAATACCTTTGATGGGATCTTTATAATAACTATATTAGCCTGTGATTTTTATTTCACCTTATACCATGATGTCCCAAATTTAGAACACTCTGAAAGAAATTCATATTCTTTCCTATATAACCTACAATCATTCAGACAGGCATGCATTTTCTTATATCCCAATCCCATCAGGTATAATATTTTCTTAGACTTATAACGTGAATCTGGAAGATCGTTATCTTTTGGAATAATGTATTTCATAAATTATAGCAGCTCTATAAAACTTGTGTCACTCCATACATGTTTCACCTTCGGGTTAATCAATCATAACACCGACGACAAAACCTTAAAATCTATACAAACTTGATATAATGGTTTTTCATCATCAGCATATAGACGCTCAACTGTCGGTTCTATCTCAATTTGTTCTGTAGCAATATTAAGAATCATTTCATCAAATCCATCAGAGTCAACATCTTGTGAATCATCATCATCAGTGACATTCCATCAAGTTTCAACATGCTAAATCCAAGGGCGGTAACTCGGAATAAAACCATGAAAAATCATATGATCTTTTATCTCTATACTTTTCATCTTCTTCATATTCAAACATTTCAAGCGTGGACAAAAAAAAATTTCACTACATGGAACATTTCATTTAGAAAATTCCTAAAAGTCATCAACACCGTCCTCATATTCATTTCTCATTCGATGTGCCGTAATCCATCTCCGACTCATTATTATCTATAAAAAATATCAAAATTATACATCTTTTTATGATAAGTAAAATATATGTTTATATGAAAAACATCATAATTTGAATGTAATTTTTTTTGAAATATAAAACAAATCTATGAATATTTAAAAAAATATGCTTGAATATGATTTTAAAAAGAAAATATAGTTAGATATAACAGTTTTAAATTCATCTTCGATCCTTTCTTCTTAACGTTCACTAAGAATACACCCTGGTAGAAGTGGATACCAAATTCACCCTTTTGTAAAATAGAAATATGAAGTTTAAATATTAAAATATGTATACATTCAGTACTGAAAATTACACATATCCAAACAATTTGAATCCTATGGACAACCCCCACCCCTCTAGACCCCCCACCCTCTAGACATCACCTCCACCCCCTTGGACACCACCACCATCCCCTGGACACCCCTACCCCATTGGAAAACACCCCCACCCCCTTGGACTCCACCCCCACCACCACCCCCTTGGACACCCCCTAGACACCAACACCCCCTTGGACAGCCCCTACCCTTTAGACACCACCACCACCCACTTGGACACCCCCTAGACACCACCACCCCCTTGGATAGCCCCAACCCCTCTGAACAGCCCCCACCCCTCTAGACAGCCCCCACCCTTTGGACACCCCCAACCTTCCTTGACACCACCCACACCCCTACCCTTTTAGACACCATCCTGGAGACCCCCAACCACCTAGACACCCCCATCCCCTTGGACACCACCCCACCCCCTTGGACACCCCCAGGACACCACCACCCCCTTGGAGAGCCCCGCACCCCTCTGGACAACCCCCACCCCCTGGACAGCCCCATCCCCTCTGGAAAGCCCCCGCCACCACCCCCATGGACAAACCCACCCCTCTTAATAACCCTAGAACACATAAATTACTATTAAATCGTCTATTTAAAAATGGAAAAAAATCCCAAATAAAACAAGATATGAAGGATTAGAAGAAGTGGACGAAGAATAAAAAAAAGAAAAAAAGAATAAAGGATGATGAAAATGGAATAGGTAACTTATTTAAGGAAATTGCATGGAATCCAAGAAAACCATAGAGCCTCCATTATTGATACAAAATTTGAGAAAATGGAGTAAACTTGAGAATAAAATAAAATTTAAAATAAAAACTTAGATGGAGAAAATCACTGTGTAAATCCCATCATCACAGCACAATGGGGTCATGATAACTACGCATCTTTGAAAACCACAACATGGTCTCCCCCATAACCCATAATTTTCTCATAGTCAATGACTGTTAAAAATTTATATAACCAAATAGAATCATATTGAAACACCCCTGATCATTTCATAATGATAGAATCCTTAGAAATTATAGTTGAAACCTCAATCATAGACTGTACCACCACCTTGGACATCATCCCCCATCACCTTGGACACCACCCCAATTCCCTTAAACAACACTAATAAATTATAGACTAATATCCCTGAAACAATACAATCATCATTTCCTAATCTCACAAACCATGATACAATAGTCAATCCCAACTCACACTTATACCCACCCCCTAGGACACCACCACCACCCTCTTGGACACCCCCTAGACACCACCACCCCCTTGGACAGCCCCCCACACCTTTTAGCACCCCCACCCCTAGAAATCCCCCAAACATCTAGACATCCCCCACCCCTTGGACACCCCCACCCCTCCTAGAAACCACCCCCACCACTTACCCCATTGGACACCCCCCTGGACGCACCCCAACCCTCTAGAAAGCCCCCCGAACAACCCCCAAACCCTCTGGATAGTCCCCCAACCGCTTGGACAGCCCCCACCCACCCCCTGGACAGCCCACACCCCCTTTGACCCCCCGACCCACTTGTACCCTCCTACCCACACCCAATGGACTACCCACCTCCCCCGACCACCACCATGGACACCCCCAACCCTCTAGATATCCCCCTGAATCCTCTACACACCACCCCCACCCCCTTGGACTCCCCCTAGACTCCACCACCCCCTTGGACAGGCCCCACCCCTCTATACATCCCCCACCCCTAGAAATCCCCCACACTTCTAGATTCCACCACCCTCTGGACACCCCCACCCGTCCTGGACACCACCCCCTCCCCCCCACCTTCAAACCCCTTGGACACCCCCCTGGACACCCCCAACCCTCTGGACAGCCCCCTAGACAACCCCCCAAACAATCGGGATAGGCCCCCACCCCCTTGGTCCCCCCACCCCTTGGACATCCACCACCCCCTTGGATATCCCCCCATCCCCTTCGACACCACCACCCCTTTGGACCCCCCCCCCCCACCACCACCATGGACACCCCCCAACCCACTAGACAACCCCTCAGACCCTTTGGACACCACCCCACCCCCTTGGACACCCCCTGGACACCACCACCCCCTTGGATCACCCCAACCCCTTTTGTAAGCCCCCAAACCCTGTATAGATAGCCCCCACATATCTATACATCCCCCACCCCCTTGGACACCCCCACCCCCTTCGACCCCCTAGACGCCCCAATACTACCCCCCCCCCCCACGAACCCTCTAAAAAGCCCCATGAACCCTCCGGACATCCCCCCACCCCCCTGGACACCACCACCACCCCTTTGACATCCCCCACACCCCCTTGGACACCCCAACCCCCTTGGATGCCCCTACACCCCCTGAACAGCACCCACCCCCTTTGAAACCCCCTAGACACCCCCACCGAACCCCTGGAAACCCCCACCCACTTTCACAACACCCCACCACCTTGGAAACCCCCTAATACGCACACACACACCTGATAGACAACAAAAAATCATGATATTTCATGATATCACATCCATAGGTTTATTTTACCAGAAAATAATTTTGCATGGTATAGATGAACACTATGAAACTAACCATGATTTCAAGAACAATGAAAAATAACATCTCAACAAATTAGTTTAGGGAATCGTGAAAAAAAACTAAAAAGTAGTCATCTGAGGCTTACATGAGTGTTGTGAGTCGACCTGAAAGATCTGATAATAAGTAATATGAAGAATAATGATGGAAAAACGAGGCTTGAGGGAATGACTTTGACAAATCTATTCTAGGTTTTTCGTGCGAGAGAGACGTGTCGTAGGTCGCCCGATCAAGGAAAACTGAATGAATGAATACGGGGTACGATAAATCATTTAAAAGATTTTTCACGTCAATTATTTAATAACCGACATGATAAACTATTTTTTTAATTTTTATAACATCGATTATTTAATAAACCAATGTAGAAATCTCTTTATCACGTCGGTTATTTTTTGGCTGATATGATATATGTCACTTTATACCGACTTGATAAATTGATGAGATTGGATTTATCTCGTTGGTTTTTTTATGACCGACATAGCAAAGTGGAAAGCTTTCCTTTATCATGTTTTTTTATTTCGTAACTGTGGTGATAATGCACCGAGCATTCCTTTATCAGGTCGGTTATTTTATAACCGACGTGATAAAGCATTCCATATTCGATTTGTACTTCGGTTATACAATAACTGACATAAACAATATAATCTTCGTATACTTTACGTCATTTATTTTTTGACCAATGTAAAATATTGATCATGATAGATATATAATGGAAGTTGTACAATAACTGGCGTGATATATCGATCATTATAGCTTTGCACGTCGGTTATATAGAACCGACGTGAAAAATTCCGACTTCTTAATGTGTTTTCCACTAGTGTTATATGTCCTAAATATAGGATAACCATATCCAAAACATTTTGGAGGAGTGAAAAAAAAGTTAAGTTTTAAATAGATGAAAAAAGAGAGGTGTAGGTTAATTTTCGAGTGATATTCCCAATTTTGGGGAAAAATATTAAATGTTCATTTTTATGTTGCATATTAAGGAAAAATATGCACTAACAATGCACCAAAAACCATATCTAAACACTCTTTACATGTTTGGATAACATTGTTACACAAACCGTGCACTTAAACTTTTATTCCCTCAATAAAAAAATTAATGGTTTCTCAATGATGGCTCTATAGTGTTTTCAAACCATTTTCATAACCATGGTCTTATCCAGAGCCCACTCCCTCATTATTCATTGTTTTTTAGAGGTGTTTCAAGATTTCTACTAACTGTGCTCAAAACGTGCACATCTAGAAAATCTCCAAAACAATCCAAAATTTATAAAAACCCTACCAATCATCACCTAAATGATTTAAATAATTAAATTAAATGCATTAAGGGGTACATACATGAAATATTAGGTGATAAACATGTGCTGTTGGGATAAAAATTGATTCACATCAATTCATCCAGGTGGTATTCCTCACGTATAGAGCCGACATTATCATCGTTCATTGAGTGAATAGGAAAAAAAGGAAAATTATATATTTTCATTTAAAAAATATAAATATACCATTAATAACATATTTATTTCCAATACATATTATATATTCAATAATATTTTCTATATTTACTTCTATAAAAAATGATAGTGAATAAAGAATCACATCGCTTGATGAAGTGGTAATTCACCGTACGCACGAGGGACATTAATGTATCCACAACATAATAGAATGTAAATAAGGTATATATGATATAATGAATCCAAAAGTATAATTATTTTATCAATATAATATATATACATTAGATTTATCATAATATTTAACTATGAGAGGTGTCGATGAAAACACGTGACATTTTTTTGCGAGGGTGTAATATGTCGTAAGCATGAGCTATATTGACATTTCCAATTTGAGGTATGTAGAAATCTATTTGTAATAATACCGTAAAATAATAAAATATAACTATATTATAGATTATTTTATAATTATATAATTATAAATTAATAATATTTGAAGGAGGTTGAAGATGAAACTATACAAAAACACATACTTAAGAATTTAACCTCTTCTAAAACCACCACTTCTGGATTATACCATAATTATTTAGAATGTATATATATAAATAATTATTAGAGGTTGAGGTTAAATAAATTTGGAATAAATTTTTGAATCTATATATCAAAAAAATTTATTTATGGTGTGATGATTATAGTTGAGGGATTGGTCTTTTATATTTGTGGGAAGTAGAACACTTGTAATTTTTTAAAATAATAAGGTTGAACCCCATTTTATATATGAAAATAGAATCCCAAATGAAATATTATAATGTATGTTAAATTATATGGTCTTAATATTGTACTAAAATATGATTTTATAGGTCTATTGGTTATTTTTTTACACTACTATATGTATCTTAAACCCTAGTAAAACCATATTATCCTTAATAGTGGTAATTAATTTTTACTGTTTGAAAAATTAACATGATCAAGAATTATGTTAACCATATTATAAAATAAAAAATATAATATATTTAAAATGGGAAATACATTTTAGAAAATTCTATTAATATATGTTTCAAAATTAAATTAAAAAACCCATAGACGCAACGAAAAGTTGGTTTTGAAAAAGAAAATTCTCATCTATATGGATGTTTAAATATCAAAAATATAATAAAATTTATTAAATTAGGATATAATATAATTTTTTAAAAACATAAATGATATAATTTAAATTCAAAAATAATTTAAAATATAGTTTAACATTTTAAATTAAATAAAAGAAAAGTACGTTTTAAAAAGAATAATTTTTTTCAATATTAATTGAAAGAATTGAATAATTTCACAAAAATAATATAAATTAAGCCTTTGATAATTTTAATAATATTATTTCAAAAAATGAGGTTCATTTTATCAAAAATAATTCCAAAACATATAAAAACTAATTTTTTCATAAGTGTGGAAGAAGTGATGAAATTTTTTTTTATTAAAAATATTTTCTAAAAATTGTATTTTTTTCAATTGAATATTATTTATTGATAATTAATAGATATGTCATTAATTTATTTTATACCATTTTAAACCACATTATTTTCATAATTTTGTAATTACTATTCATACCTTCCAACTTAAGGACATGATTTTAATATAAATTTTCCAGAATATTTTAGTATAGCATTTTAGTTTAAATACGGCGTTGCATGCATCACAAGTTATAGAAATTTAAAATTTATTTATAATTAAATAATTTATCAAGACTCAGGTGAAATATTAATATTGATAAATATTCAAAAATAATATGTATGTTTGGTTGTATCTACCATTGTGTGTTCACCTATGAATACCTTTATTTCTAATAATGTAAACTAATGATTCTTGTACAACATGAACATTGCAAAATTTATACAAGTTTAAAAATTCATATATAATTCAGTTTTATTTATTTATTTACATTATTTCATTCATTTTCAATTATTATATCAAATATATATATATATATATATAAATGTTACTTTTTCTCATTTAAAAATTACAAATCTCTAATTATTTGTGAACTCTATATCTAAAAGATTCATTAAATTATACAAATAAAATAAGATTTCTATATAGTTAACTTCGCACAATCATTCCTTACACTTATCATGGATTTTTATAATTATATTAATTTGACTTTATTATATAATAAATATATATTTTCCAAGGAAAAAATTGAAATTAATTTTGAAATACATATATGAAATTTATATATTTATCATAATAAATTCTAAACAATCCTAAATAATAGATATATTTGTAATATAATTATAAAACTTAAATGAAGAAAAATATCATATATTTATTAAAAATATAAGGAAAAATATTTAAAAAAAACTAAGACGTTACTCCCTTCCCCCTATATTTCCCAAATTAAATTTAGTTTAACGAATTGAAATTATTGGCTTCTGGAAAATATGTTAGAGAATCATTAATGTATCAATATGAATATATATATATATATATTCATATATATATATGTGTGTGTGTGTGTGTGGGTTATTGAGACTGTAACATTAGTATCATGGTATGAATAAAATCTCATCATATCCAACAAATATAAATTAAATTTTTTCATAGTCCTAACTATTAGTATCGTGAATGCTTTTATTTTCGGTAAAAATATAAATTTTGATTGAGTTTCCATAGGTGCAAATTTTATATGATTAATTTTCAAGATAATATTTCCCAATATTTAACAAAAAATGTTAATTTTGAATATTGATAATATTTACAAAGAGTTAATAAACTTATAGAATATTATCTGAGTGGTTTATTAGACTATAACACCATGAATTAAGAAAAATAGACATTATGTTTTATCTCATTATTATCCTAAAACTAATACCGAAAAATATATAAATCTACCATATAAAGCAACTAATTTATCCTGACTCTTGTAATAAATAGTTATTAGTTGTTTACTATACAGGAAAATGAATATATTTATCAAAATATATATGATTTAAATGTTTTATACTCCATGGAGACTTGGTCCGTACATAAAAAAGTGTTTTATTTGAATATTAGAGTTTTTTTAATAATATATGATCCTTTTTTATGACATTGTGTCTGTCCTTAGATCATATTCATAATTTAAAAAGGTTTCTTAAGGAAATGGAAAACACTATAATCTGTGACCTGAAAAACGTATTATAGGTAATGTACAGTGGAAACTGACATGACTTAAACAAAAAGAATATAATATGACCGTAATAAATTGTAAAATAAATCTATATAAATGATTACATTAACATAATATATCCACTTATGAGAATAATAATAATCATATGGAAAAAATTAATTCTTTTATCGTAATGAAATATACATCACCAAAAATTATAACCATATCCCCACATACATTTGAAAAGATATCTCCACAAAAAAGTTTTTCTAGAATACAAATTCCAATGATATCTTAAATCAAGAAACATATAAATTAATATATTAATATATAATTTAGATCTGCAATTTTAACATAATATATCTAAAATATCCATCATTTAAAAATAATTTATTAATAATATATAATATAATTAATCAAATGTAACCATTTTTAAAAATTAAACTATGATAATTAATAAATTTATATTTGAATGTAATAAAATTACATATTTAAATTATTTTCATAGTAAAATGAATTATTTTAATTTATTGATCAATACAAATAATTTTAAATATTCAATTTTATGGTGTTCATGCATTTCCACCTGGATCAATGTATCTAAAATGAAAGAGTGGTGATTTTTTTCGAATTATTTATTATTTTTAAACATTTTCATTTACATATATATCCATTAAAGAGATTGTTTCTCAATGATCATCTATATACTAGGATACAAGATGGAATTGATAAAAAATAAAAATAAAATTTAATGGCACTCATATCTTTATGATGTTCACCCATATTATTTTTTTAGTCTTTATTCTGGGGATTTTTTTATTGAAGAT
Source organism: Viscum album (assembly GCA_963277665.1). Taxonomy (NCBI): domain Eukaryota; kingdom Viridiplantae; phylum Streptophyta; class Magnoliopsida; order Santalales; family Viscaceae; genus Viscum; species Viscum album. The sequence goes on from OY728146.1 coordinate 992,314,506, forward strand.
AACCATGAATGGTCTCATGATGTCACTATAATCTAAGGAAAGTGGATGGACATAATTTTTTGGATGTAACAATATTACTAGTACAAAACCAACTCTTTATTGAAAGAACCAATACTCTCTCTTTAGGATAATCATATGCAATAAATACTTCTCTTACCAATATTATTTTTTTCCAACCTCTTCATTTATACTTGTTTAAAAAGTAAGGTTTCATACTAAAATAGGTTAAAATTTTGATCACATTTATCAATAGTGAAAAAAAAAATGTTGTATCATCATGGACAGAAATATTAAATAGGTTATGTCACTAAATAAGTTTTCCGGAACATCTACACATATGAAAAAACAATATTAAAGTTATATTTTTACTTATATATTCTAATTTTTATTTAAATTAGAAGTAATTTTATTACAAAAATATCTATACATTATTCCACTATTCATAAAAAGTAAATAGATATAGTAATAAAAAATTTTTATTTTTTTATTTAATCTAACATTGATAATAAAAATACTCAATATCAATTATCATTAAATAAATTGTAAATAAATTAGTTTTCTTCAACTCAAAATCTTCTATATAGTCTCATAATAAATATTAAATATTGAAAATATTATTATCTGAATATGATATCTCTTGTATATTCTTCCATATATTCCTCTCACTCAATCCTTTATAATTATAATTCAATATTATGGTCATGTTCTCTATTAATAATGTGTATAATCTCTTGATATTATCTTAATGATCCTTGTCATTTAATTCATCATGGATTTTTCTCATAAAATTCTTATTTTAATTATCCGATCATCGTTATCATTTATTCTCATGAAATATGAGCATATTACTAATTCAAATATCTATATAATTAATATCCCATTTAGTAAATGTTTTGATGATTATGATTATTAAAATAATGTGGTTTTGATATTCTCATAGGGATAAATTACCTTCTTCACATAATGAAAAAACATATGTTTGAATCATATATCCAAATGAATCATTACATTTATTTCATTTAAATTTTAAAAACTAATATTCTGGATATGACTTATATTCAATTAGGAAACTAATTATAACCATTAATGACATCATATTTTATATTAAATATCATTTTGTATCTCAAGGTAATATGATATATATTTAAGATTAATAAATTTTATTTTATCAATAAAAACACATAAAAATATGTTTCAAACAATATTATTATCAAATATATTTTTTTAATATCATATAAAGTTATATTAATTATACATAATATTAGTTAAAATTCAATAGATCCATATAAATATGACCTAACATTCAATGAAAAAGGAAAAATTTTATGTACTAAGTAATGTAAAATTTTATAGCTTAAATACCATATTTCAAGGAGAATATATGAATTTTCAAATTTGATTCCTTTTCATTCTATTTTGATCAATCATGTCAATGTTAGAACTATAGATTAAATTTATGTTTCCCTTGAAATGAAATATATCACAAAAAAATGTTTAGTTACTCATAAATATGAAATTTATTTCCAATTCTATGATATACTAAAACTCTAATATTTCTGGCATAATACTCTCTCAATTAAAAATATTTAAAAAACATTATCATCCAATTTAATCTAAATCAAAATACAAAAAAATACCTCATGAAAGTGTTTAACCTACTTGGTCATTACTAGTCATTTTTATTGAATTTTAAATATGTATAATGATGTTTTATTTAAAAATATCATAATAAATGTTTATCTACTTAAAATTATATGTTTTTTATTTTTTTTTAACTAAATATGGTATTCATTATTTAATTTCACATAAAAATATTTAATAAATTATAAAACTTCCTTAAACGTAGTTAATTTTTTTCAACGAAAATTAATTATTTTATTAAATGTTCTCTAATGACATTCTAAAAAACTCAAATCATATATTAGATCAATTGAAATTTATTCAATGAAACATCATCCAAATATTAATCTCATAATTAAAAATAGTTGTTTATTATGATAATAATAAGGCTAAATCTTTACTAATTGTTTCTCAATATCAGTATTTCTTGTATCTTCATAGAGGCATGTCATGAAATCCATTATAATTCACTCATAATGGACCATTTAATCATCATAATAAACCATTTTCAAATGTTAATTAGTTTCCAATGGACTATAAAACTGGTAACTCTCATATTATAACTTTCTATATTAACATAGACACATACTCGTCTTTTGCTTCATTATTTTTAACAAACTCTTTTTTGCATGACTAAAATGGGAGGGTATATTTATCTTCATCTACAAAATATTCCAACTTGGGGTACATCAATATTCTTCCCAGATTTTATTATCATGATATATTGACATAAATTATTTTTAAAAAAATTAAAAAACAATTCTAATTTGTTAATAAAATTCCTCATTTAGACTTAAAAATATAGCTTCCTTATTTCTTCCACATGCATGTATGTTGAATATTATTCATCATTTATTATAACATTCTTATTATTTTTAAATACTTTTTCATAGATATCTTAAACCAAACTAGTCCTCTCATTACACTAATAGATTGATTCCCTATTTTTATTTATATTTAATAGGTTTAAAATAATGGTCATTGTATTATAAGAAAAATTTATGACATGTCCTCTTTTTTCCTTCATATTAATCCAATATTTTATTTTAGTTTATTACTCCTCCGTGGGAATATTTTAAATAGTTATTCTAAAAAATTTCATTTTCTTAAAACAAATTGGAAATTTTATTTATTATTTAGTTGAAAATTATTATCCTTTTTTACCTTTATTCAATTTCGGAATACACATGGTGGAGTCGAATGAAAAATAATATTTCTAATGACCAATTTTATTAGAAATACAATATATATTTCCAATACATTCACATATATTTGAGAGAGGTATATTATTATCATATTTTTGTGTACATCTAATCCACAAACATTTTCTCCCCCTTTAACTGGGATTTACTAGTTTATTATAAATTTGCATAATATTTTAATAATAAAAATAATTATACATAAATTATACACAACAATATAATTAACCAAATAATTCTTGATTATATTATTTTAAACATAATATTTTCATATTTTACACATTAATATTTTTTGGTCCTTTTATAATTTAATTGGACTTCATTTGAGGGGAATATTTTTATTCTATTTCTTTTATAAAACATTGATTTAGAATTTTCATTTTTATTAGTTTTATAATCCCATTCCATATGGTGTTTTTCATTTTTAAACTTTCAATTTTCAGAGTAATTTATTGTTCAAATATGATTTTTTATGAAATAAGGGTCTTATTTTTAATTTATCATTAAATTTCTTAGTAGTTAAATATTTATACGATATTATTTCTATAAGATAAAATGAATTTTTCAAAAATATCCTCCATTTATGTATATATTTAATGAAACCTTTTCTCTGCTTCTTATGAACCGTCAGCTTTACCTATGTTCATATTTCTCAATAATATATATTTCATAAAAAAATATAAAATTGAGAATATTTATATTCTCATAAATATATATTATCTACTATTCCCATTCATGTATTATAATATCAATGATACCTTCATTCATAATTTTTTTTATCTATTATATGAAGATCAAGATCATTATTCATTTTTTCTTTGATTCCTAACTAAGAATTCATGGAAATAATGATTAATTCTAACTCATGGATCAACTCCTTATTCACTAGATTCAATTCATCCTTCTCCTCGGTTAATTTTTAAATATTCCTAAATTATTTATGAACATACATACACAATATATAAATTCATAGTAATTCATGCCTCAATATGTCAATTTTGATTTGTGTATATTGACACCTTTTGTTCCATTTTTACCCTTATCAATTAGCCTTACCTTCAAACTACATAGTCTTCCCTTGAATAATATAAACAATTCCACGTATAAAAGTGAAAAGTATTTATACACATTAAATTTTGTTAATTTGGAATAAACATATGATTCCTCTGAAAAATACATTAGTTTAAGATTAAATATACATATACTAGGATTATAAAAACGAAATTCATGAATACATTTATTAACATCCTCTTAATCATGTAAAAATGTAAATTTAAAAAATTAATATTATTTTATTATTAACAATAGATATCATCAACGGATAATTTTTTCCAAGATGGTTTATATATTTATTATTATTACCATATATGAATGTATTGTTTTTTACACAAGGCGGAATCCAAATTCATCATTCTGATTAATTTCATCATTCAATAATTATATTAAATGTTTTCTCATGCCATTTCATAATAGCCATTTTAAGAAGGGATACTCAAATACATAAAAAAATAAAATTTTTAATATCTAAATACAGGTAGAAACTCGATCACTATTATTAATTTTTAATAATCCATGATTGATTTATCTACACTGAGATGTGATTGAGTGAATAAGAATATCTTATTCTTTAGAAATTATTATCATTTTAGTTTATAACTATATCTATTAGGGTGAATATATATAACTTATAATCTATAACTAATTCTATATATATATATATATATGAAATTTTTAATAACAAAATTATAAAATAAAATCACACATATTCATATGGGGTTCACTCACAATGTTTTAGCTAGTGGTTTATGTATGGTAATTATCACCCAACTCACAAATGACTAGTCTCTTATTTTTTAAAATCATCCAAGGGAAAGGGGATGGACTTAAACACTTTTATCTGTAAGAAAATCGATTACATGTGTAGCACATAAATAAGATATAAATCACCAACATTATTTATCCTTAAGTACTGATGAAAATAAGTTCTTCACCTCTAAAAAACATGTTTTATTGGCTCCATGAAGTGTTATTTTCATTGTAATTTTTGTGTAAATTCTCATCAACTTCTTAAAATATCGGCACATGTGAATCTACCTTTAATGAAATTTCCAATGGAGGATTGTACTAATCATTATTACATAATACAAAAATCTTGTAAAGTTATTATATTTTTCCATATTGTTAGATTTATTTATTATAATGAATCATGTATAAGACTACTTTTTTCTTCATCATCTAAACACTATTTCTTCAGTATTTAACTATTATTCTATGATTCTATTCCAATCACATATTGAAATCAAATCCCATTGCCCACAAATACAAAATAACACAAATGGGTTGAATAATATACACTATATATATATATATTATATCAAAACATTTCCACGATAAATCTAATATTGTATGTATCTTGATAAACCGAAATCAATAAAATAAAGATATTTATAGAATTCACAGTATATTGAACGAATGGTATATGAAAATTTATATTATTTACCCTTACTAATTATTTTTTTGGCAATATATGTTAATATAAATGAATAATAAGAATAAATTTTCTTGTAAATAAAATTAAATTGAATTATAAAAATTACTATTTTTATGTTTATTTGATTGCAAGGAAAAAAATGAAGTTATAGTATAATCCACACATTAATTTTTGTTACAATTTTAATGTTTTCCATGAAATTATTTGAAAAAAAGAGTTTCAAAATAGAGGAGAAATATAGAAACAATTGTTAAAATATGATTAAAATAGATAACATCTATGGTATGGTATTGAAAGAAACTATTTTTGAGTGAAGGAGACCAAGAGAGAAATGTAAAATAGAAATGAGAAAATAACTGGTTTCCTATGATTTAATATTTATAATTATTACAAATTAATCTGACTATAATGAATGATACATAATACATCCACGATAATGTAAACATTGATATAAAAGAGTAATGTCCAACAAAAAATAGATATCATGAAATAATCCGTTACATTTTTCTAACGTATCAATCAATAAAAAATGAATTGGGGAACAAGGAATCTAATTCGAAGTGCGGTCAATCAGTAAAAAATTAAGATAATTAATTTCAATATGGTAGTGTGTACTCCATATAAAATTACAGCAAACCATTTTTTATCATTATCTAAAATCTGGTTTAAGGGTTTCTGGTACCCATACAACACACATAAAACAACCACATCATTAACACCTTCAAAAATTACAAAACACCTCCATCCACTCCTCAAGCTGCCAACCACATCGCACCTCTAGCATTGAACCACATCATGACTGACCAATACCACCTTGATCCACGGTCTGCCACGACAAAAACATCACCCGATTTCAGACAAATCTGCATCAACCAGACTGCCTGAGATCTTCACCAGCATTCGTATTTTCAAACCAAATCCACCTTCACCAAACTTCAAGAGAAATAGAAAACTCAACAGTGAAATATGCAGTGAAACAACAATCTGAAAGGTCATCCACCATGAATCCTTCATCCGTGCAAACCCACCTTGGGTTCACACCACATAATACAAAAATCCAAAACTCGAACAGCAGATAGAAATCCACCATGCGAGCAGCAGAAATGACAATCTCAATGCCAAAAACGAAGATGACAATCATAGATCAAGAAAACATCACAAAATTCACAGCAACCCATGCGCAAAAACCAGATCGAAGTCCCGTCACAGCCATACAACACGCCCTCAGAGACCACGATAGCCACCCAACGTGCACCACTGGGACGAGCTGCAACCCTCAGTCGCGGGATCTGGGTCACGACCACTAGAGAATTATCGCACCTCTAGAAGAATCCCTATATAGAGTCAATGTAATGAGGTGGGAGCAGGCCAACAATGGTGAGAAATGCAAAGCCGGAAGAACCCACGAGATGATGAAGCCACCGCAAAAGAGAACTGCCTCCACAGTCACGCCGAGCACACGCTGAAGGGAGAACCGCCGACCCCAGGCTGAAGATGGGAGGCAGCGACAGAGAAAAACCCTAGAAGTAAGTTCCCCTTATGGGCCCATGTCATTAGTACTCCATATAAAATTAAATAAGAAAATAATAGTAAAATTTTTCTAAGAATATAATTTGAGATTATATTCCCTTTCATACATTATATAGTCTAAAATATTCATAAATGTTTTTCTTATAGAAAAAATAATAATCTAAAACCATATAAATTGTCAATAAGATACTATAGGTTTATTTGAAGTTTAAAATACATGTACAAAATTGAAATGTATAATTAAAAAATAGGATAAATGAAAAGTATGATGGTTATGAAAAATACCTCAAAATGATGTAATGTATTTATTAAGAAGTAAAATGAAAGAATATGATACAATCAGTACCCAAAAATAAATGATAATATAGTTATTTAATTTTGAAAAACATATTAATTATGTTATATAATGTGTGATAGAATATAATGAAAAATCACTGCAAAATAATGGAAATTAAAAAGAGTGACCCTTACCTTAAGGTTCTACTCAATTTGTATGTCATTAGATATCATGAATATTCAATTTATATTATTGATTAAATGATTCAAAACATTCAACGTTTTAATTTATATATAATAATTCCTAGGTATTCTATCATTAACCAACCAAAGCCATACCTCTTTTGGACACCCAAACCGGTGTGCGAAAAGGATGAAAGTGAATTCCCATTCCCTAAAGGAAGGAAAGTTTTGACATGGAATTAGGGTACCACATTTGTAGAACAATTTATCTCATTCAATGTTATTTTAATCATTAGTTATTTAAAATAAATAATTTTTCCAAATAATACATCTATATAATATACATTCACACCAAATAAACATAAATAAACATAAATCCCATTATCAGAACAAGGATATATGTGAAACAATAGTGAGAACCAAAAATATCCCTCACACATAAAAAAACATGTCATATAAGGAACAAATACCGACCACTAATGAAACTAATTCACCCACAATTAATTATATCCACCCTCTATTTTTATACAGTGTTAAAATTCTATATATCGAAAGAGATTGATGAAATTAAAATAAAACTAAACTATAAGAAATGGTTCCCCCTACAACTATATAATTCCATTCAAAACTAAAAAAACCATTCACTAAATACTATATAATAAAATATAAAAAACCTATAATTCAAAAATGAAAAATATATAATTGTTTGGTAACACAAGAACTCAATAGGGATGTAAAAATAGAAAAACCCAACCATATTTCATACCATTAATTATAAAACCATTGTATTCTAGACTAAAAATATTATGACATTATAATATGGTTTTATATGTCATTTGAAAATAAGAAAAATTTTATTTACCCATAGAAAGAATCATTTTCCCAATTTTATTCTCAAAATAAATTTTCAATTAATGGGTGATTATGTAATATACTATTTATAATAATAGATTATCTGGTAAAGTTATATTGTTTTGGGAAAATAAATATAGAAAATGGAATTTCATCAGGTGCTATAAAACATAGGGATGAAAAACGTTTTTTTTAAATTTTATAGATGAAATGATACTTCAAAAATTATTTTTTGGAAAATATACCTTGGAAGAAAAGAGTAAATGAGAGTAAGAGCCCCTGGAAATCCCTTTGTAGATATGTTTTCTAGGATCATATGTACACTATATCTTAGTGATCAATCATATTTATTCCCAAAAACAATTAATTGGAGAATATTAAACATATTTCCAATGGTAAGAATCTAGTTGAAATAATTTACTTATAATTGCATCTTAGTACTACTAGAGAGTCATAATTTGAGGACCTAATTTCTTTTCTATCAACAATTCATTTATTTCTTGCCTAGTTTCCTAGGATTCCCCTGTTCAATGCTAAGAAACTGGAGCACATAAGTGAGGTTTTGTACTAAAAACATGTTTTAAACACATTGTAATGAAAATTGAAAATACAACCTCAAAATACCTCAATTCACTTCCTATGTGCAGAATTTTTTTCTTAAAATCATAGAAAAATTCCAAAATTATCAAAATCAAGTCCAAAAAATACATAAAAATAAGGGATTCATTGGAGTGTATCTAAATTTTTAAAATTCATTAAAAAGAGACAATTTTTTCTTTTATTATTTGCAATAAACATTTATTATTTGTAAAATGATTTTTCATACGATATATTTCATGTCATTATTTATTATTCAATCATAAAATTATATACACTATTAGATGAATATGATAACCCCGTGAACTGATTTACATGTTTCCACCACCTTGAGTGATGATGTAAAAAATAAGGTACCAATAAATGCATCAATATATAAATATATTAATTATTCACATTCTATATATAAATTAATTATAAACCACATTGAGATTATTTTATAAAAAAATCATGTTACTGGGATTTTATTAAAAACTAGTGAAAGAACCAAAAAAATACATAGGACTATCCAATTTAAAAGGTGAAAATAATTTATAGACCGAATAAAATGTGTAGAAGATATAGAAGTTTAAAACAAGTTTAAAAACATACTTTACTAAAAAAATATAAATTAAACAAAATGATGAAATTATAGAAAACGTTTCAAAAACCAACTCATTTAATATATAACAACACATTATGTTTTTAGCAACTTTTGATGTTTCTTTGTACCTCTGTTTTGGAGTAGTGACATGGGGTGCATTTGGGTGATCTTTTAATAAAAATTATAGGACAACCAGTTGTGCACTATTTGACAAACCATGCGACCAAACCATGCCAACCATGTAGAATTGGACAAGGAGGTCTGCACGGCATGTGCACAGTTTGACAGACCGTGCGACCAAACCGTGTTATCCTTGCAAACCTGGACAGTGGGTTCCACACGGTTGGTGTACGGCTTTCCTGATCGTGTGCCTCTATCCAGGAAACTGTGTGTGTAATTTTTTTAATTCTAAAAATCCTTTTTAAGACCACCTTAACCCCCAGGACTTCCATATTTCTTACCATGGCTTGGGCTTGAAACATTCTAGGTGTTTCCAAAGCCTCCTAGAGAGATTCCAAGGCGATCTAAACTTCTTCCTTCGAGATTGAAGGCTCAGATTGAGGATCTTCTCTCCTCACGGTAAGTGGATTTCAACCTGTTACTTCTCCCATTCTTTCCTCTATCTTTCCTTGATCTTTTCATGGGATATTTACACTATTTTCCATGTATTTATACCTATGAGTTAAGATCTAGATCTAGGATTATGGATCTTGATCTATTTTTACAAGATCTTGATGGCTTTGATATTTTTTTGGTTTTATGTATTTAGATCAAGAACATGATCGACGATGTTGGGTCGCTCGGTTTTTGGAGTTTCTCAATGGGCTAACTCCTGTCAATAAATCGATGAAGGTGGTACTATCCCGACTGGCCAAAATTGATTATCCTTGTATTTCTTTATTTATTTCATTTGTTGATTTAAATTAAAACACTCAAATATTCTTTCAATTAAATTGATAAAAACTTGATTCTAGTGAATCATAATATTTGAAATGGTTTTGGCATGGAAATTGGGAAAACCCACAATTCTATTTACTTGGGTGTTTTTATAGAAATTAGGTGATGTAAATTTTTTAATTAAAAATGTGGATTTGATGGAAATGATTTCAATTAAATTGTAAAATTTAATTGTGGAAATAAATTGTGTAATTATTGCATTGATTTTATATGGATTTCAAACTCATGAAAATGGCATAAATTTTTTTGATAGAAACCAAATGGTTTTATCTTTGGGAACCACATGTTTCTGAATAATTTTTTTTTGGTTTTAAATGTAAATGAATTTTTTTTAATTGAAGTATGGGATTGATCGTATTTTAATTATTCTTAAAATAGTTTACCCATAATGTAAGAGCACATACAAGCCTTAGGTTTCTTGTGAGTTATTTGGATACACTCTATGCTATGACACCGTTCTATAACATAATTTTGAAGGTTACATCTTGGATGGGTTGGTGACAAGTCTCCTTTGGCCAGTGTCATAGGGACACGTGTCTATGTATACACATTTTGCTGAGTTCACATAGAGAGTGTGAAATTTTATAGCTGGTTAATACTCTCGTACCTTTTGGAACATGACCATGTTGCTCACTTGTTTATTTATATTTGAGATATAAATGTATTCCAATACATTCGATCTTCTTTAAATGCCTTCTAAATTTATATAAACTGGTTTATATAAATTTTTTATTTATGCCATTATTTTAGAAATATTCCATCATTTGTAAAATAATTGTTTTAAAATATTTATTTCCATCACATGAAAATGTATGTAATGTTTTGTTTAAATATGATTTCGGATTTTCAAATCTGTTTATTTTAAATTGGAATCTTTTATATAGATAATCTATGTTTCACATCTATTATGGAATTATTGGTGGTGTCCTACTAGGCCTAGGCTCACACCCTACTTTTTTCCATCGAGTGTTTGTAGACTTTATTCTTCCAAGTTCAAGAAAATGGAAGGAATCTCTTGGAGGTGGATCCAACTATTGATCTTCAGTCTTGGTGAGTTGTGTCCTTAGGGACCTTGGGGCTATTTTCCCATTTTTAGTACTTGGGTTGTAGTCCTTTGGGATTTTTATGCCTATTTTTATTCTGGTACATTACTCCATGTGGAGTTTCTTTTATTTATGCATACTATCTTGTTTCTTTTATTCCACATTGATGGTGGAAATATCATTCCCACTTGGATGTTGTGGGATACAAGGTGCTAGTCGCCATCCCGTGGGGATCGGGAAAGCCGTTCGGGCTACGTCAAGGCCAGATTGGTTATCAGGTTACCAGGGTACCCGGGATGGTTCGTGACAAAATGGTATCAAAGGAAGGTTAAGAATCTTTCCTTGATGACAAAATGCATTTGAGTATTCTTTTTGGGACTTAGGAGGTAGTTTTGATTGAGTTCCTGACCATCTCTCACCACAATGAACCTTAAGTCACCAGGATTGGTTAGGGAAATATGACTTGTGGGTTAGTTCTAGTATTTTCCTTGTTTTGATTTGGATATAGTGGAATCCAAATAATGTTATCCATTTTATTAAGAAATATTTTCCTTGTTAATCTATTTGAGTATTAATCTAATGACTTCTTATGTTGTGAAGCATCATGCCTCTGAGAAAACGAGGGAATCCAATCCAAAAATAGGCTTCTTCTGAATCTCAGCAAGCGAGTCCTATTGTGGATCTGAGTCTGGTTGAGGTAATTGTTCACACTGTCAAACCTCTAGGACAGGCACCACCTCATGTTTCTGTTCAGGCTCCAGTTATAGATCCTCATAGTGATATTCTATTAAGTCATTCTCAAGAGTTCATATGCCATAAGCCTCCAGTTTTCAAATGCTCTACTGACCCACCACATGCTGAGGAATGGTTGTGTAATATTGAACATCGGTTTGGGTTCTTGGAGAACTGATGTGATTAAGGTGTAGTGTTCCACCTTTGTGCTATAGGGACCAAGTAGGAGATGGTGGGTCACAATGTTGATGTATGGGAAACATGAGGGTTTGGAGTGGAAAGTCTTTAGGGTTCTTTTTACTAACCAGTTCTATCCAGAATCAATGGTGTTGTCCATGGCTATGGAGTTTTTCATGCTTGAGTAGGCCAATATAACCGTGACTGAGTAATAAAACCACTTTTTCGAGTTGGTATAGTTTGTTCCTGAGATTGTATCTAATGAGAAGATGAAGGATCCATGATTCGAGTTGGGACTTTGATCATATATTTGATCTCAAGTTTTCTTACTGAAGTTATCCGCTTATGATGATTGTTGGATTGGGAGATGATGGTTGAGATAGACCTGGAAGGAATGTCAGGGTGGAAGGGATTTCCTTTTCCTTATAGTGGATGCATTGTTTCCTTTAATGGAAAATGGAATTTTAACATTTCTCATCGTATTTCTCAGTAATAGAGACATTCCAGACCCCCAGTAGCACCAGGAGGGGCTTCGTTGACTTGATATCAGTGTGGAAAGCCAGTACATTCTCAGAGGGTTTGCACTGAGGCACCCAAAAATTATAGCTACTGCAAACGTTTAGGGAACTTACATATATTCTTACATCACTTCTCTACTCCACAAGGTGTAACAAGATCATAAACACCTCAAAAAACTGCGGGTCAATCAAATGCTTCACGTAAAAAAGGGCTCCATCCATAGGCATCCGGAACAAATCTTCTTCATGTAGTGGAAGAGTTTCCATAAGTAGATGATATAGGTCCTGCAATTGTGAGAGGTACCATTACTATTTCTTTATCTTTAGTCGAATCTCTTTTTGATACTTGTTCATGTCACTCATTTATTTAAACCCATATATTTTAATCTTCTTAATCTAAATATGGATCTTTTATCTTGTGCGATGGATATTACTACACCCCTTGGTACAATGAGAGAGAAGGGTCTCCTTAGTCTGCTTGAGTCTTCTCCCTATTAGATTTTGATCATTCTTGGAGTTTTTTGGTTCTTGACATCAAATCATTTGACATCATATTTTGGATGGATTTTCTCATTTCTAATAAATCCCAAATTGATTTTTATCTTTGATGGGTCTACCTTACAACACCAAGTGGTGTGCCTCTTTTTTCCCAAGGAGAATGGGACCCAAGGTCATGAAAAGCCAGACCCTCTTATCCAGATTTGGGGAAAGTTTTATCAGTTTTCTCATTTGATCTAGAGAGAGATTCAATGTGTGTTGAACTTCATTCATTGGTCGCTGCGTTTCCAGATGTGTTTCCTTCTAACTTCTCTGGTTTTGCACCAGTAAGGGAGGTTGATTTTTCTATTGACTTAATGCCTGATACTCAACTTGTTTCTATTCCATCTTACCGAAAGGCTCCATCATAACTAAAAGAACCAAGGTCTCAGTTAGATGATCTTCTTTAGAGTGGGTTTATACGACCAAGTGTGTCACCTTGGGCATCCCCAGTTCTCTTCAACAAGAAGGTAATTGGTTCTCTTCTCTTATGTGTTGATTATCGAAAGCTCAATCAAGTTACGATAATGAAAAAATATCTCTTACCAAGAATTGATGTTTTGTTTGATCAATTTAAAGAGGATAAGTGGTTTTCAATATTTAATCTTTGATCTGGTTACTATCAGTTGCGAATAAAATAATCTGACATTCATACGACCACTTTTCGGAGTAGGTATGGCCATTATGAGTACCTTGTTATGCCCTTCGACCTAAAAAATGCTCATGCAGTTTTCATTGCTTTGATGAATAGAGTTTTCCATGAGTATATAGATAATTTTGTGGTAGTCTTTGTGGATGAAATTATTTTCCACACCATGTCTGGGGAGGATCATGTGCATCATCTCAGAATAGTTCTGAGTCTTCTATGGAATCATCGACTTTATACCAAGCTTTCAAAGTGCGATTTCTGGATTTGGGAAGTGAAATTCTTGGGACATGTCATGTCAGAACAAGGAATATCAGTTAATCCTGAGAAGGTGAAGGGTTTTATGACTTGGGAACAACCACAAAATGTTTTGGAGATTCATAGATTCTTGGGATTATCAAGATATTATTGAAGATTTGTTAATGAATTCTCAAAGTTAGATTCTCCAATGATTGCTCCAACTCGAATGAGAGTGATGGTTTCTTGGAATAATAAGTGTCAGAGTTATTTTGTTGAGCTAAAGTGTCTTTTGACTACTACACTGGTGTTAACTCTTTCATAGGATGGTATAGGTTACGTGGTCTTCTGTGATTCATTGGGTTCAGGTTTGGGAAGTATCCTTATGCAAGGTAATCATGTTGTTGCCTATGGATCTCTCCAGATTAAGCCTCATGAGAAGAACTATCATACCCATGTCCTGGAACTTGCTGCTGTAATGAAGGCACATAAGTGTTAGAGACATTACCTTTATGTAGAAAGGTTTACTGTGTATTCAAACCACAAGAAATTTAGCTATATCTTCTCTAAATAAGATGTGAATCCCCGCCAAAGGCATTGGGTGGAGTACCATCCATATTTAAACAATTCCATTGCCTATATCCTGGGGAATAGTAATGTAGTTGTAGATGTGTTAACCAAGAAACTTCCATCACAGGTTCTGAATGAATCTTCAAAAGAGTGGTGTTTGATGGATCTTTTTATTAATAGTTGCATATTGGAGTTCAGTGGAAGGGCAATGAAGATTCTTTAGCCTGTGTCATGTTGACATCTTCTCTTCTAGAGTAAATTATTTAGGAAGAACAACTGGATAATGAAATCCATAAATTTAGGGACTCTCTTTATGGTGGCGAGTCTGACACCCAGTGGATGTTCTCCATATTGGATGTTATGTGTTATCGAAACTGTTACATTGGGCCATTATCAGCAAGGAAGGATGTGATGGGGGGTTTACCTAACTCTCAGTTGGCTGTGCACCCGGGAACCATGAAGATGTTCTATGACATGCAGTGACAGTTCTGGTGGTCAGGTCTGTGATGAGACATTTCTATGATCGTATTTCATTTCTATACATGCCAGCCGGTTAAAGCCGAGCACCAGAAACCTTCGGGTTTTCTTCAAACACTATTCGTCCCTACATTGAAATGGAATGAAATATCTATGGACTTTGTGGTTTGGTCAACTCAAACCCATAGGAAGAAGAACACAGTATGGGTTGTGATCGAAAGGATGACCATATCAGCTCACATTATACCTATTAGAGATACAACCAAAGTTGAGGAGTTGGGAAATATCTATGGGAAAGAAATTGTTTGTTTGCACGGAGTTCCGTCCGGTATAGTCTCTAATAGGGATCCTCAGTTTACTTCTCACTTTTTAATAGGCCTTAAGGAGGCACAGGGTTCTCAGGTCCGTTTGAGCACGACCTACCATCCACATTCAGATGGACAGACAGAGAGAGATATTCAGATCATTGGGGATATAGTATGTGCATGTG
Source organism: Viscum album (assembly GCA_963277665.1). Lineage (NCBI taxonomy): Eukaryota > Viridiplantae > Streptophyta > Magnoliopsida > Santalales > Viscaceae > Viscum > Viscum album. The sequence goes on from OY728146.1 coordinate 992,330,221, forward strand.
TTCTCGGCTTTGGTGGGTTTTGGGATTATCATCTGGGGATATTTGAGTTTTATTATAATAATATTTATCAGTCTGTTATGAAAATGGATCCTTCTGAGGCATTGTATGGTTGTCCTTGTAAATCTCTTTTTTGTTGGTCGGAGATTGGTGAAAGATCCTTGGTTGGACCGAGTTTGGTCCAAGAGACGACAACTAAGATCCAGTTGATTCATCAGAGAATTTTGTTAGATCAGAGTCGATACAAGTATTATGTTGATCATCACCATAGACCTTTAGAGTTCTCAGTTGGTGACCAGGTTTTATTGAATGTTTCACACCGATTAGGTCATTGACGTCTTGGGAGGCAAGGGAAGCTTGATCTTCATTTTGAGGGACCATTCTAGGTTGTTGATCATGTTGGGAATGTTTCTTACCATATATCTCTACCACCATAGTTGATTTTGATACATAAGGCCTTCCATGTATCGCAGGTGTGAATGTATCTCTCCGACCCATCTCATGTTTTGAGATGGAGTGATCTTGAGATTGAACTAGATTTATTCGTGACTGAACTACCTGTCAGGGTTGTTGATTCTGAGATCAAGGTACATAGTGGGAGAACAATACCTCTGGTCTATGTTCTATGGAAGCATGGTTCTAATTCTCATAAGACATGGGAAAGGGAGGAACTAATGAGAGAGAAGTGCCCTCATTTTTTTGACGTGGAGGATTCTTCATAGGATTTCTGGGGACAGAAAGATCTTAGGGTGGGGAGTTTTTAACATCACGTTACATTTTTAGGAACTTTTGGTATTTATAAGAACCTCTGTTTAGTAGTAGTGACTTGGGGTGCGTTTAGGTGAACTTTTAATGAAAACTAAAGGACATTGAGTTGTTCAGGGTTTGCGCACAGTTTGACAAATAGTGCGACCAAACCCTTCCGACCATGCATAACTGGACAAAGAGGTCCACAAAATTTCTGCATGGTTTGACAGACCGTGCGACCAAACCAAGCCCAACTTGCAAACCCGGACAATGGGTTCTGCATGGTTGGTACACGGTTTTCCTATCCGTCTACCTCTGTCTAGGAAACCGTGCATGTGGTTTTTTTAATACTGAAAATCCTTCTTAAGAGCACCTGAACCCCCAAGACATGTATAATTTAAACTCTAGCTTGGGAATGAAATATTCTAGGTGTTTCCAAAGACTCCCGGAGAGATTCAAAGATGATACGAACTTCTTCATTCAAGATTTAAGGCTCATATTGAGGATCTGCACTCTTCCTGGTATGTGGATTTCAACCTGTTACTTGTCCCATTATTTACTCTATATTTTCTTGATCTTTTCATGGGTTATTTCCACCGTTTCCTATGGATTTAAACCTATGAGTTGATATCGAGATCTATGATTGAGGATCTAGTTATTGTTTTACAAGATCGTGATGACTTTGATCTTTTTTTTGTTTTATGGATTTAGATCCAGAACTTGATCGATGATGTTGTTCCACTCTGTTATTGGGGTTTATCATTGGGCTAACTCCCATCAATAAATCGAGGTAGGTGGTTCCATCCAGAATTACCAAAATTGATTATCCTTGTATTGATTGATTTATTTCAATTGTTGATTTAAATCCAATTGATTAATTCTTCTTTCAATTAAATTGGTAAATACTCAATTCCAGTGAATCATGATATTTAAAATAGTTTTGGAATGGAAATTTGGAAAACCACCAATTCTATTGAATTAGGACTGTTTATGGAAATTGGGTGATTTAAATTGTGGATTCTATGAAAACTATTTCAATTAAATTGTTGAATTTAATTGTGGAAATAAATTGTGTAATGATGGAATTGGTTTTGAATGAATTTCCAACACATGTAAATGGATTAAAATGATTAGATAGAAACCTAATGATTTTATCTTGTGGAAATGCATGTTTTCGAAATAAAAGTTTTTTGGATTTAAATGGAAAGGAATTGACATTTTTGAAATGGAAAAATGGGATTGATCGTATTTTTAGAAGTCTTATATTAGTTCACCCATCATGTAAGAGCGCATTCAAGCCATTGGTAGTTAGTGAGTTATTTGGATACACTCTACGCTACAAAAATGTTCTAAAACATACTTGTGGTAGGTCACATCCCTGATGGGTTGGTGATGAGTCTCCATTGTCCAGTGTCATAGGGACGTGTGTATACACTTTTTGCTGAGTTCACATAGAGAGTGTGGAATCCTATAGCTGGTTATATTATCTTATATTTTGGAAGATGACCATGTTTCTTGCTTATTTAGTTATATTTGAGATATAAATGTATGAAAATAATTTTGAACTTCTTTACATGCCTTCTGAATTTATATAAACTGTTTTATATAAATGTTTTATTTAAGATATTATTTTAGAATTATTCCATCATTTGTAAAATCATTGTTTTAAAATATTTATTTCAATCACTTGAAAATGTATATCATGTTTTTTTAAATATAATTTTGGATTTACAATCATGTTTACTTTAAAATTGGATACTTTTATTTGGATAATCTATGTTTAGAATCTGTTATGGAATCTTTGGTGGTATCCTAATGGGATTAGGCTCACACCCTACTTTTTTCCTTTGGGTGTTTGTAGACTTTCTTCTTCCAGGTTCGACCAAAGTGAAGAGGTATCTTGGATGTGGATCTAGATATTGATATCCTGTCTTGGTGAGTTGTGTCCATAGGGACCTCAGGGATATTTTCCCATTTTTATTACTTGGGCTGTAGTACTTTGGGTTTTTTCCTCTTTGTATTCGGGTACATTACTCTTAGTGGAGTTTCTTTTTGTTATGCATATTGTCTTGTTTCTATTCATCCGTGTTGTTGGTGAAAAAATCATTCCCACTTGCTTTTTGTGTCATGCCAGGTGCTAGTCGTCGACCCGTGGGAATCGAGAATTCCATTCGAGCTATGTTAGGGCCAGCTCGGTTATTGGGTTACCAGGGTACCTAGGCTGGTTCGGGACATAATCACAACTGTTTTCCAAAAAATAATTAATAAGTAATATTAAAATTATGTATTAAAATAATTAATTAATCATGGATTTCAGAATAATATATTCTACAAATGGAATCCTATGAAATAAAGTTGGAATCAAGTCATACATGATCCAATATTCATCTCCATCAACTGAATCCATAATAATGAACTTGAAATTTACCTATGGAACACCTAGGGAGTGAAAATTGATCAAACCAAAATAAAAAACATTGTTAGGGTTTACCTTTTGTCACAAAAGATCATAAGTGGTGAAATTGAAGATAATAAATAGGAAATAATAAAGAGGATGAGAATAAGAAACCCTTATATGGGGATAATGAATTTGAAAACTGAAAAAATGGAGGTCGTATGGAGTTGGAAAAAGGATTCCACACACACGAGATCCGCAAATCCATGGGTCAAATGAAAATGGGAGATTAGGGGAGGGATTGAATTATTTAAATAGAAATTATATAGGGAATTTTTTTTTCAACATCCTATTTTTTTATGAGTTGGACATTGTACATCAACTTTCTATATAGTTAATAATGCTACTCATCCACCATGAAACTCTACTCTAGGCTCTAGATAGATTTATTCAGTAGGGAATATGTATAGGGAAACCATGCCCCAAATATGTGTTTGTCCCAAGAAAAGTTATAGATGCACCATCATGGTTTTTACATGATTTATAACAGTTATATTCTTACTATGTTCTTATGCTAAAAGGACCGAATTATAAAATTCAAATACATGACCATCAAAAAACTGAAAAATGTCTAAAAATAATTAATTAACTATAAATTGTTATGAAATCACCTTCAAGGTATAATAATTATTCAATCCATGAAAAATTATTCCCATAGAAAGTAAAAATAGATTCCGTCGATAAAGAAAAAGTAAAAGAACAAACTATTACTTAGAGTGAGGCCCCAAAACTCAAATACTGATGAACCAAAATTTCCAAAATTTCCCTATATAAAACTCATCCCTCTTAAAAAATAGGGTAAGAGATCATCCTAAAATAACTGAAAGAAATAATATAGGGGGAATCTAGCATGACTAGGGAAATAGAACCATAAAACGAACGAATGATATGGGAAACAGAATATCATATCTCCAAACACTACTGAAACAAAAGAGCCCCATTAAAACATGCACAAAATTTACCATAAAAGAAATAATGGACTTACTTGGATCAATATGAGATTAAATCATAAAAAATAATTACAATATCAAACTATAATGCTATAATTAGGTTTCAGAAGTGTTGGGTTAAAGGATTATACCATCAAGGATTCAAGAAGACCATTGTCACCATAAGATCATTTTTAAGGTGGAATCGCCAATATATTAACACTATAGTATTACATTTATATGCCAATATGAAACTACTCATGAGTATTAATAAGATACATGCTATGATAAATGACTCACAGACTAAAGAGCACCACCACTTGACAATAAAAAAGATTCAAAATTTACTGATTGTATACTTCAACTAAATCATAAAGTACTTATTGAATGTAGAGAAATGGGAGTAAATTGGATCAAAAATCAATGTCACCAAAAGAATCCCATTAACCACGAGATTATCTTATATCACTAAAATTGTGAATTCCAATAGAATACATTCGAGAACCTAGAGAAAAAAGAAATATGAAAAATAATAAAATGATCCAAAAAACCCATTTCCATTTGATAACTCCCCCATTATGTGAAAATATTTAATTCGAGAACTCTGGATAGTGTCCTAATATCATGTTGCATCTATTACCACACATTCAGGTGGTGATAATCCTAGAATGAAACTTTTGATTTAAGTAGTGAAACTTATATGTCATATTTATTTTACCTAAGTATCCATAATGAATAGAACATGATGAAAATATACGAATGATAATTCCTATTAAAATAATTACTCAAACAAAAATTCCTCGACAATTTTAATGTGTTATCGAGTCCTGGTTCAATGTTGGAAAACATGGGACAATATCTCATAACACTAACCATTGACGGAAAAATATGAAGTGAAAAATAAAACACCCTTCCCAGTCATCCCAGCCACTCACCCAAGACATTCTTATACAAGGATGTGATACCAACCCCATGACATGAACATCATAAAACCCCTAAAATTAATGGTACATACTAAGGAGTTATAAAAGGGAGACACAAAGAGAAACACTTATTCTGAATATTCTGAGATATTCCAACCACCTCAAACACAAAGAGATCAATCTTAAAAATAACATCCGACAATAACTAAAAAAACTAATCTTACCATAGACAATCTATAGAGGAACATTACATGTTGTCCACTCACCCTTTTTTGGTTAAAATAAAGTAACAACAAATAGAATCAATCAAACTTTTTTTCCAAAATTCTAAATAAAATTTCACCAACATAAAAAATGTAGAAGATAAAATATAAACATATCCAAAATTAAAACATCCGTACAAAGCTACCTATTTTATTTTTAATATCCCAAAAATTGATTATAAAATGAAATTTCTTGTTTTAAAAAACAGAACCTAAAAACAATTCATACCCTATTGAAAAATACATCCAGGATCACTTCGTGTATTTTTTTTCAAACCATCAATTTCATCCCCTATTTGAAAATGCATCTAATATCACTTAGAAGTTTTATTTTCCAAATCATTAATTTTAATGAACCAAAATGGTCACATTCATAGGCCCACATTTTTTAACACAATGCTTCTTATTATATGAATAATCTCTCCGTTAAAATATTTTCAACACCAATGACTTTCACCAATCACTCCACTCATTTAAATCGCAAAATTATATTTAAATTCATGAAACTATTTCAAAGAAACATACCTTTTTAAAATATAAAATTACTGTAAAATTATTTTAAATTCTTAATGTATTTATAAAAATTTATTCAAAATTTATTCATCTAATAACACACAAAATAAATATAACAAACAAGGGACTCATGATTGTTCATAAAATGGCCACATTGATTGGTGAAACAAGTGTCGACCACACTAACATCACTGAGAGTAAAAAATAAAATTTGTGTGGGATCCCTAAGGGTTATAAAAAATAGATGATGTTAACATGTACAAAAATATAAGATACCATTTTATACCAAATATTAAATATTGAAATCAAAATCCCAACATCCCCTGGTAACTTGGGTTTTTTCATGAGCAGTGGTGATCATTTTTGGATCAATGACCTACCTCATCTACCCTAAATATCATATATCTATCTACTATAAATCCAAACTAAGATGTGATAAATATTGGTGATAAAATGTTCACATAGAAAAAATAACTTCACCCATATAATATATTTTTATCATGAATCAACCCAACCCATATCTTCATCTAATACCTATCTTGGTTTCTAATACATCTCAATGCTTGTTCCCAATCCCGGCATGCTATAACATGTTATGAGTAATTAGGTACTCACCGTTTTGCAATGATTTACCCCATTGAACATTAATTACATATACATCATGAGAAAAAAAAAATCATCATTTAAAATTACACATCAAACATCAATTCAAGAGATAAATAAGAAAACAACAGTCATCATATTAAAAACACTAATACATCAAAAAATAGTGAAAACCTAAAACCTTTATCACACTCCCAAAAACCACTACTACTATAAAAATATACCCAACTCAAAATTATTTCTGTAAAACACTAACAATTATAGCTAAAATCCTTACATAAAACATGGTAAAATACTATGTAGAAAAAGATATACAAGAAATTATAATGACCCTAGAATAAAACATATTTTTCCCCTTGTGACTATAATATTCAATACCCAACTAAATAATCCTAGCATCGCAAGCGTGAACATAAAATATTGTCCGAATATTGTTATTGAATTATGTTAATGTTACATAATCATTAGCAAACAAGTAATGTTTAAGGATTCCAAAATAGAAAAATTTAACCCTATGACTTACCTTAAAAAATTAGACCATTTAAATATAGTTTTAAACTATTAATATGAAAAACTGTGGCATTAAATTTCATTTCTAAAAAGTAACATGCTAGTACTCCAGTGAAATAAACACTTTTATCCTTCGATTTGCAAAACAATCTTTCAATAATAGTGATTTTATAGAATACCATTAAGTATATGGGTTAATCTAATGAAATAATATTTCCTATAATAAATCATGATAGTAAAGATAATTTCATTGGGTGTTATAAAACATCAGTAAACCATTCTTTTCACCCTTTCAAACAAAAAATAAATTAAGAAAAAGAGTGTTTTCAAAATACATCCCTTTAAAAAAATGCGGAAATGAGGTGAATCATCATGTTAAATCCCAATATATCATGTTATTTTCTATCCTAGGTACATTGTTTCTAATTTTTATAACATATCATTTCCATGCATGAGTTTTTCAGGGGATGAACCCAAATCGTAATAGTAATAATCTCAATGTCATCATTCAGATAGTTTTGTATTACAATCCTTCTAGACATACTCCAAATGAGGCCCTACTTTCTCACTGAGATACTAGTCCTAGTTTTTACTCCTAAGTATATAGGACTACAAGGTCCCATGGCCAAAATAAAAAACACATAAAAAAATTCTAGTAGAAAACCACGAACTAACACACAAAAATGAAAATAAAGAATAAAACATCAGTTCACCTCAGTAAAATACCAATGTGAAGCCCTTTTATATAAAAATCATACTAGTATTCCAAACATATCCATCACAACTTCACAAAATATATAACGATATGTTATAACAATAGAGTATTTCTCAATTTTCAATATAAATTATAATTTTTTAAATGTGAATTTTAATGATAGAAATAAATATTTATAATTTTAAAAAATGTTTTTATACCATAAAAATCATTTTTTCTAACCATTATTCACATATAAACATATATATACCTTAATGTATATATACACACCCATTGAACTGATGTATATGTTCCCCTCTTAGAAAGTAAATATGTATAAATAAGTTACCTATATTTGTTCTTATATATTTTTATATGAATAAGCTACATTTAATACTTCAATGGATTATAAATCACTTGTAGATTCATTAGGAATCCAAAATCGTCATTGGGGTTTTATAAAAAAACTAGTGAAAAACCCAAAATATCCATAGAAACATCCAATTGATGTGAAAAATTAATTTGGATACCAGATCAAACATCTAAGATATTTAACATTTCAAAAAAACCATGACAAAATATTTTATAAGAAAATAAAAAATATTCAATGTGAGGAAAGTGTAGAAAATAAAAAATTAATCAAACTCCATTTACCACATAAATTTTCCAAAAATTATTTAATAATATATTAAAAATATGTGTTTAATTAATTATAAAATTATTATTTTCAATTTAATGCCTTTGAGATAGTGTAAACTACTTTAAAAATATAGAATTTGGTTGTTAAGTTTCCAAAATTCGTCACCTTTCCAAACGTTAAACAGTGGTCCTAAAAGTATCCCTTTTGAACTATAGTCATTGAAAATCAATAAAAAACACAAAAATTTATTTAAAGTTCACTTAAGGTATTAAGAACCCTATAGGGGTAAAGAGAAACCAATAAATAGGAAGAGAAGAAGGTGTATGATGCGAATAAAATATTACATGGATATATAACACTTGAAAACAACAAGAAAAATGAATTCCATTTGGAGAAATAATGAGGAGGTCATGCACACTAGAGGCCACAATTCTTGCATATAAGAAAAATGGGGGAGTGGGATATTCATTGGATAATTTAGGTAGAAAATATACAAGGTAATTTTACAAAAAAAGTTTTTGAATTATTTGGATGCTATGCATGATATGATACGAAAGTTGGCCAAACTGTGCAGAAACCATGCACCTCTACTTGAGAATATGAACAATATATATTGGTTTGGAAAAATAGTATAGGAAAATATGTTTCAATAGTGCATTAATATTCTAAACATTCACCTCAACACCTTCTTGGTTTGCGCACAGTTTCTTGTAAATACTTGTAAACCGTTCACCTATGATGAAAATACTAAAATTTAAAATTTAAAAATCAATTTGAAATAAAAATATTAAATGAAGTTAAAATTAATTAAATATGTAATATTATCTTATAAATCAAGGTCAGGGTGTTTTATAAACATTTATTAATAACTTATGAGTTTCATTTTTATGATAATTGATCAGAGATGTTTAGTCAATAGTTCCATATCCACTTCCATAAAATAGAAATAGTCCAATGTCACAGTATGAGGGATTTATATACTCTATTAGAAATATGATATCATGTTAAATCTTCTACATAGGTAATGAAGGTTAATATTTAAGAATATAGTCGAAAATAAATCAATGTTATTTGTATTCTTTTGTACACAGTTAAACTAAATACATCGATTTACCTTTAACAATGTTAATGAATTTTTTAAATTTTTACTAAAAATATTTGAAGTATTTTATTTTAATTAATATTGATATATTTATTCACGAAATAAATTTTTATATTATCTATTTAAGTAATAAAAACAAATAATTTTCATTCACATAGTAAATATAAATATATGATAGGTTAATTAAATTTTTATTAGTGCTTTAAAGAAGAGAAAACACAATAAATAATCACCTATCAAAAAAACATTAGAGTGAAATTATATTTCTATTTTATTTTTATTTTATATATTAGAAAATATATTAAAGGCATTTGTGATTAATGGAAATAAAAATACATGTGTTTTTAAACCGTTACAATGCTCTTTGAGATTAACCCTTTAAAGTGACCCACTAGCATTCACAAGAAGATCTTTTTGGTTCAACCATATGTTTCAGAACACGGATATATGTATATAGATATATGGATTTCATTTTGGTATACTATTTAAAAATGAATAAATTTTTTGAGCAGGGAGATATGGCTGGAGATGTGGTGTGTTTATTAGAAAAGGAGAGAGGAAAATTTGAATAACATATTGAATAATTTAATATTTAATACCAAGACTATTATTAGTGTTTATTCATATAATTATTAATACTTTTGTTTTTAGCTATATTTTATCTTTTCCTTTATACACTTCTATAGAACATGGTATCAGTTGAAATTATATTGTAAATTAAAGAGTGAAATATATTTTTTGATGAGAACAAAATATTATTTTGGTTTCAAGAATTGTTTAACAGGATTCAAAATGTAGTCAATTTATTTTTAAAAAATTATTTTAGTTATTAAATACCTTATGATTTTAGATATATTTTATATAAAATAATATTTAATTTTTGAGTCTTATTGTTTTCATTAAACCTACCATTTTCTTAAAAAATGAATTTTTTTATGAATCACAAAAAAATGAACACTTTGAGAAAAAATCACCATGTGATAATACAAATAGTATAATTTCATAAAAATGTACTTTTTATCAAATTAAAATTCTTAATATAAGATATTTAACTCGTAATTTTAACATGAATAATATAAAAAATTTAAAGACCTTTTTTTCGGTTATGATAAGTTAAATATTTCATAAATACTTATTTTTATATATTTAATAAATAATTATTTGTATATTTCAATTATACGATTCAAATATTTAAGATAATAATTAATAACGATATATTTATATAATTTCAAAATATAAGTAATACAATTTATTTAGAATGACATTTATTTGAAGGCCACATTTTAAGATTTCCTCACTTATTAATCCATTAACTACTATTATTGATATGTATTATATATATAATTATTTATTTACATAACCATTAATGTAAAATCATCACTCTTATAAAACTCATGTATTATATGACCTATACTAATTTTCCTCTTCATATAAGGATCAAGATCATTCTCATACATAAATTATTTTATTACCTTCATAATATTATATAAAATAGTATTGGATAATTATTACATTTATATATGTACCAAAAAAATTACATAATTATGTTTATATTACGTATGCAAAAGATATTTATTATTTTATATAGACATTCATTCCTCAAAAATTTTCCTGTAGGAAATAATTTCTATTAATTATCTGGATATTAATATAATTTTTAGCAATGTTATTGTTTTTATTATATAATATTTATCTTTTATATCTAAATATTTGGAAATTGTTTTTAAAATTATTATATAAAAGACCCAACTATTTTCTATTAAAATTATAATGGTCGTTGGTTATAAATTTATACAAAAAATTGTTGGAATAATACATGATGGAAAATAGAAATATTTTATTATAAAATTAAGTTATAAATAACTATGTTTTCTGATATCACATTCCCCTATTTTGATTTCTTCCTCATAATTTTAAGTGTCTCCCACTAGTGTTAATTAATATATGGTATCATTAAGAATGGAAAGATTTTATAATTCACTCTTCTAAGAAGATGACCTCAGTATACATGTATTGAAATTAAAACAATACATTTCAATTTAAATAAAAATTTGAGCAATTTTTCAAAATTATATATTATTAGGTCCAAGTATGACCATTTTTAGGAAATAAAAATTATATATGTGTGTGTGTGTGTGTGTGTTTGAATGTATTATTTTCAGCAATTGTACCATTAAATACATCATTTTCATCATCCTACATTCAAAAACATACAAAAAATATTTATTTATAATATTGAAAATATTTAGCTATTGTAAATATTTATGTTATATATTAATATAAAAATTTCAAAATCTATACCACATTCAGTTAAACCATGATTTCCCTGTTTTTTACAAACTTATTATATTTTACTAGATAATCTAAAAATAAGTAAACCCCACTCAAATATGGATTGAGGGACCCCATATAATGTCCAAAAAAATTAACCCATAAAATTATACCATTTAATATCATAAATATTGATTGTGAAGACCCAAAAATAGAGTTTTTAGGTTTTTAGAAGATTACATGAACCATAAAATAATTTAAATAGAGCTATGATATCTTTTATCTAAATCATAATAATATATTATTATATATCTCTCTAGTGAAATTATTATAAAGAATATCCTAGGAACCTAAATAATATAAGGAGAAGAAAAAAATATAATTCTGGGTATATGATATGATAAACATTGGAAAAATAACATTCTACTTGAAAAAAATGGAATGAAATAGAAAATGAAAGAATCATAAATAGTAACAATGAAATATAAGAGATAATAAAAAATATGATTGGGTATGTTAAATCATGAAATTAAAAAAATCAAATATATAAATAATTATATCATAAACATAAATGGATGATCACTACTAATACATGAAAAAATAATATAAAAACCCTATCAACGTATGTATAATGCATAATAAAATCAAAAATATAAATGCAACAATGTTATCAAAAAAATTATGGAAATATCTTTAAGTACTATATTATTTAATTTCAATGTATATGGGTGAAAAATTAAAATGAGTAACTATATAAATCCATAAATCAATAAACATTGAGGTACAAAATAATATCTAATGAAATTAAACTAATATTTTAAAATTATAAATAATTATCAAAAATTTAATAATGATTCAAGAAAATATATATATCAATTTTCATGAAAAATTTGATAAATAAGCAATGAAATTGAACTACACTGTAAAAAAATATTTAAAAGGGAAAAAAATTACCTTTTTGTATAAGATAATATTTTTACTATAAAACCAGAAATAAAATAAAATATTTTATTTTAAACCAAGTTGTGTTTTTATAAATTATAAATGTAATATAATCATTTCAATTGTGGTACATGAGAATATAATTTGTTGCAGAATTATTCCCATGTCTTGGATTTATTGAAAAATTATCATAAATGTAACTATATATGCACGAGATTCAATAAAAACAAATGGAAATTAAATAATATAGTACTTAAAGATATCAAATTTAAATAGGTAAATAAGGTGATTAGGATAATGATTGATAGAGAACACGCCACTAGTAATGAAAAGTGTGGTATAAGACCCATACCTAAAGTATAATGTTACTTCATATTATCATCTATAATACTGTGTAGACATGTTAATTTTATCAATTACTTTTTATAAGATTAGTATTCAAATTTATGTCCAATTATATACTTTATTTACTATCATGATTTAATTATTAATAATATTAATTACATTTTATCAAAAAAAATTATTTTTTTTTCTTTACAACTACAAAACCATTTCAATTTAATAAAATATTTCAATGGTATCACTAAAATGGTTCTAAGAAAATATATAGGTAATGAAATTTTTCAATAAAACCCATTTTACTAAAAATAAATAAGTATACATAAATTTTTTTACATTTATTAAGTAATTATTTTCTATTATTCTTCTCATTATATTAGGTCATTTTAACCTTGGTAATCACTAATTTTTTATTATAGAATTAGTTAACATAATTGAATATTCATACTATACTAATTATGATATTATAATACTAATGATCATGGTATTAATATATCATCAAGGATAAAATTATAATAGTAATATTTTCAGTGGTAATATGAAATATAAAATCATATACATAACCCTTATTTCTATTATTACCCCTCAAAACCATTTTCATTCAGGGTAACTTATAAATAATTATAAAATACAAATAATATTAATAATTTTTATTTACTTTTAATACTGTTGATCATGGGGTTTTATTTGTAGGAGACTATGAACCTAATAATTAAAAAATACAATTTTTTTTTTGGTTTTTATGTTTTTAATTTACAATTGTACTATTTTTAATTTTAGGGAATATATATCTCCATTATATTTAATGTTCTAAATTGATAAAATAAAATTTAATTCATTTCATGTATAGTGTCTATGTGAAAATAGTAAAACTTATATATATATATATATTATCCAGAAAAATATCATATAAAAATATTTATAAATGTATATTATTCCCATATATATAAATTAAATCATTATAATTTCAATTTATACATTTATAATTGAACAAATTATATGTGTTTCTTTTTCGTTACATTTTTAGGATCCTATATTCCCTCTTTATAATTTTGATTCAGTAAACTTATTTGAAAACGTCTATTATTTGAACATATGATTCAAATTACGTATTGAATACATGTCTTTTGGTATGAACTAGTTAAATGTCCAAAACTGAAATTCCATAAAGAATATAAAATTGGGGAATTAATCATGGACTTTTCTCTTATTTCTGAACATCAGAAATATATTCCATTGTGATATATAAAAATACTATTTCTCTCATCAAATACCGGGAGATATAAAAGGATATTGGAATAATTATATTGTAAATTATACTCTACATTGATGATTTGTTGATTGTATTAGACATTATCTTACATAGCATACTCCAATTTGGGTCTCCATCGATTTATTCTTAAAACATTATACACGAAAATTTTAAATATATATTTAATCTCATAGAGAGATCAATATCAACTAATATGAATGCTTGAGAGGAACAAGTTATTATATAAAGACCTGAATTTAAGAAGATAGTGGTCCTATCCTTTTTTGAAGTCCATATATGAATATCTTTATAAAACATATAGAGTGTTAATAGTTGTTTTATATTCTCAATTTTTACAAGGATTATATTTCATATGGATGATACGCTATATGTTTAAATACTTTTGATGAATTTTCTAGAACATTGATGTGAATCTCCAATCTTGATCAAATACAATTAATATTACTATTTCATGAGGCCCTTCTAGTTATCATACAAGATTCATTTAATGTGTATTGAGAGATTTTTATATGAAAATGATTCGTATGTGAGAAGAATTTGTTTGATAATCTCTTAAATTCAATATATCATTATTTCTTTTATATTACTTTTTAGACCAAGAGACCAAATCCATGATTATGTTCACTAATTACCATATTTGTATGGGTATTTATTCCATCATACTCTTGGATATTTTATGGTTTGTCATAATTATTTGACACACTAAACAATTTTATGTTTATTGAGAAATTTCGTTCCTTATATTTTCTCAATAGAAGATACATTGATTATGTATATGCCCCATTGTTCTCCTATGATATATTTAGAATCATTATATAAGGGTATCATCCCATAGAACATTATTGATCTTAAGATCAGGATATATATGTAATATTTTCTCAAATAAAAAAAACACTAATATATTAATGTTTAACTTATATATTTTTCCCAGTCATATTACATCAACCATATTTTTAATTAATAAATCAGTTGTTTTTTAAACCTTAATTATTTATAAGATTGATTATTTAGTAACTATTAGAAAATATTCATGCCATAAATTCATTTTGTATTTCCATTTAATTTGTATAAAAATATTAGAAATATGGTTCAATTTTAATCTCAATCAAGGGTATGTTTGTATGAAAAATATTGATTATCATATCTAGATATGTATTTTGTTTTTGAGAATGATAATTGATAGTGTAATCTTAGTATTTGATTAAATCTAAGATAATTTATTATATTATTAGGATAACCATCCCAATTACTATAAAATTATATTTATAATAATTCGGATGTACATAAAATCATTTTATAGATAGTTATTTTCTATAAAATTATTAATGAAAATATCAACATTGTTAACCCCATGACATGTGTTTAGTTGTTATTTGGTCCAAACATCAAAATTCATAATGAATAGATGACCCATTGACCAATTTAGATGACTGGAAAATGAATTATACTCCATAATAAATCCAAATATATCCAAATGCATTCCCTAGTTGATGTTTTTGTGACTAATAGTAGAGTGAGTATGATCTTCTCCAACTACTTGTTTCTATCTTAACATTCCAATTTCCAAAAGAAATATCAACTTTATTTTTTAATATGGTTTTTTGGTTTTCAAATTATGAGATGTTAATCCCTTGAAAAATATTGAATATTACTACCAAATTAAACTATTGATCTCTGCTATAGATGTTTTTATGTTCCATTATTACCATAGCTTTTACATTAGATGGTACACCTATATTCTAAACATATGTTATCATAACCAAAATATTAGACATAAAACATCTAGATGTCACACTAAAAATATATTTTATAAATATTTTCAATGTATGTTCCATAAACCAACACTCTATGATCTGTTACTCAAAACATAAAACTTACATATTTTGATTGATGCCTATACTTTTTGACCAAATATTAACCATCCAAAAATTACAACGTAATATAGAAATATTAGATCATTAAATACCCAATGATATATCATGTTAAAAGCGTTAGAGAATTATGAAAAACCGATACATAAAAATGCACACATACAAAGATGGATTGTTAAGATCAAAATTATCACATTTCATAATTTTCCAAGTATAAAAAACATAAAAGAAGTCTTCATGGAATATGTAAAAATTAAATAGGAATTGGGGATTTCAATCACTCAGTAACAGTATTCATAAGAATTAAGAATTCAAATTAAAGAGCGATCACATGAAGAACATTATGATACAATAAAAAAATTGAATGGAATTAAATTAACATTATTGTACACATCCCCACAAAAAATGAATCATTAGACATGTGACATGTCATAAATCTCTAATAATGGAAATATTCATAGGAATTAGTAACATGGATCCACATTATGTAAATATTGATCATTGAAACCAATAAAAACTATCAATAATCATTGGTAAAATGCAATGATATCTTAGATTTCTATCTTCAAATATTACATAGATAAACCTTAACATTTTAATTACTATGATGTTAACTAGCAACATAATTAGACAGATAAAACATGCATTACCCAACACATCATAGATCTATATCGAGCTCACCAATGATCATGAGCTATATTGGGCTCACCCACTATCATGAGCTATATCAGGCCCACATGAAATCATAACCAATATCTAAAAATATTATATATATTAAGTACATATATCAATTAATTCATAATAAATCTCATAGAAATAACCATTATTCATTCCAAAACTTGATTAACAAGTGAATATGAAATTAGAACCATGAATATCTGGTTCATGTTGGAATAATATACCCACCGGAAAATTGGATGAAATCATTAAAATGTATCCCTAGTGGATCGAAAGTATCATTAAGGGTTATTATTGATTTTTAATAGAAAAACAATTAATATAACAAAAATTTTTGGGGTAAATACTCGTTCGACTTTTAAAACCACATTTAAATGATAGAAATTCAGAAAATATTCTTCAAATAATTTTCTATGGAAATTAATGTGGTATCTTATTAAATCAAATTAAAATCAAATATTTGTCATGAAAGAGAGAAAATAACTCTATGTTGTAAATATTAAAAATAAATATTCTTTAAAACCATTTTTTAAAAAGTGTACAAAGTGAAATACATTAGAAATGTGACGAAATTTCCAAAAAAAAACTTCTAAGATATGTTCAAAGATAATATAATTTTTTTTTCATATTATGTATCTTTCAAATAGAAAATTTACAAAATCAATTTTTAAAACATTGATCTATAATAGATATAATCTATGACTAAAGTATTATACAATATAGATATCAAATTTGAAATTTTTTTTGACAATTCACAAATCAATGATGGGGGATAAGGAAATTAAGCATTTAAAAAAATAGATAAATAGTGAAGAAGTAGATATATATGTATTATGAAAATAAGATCATATAAATTTCTCTAAAGGATCATTTAACATAATCAGTCACAATAGAAAGTATATTGTATCCTAATTATATAACATATTTAGTAAAATTTGAATCAATAGTCATTGAAGAAATATTATGACATGGATTCATAAAACCCATTAAATACCTAAATTAAATTGTCAAAATTCATGCATGGGTTTTTATATACACTATATATAACATAATTGTTTATAATAGGTGAAGTTATTTATTTTACGGTACAAACCCTCTCATTTAATGATATTAATATGTTGTAGTTTATGTAGTGTGGTTTGGGAGAGTGTAGATATCATTCTCATCCCCAAAGACTAGATAACAATACTGATATGCATTTTTAGTGCACAGTTTATGCTAACCATGTGACTCTACCATGTGGGGTGATTGAATTCACAATAGATGGCCACTTAGATTGTTATCCATGTCACCGAGGCTGCGAAACTATACATGTGCTACAATAATTTGTTGATGAATTTTATAGAATGGGTTATGGATAATTAGTCTGACAGTTCCCCTATCCCATGTAAAGGGGTTCTGAGGAATGATATTATCACACAGTTGGTGCATGGGTTGTCCAAAAATGTATCCAAACCATTTGAACCTGAAATTCCAATTTCACCCACATTCTTAAAATCATAATATTCCCATTTTATTCTCATTTTTTTTTCAAATAGTATCCCACGTGAACAACATCTCCCCATCAACTCCTTGGTTTTTAACCCTTTTCTCTTACCCATCATTAATTTCAACATCATCTATTGCCTTCTTTGTATACCGGAAAGAGATGTAATCATGTTCCATCATTTATTCAATTAATTATCCGTATTGATTGCTAATTTTGTGTGAGATGATGTTCCTCATATTCTCATAATTTTACAATTTTTTAAATTTCTATTATTTTAATTCAAATCTAAAGTTGATAACGGATGAGTATTCTTTGAACACCAAAATTTAGGTGGTCTAGTACCTTTTACAAAACAATATTTGTTTTATAACATTTGATATAATTCCTCATTCATTAGCTTCTTTATTCTAACATTAATTTATAGTTCCCTTTTATCGAAATTGTTACCCTTGATAGAAATGCACCATTTTAGCAGTTGTTTTTATCAGAGGATTTACCCCATAAACTATGTTACCCCTTAGGTCGTGCTTTTGTGATTCCATTTAATTATAAAATTAATATATAACCACCCAAAATTCTATTTGGTGTTTATTGAGATCCATTGGAATGAATCCTATTAATTTAATAGAAATTATGTGGTATTACCACCTCACATGACTAACATATGAATAAAGAACAAAAAACATAATTAAATTGAATACCAAATGAAATATAAAACATTATTGGTAATGTATTAAATAATTAATTTACATATTATATGAAATGTTATTTACTAGAATGTAGTCCCATCAACTTGTGATAATAAAACAAGGAAAGCCACATAGATGTGATCCTCTGGTATTACTCCCCTCGTAAATGGGATAACCCCACAAAAAATCAAAAATAAAATATGATATATTGGCATAATGTTACTAAATAAATGAGATTACATATAATGACATCCCAAATTAAATTTTTGTTCCTAAAATCCCAAATTAAATGTTATTACTAAGTATGAAATCCCATGTGGTGATATGCTTGTGTTGAAAGCCATATAGTTTATGACACTATGGAATGACATCCCTTGACATTCCATGAGATTCATACATCTATTTATGGATTCATGAGTTCTATATTGGGTACTGTTTAGTAGATGTAGTCATATATATATAATCTTCACATTGCATATAGAACACATATATAGATAGAAATCAATATACTTTTTTACACATGTTTAGAGATCTTATGGGTTAGTCAAATGTTGGTAGTGTGAGATAGGTGTCTTTCAGGAACATGAGATAACCTATTTATAGTTTATATTCTCACTTCCATTATTATACATGCTCAATAATCATTTTATATATACCAAATAGGTTTTAAAAGACACCATTATTGGTGGGATACTGAGTACACTATGTTGGGGCTATCGTTAGGTACCCAAGTGGATATTATCGATATCGGTTGGGACAAAAGGGTATCACTTGTATGTGGATAAATAATTTTTTTGCTTATGGTGGAGTATAATAGTTGGGGCCCATGATTATACACATGAGTATAGTATATTTAAATGTTGTCATATTTTTATTTTCCCATATCATGATGTATATTATTGTACTCCGAGTCATCTTTTTCAACATTACATGATATGAGAATAATTTTGGAATTAGATAATGAATCTATTCTGAAATATTTTTTTATTAAGATGATTTACTATTTTGGTGCTGGTAAATTAATAATTTTTCTACTATATATAATTTTTATATACTAGTGTATTACAGTCATACATGAGGGTATAGTCTTCCTTGAAACACACCCTAGACCCTTAATACTTGTAGGTAGCCTATAGTGTATGGGGTGGTGTACTTGAAGCCATGTGGCCAACTAGTATTAATAACTTATGGGGGAACCTAGTCTGAGATGCTACAATATTTTATGATTGGTACTTTTACCTTCTATATTACTATTATTTTATTCTATTGGAGACCATGAATGTTTCAGAATTTGGTAATGAGAATGTTCTTTGAAGTTGATTACCCACAAACAAGTGAAAACCAAATTACATATGATGGGATATTTCTATTTTAGTATCTACATATTACAATTGAATTGATCACACAATTAGGTGACACACATGTTTTATGCAGTTATTATTATTTATATTCCTATCATGGAAAAAATATTTCTTGTAGTATTATGAAAAGAAGGTATCATCTAATTCATTATTATAGGAACCATAGAATTTACATGTCATGTATTATTCTATTCATTATATGAGTATGTTTTTCCTAGATTTTGTTTAATTCCATTGAATAATGTATTTTCCTTTATGTTTATTTATTTGAATTGTGGAAAATTTTCCTGTAGTGACAAAATAATTGAACTAATTAAGGTGTATTCATTATTCTAAATGAAATATTCCCATATATCTTGATAAAGGAAACATAATTTACCACTTTTCCATGATTGAGTCATGGACCAGTGGTTCAATGGGTTGAAATGTTAGTTTTTTTATTATATGAATTCCAATTATAATATATAAATCAAGTGACTCTATAATTTATGAATTCTTAGTCATTTTATCAAATAAATTTAGATGACGTATTACATCTTGATACCGTTTTTAGGGTTTGGTAACAATTATATGACATGCCAATTGTAATTTATAATGTGTATGGGTATTTATAAATTGAATATAGTGAAACTACTAACTATATTTTGATATTTGTAAACATATGAATGAGTATATAATTAAATTAATTTGAACACTTAAATAAAATGGTTATTGTTAAACAGAGATTCCAATGGTAATGTAAATGGTGTTTTATCCTATAACATGAAATTGAAACTATAAATACCAAGACCATTACTATGTTGTGTATGACATTGAATGTGAACTTACATCATTAGTGGGAATTATGGAGTGTCTTTTGTTGCCTTTTTAATCATTCATATGTCATAGTCCTATAGTTAGGCGCGGGTAGAGTGGTGTTAATCATTTGTTTGAAGATTATGAACCTATAATTTTCCATTATCATTGATACTATCTAATGTTGAATAAAATATGAGGATTTTAATTTGAATTTGTAGAACTATTCCACCAATATATCCTTGATTCATGTGTTAGGAAGGTTGCGATGATTATTCGCTGGTGTTCCTAGACCCTGAACCACCAAAATTACATCTCGTATTTCCATCTAGGGAACCTCATATTATTCCTCAATTTAGAATTAATTCTTTGTTAGATGAGAGTTATTAATGGGTTATAAATAAATTTCAGGGAGTTCCATGACTTTAACTTACTATTCATGAATTGAGATATGTATTTCTGTAGAAACATTTACATTCCTTATTGGGGGATACTGTCCTCTAGGATATTGAGTCCTTACTAGAGTCCATGTTGTCTATATTCATGCATATGGATACACTTATAGAGATGAGGGTCAATATTATGAAATATTTTCTTCTCATTTCCACTAAACATTATTGGGATTTGATTACTGAGGTGATACATGATTAGATATTGTATGGATGGAATTCCATAAAACGTTGTAGGATTACATCTTCCATCAAATGGTTAGAGTAGATTGCACTTAGGAATTTGGAAATATTCAATAGAATACAATTTCTATTAAGGATTTTTATCTAATTTCTCTTAACATTAGTGCTTCACACCAATATTTGTTGGTTGGGAATTTATGATATCGAGGTGATTAATGGATGGGATTGTATAATCCATCTAATCGAACAAGAATGTCTTTTTGTTGACCATAGTTTCAGACAAAATCAATCGTTCCCCCATTTTGAAGAGGAACCTAATAAAAATTATTTTCTATGATAGGGTAGTTATGTTTTATAATAGGGACATGGTTTTTTTTTGAATTGATGGTTTAGCCTCATTATTCTTTTAGATATATATATTATTAGCCACATGACACCTAATTATAGTTATATAATGTGCCACCAGTGTAAAAATATAGGGCATAAGAAGAACCAAAGTCTTATAAATCATATATAGTGATGAAGTTGTGGAAATATGGGGAATATAAAACATTTTTAAGGATATTCCTATATATACCTAGTGGGAGATAATTGTTAACCACTTCACCTTTAGGAATTGGATCAGTATCCCCTCACCAAGAAGGTGGATAGAGTAATATTGGTCGTTCATGCCATGGATGTGGACATGTACTGTATTTTTAGGGTCCATACATTTAGATCAATAAATTCAATCCTATTTAGGATATCCATGTAATATAATTGGGTTGTGGATCAATATTTATCTATTTAGTGAATCCCACCCTAGAGTAGATGATTTTCGGGCCTTCTAGGGTTATTGTTACTGTTATAGTGACCTCCACATTATTATATTCTTTATTTCACTTTGGTGCTTCACATTCCATCATGTGGGTTATAGTTAAAGATTTACCGAGCTTCAAAATAGGGCACATCAATAGTGTGTTGTCTCCAAACACTAATTTGCAGGATTTATTAGAGAGTGTAGGCTAGTGCATTGATTTCCCATTTGATATAGGTGGGTATTGATTCATGAACAACCTTTTTACCTCTAGATGATGTGTATCGATAACATAATTATAATGGGATGGATAATATATTGTAATGATCACATTTATTTATACCACTATTTGGTTTCCTTCAAATCACCCAAGGGGTTTACTAATGTTCATAATTGTAAATAGGATAACTAAGTGTTTTGAGATGGACGTGAGAAACATTAGATGGGTAGAGTGACATGCCAAATGACTACTCTCTCTTTGAGTGATCAGGGAGCATGATGTATGGAATTACCAACTATTGAGAATTTTTTTTTGAAAGTATTCCATGGAAACTTTTATGGGTTATATCATGTAATATATGTGTATTTCACTATTGATATAGTTATATGAGAACCAACAGTGTCTATTCCTCCTTATTGGATAAAAGCTAATAATCCTTTGGAATGCTAGAATTATCTATAGGATTTATATGATAGGTGTTTATTATGATATAATATATCACATTGGGGATCTCCTTTTCTATTATCCTAGAAGGAAGATGGGACACTCATCCTTTATACTTATAATAACTGATTGAACAAAATCTTATTTAAGAATTGTTATCCACTTACATGAATAGATGTCTTCATTTACCTAATACATGGAGTGACATATTTCTATAAGATCAATATAATATTTGGTTACCATTTGGTGTGTTTGAGATAAAAGGAAATACCATGTATGCCAATACATATTAGATATAGCATGTATGAGTATTTTTTCATGTTGATCGACCTAAACATTGACCCACAGTCATTATTGACCTGGTGAATCAAGTCTTCCACCTATATCTGGATTCTTTTGTGGCTGTGTTAGTAGAATATCTCTTGATGTATTCAAGTACTCAACATGACTACATCAAAAATCATGGAATCATGATGAATAAACTTATAGAGTACCAGAATTATGATAAGCTCACCAAATTCCACTTTTGTATAGGAATGGTATACTTCCTGGTTCATATCATCATAGAGGAATGAGTATCTGTTGACATAGAGAAGGTGTAAACATTGGTTTCCTAATAAATTACCTAGAAAATATTTTATATATGATGATTCATGGAGAATGATTTCTACTAAATGAACTAAATTTATTATATCCCTCACCTATATTCTTCTCTCATCAGGTTTACTAATAATATTGTGATGGTCATATGGTTTAAATTCTGTGAAGCATTGTCCTAAGAGTAGATATGGGGATTGAATTCTGTTCTTAACATGATTTTTTCAATGATAAGAAGAATATATACAGTTTATTGTGTTGTGTACAAAAACATTCTTGGAGAAGTTAAAATTTAGTAATATGCATTTATTGTATATAGGTCATACCAGCAGATATAATGTCCTGTTTCTAGATGCCACCAAGAGGAGCCCCGTACCTGGTTGGTCACATGGCCTCAAGTGCATTTCCTCGAATTCTATAGGTTACTGACTAGTAGCGAGGGCCTTGGGTGTGGTAGTGGGGTAACTATGCCTTCATTGAGAGAGTAACACAGTGGAAGTAAAATAAATCGAAGTTGTGGAAGGAGGAATAATCCATACAAAAGTAAACAGCAGAAGACAAGAAATAATAAACTAGAGCACACACACACACATATATATGAATGATGCAGGACAAATATGTCATGGAAAGCATCCAAAAAATCACAATGTTGGAATACAACAATACTAAACCAAAATTCAAAAGAAATTAAGTAAAAAACTCATCATCATCACAAGACATAACTTGGTCCATTGCTCTACAGCTCCATATCAAATCATCTACCTGAAGTAGAAGGGCACTTTCCCTTATCTATACATGCAATAATATAATCTGTTTGGGCCCAAAATAATGGCCCAAATATGGTGTGAGACTAAATTCTAGTAGGAAACCACCACAAGATCAATGCCTAACAATCAGTGAATATATGGTAGGCAATGTGCAGAAAGCAGTAAAAAAGGAAGTACTCAATTGTAACAATCCACAGTTTCAAATATCAGGAATCAACTAATAAAATTATATAATCCCAAAACGTAACCCTTTATGATGTACCAACAACCTACCCCCTCTGGTCCTACCTAGAAACATAAGAAAAAAGATAACACAAAAGGAAACCCTCGAGAAAGTTCTCACAGCCTATCCCCTCTGGTCCGACCTAAAGGGTACAAGAAAACCTTTGGGAAGTACACTCACTATAACCCCTCTAGTTCAGCTTATGAATAGACTCTCTGAGGAAGTAATTTCCCCCAATTCCTTTTATAGTCTCGTACTGGTAACTAACGATTCTCTAGGGAAGCACTTATGACACATTCCCTCTATGACCCATGTCAAGAAAATACTGACTCTCTGAGGAAGCACTTACGTCAATTCCCCTTATAGTCTCGCATCGTAAGTAAAAAAAACACTCTGGATATGCCCTTACGTCCGTTCTCCCGATGGTCTACTTGTAACGCCCCGACCCTAGTTACCCAGAGTCGGTGCATTATTACACAACATTGGCATGATCACATAGGATCAAGTGTCGAAAGACCAATTAGTTTAGTAGTCTTGGAAACACTAGATATATTCATAAGTCTTACATTACATCATAAGGTAAAAAAACTACAACAAAATCTTGTCTTCATATCCCCTCATACAATCCCTGCAGGTCATTCATAAATTATTTCTTCACATCCTGGGAAAAATAAAACATAGAATAGGGGTGAGCTCAAATGCCCAGTAAGGATAACAATATAGCGAAAACATTCATAAATAAGAATAAACATTGAAGGCAATGTATAACTAAAACAAAGGCCTTTTAAACATGAACTTCAACATAGTATGGGAAAAATAAAATGAAATAATTCCATTTACTTATTCACATGGATATTCTACTAATCAAATAATCACATGGAATATTAATAACCACTTTCATAATGATGGAATTCATAATGCCAGACTATCATAACCACATAGCCAAGGCCTCATGCCAAGACTAAAAATAAGATTATGTCAAGGCCTTGTGCCAAGACACTAGTTTGTCTCATGAGACCTACCGATGCATCGAGGAGCTATAGCAGGCTCCACCCATCACTTACTAAGTCCAATGCATTTCTCATATGAACATGTTTAAACATAACATAAACATTCGTATTAAAACTAGCATACGAAATGTCAATACGTTAACCACAAATCCGGAATGGTATAAAAATAACACATCCACAGTCAAACATAACTCATTAGATACAATATGGAAGATTGTATTGTATCATATTAACCTCAATCGATAATAATGAATGATATATACATAGATTAAAATAACCATCAAAACTATTTGAGAGAAATATCCCCATTTTCTTGAAATCATTTAAAAGTCACACTATTTGTCTAGAAGCCATTTAAACATATATTTTTGAATCAAAGTGTCCCATAACACGTTCAAACATTTAAAAGGAGTTTTAATTTTAAAAATTTTATGTCCATATAAATAAATCCTTAAAATCATTTTTTAAAACATGGACATTAATGATCAAGATTTAGAAGAATAAGTCAATAAAACATTTAAAAATGGTATTTTAGTTAGAGTTTCTAACCAAAAGAGAGACACTTGAATACAAATAATTTAGGTAATCAAAACTTTGTAATAACATGAGAATAAAGTGATTCATGATATACTACAAGAAAGTACATTATATACACCACATAAAAGTGATTTGGTGTATAACAACAATGAAGTCTCAATGGAATGTAAATTGAGATGAAATCTCTCATAAAGGCCATATCCTTAGGTTAAGGATAAATCAACGACATAATTATGTGTGACAAATATAAATACACTAAATATGATTGGATATTCAGTGTAAACCAATCAAGGGACATTCTCACATATTCTAGTAAAAACAACACCAATGAATTGGATGTTTATCTCAACAAATGGAGATTGAGTAAAAATTACTCTTATCAAGATCATACCGATGACTTGAGAATTTATCAATGGAGTGATTATGTGTATAAAAAGTACATCTACAGAAAGGGGAGTGGAAATTATGACATAATCAAATGAATAGTGATTCCACACATAATCTTCGAGTAAAATAATCAATGAAGTATGCGTAATGCCGAATGAGTGGAAATTGAAATTTCAAATTCCCTTATTGATTTGGTATCATAGAAAACATACAACCATGAAGGAAGGATCATAAAATGATGATGTAAATATAAATGAATTAATGCATATTACACAATGAATAAAAACATGGGCAGTACACACACCACATGTAATAAATAAGTGGTGAACAATGGAATTCTCACGGAATTAAAAGTGAGATAAGAAACCCCTTAATTTGTACTTTTTCCTTGGTGGAGGGTAGGTTAACCTCCTGTATAATGGTTAAATAATTGTTATTAAATTATAAAAGAATCATATATATTAATATGATATCATATATTATCTTTTAACATTTCATTGTTAATAATATCTTAGTATTATCATCGTTTCGGGTGTTTACTTACAAAATTTCATTGATATGTTCTGTTACGTAAGCCATTTTTGACATGGATAGGATGTATCTCATTCATATCCAGAATGATATCAATTCCTTAAACATTATTTTTAAATCATAAAATGATAATTATACTTGAATGGATACGATGGAGAATGAATCTCATCACGTTCGTGGAGACGGTAGTCCGTACGTACGCACATGCAACAATAACATTCTTTTGATATTAAAATAATATTTAATTGGATGGTATATATTACATACAGAATATTTATAATTTTATATTTATTATTTACATTAATTACACATAATTTTTATACCCATCCAAAAAATAATGTTTTGAATAACAATTACACCACGATGTGGAGACGGTAAGTCATACGTACGCACGTATGGTGACATGTCATTCAAAGGATGGATAGAATACTGAAATATTGTTGTACCATGTTTATAATAACATTAGATTATATCGGAGATACTCGATTCATTATTTTATAATGATAATAACAAAGAAATAAGAAGTTGAAGACGAAATGAATTTGAAAAAGGGTGGTGAAAGCATTACCTCTTCTTCAGGTTCTTCCTTTTGATTTGTTCAAAAGGGCTCCTTAGGTTTGCTTTCTGATAAAACTAAGGCCTATAGGTTGTATTGAGGGAAGTTGAGAGAGTATTTGGGAAGAGTATGGCCGAACCAAAAGGCTTTGAAGGTGTGAAGTAATGGGAAGGAGGAGTGCCCTTTTATAAGAGGGGTGAGGGGCACCTTTGGAAATGCTAGAAATATTATTTTATAATAAATTCATATTCGATTTCTAATGTCCCAAAAGTGGATTAATTAAAGATTCAGATGGGTATAGGTATAAAAATATTCAACCAATATAATTTAGACAGGATTGGGTCATTATATTAAACTTATCTTTAAGGTTTTAACTCTTAGTTAATTAGTTTGACACTTACCATGTCACATTATATTTTTATATTATATAGTTAATAAAAATAATATATACATCCAAGAGACCCATAAGTGGTCCATTAATGATACACCAATCATGATATAATTTTCTTTGCCGAGCCATAGATTTTTAAGAATTTAATATCAATTAATAATATAATATTTGTTTTAAAAACTCTTTTATGTCAATTTTGACACTATTTAAAAAATTGATTTTTTTTGAAAATCATAACAGAATTATTACTTCTAAAAAAGTTAATTTAATCATTCCTAACATGTCATATTAACCTATTAAATTAATTTAATTCATTAAAAGTCTCATATTATAATTATTTGGGTAGTTATACTATCAATTATTCTAATTTTTCATTAATTTAGTAATTACTACATCATCATTGGGTCATAAATAAATTAAATTATATAATGTCTAAAAATTATAAATAAAATACCATTATGTAGTAAATCTTGTTATATTTTTAATGAATATTTATAGTAGAACATAAAACATATATAACTCTTTGTAAAAATTGTTTAACTAAAAGATATATTCTTATGTCATTTTTGTATTTGTTTTAACATAATTAAAATAAACTCTCCCTATCACCTATAAGTGGCTCCATGGGGTCCCAAAATCAACCCAAAGATGCCCATGGTCGGACATGTATCCACCAATAAGGTTAGGACACATTTTAGGATAATTTATTATTATTATAATATTATTTGTTAACCCTTATTTACCAGATTTACCCATTAACCATGGTAAATAAAATATATACCGAAGTATTATTCAAAATGTCTAAAAATAAAAAGTTACCTATTTACACAATTTGGAAATCCTGATTTAAAATATTGAATATATTTTTCCAAATTCAAAACACAAAAGTGGCAGAAATTAATAAAAAATTAATTCCCGCTGTCATAACAAAAAGCGTGTTTTTAAGATATAATAATTGTCAAATGATTGATAATTGTTTATGTTCGGTTTAATTGTGAAATTATGTCCAATGACCAAAATTGTATTAAATGGTATAAATATATTCTAAATATCCTTTAAAACCACTAAAATTCATAATTCATCATTATTAATTATTTTGATTAAAATATTTGTTTTTAATTAAAATTATTAATTTTCACTATTCATCAAAATAAGAAAGTTATCCGAAAAGTACCAAAATTTCACCCTAAGGTAATTTTGATATTAATAATACAAAAATAAAGTCCATTTTCAAAGATAAAATGAATAAAATTTAAAAAATTAGGTATTACTATTCATAACGGCTAGTTTGATTGGTTGTGGTGTCTGTTAGAACTCGATGTTGCGTACAACACACCCCATTGCATTATTCAAAGGGAAACGTGTCGTGGAAGCATGGGGTGTTACATTCTCCCATCCTTCAATAAATTTCATCCTCGAATTTTTTTTAAAATTGGGCTTAAGAATACAATGGAAAGTACCACATTGGAAAAAGAGTTAATAAAAAATCACTTTAATAGAAAGGAAGAGAGGTATAAATGTCACCCAAGATAACACATACTAGAATTCAATGTAAGAAAACATTGATATGGATGACAAACTAAGTGTTATGTTCTGATGGAGAGGGATAGAAAACATGATCAGGAGAAAGTTAATAATAAGAAAATCACAAACATGTGTTGGGACAAACGGTCATTAGTCTCCCAGTAGGAAAACTAAACAGAAAAAATTATTTTGTTTTAAGTTACATTATATAAGGAAGAAGAATTAATTTATGATATTGACTAAGAACATAAAAAGATATACTTACTTTTTAAGTAGAGTTTCATTCTTTAATAAATTTTTACCACAAACTCACTTCTTTGAACAATGAGTATTGAAGAAGGCTTGGTCACAATGGAAGATCTAGAATGAACTTCTATAGAAATAAATGATCCACGTAAGATAAAATATATATTTACCTTGTCTTTTAAGATTAATCAAAACCAAAATGTTTAGTATAAAATATGATGATCCCCCAAATGGATATTCCATTAGAGAAAAAAACACTAATCTTAATTTCTAAAATTAAACCATCAATACCCCAAAGTTAAATAAATACCATTCAATAATCAATTGCCCTTAAAATCCTTTAATATAATAAAAACTAATATTGAAACCGAAAACTTATAAGAATGTAGTCTTCCATGTTAAATTGTATCTCCAAATGAAATTAATTACTCTTAATGTCACATTCTTAAAAGTAATAAACCTAATCATTTCCATAAATAACCCAAATCACTATAAATCCACAATAAAAACATAGAAAAAAAAATCCTCCATTACTCATCAAATGAAATCTCATATTATTCTATTTTCCTTGGGCATATAGTGTTCACAACAAAGCGAACAACATCCAAAATAACATTTATCACATAATCACCAAATCATTTTTCCTATACTAAGGGTATTCATTTGATAAGACATAAGATCCCAAATAAAATTATTATTGAACAATAAAATCATTTAACTAAAAATAATAGTCATGCTAACCAGGGACATCATGTAGTCAGGTGGTATCCGATAAATCTCAATCTCACTTTGGTTGTGGGTTCGATTCCCATAGCTTTGTCCGAAGCGACCGGTTGTCACATGGTCTGCGTGTGGTCCTTTTTCAAAAACTATATTTTATAAAATTTCCAAAATGATATAAATTCCCCAAAATAACCATAAAATAATTTAACTACAAATCTTATCTCATACCTTGTATTTTCATCCCAAATTATAATAACTTATAATTTCCTCAAACCCAACGATCATATAAAACCAAATGGTTATTTATAACTATATCCACAAGAGAAAAGATAATTCTTCCTCAAATACCATTCTCATATTGAAAACTGCAGGGTTAAGAATACAAGAAAAATTATTCCAAAGTAAACCCATCAATAAGGAGAACTAATACTTTTTAAACATTTCTCCAAATATTTAATTCCACATAGTTCTTATTTTACTAAGAAAATATCTTATATAATAGGGCATTCACTCGGGTAATGGCCTGGTTCCCTACATTTACAGAAAATGACTGTAAATGGACTCATGGGACCATTTTTATCTTCTTCCATAAAAATCTTCATTTTTCTTTGGTAATTCTTCACATTATTTCCTTCCTTCCCGCACGGATAGCATTTCTTTGCCACATTGAGACACTTTCCTGGGTGTCTCCTTCCACATTTCCTGCATGATGGAAATTTAGGATTCCTTTCTCCATGGGCTCCACTACTGGAACTCTTATCATTCATTACCTTTATCTTCTTTGTTGAGTCCGGGAATTAGTTAATATATATATTATTGATCATATTTTTGGAAAATTGATTTGGTATGAAGACGATATCCTTTACGCCTATCAACATTCCATTTTTTTTTCTCATTTCGACCACCGTTCCCACCATGTACATCATTCTCAAAGTCACTATGACTTCCTTGGAATCCAGCCATTGACTAAAACCAGAAAGCATTGTGTGAGTAATAGTAGTCAAAAAATCAATTAGAGATTAACATGTCACCATATTCTCAATTTTAAACACATTAGGATTAACCTAGGTCATTTACTCTCATCTTATATATATAATACTTCAAATTGGTTTGTAAAGAAAATGTAAATTATCCTAAGCATATCCCCCGGGAGTGTCTTAACCAATAGTGCAGCATGGCCCGTTGTCGTGCACCAGTTCCCGTTTAAGTCTAGCTGAAAGCGGTGTTTTCGGGTTTTACCCCTAGGTACATCTGTACCAGAGCTGCCTCTACCTGCTCGTATCCAAAAAAGGATGTATTTCTCGGAAAACTCACAAAATCTATACAATACCAAAATTCTAGGAAGTTCTTCTATACAAATCCGCAATGTTCATCTTAGTTATACGTGATCTAATCAGAGTTTATCTAAATCTAGCTTCCAAGGTTTGTACAAAACTTTCTCTGATACCAACTGTAACGCCCCGAACCTAGTTACCCAGAGTCAGTGCATTATTACATAAAATTGGCATGATCTCAAAGGATCAAGTCTCGAAAGACCGATTAGTTTAGTAGTCTTGGAAACATTAGATATATTCATAAGTCTTACATTACATCATAAGGTAAAAAAACTACAGCAACATCTTGTCTTCATATCCCCTCATACTATCCCTACAGGTCATTCATAAATTATTTCTTCACATCCTGGGAAAAATAAAACATAGAAAAGGGGT
This sequence comes from Viscum album, assembly GCA_963277665.1. NCBI lineage: Eukaryota > Viridiplantae > Streptophyta > Magnoliopsida > Santalales > Viscaceae > Viscum > Viscum album. Next base: position 992,362,598 of record OY728146.1, read on the forward strand.
GAGCTCAAATTCCCAGTAAAGATAACAATATAACGGAAACATTAATAAATAAGAATAAACATTGAAGGCAATGTATAACTAAAACAAAAGCCTTTTAAACTTGAACTTCAACATAGTATGGCAAAAATAAAATGAAATAATTCCATTTACTTATTCAAAGGGATATTATACTAATCGAATAATCACATGAAATATCAACAACCACTTTCATAATGATGTAATGAATAATGCCAGACTATCATAACCACATAGCCAAGGCCTCGTGACAAGACTACAAATAAGATTTTCTCAAGACCTTGTACCAAGACACCAGTTTGTCTCATGAGACCTACAGATGCATCAAGGAGCTATAACGGGCTCCACCCATCACTTACTAAGTCCATTTCATTCCTCATATGAACATGTTTAAACATAACACAATCATTCGTATTAAAACTATTATACGAAATGTCAATACTTTAACCAAAAACCATGAATGGTATAAAAATAGCACATCCACAATCAAACATAACTCATTCGATACAATATGGAAGATTTTATTGTATCATATTAACCTCAATCGATAATAATGAATGATATTGACATAGAATAAAATAACCATCAAAACAATTTGAGAGAAATATCCCCCTTTTCTTGAAATTATATAAAAGTCACACTATTTGTCAAGAATCCATTTAAAAATAGATTTTTGATTCAATGTGTCCCATACCACTTTGATAATTTTAAAAGGAGATTTAATTTTAAAACATTAATGTCAATATAAATAAATCCTTAAAACTATTTTTTAAAACATGGACATTAATGAGAAATATTTAGAATAATAAGTCTTTAAAAAATTTATAAATGTTATTTAATTTAGAGTTTATAACCAAAAGAGAGACAATTGAATACAAATAATTGAGGTAATAAAAATATTGTAATATCATGAGAATAAAGGGATTCATTGTATACTATTTCAATGTACATTATATACACCACATAAAAGTGATTTGGTGTATAACAACAACGAAGTCTCAATGGAATGTAAATTGAGATGAAATATCTCATAAAGGCCGTATCCTTAGGTTAAGGATATATGAATGAATTTATAATGTGTGAAAATATAAATACACTAAATATGATTGGATATTCAGTGTAAAACAATCAAGGGACATTCACACATATTCTAGTAAAAAACACCAATGAATTGGATGTTTATTTCAACAAATCGAGATTGAGTAAAAATTACTCTTATCAAGTTCATACTGATGACTTGAGAATTTATCAATTGAGTGATTATGTATATAAAAAGTATATCCACAGAAAGGGTAGTGTAAATTATCACATAATCAAATTAATAGTGATTCCACACATAATCTTGGAGTAAACTAATCAAAGAAGTATGCATAAAGCCGAATGAGTGGAATTTGAAATTTCAAATTCCCTTAATAATTAGGTAACATACAAAACATAAACCAATGAAAGAAGGATCATAAAATGATGATGTAAATATACATTAATTAATGTATATTAAAATATGAATACAAGCATGTGCAGTACACACACCACATGTAATAAATAAGTGGTGAACAATGGAATTCTCACGTAATTAAAAGTGAGATAAGAGACCCCTTACTTTGTTATTTTTCCTTGGTAGAGGGTAGGTTAACCTTATGTATAATGGTGAAATAATTGTTATTAAATTATACAAGAATCATATATATTAATATCATATCACATATGATCTTTTAACATTGCATTGTAAATAATATCTTAGTATTATCGTGGTTTCGGGTGTTAACTTACTCGTTTTCTTTGATATGTTTTGTTAAATAAGCCATGTTTTTCCTGGATAGGATGTATCTTATTCATATCCAGAATGATATAAAGACCTTAAACATTATTTTTAAATCATCAAATGATAATTATACTTGAATGGATACGATGGAGAATGAATCTTATCGCGTTCGTGGAACGGTAGTCCGTATGTACGCACGAGCGACAATATCATTCTTTTGATATTAAAATAAAATTTAATTGGATGTTATATCTTATATACAGAATCATTATCATGTTATATTTATTATTTACATGAATCACATATCATTATTATACCCATCCAAAAAATAATGTTTTGAATAACCATTACACCACGACGTGGAGACAGTAAGCCATACGTACGCATGTATGGTGAAATGTCATTCAAAGGAAGGATAGAATAATGAAATATGGTTGTACCATGTTTATAATAACATTACATTATATAGGAGATACTGGATTAATTATTTTATAATGATAATAACAATGAAAGAAGAAGTTGAAGAAGAAATGAATTTGAAAAAGGGTGGTGAAAACATTATCTCTTTTTCGGGTTCTTCCTTTTGATTTGATCAAAAGGGATCCTTAGGTTGAATTTATGATCAATATAAGGAATCTATTTTTTATTGAGGGAAGTTTAGAGAGTATTTGGTTAGAGTTTGGCCGAACCAAAAGTATTTGAAGGTGTGATGTAATGAGAAGGAAAAGTGCACTTTTATAAGAGGGGTGAGGGTCACCTTTGGAAAAGCTTGAAATATTATTTTATAATAAATTCATATTCGGTTTCTAATGGCTCCAAAGTGGATTATTTATAGTTTATGTTGGGGATAGGTCTAAAAATATTCATCCAATATAATTTAGACAGGATTGGGTCATTATATTAACCTTATCTTTAAGTTTTAACTCTTAGTTAATTAGTTTGACACTTACCATGTAACTTTGTATTTTTATATTATATAGTTAATAAACTTACTATATACATATAAGAGACCCCCAAGTGGACAATTAATGAGAAACCTATAATTATATAAGTCTCTTGGACGAACCATATATTTTTAGGAATTTAATATCAATTAATAATATAATATTTGTTTTAAAAACTCTTTTATGTCAATTTTGACACTATTTGGAAAATTGATTTTTTTTTAAAATAATAACAGAATTATTACTTATAATAAAGTTAATTACATAGTTCCTAACATGTACTAGTAACCTATAAAATTAATTTAATTAATTAAAAGTCTCAAATTATATTTATTTAGGTATTTATAATATCACTTTTTCTAATTTTTCATTAATTTAGTAATTACTGCATAATCATTGGGTCATAACTAAATTACCTTATTTAATGTATAATAATTATAAATAAAATACCATTATGTAGTAAATCTCTTTATATTTCGAATGAATATTTATAGTCGAAATTCCAACATATATAACCCTTTTTAAAAATTTTTTTTCTAAAAGATATATGCTTATGTCATTTTTGTATTTGTTTTAACTTAATTTAAATAAAGTGTCCCTATCACCTACAAGTGGCTCCATGGGGTCTAAAAATCAACCCAAAGATGCACATGTTTGGAAATGTATCCATTAATAAGGTTAGGACTCTTTTTAGGGTAATTTAGTATTATTATAATATTATTTTTTAACCCTTATTTACCAGATTTACCCATTAACCATGGTAAATAAAATATTTACCGAAGTAATTATTCAAAATGTATAAAAATAAATGTTACCTATTTACACAATATGGAAATCCTGATTTAAAATATGGAATCCATTTTTCAAAATTCAAAACACATAAGTGGAAAAAATTAATTTAAAATTAATTCCCGCTGTCAAAACAAAAAGTGTGATTTTAAGATATAATAACTATCAAAAGATTGATACTTGTTTATGTTCGGTTTAATTGTGAAATTATGTCCAATGACCAACATTGTATTAAATGGTAAAAATATATTATAAATATACTTTAAAACCACTCAAATTCATAATTCATCATTATTAATTATTTTGATTAAAAAAGTTTTTTTTAATTAAAATTTAGTAATTTTCACTATTCATCAAAATATGAAAGTTGTCTGAAAAGTACCAAAATTTCACCCTAAGCTAATTTAGATATTAAGAATCCAAAAATAAAGTCCATTTTAAAACATAAAATGTACAGAATTTCAAAAAGTAGGTATTACTATTCATAACGGCTAGTTTGATCGGTTGTAGTGTGTGTTAGAACTCGATGTTAGGTACAACACATGTCATTGAATTATTCGAAGAGAAACGTACTGTGGAAGCTTGGGGTGTTACGCTACTACACCAGGATCTCATGGCTCTGTGAAAGTCAAGTAGGTATAGAAAAGCATATTGGCCAATGTAAACCTCAAGTACTACCTGTCTAGGAGTCAACAACATATCGGCATATCATATCAATCACACCAACCTACAATTAGGCATGGGAAAGTAAATAGCAGCCTAACATGGAAAATATACCCAACGTTCAAAACCTGAAATCAAGAAATGAAAAAAACATCTAAATCATAGCAATTAACCCTATTCACATTCAATTAACCTCTACTAAATCATACAATCATAACAGTCAAACAATAGGTCTAAAACGGTAAATGAAAAATACCTTGTTCATGGTTATTGGGGATAATTGAACATATAACTCATAGACCTTCAACAAAATGGAAAAAAACACCTACCTTGGCATTGGAAGATCAATATACTTGAGTATCAGGGATTTAATCACCTTAGGACACAGAAGATCTACAAAAATGTCTAATACTTTCAACATGGGATAACTTGGGTAGGATGATGAACTGGGAAAAGAGGCTCAAGAAGAAGAGAGAGCATACCGAGGAAATCCCAACACAATCGATGGTAGTCGAATCGAAGATCAAATGCTCGGTCAGGGGCTCGGAGGAAGATTTTGGCCCTACAGGAGCGCTCGGAAGACAGTAGGTCGAGAAGAAGGTGTTTATGGTGATTAGACATGACCACAATACGTTTAATGAAAAAAAGAAAATATAAGACTTGTACTATGGAAGTACATGCCATGTACTTTCCATTTATGTACTCCACTTTAAGTGGCCTCCAGGTCACCCATACATGGCCGTGTGTGTGGTCATCACACGACCAGCACACAGCCTCCTATGGTGACCTAGTACATGGCGTGTACACATAAATCACATGGCGTGTACTTCAAATTTTTTTAGAAATTCCCTTTTTTCACAAAAACGACCAAAATAATGAAAAGATACCTGAAAAAAAGATCTGGATTCATAAAAACTCCCCCCTAATAGAAATTTATCGTCGAATTTCCCTAGCAAGGCCATGGAGAAGAAGAAACCCTGAAAAGATCTGGCCACTGTGCTCGTATGTCGGCCTCTCTCTCACAAGTCTTGTACTGTACTCGCCCATGCTACCATAACACATGTACTAGAGGGACAGACCGACCATAGAGAACCTTCATACATTGATCAAAAATCTATATAGGATGATCCGCAAAGGACGCATCCACTTCTAACTCATCCTCCTTGGGTTGGAAAACATGAGATGGTTATAATAAGTAACATTGAAGATGAGAAACATTGAAAACATCGTGCATATCCCGATACCTCTAACGTAACTTCTACCAATAGGCATCCGGCCCAACTCTATCCAACACCTCAAATGGCCTGACGTACCTCGGTGAAAGCTTACCCTATATCCTAATCCTCTTGTTTCCCATCCTCGGAGTGACATGTAAAAAAAACTGGATCCCCAACCTTTGACTCTAGAGGTTATCTCTGTTGATTTTCATAAGACTTCTGTCAATACTGTGCAGTATCCATCCTCTTTTGAATCTACTCTATCTTCTATGTGGTCTCCTAAACAAGACGAGGTCCTAGATAAGCTACCTCTCCTACCTCCCACCAATATATGGTTGATCGATATGTCCTACTGTACAAAGCCTCTTCCGGTTACATCTGAATAGTTTTCCAAAAACTATTTTTGTTTGAAAACTCCACAAGAGGTTTTTGATTCTCCCAAGAACCTTCAACATCCCAAATACATGATCAATGTATGTCCTTATGCACTTGTATCATACACTCAGATGGTCCATCTGTCTAGGGGTGGTAAGTTGTACTCAAATGTACCTGTGTACCCAAAGCCTTTCAAATCCCCTGCCAGACCCGAGAAGTAAAACGTGCATCTCCGTCTGAAACAATGGATTTTGGAACTCCTTGTATGTGCACAATCTCACAGATGTAAACCCTTCCCAGCTCATCGACATTGAATGTCTCATTGGTTGGAAAGAAGTGATCTACCTTCGTGAGTCTTTCAGTAGCAACCCAAACTACTTCATTCCATCGAGGTAGCCTCAGAAAACCATTCATGAAATCCATCATGAAATCATTCCACTTCCTCTTGGGAATGGATAGCTTTTGTAAAAGCCCTATTTTTCACTGATGCTCCTCTCTAACCTGCTGAGAGGTGGAACACCTTATGATGAAACTAGAAACATCTCTCTTCGTACCTGTACACCAATACTGATAATGTAGATCATGATACATCTTGGTGACACCAGGATGAACTTCCCAAACTGAGGAATGAAAGTCCCACATCAGCTCCTCACATTTTTCTACTACCACCCATATATGTCCCTCGAAAATCATGATCTTATATTTTCCTATTGTCTATCCCAGAATAGGGTTATCTCCAGACACTCTCTCCCATAAGGCTAGGCCTTCTGAATCTGATAGCTGCCTCAATCTCACTCGATCAAGAAGAGTATAGGTAACTGCTACAGAATAATGAAACATCTTCCTCGGTCTTTTATGCACCTTCAAAATCATCTTAGATAACTAATCTATAAGATTACACTCACTACTGGATTCCTTAACTTCCTATATAGTAGTCCTCCTTCTCAACGCATCACCCACTGCATTTATTTTACCAGGAGTATAGGGAAGCTCCAAGTCAAAGGACTGAAGGTACTCAACCCTACTTCGATATCTCAAATTCTGATCATGATGTGTGAAGATTTACCTGAGACTCTTGTCGTCGGTGCAAAAAAAAATTTCTCCCAGAAGATAATGTCTCCAATAGTGTAAGGAATGAACCAATGCAGCCAACTCGAGATCATGCTTCGAGTAATTCTTCACATGTGGTCGCAACTACCGAGACCCGTACGCAATGAATCCTTCTCCCTTGAATATGCACAGCTCCTAGACTGATAAATAATTCTTCACAGTAAAAATTATTGCTCTTTCCCGGCTCTAGAAACACTAGTATTGGTGCTGAAGTCCACCTCCCTTTCAGCTCCTAAAATATTGACTCACAAGAATCTGACCACCAAATCAAAACACCCTTCTAAGTATGACCTTCTAGTGTTGCTTCTAAACATGAAATGTAATTTATGACACATCTGTAGTATCCAGCTATCCCTAAAAAACATCTTACCTCAAATATTTTCTTTGTCTACTCCCAAGAAAATACTACTCTCACTTTCCCTAGGTCCACTGTTTCTCCAGTATTTGAGATTACATGATCCACGAAGTGAATCTAATCAATCCAAAAGATGCATATTGAGAGCTTAACATATAACTGATGATCTCTCATTGTACTCAAAACGATATCAAGAAGTGTGGCATGGACATGTCGAGTGTTAGAGTACACCAAGATATCATCCACAAAAACCACCATAATGGAATCCATGTATGGATGGAACACTTGGTTCATCAGTTCCATAAAATCCATAGGTGATTTCGTGAGACTGAACTGCATAACCAATTACTCATATAGACCATACCATATATGGAAGGTTGTAAGAGGTATATATGATGTTCTAACACGCAACTCCTGGTAACCTAACCTCAAGTGAATCTTCGAGAATACCCAGGCTCCTCAAAGCTGATCAAAGAGATCATAAATCCTCAGTAATGGATATCGTTTCTTAATCGTCAACTGGTTCAACATCCAATAATCCACAAAAATGATTGACGGTATCATCCACCTTCTTCACAAAAAGGATAGGCTAACCCCAAGGAGAAGTATGGGGTCAGAAAAAACCCTTTTCCTGTAACTCCTACTACTTCTTGAGCTCCTATAACTCTGGTGTAGCGATCCTATAAGGAAGAATGGACACTGGTGCCGCTCTTGGCACAATATGAATAGAAAAGACCACCTGTTGCTCCGGAGGAAAACCTGAAAAGTCCTCTAAAAAGACATCCCCAAAACGATCCACCACTGGAAGAATGTCCATCTGTGAAATCAGCTGGTCATCTAGATAGAGACTAGAAATATAGCTATTACTCCTCCTAAACCATGATTATTGGGTACTGCTCTCTTCACCTGGACTTCCCATCTGACCTTATAATGAAACAATCCACCCTCTCCGGATATTAAACTCTCCCTACAATGATAACAGTTGATGGATGCCTTGAAGGTAACTAACCAGTCTATTCCAAGATTTTCGTCCAAGCCTGTCATCTCTATGACATAGAGGAACCTTAAGAAGTGACACCCACAAACCTGAAGAGGGAACTCATTTCACTGACATAGACTATCCATTATAGTCCCCAATGGAGTGTCTAGCATCAATATATTTGCATAAGAAAAGATACAGAGACCAAGGATCTCCACAATAGCAATATATATAAAGCTATGAGAATTTCCTTTATCAAAAAGATCATAAGTTAAAACTGAGGCTACTAAGATCACACCTCGCACTGTAGAGGGTCCACAATCCTGATCCTGTTGGGTCTTCTCCATTACAAAAGTATGACCTGCACCACGGCCCTGTAACCCTATCTGGCCACCCTGAAATGATCCACCCTATGGTCGTTGATAACCTGGTGACTGGCTATAATATCCACAACCTCCACATTGGCATGAACGGCCAGAAGAACTCTAGTTCCTAGACTGGTGAGAAACTTGTGGTTCTTCTCTTGAACGAGGAGTCATAGAAGAACCCATGTCACCAGCAGCTGGTGAGAAGATCTGACAGAAGCGCTGATGATGACCCATCTTTCTGCAAGATCGGAACTCCACTGGGTCTCTCGGGTAGTGTGACCTCGTATGTCTTCTCTTCCCGCACTGATACCACACCTCTTAACTTCCAGAAGAAGTGTATCGCCTCCTTGGATCACCGCACGTAGACTCACTGTAGTGCATCCTATGGTCAATAGGAGGGATACTAACTCTAGGTGTCGAGCAGCCTTGGATCACAACTCCATCATCCCTCAGATTATTCTCAGTGATCACTGTCGGGTTGATTATATAATTGATATAAGTCAACCGGATGATGTTCACATGCGATCAGATGTCAGGCCATAGACCATCCTGGAAGTTCATTTCCAGGAATAACTAATTACCTCCTCGAATAGGAATGAAATGATGCAACTTGGTAAAGCAATAGGAATACTCCATAACCGAAATAGTACCCTGCTCCAAACTCATGATCTCTATGGCTCGATCGGACCTCATGGTCTCTTGATAGAAGTATTCATAGAAGATGCACTGAAACTAATCCCAATCCATAACCTTCTGGCGTCCCGCCTATGAGATCACATCCCAACATCTTTTGGAGGAATCTCGAAGCATATATGCTATGAGTTTCACCATCCTCTTTGGAGGTATCTCATGATGCTCGAATATCATCATCATGGAATCCCACCAATACTCTGCAGCTAGGGTTCCTCCATCCCCTGAGAATGTGGGAGGATCTTTCTGCTGAAAAACCCATGTCACATCTTCCATCAACGGGACATGAGGTGGTACCCCCTGAATGGTCTACATCATCCTTAAAAATCCCTCCCTGAACTGTGCATCTTCACCTGTTTCAGGTATAATGGTCGGTGCCAAGACTGGAATAATGGGATGATTTATAGGTAGTCCCCGATCAGCCATATCTGGTGCCTGATCACTACCCTGCAATTGGTGTACAACAGGAGGACTTCTCATTGGCATGACTCTGCAAGGTCAAACACACTCATTAGATTAAGATTATTGTGGAATAAAAACTCCAATCATAAAAAGGAAAAAAGATAAGGAAAGAATTCAATTATTTCCAAAACATGACTACATGGTGTGTTTAACCCCTACATGGCGTGTCCCCATCAGACATTCACATGGGCATGTACTCCTGCCAGAACTGGTTGTCTAACGCCCCGTAAACACAGCGTGTTCACCTAACACATGGTGTGTACTTGAATCATATTCCCCTGCCCGAGTCCTTCTACACAGCTAAGCCACATGGTTCTCCTTAGAACGAGGCTACAAGAGGTTTTAGTGCCATATAAGGCATGTACTAGACAAGCCTCACCAATCCATGTTGTCAGATACACGGCCGGTTACACGTCTCACACTACACATTGTGTTCTAGGAGGACACGACATGTACTATGATTATTTTGTTGAGCCGTGTTGTTAGTGACATGACCGGTTACACAGTTATATGACATGACATGTACGTCCTCTACACGACATGTCTTACTAATGATTCCAAAACCTGTGTCACCACACACACAGTCTGAGACACATTTAGAGACTAAACGGTGCGTACATACAATACACAATGTGTACATAAGAAAAATAGTTTCTTCCCGAATAGAAGAACACATGGCATGTATTATACCTTTAAAGCCGTGTATTCTGGGTTTTTTCTATACAGTAAGCCTTAGAAACTACTCTAGAACCCAAAAAAAACACTAGATCAAACCTCAAAGTGCGAAATTATTATTTGTGATGGCCCATACTCGCCGCAAAACAAAGATTTGGATCTTATACATGACCTAAACAAGGATAACAGTGCAATGATCCAACAAATTCTAGTCCATGAGGGGCCATATCACCTCCAGAACCAACATTTGGCGTCTGTTGAAGAAAAACATCACCCAAAAAAATACCAGATCAAATAGTAGGTATTCTATCAAGGCATCTATCACAACATCATTCATATCTAACAGAACATCTATCACAAAAAATACAATCGCTAATGCACAATAAATGGCATGGCAATAATGCATGACATGTGAAGTTTAGAAAGTTCCTATATGATGCATGAGATGGCATAACCTCATCTAATCTGGTTGCAACATAAATAGAACCTCAATAACAACAACAATAATAGAAAAAAACATGTGAATCATTCAAGGGGAAATCAAATCAACTGTAAAAATTGAGAAACCCTAAAAACTACAATAACGAGGTAGATTGGCTTTCCGTGGTACACGGGTTAGCTACACCCAGGCACAACTTATTACCAAGTACCTATTCCTTCCAATCCCTTACTATAGGCTCTAAAAAATAAGTCAAGAGAAAAGAATACCTCTAATACCACTTTGTAACATCCTGGTTATGGAATCATCCCAGAGTCGCCCCGTATAAGGTTGGTCACATGGCCTCAAGCTCATTTTACCTAACACTAGAGGCTACCGACTAGCAGCGAGGATATTGGGTATGATAGTGGGGTAACTATGCCCACATTGGAAGAGTAACACAAAAAAATTAAAACAAATAGAAATAGAAGAACCAAGAATATTTCATACAATAATAATCAACGGAATACTATAAATAATAAACTGGAGCACACGCATATATATATGAATGATCCCTAACACATTTTTCAAGGAAAGTAGCCGAACAAATCACAATGCAGGAATAACATAGTACTAAGCCAATGTACAAAAGAAATCAAGTAAATAACTCCTCATCATCACAGGCCATAGCTTGGTCCCTTCCTCTCAAGCTCCACAACAAATCAAATATGTGAAGTAGAAGGGTGACTTCTCTTATCTATACATGCAATAATAATATCTCTTTGGGCCCAAAATCATGGCCCTAAAATGGTGTGAGACTAAATCTCAATAGGCTACCACCACAAGAACTTTTCCAAACAGTTAGTGAATATATGGTAGGTAAAGTACATAAAGTAGTAAATAAGGAATAACACAACAGTAACAATCCACAGATTCAAATATCAAGCAAAAACTAATCAATGCGGATAATCACAAAAGGTAACCCTATAGGAAGCCCCCAAAACCTTTCCCCTCTGGTCTTACCTAGAAAAATTAGCACACATATAACACAGCAGGTAACCCTCTGGAAGTACTCAGAGTCTATCCCATTTTGTCCTACCTAATAAGTACAAGAAACCCTCTAGGCAGTACACTCAGTCTAATCCCTCTTGTTCAGCTTAAGCATAGACTCTCTGAGGGAGCACTCACCATCATTTCCTCTTATTGTCTCGTATCGGTAACTAAAGGCGCTATAGGGAAGAACGTAAATCACATTCCCTATGTGGCCCATGATGTAAAACTATATACACTATTAGGAAGAACATAATTCAATTCCCCCTATGGTCTCGCATCGTATGTAAAACAGACACTTTGGAGAAGCCCTTACGCCCATTCTCCCAATGGTCTACTACACCAGGTTCTCACAGCCATGTGTATGTCATGTATATATTGCAATGTGTATCACCCAAAGTAAACCTCAAGAACTACTTGGATATCAGTCTATAACATATCATCATATCAAAACAATCACTTCATCCTACAACTAGGCATAGGAATGTAAACAGCTGCATAAGATACAAACTAGACCCAATGGTGAAAACAAGGAATCATGCATGGGAAAAACATATAAAGCATAGAAATTAAACATATTAAAATTCAATTAACCTCTAATCATGCATACAAGCTTAGAATAAAATCAATTGGTCTAAAATTGTAAACACACAATACCTCGTTCATGGGTATTGGGCTAAATTGCAAATATAACTCAAAGTCTTTCAACGGAAAGGCAAAAAACACCTACCTAGGCATTGGATGTTCTATATACATGAGTCTTAGTGATTGAATCACCTTATAACAATGAAGATATAAAAAACATCTAAAAATAAAATAGATGATAACATGAGAAGGAGGAGGAATTGGGAAACGAGGCTCTAGAAGAAGAGAGAGATTACCGAGGTGATCCCAATGCAATTGACAACTATCGAATCAGAGATTGGATAGTCGGTCGGGGGATCAGAGAAATATCATGACTTTACAAGAGCTGTTGGTTGAACTAGGTTGATAAGAAAGTGTTTCTGGTCATTAGACGCGACCCCGATACGTTTAATGAAAAAAAAAGAAAATACATGGTGTGTAGTTTGAATGTACTTGAAATGTACTTGTTGTTTCCGTACTCCGCATTAGGCGGCCTCCAGGACAACCCCCACATGGTCGTGTGTGTCGCTATCACATGTCTAACACATGGCCTCCAGCAGCAACCTAGTACACGGTGTGTACTCATAAAGTACATGTTGTTTACTTCATAAATTTCCAGAAATTTCCCTTTTTCTCAAAAATGACCAGAATAATGAAAACATACCTGAAAAGAAGATCTGAGTCTTTACAGCTGATATCCCAAAAACATAATTTCTCTATCCAGGACCACAATTTGTCTTATGTTCATCCTACATTACACTGGAGAGGGAATTATTTATTGGGTGAATGATTCATTCTTTATATGAACAAAAAAAGTCTAAAATATATTTCCTCAAATATTGATTTCAATATCAGGCAGTACATGTGGGTTCAATAAATACATTAATTCAAATTTGTGGATTCCTATAAACTATGGAAGTGATATATTGTATCCAGCTCCATGATCTAGAAGACATTGAAACATTCCATATAAAGAGGATAGTAGTTAGTGGATGTTTATGACCATTTTATCTGACATGATCCTAGAGGTTCAAGAGTATCATGGATGTCCATCATTATAATATATGGAAGTGGAATCTTTACTTCTGAACTTGTTAAGTATGATAAAACATTCAAATACTTACGGATCAATCTTATATGATAGTGATTTAGGTGAAGACCCATTACCAGGATTGGTTATTGATGAATATGGGTTCCTTTACTTTCAAAGGTTTGTCTAGGTGCCAACATACATATTAGAAGAATTGGTATGGGAATCACAATCCTCTAATTGGGAAGTAAAACCTTGGAATAAAATCTATATCATGACAAATTTCATTAATATTTGTGGCTATGTTGGAAGATCATGATTGTAGGTTTTATAACAATATGTTCCACTTATAAGTAAGTGATGTAGAGCACTAATATTCAGTTTGACTTGTACAACCTCTTTCCATTCATGAGTTGAAATGGGATGACATCCCCAAGTAATTATTTATATACATGAGGATATCAACTCAAGGAACCGATGTTACAACGTTGATCATTGAAATGATGGATAATATCATCCAATTTCGACAGATCAAGGGGACCTTTTTCATAGATGAGCTATGGGGGATTTACACTAGGGAGACAATACACCATCATAGTGAACCATGTTCAATCATATTTTTTTGAGATACTTGTTTAACATCATAGTTCTTTTAGGGGAAAACTGAACTAGGTTCAATATTTATTCCTGGTACTTCATACCACCTGCAGACTGACGACCATTCTAAGCATATTATATAGGGGTTATAAGAAATTATATGGGCATGCATCCTTGATTGTTTTGGTCATAATGAAAAAAATAACACTCAATTAGTTTTCAAAAAATAAAAACATTAACAGAAATATTCCAATATATCTTTATGAGGACCTATAAAATATGTCAAGTTGTTCACCCTTGTGCATGTTAGAGGTAGGTTAGGTAGTGATACCGGGACATCATCTAATTCAAAAGTCTTTAGAATAGGTGAATTTTTTTACTATAATTTTCTTACATATTGGTTAGGATGATGTATTATAATGTCCATATTTGGTGACCTCTAGTGTTTGTAGTTGGACATCAGGACATTTTATGAGTTTCTCCTATATTGGGTCAAAGATGAATTTGGAGATATGGTATGTGATCACCTCATTATGTTGGGCCTTTTTAGATATTGTTGATATTGACACTAGTAGCCTATAATTTGGGTTGACAACAATGATACATTTCCATGAATAAAATCATCTATGTTTCATATATTCTCTATAAATTTTATGATTCCTCTAACTTTTTTAACATTTGGGATATTGAGCTTGAGGTAGATAGTTTAATTTCGTTGTATCTAGTCTGTATCAATGATCAGAGCATGAAGGATCTCCTGGGATGGCCAGTTCCCCTAGTACGAGTGTTAATCCATCATGACCATGTATTGTATGGGAATATGGTGAGAGTGTCTAGTGTATGTCCTATGTGGAGGTATCTTTTCTTAGATAATTTTTTACCACTATTGAAAGGAAATCTTGGAGATGATTTTCTTTAAGGATGGAATTTTGTAACATCCTTTAAATTTATAAAAGGTATGGAGAAATATTATTCTACAGAAAACAACTCTATTTTTGGTAGAAATGTTTTTCATTGGATAAGGAGAACATCATGAGATTCCAGGATCATTCGAAACATGCAGATCAAAATTTTTTATAGGCAGACAGTGATGCACATTTAGTTAATTGTTAGCTAATTATTGGTGATAATACTTTGTAACATATGTGTATGGTTCTCTAGTTTACAGCATATAGATTCATAGTTTTCTAAACATTCCACCTAATCTATATGTATATACAAGTGATAATTAATGTTTATGAATAGTATATTTTATTACACAATGCATGGTTATTCGAAGTATGTTTTTAGCATGTGCAAGCGTGTTTTTAAGTGTAGTGTCTCTCACATGGTTGGTTCCCTCGTTATATTTCTGAGCTCTGATTTAATTGTGGCTAGTATATTAGGATTCGTATAAGTAAGATCATAACTCTTATTCATTCTTTTTATTATTTAATCCACGATTTTTATTACTATTTTGGTATGAGATAACATTCCCTTTTATCAAGACCTTTTTCTAATTTTTTCATTTTCTCTAAATAAATAATTTGAATATGAAGCTAATAATGGATGTAGTTTCATAAACCAATGTAAGGTAGGTGGTATAGTACTTTTCCCTAATATATGAATCATTTTATAAAATTAACCAACATTCCACGCACTGTAAGTATCACATGATTCATTAAATTTATAGTTCGCCTATATCCAAATAGTTACCCAGATTTTTTATTATCTATTTTACTCAGGTTTATGGTTGGAGGTTCTCCATGTTTAAAATTGTCACCCATTACCATTTAATATAATGATTTAATTTTATTATAAGCATTCTATAAGTCCAAACCACCTTCCATGTAGTATTTATTTAAACCCATATGAATGGACCATATTAATTATAAGGAATGTTAGTGGTGCATCAACTTCACATGACTTCTCCATGAATAAGGTAAAAAACTAATTCAAATGGTATGTAAAATGAATTATAATTCCATCATGGGAGTGTAAAAAATATTGAATGGCCTAATTATATGAACTGTGATTTATAGGAAAGGTGACTCATATACATGAGATAATCAGGCACATAGACCCAGTTACAGGTGATCCTTGAGCATGGAATCCCTCATCAATTTGATAACCATGAATGACATCCCAAATGAAATGTTGTATACATGCATGGTGTCCCTAATTTAATGTGATAACTGAGAATATAATACCATGTGAATGTGATATAAGGTGATATAATCCCAAATGAAATATGATATATGGTAGTAGAGTCTCTAATTAAATATGAAATTCTAGCATGGAAACCCATATGGTGATATACATGCATGGTAAACTATATAGTTCCTGAAACTCAGGCATAATGTCCCTTTATATTTCAAGATATTGATGCTACTATCTGTGAATGTAAATATTACCGGCATGGTAAACTATATAGTTCCTGACACTCGAGCATAATGTTCCTTGATATTTCATGAGATTCGTACTACAATCTACGAATATCTATGTTACACCTTCTGTTGTGGATAATAGTAGTTAATATATATATTTGGAAGGAAACATCACTATTCAAATTGACCACATATAAAGATAATAAAACAGTTACATATGGAAACATGTTTATAGATCCCCTTACTTAGACCAATGTAGGTTATGTTAGGCTAGTGTCCTTTTGGATATATAGTAGAACATTTTGTAGTTTATATTCACACATGCATTATTTTAGATTGAAATTTCTAATTATATATTGATTTTCTATATTTATCCTACCACCATTGCTGGTGGCCTACTATTTATATCTTACACCTTGTTTAGGAAACTATTTGTTACCAAAATAGATTTTATAGATACAGGTAGGAAAAAAAGGAAGTGTTTTCCTGTGGATGCTTAATCTTCTACATAGTATAGAGGGTAGGATAAGATGACTAATCTTATTCATGTGATGATAGAGGAGATAGTTGTTGGATTTTTTTTATTTTTATTATTGGATGACATATATTCTTGTACCCATATTATCTTTTTTGTATATCACATAACATGAGTTCCATTTATGAATTATATATTAATTCTATTCCAACATGTTTATTTTATTTGGTTTATTTTTAATTCTACTATTGTTTGGTTATTACTATTTCGTCAATTTATAATTATTTTATAATGTTGTTCTATACAATAACCTGAGGGTATAGTTACCCCCACACACACCCTAGTCTTTAACTTTTAGTTAAAATCCTGTAGAATATAGTGAGGTGCACTTGAGGCCATGTGTCAAATTAAGTTCAGTTACTTATGAGTAAACCGGGCTTGAGACAGTACCCAATATAATGAAATATTTTTAATTGAAATTGTACTTGTCTTAGGAAAATATGATTGAGAAAAAAGAAATCCCTCACAATGTTCATATTAATATTTAGAATTAATCAATGGAGATATTAGGTTTAAAATTTTAAAAAAATTATAAATACAATATAAATCCATTAATTGTCATTTAAAAAAAATATTATCATAATTTAACAAATTATGATGGGATATAACCGAATTAAAAAACTAGAGATATTAAAAACATCACCACTAGGTAAAATTCAAGTAAAATCCCATTGGATTAAATAATTTTAATTGAATCATGATTTATCTTGAATTAATATTTATTCATGATAAAACCTTAAAAAATGAATTATATACAACACCTAAAATAAATTAGTTGAATAACATTAAAACATGCCTCAATGAAAATCAATCCAAATGAAATCCCATACCTAGACTCTGGACTTTCTATGTATATTCTTTAAATAATTTATTATAAACCTATATCAATTAATTTATTTCTTAATTAAATTTTAATGGTATAATTACTTATTATTTGGCCATTTATTTCATTATTTTGAATAGAATATTTGATTACATAATCAACTATGTTATGATTTGCTGTTTTGAGGATGCTAAATTAATAATTTCCAAACAACTTATATATTTAAACCAAGGACAATGATATATTTAGTCCATCATCTCAAGAACAAAAAAATATTTATGAATCTTTTAATATAAGTATATTTTTTAATCCAATCATTATATATGGTTATGAAAAATTATTTATGTTACAATCAATGATATGGTAGGTTATATGCACTCTTGATCAACATTTCCTATTTTAAACGATCCTTATGGAATAAATTTAAGTACTATTTTAATATTATAGAATTATAATTATATGATAATTATACGACCCAACCCCATATATCCCATAGATGGTTCCAACAATCAATTTCATATACAAAATTACAAGAGATCATTCCCCTAAGGACTAATCAATTTGTTAGTCTAGGAAAACTAGATAAATAAATGAGAATTTTATTAAAAATGGATACACTAATTAGAATATATGTTTTTTATTCTAAAAATATAAACAATTTAATAGATAACTCTAATCCACGCATTATGTTTTTTACATATCTAATACTAATCTTCATGGATTTTTGGGAAAAGATATATAATAAAGGTGAGATCAAATTCTTTAGAAGGGAATAATAAATCATAAGAAATAATGAATTAATGGTCATAGTCATCATGGGAAGGTAAATAACAAGAAATACATGCCATCAGGTAACTAGATAAGGAAAATTGAATATGGAATAGTATGTAACAAAATCTAATTCCATTAATCAATGAACTAAAATGAATTTTATCTATATATACTTCAACACAAATTCTAATGGATAAATAATAACTAATACGAATATGAATGAAATGCATAATTATTGGACCCCATGTTTCCTAGATACATGGAACCAGTACCATCAAGACCATTCACAAGACTGTATATCTATTGGGAATAAACCCATCTAAGGCAACTAGCCAACTATTTTATCTCACGATACTACGGACGCATCGGCAAGATTTCATTCATTGGTTTCCAACCCATAGGGATTTCCTAAAATGGTCCCCACAAATATATTTAATATACAATGAATTAATCATATTGATGAATGTAATAAAAAATAATCCATATAGAATATCCATGTTGAATAATAAATATGAATTTATCAATAATTAATCATTTAATCAAACAACAATCGAAGTAAACACTGTATTTTAAATATAATATTCAAAAAAGTAATATCCATGATAAATGATTTAGATAATTTTGGGAAATTCAATGATCAATGATTATAGAAAATTACACATTTAAAGGGGACATAAAGAATGAATCAAGGAAGATACATTGAATACAATACATGGTAAAATAAATCAAAAAAAATATTGAGGATTAAAAAGGATTATATCAAGAAAATAAATATTGAGTACAGTAAAATAGAGAGTTACTGTCATTGATGAAATAAAATAATAACTATAAAAATATTATAAATTAAAATATCGTTTAATTTTGAAAAAAATTGAAATAATATTCATTGAAAATCCATTTTAATGATATTTTAAAAATAAAATATTTATGTTGAGAATGAAGCTTTAAGGAAATGACAGTTGATGAATCCATGCATATAGTTCATGGTAAAAATAATATTCCTTATTTATGGTCAAATGGTATAAAATTACAAATTTGTAAAGAGAAATTAATATACCTTATAAGAGATTGGTAAAAGGAAAAATGAAATTTTTTTAATATTATCAGGGAATGGAATAGTATCCACATAAAACCTTTCTAGGAAATATGATTTTGAATATATTTTTGATTGAAGGGTGGGTAATATCAGGCTTTCGTAGAAATAATTTCTTAATTATAATATATAACAAAGAGTAGAAAATGGTATAAATGGATGATTATATAATTAAATAACATATTAAAAGTAAAAATATGAGTTTTTTAGAATTATGTGTCATAATAATTCAGCTAAAGAATCATAAACCGAAACTATATTGAAAATGTATTTTGATTGTCTAAATAAATTCTTATAACTCGGTAATTGTGATCATACTATCAATGTAAGAAAGGTAAATTACATTAAGAATATAATATCTTAAAAATATTAATATTCATGAAATATCATGTAAAATGGAAATATATGACCCTCAAAAAAGTGTTTTAGAGCATAATAAAACATTAGTTCAAAGTTGGAAAACTCAGACAAAACATTTTAACGATTTGGTAACTTTGGAATCATAATCTTAGTGAAATAAGTATCATAAAATGGAAATGTTAATACAAATAAATATATGTATAATATAAATATTATAGAATCATGGAAGTACATACACCACATAAAGGAATGTGTTGAAAACAAAACATCTATCTCATGCAAATTAAAAGTGAGATGAAGTCTCATTACCTTATATTTCTAGTCGGGTGAACATTCGTCAAATTATTGAATAAAATATTTATTTTAATTATCTACATTATTAATAAATTATTTCATATTTATAATTAAATATATTTTACTTATAAAAAAGTTGTGCACACTACTAAAACAATTATGTTTTTGTCGGGTGTTTTATACCAAATTAAATTTTTGTGTCATAACAAATATTGTTAGTCAACTATGGACAACACAATCATTATATGACATATAATGAATAATAAACCTGAAATTATTATAATATTTTACTTAATTATACTTTTAAAATCAATCATCAAATATCATTATGACTCTGATTCAACATTACAGTCATGGTGACGTTAGGCTGTACATAAGCATGGGTAACATTCCTAATTTTAAATGATCATTGTGGAAATAATTTATTTTACTCAAATCCTTCCATAATGGAAATTAAATAATAAATAACATATTATTTAATCATATATTCTTTTATATTTAATTATTTCATGTTAAAATAATCACATCATGTCGAGGACGTGGTAGTCCACACGTCCACGAATGACGTTATATCTTTTAAATTTTGGGAAAGGGTAATAAAGGATATGATATATATATATAAATATATATCTTTTTAATGAAATATAATTATGTCATATGTATATTATTAATATTTTTTAAATAACTTATTTTTATTTATAAACATTATTTTATACATTTAATGTGTAATGTGAACGAATCTCACCACTTTGAGTGGGAAGTAGTCCACACTACCTCAAACAATGTTATCGTAAAATGAAAAGTATTCAATGTATTACATATAAAATTAAAGAAAAATAATTACATATTAAATATCATATATAAAATATATAAACATATTTCCAATTATAATGTCCTCTATGAGATGTGGTAGAGGAAAATTGAAAATCATTGTTTCAAGAGGCAATATTTCATCGTACATAGGAAAAATTTGTTCATTTCCCATTAGATGGATTTGTGTATATTTTTTGGTCTAAACCATAGTATAAAAACATCCTAGTATATTTATTATAATGGTTTTTTATGTAATAATATAATAAGAATATTATAGGGTTTGGATTACAAAAATTATACTAAAAATCTTGATACAAGGTGTTAACTCTTAATCAGGTAACTTCTTCTAGTTCATAAGAAAAGACTTATATGGAATGATTTGATCCAAAAGATAGGTTTCATGGTATAATGAAATATTTTTGGGATTATATTTGGGATTATAATGACCAAAAATATGTTCTTTGATAGGTGTGAGATAATGGGATAAGTGGTGGATTGTATAGTGAATGAAAAGGACTCACACATAATTTTTGGAAATAAGTTTGGTGTGCACAATGTTCATACAAAAAAAAAGTCAAAAAATTAAAAATAAACAATATCATATTATTTTATTTTTATTGACATGTTATCGCTAGAAAATTGGTGTTGGACAAGTTTCTAGGTCATTTGGTCACCTAAATTAAAGTCTTAGTCATTTATTAGATTTATTTTGCATTAATAATTGATACTAATTTTCATAATTTTAACTAATATTTTTTTTTTCAAAATCAATGTTTTCCATATAAACATTATAAATTATGATTGTTAAAAAAAATTTATCTATTTTTCGAAATTTCAATCAAATTACTGAAATAAATAAAATCAAAATTGTCCCACAAACAAGGAAACATTGCGTGTTTTTAAAGGAAAACAACAGAATGTTGGGATTTTTTTCAGTCAATTTCAATGTGTAATTAATTATAAAGACATAAATTGGATTAATTTACAGAAATATGATATAATTAAAAATTAAAAGATGATAATGAAAATTTATTCTTATTATGAAATTAGAGTAAAAAGAATTTTTGACCTAAAATATAGTACTATTAACAATTCATTAAAAATTGAAATGGAGAATAAAAAAATCAAAATATAACCCTAAACTAATTATTGTGTTTTAATTATAATATTATGTGTATTTGGAAATATTAAATCAATTAATGTGTCATATTTCAAATTTAAAATGGGTTCCGCATTAAAGGTAGTAAAATTACAATTATAAAAAATATGGGTGTTTATGTATGAAATTGGTTTTGTTATTATATTATGAAAATAAAACCTAATATATGTATATATAAAATATTTTACATAATATATAACATATATATTCCATTTAAATAATTGAAAAATTGAAATTTCTTTAATTTATTAGTGTAAAAAATCTTCATAAGCATAAAAATGGTTTTATATAAAAACATTCTATTTATATTAAATTTGTTCCTATAATTATTACTAATTAATTTTTCTCATAGTAATTAACATTTTGTTATTATAAACCATATATTTTCATAATTTATTTAATATTATTCATTAATTCTAGTTTATATCTTATTATAATAATATTTTAATAACATATGAGTGTTTAGTGAAACTCTATCATGTGTATCATGGAATATTTTGAGGATGGTCACACTTATGTGTAATTGATACTACAATGGTGTTTCATGCATTTAACTATATAAAATATACATTATATATATTCTAAACTACACAGATCTTATATTAACATGAGCACTTTCTGTTTTCTGTCATACACGATATCAATTATAATGTTCTTACTTTAGTTATTCAAGGTGTCACATTCTCCCCAACTTATTTAATTTGTGACCTTAGAATTTACACATGTTAATGGTGATATATTGTTGGATACATTCTATGTTTGAAATCCCACATCGTTAGGGTGGTTCGTAATTAATCCTCTATAAAATAGTGAATTGAATGTACAAAGGTCACGTTTGATAACATGTAACTTGTTTTATATATTGGAGAACATCTGTCGAATGTAAAGATACATGCTTAGAGAAAAATTGTAAATACATATAGGGATTTAATGAGGTCATTAATAAAAAACTATTGAATTATAAAAAGAAACGTGAGGGGATAAAATCAATAAATCATTGATGATTTAGAAGGACATCTATTCAACATCAATTTAGGTATTAGGAAAACAATTTATTTCTGAGTCATTTTATGAATGTTGGTTATTTAAAAAATATAACGAAATATCCATACATGAGAGGTTTCAATATAATATAACAAATCCTAAATTTTTATTTTGATTCGATCAAAATCTAATTCAACCCTTTACTCACAAAAAATTATTTTCCAATATTAAATTTTCTTATTCCTTAAGAACAAAAAGAACATTTCAAGGATCACATGGCCTCTAAAATATTGAAAAGTAGTACTATTTTACCTTAACTATCTCCAAAAATAAAAATGGTTAATAGATTAATTTTTAATCCCCAAAAGTTCCACAATTGGTAAATCATTAATATTTATTCATTAAATAGTTTAAATAAAAATAATGAAAATTAACAAGGACATTGAATAGGTCAGTGTTTGGTGTGAAGTACTTATCATCCTTCGATCATGGATTCAATACCCATAGACTTTCAAGATCTCATTGATTTTCTCATAACGTATACTATTTCATTTTCTAAAACCATATTAATATAATTCCCAAAATTTATATGATGGATATAATTGAAATTAGGGAAATAAAAAATAGTATTTGAACTATGGTTTTCAATATAACCTCAATAAATAAATAAATAATCCAATTATTTCAACACATATCCTTCCGTAGTGTATATTATATTTTCTAGGAGATGGAATTGAATCGAGTAATATCTAGGATCCCCATATTTACAATAAATAACTATACAATAATTTTTAGGATGAGCTTCATTTCCTTCATTCATAATCTTATTTTTCCTTGGCAGTTCATTGTTTATGGAATTACATCCCACACATAAAGAATCTACATGTATCTTTGATAAAAGTTTATAGGTGTCTCCTTCCACACTTCTCACATGTTGAAAATCGAGCCTTATTTTTCGTACAGTATCCACTAATCTAGATCTTATCATCTTTCGTCCATCTCTTCATTAGTGTACTTGGGAGTTGGAAAAGGTATACATTTTAATCATATTTTTGGAAAACCGATTTGGAATAAACATGACAACATTCACTCATATAAACACATAATATATTTTACCATTTTTAGCACATTTTTTATGTTTTATTTTAACATGAATCCTTTGGGTTCCGTCCGTTGACTAAAATCAGAAATTAGTGTGTGAGAAACAATAGTCATTGTGAGGAAACTGTATAAATATCTATAAGAAATCTAAATCCTTACATGATATTTTTAAATCTAAATTATTTTATATTTGACCATGATTATTCGTTTTTAAAATAATTTAAAAAATTTCATAGTTTTTTGAAAAAAAAATGTTTATTATACAAAGATATCCCCCTAGAATTTCAAACTAGGTGCAGAGTAAGGATAGTTGTCGTGTACCAGGTTACCCCATGTTTGGGTTGAACCACCTTATCAGTGTTTTTACTCTTAGGTACATCTATACAAGAACCATGTCAACTTGTATTATCCAGAAGAAGATTAATTTCTAAGAAAACACACATAATATATACCTTAACAAAATTAACGGGTTTTCATCTATACATATTCTTATATTTGATCTTTGGGTTATGTTCTCTAACCATATTTTTCCTAAATCTGGTTTCCATGGTTTGTAGTAAACTAACTTTCATACCAACTGAAGAATCCCAACCCTTGATAACCTAGAGCCCATGTCTACAATCAATTTCATTGGCATGATTGTAAGGAATCCAGACAAAAATTTCCAATCAGTTTAGTAGTCATGGAAAACCATATACATATATGATAACTATATTAAAAATGGATACAAAAATTAAAACATTATTTTTTTTCTAAAAAAATAAACGACATAGAGGATAACACTAATCCAACTAGTATATTACGACATACCTTAAATAGTAAACTACATGGATTACTGAGGAAATAAACATTATATGGGTGATCTAAGCTGCTTTGTAAGAGAAAAATATAACAGAGGAAATAATAAATCGATGAAAATAGTGAATATGGCTAGGTAAATAACTGGAAATACATTCCATTCAAAAAGATCGTTAATGGAAAATAGATATGGAAATGGATGAAACTAAATAAAATGACATTAATCAATGAATAAAAATGAAATGTATCCATAGATATTTCAACAAGAAATCTCTTAGATGAATAATAACATAAACTAATATAAAAGTAAGGATTAATTATTGGATGATTTGTTTTATATGTATATAGAACCAGTACCATCAAGACCATTCACAAGTCAGTTTTAATATCTAGTAAAACCCATCTAAAGAAGTTATACAACTATTTCATTTCATGAGACTTCTTATGAATTAAGGGGATTTCATTCAACAATCCCCAACCCATATGGATTTCCATAAAAAGATCCCAACTTATATATTGCATGATCAAATCATTCATCGTATTAAAAAATTAGATCAGTAAATATCCATATAGAATATCCATAATGAATAAAGAATATGGATTATAAATAATACATATTTTAATCAAATAACATTAAAGATAATCACCATATGTAAAATTTTATTCATTTTAGGTAATAATTATATCCATGATAAATGTTATGGATTATTAAGAGAAAATATATGCTCATTGATAATATGAAATTGAACATCATAAGGGGACATCAACAAAAAATCAAGGAAGTGAATTTGAATACTATCCTCAGAAAAATAAATCATGAAATTTCTATAAAAATAATACGGATTATAATAATAAAACTAATCCTTAGTGGAAAAAAATAGAAGGTTGTTTTTGTTGATGAAATAAATGAAAAATGTTTCAAAATATTTTGGTTGAAAATATCTTTTTTAATACATTTTTAATATACTTTTCATTGAAAATAAATTTTCAGGATATTTAAAAAAACCATTTGATCTTTTGAAGGAGGCATCAAAGAAATTATGGATTATAAATTCGTACATGGTGTACGAGGTAAAAACAATATTCCTTTTGTACGGTAAAAGGGTAGAAACTGCCTCAATTGTTATGAGAAAATAATATTATATCTTTGTTATTAATAAAAGTAAAATAGGTTATAAAATTCATTTATATTTTATAGGGAAATTGAATAATATTATTGTAAATAGTATCCTGGAAATATGGGTTTGAATATAAATCTAACTGATGTGACGGTAGAGTCGGGCGTTCATTGAAATATCATCTTAACTCTCTTATATACCAAAGTATATAAAATGGAACCAATTCATTACAATATTTTGAAATAATATATAATTAGGAAACTCGTGTGTTTTCTTGTGGGATTGGTCAAAATATTTCATCAAAGAAAAAAATAAACATAAACAATCTCGTAATGGCGATGAGGTTGTCTCAATAAACTCATACAACATAGTAATTGGTATCATATTATCCCTGTAAAAAAGGGAAATTAACTAAAGAATATAAGATCATAAAAATATTTATATTCATGATATACAATGTAAAATGGATATATATGGACCTCGAAAAAGATTTTATGTGCATAATTAAACAAGATTTCAAGGAATGGAAATTGAGAAAAAGTTATTTTACTGATTTGGTAACTTTAGATTATTTAACACCATGAATTAAGGAACATAAAATGGATATTTTAATAACCTAAAATTGTTGTATATGATACATATAATACAATCAGATAAGTACATACACCACAAAAAGGAAGGATTGGCCAACAAAACATGTATCTCACAGAAAAGTTAGATGAAATCTCATTACCTTGTGATTCCATTCAGGTGAATGTCCTTTAACATAATATATAATAAATTATTTGTTAAATTTTATTATTTTTTCATAAACATTTTTATAATTATAAATAATTTTATATCACATTAACAATTTTTTTACACTACTTAAATAATGATGTTTACATCGGTTGTTTTTTACCCAATTCAGTTTATGTGTCAAAACAACTATTGTGGGTCAACTATGGTCAATGGTAAAATTAAATTAGATCTCCAGAATAATTACCATTGCATAAATATAATATTATAAAGTCTATTAATCTTTTAAAATCAATCATTAAATATGGTTATGAAAATGATCCAACATTACATTCGTGGAGACAATAGACCGTACATAGAGATGAGTAACTTTCCCATTTTTAAATGATCATAGTGGAAGGAAGGTATCTAACTCAAATATTTCAAAAATGATAATTATATAAAAAAACCCTATTAATTAATAATATATAAATATATATATAATTATGTGATTTAAAAGGAATCGCATCAGGTCGAGAAGGTGGTACTCTACACGTCTAGGAACGACCTTATCTCTTTTATGGTTTGTGATAGGTTAATAGAAGAGATACTATATACATATATAATTATATTATTTACATAAATAAAATAAATAAATTGATATGTTATTGATTTCTTGAGTTTCACTTATGTTTAATTATAATCATTCATTTTTAAATTCCATGTATCATGTGAACAAATGCCATCATTTTGAGGGGTCTATAGTCCACACATTCTCAAACATTATTATTATAAAATTGAATGTATTTAATGTATGTAGTATAAATTTAAAAAAGAATAAATACAAATTAAATATCATTTATAAAATATATAGATTGTTTTCCCATCATAATGGCCACTATTAGAGGTGGAAGGGGAAAATTTATCAATCATCGTTACATGAGGAATTATTTCTCCACACACAAAAAAATTATGTTCAATACCCATTACACGGATGTGTGTGTAAGTGTATATAGAACCCTTAGTATAAAAATATATTATTAAACTGAGGACACTTTTTTTGTTATCTAATAATAAAATATAAATACTATTGGGACTAGATAATGGTAATGAAACTAAAAATCATGAGATAAGGTGTTACCTTTTAATAGGGAAACTTCTTTTGGTTTAAAACAAAATACTTATTTATGAGGATTTATGACCTACTGGAAGATTCATGGTAGAGGGGAGGATCTTTTTAAATCTATTATGTTAGATATTTTCCAAAATTATTTTCGTTGAGAGGTGTGATGAATACGGAGAAGTTGTGGCCTTTGTAGGGAAGAAAAATAACTCAATTGGAATTTTTGGTAAAAGGTTAGGTGTGCACATGATATTACCTAAAAAGTAATAACAGAACTAGGAAACTAAATAAAATAATATTTATGGAATATATATTTCCAGGAAATTTGTTTTGTACAGGTTTCTAGGTTATTTGGCCACATAATTTAAAAGCATGGTCCTTTATCCAACATAATTTAGACTAAATAACTTTATATAATTTTAATCCCATTCACTAATATTTTTAGTAAAAAAATGTTTGTATTTTAAGAAATTATAAATTATTATTTTCTAAAATATGGAATCCTTTTTCCAAAATTCCAATGACAAAATTGGAGGAAATTCAATTAAAACTAATATTATATATTGGAGGACAATACAAGTTTATAATGTAAAAACATCTGAATGTTGGCGCTATTTTTATAGTCAATTTCAAATTAAAATTAATTCCAATGACCTGAAGAAGATTAATTAAAAAATTTATTACCTAATTAATTATAAAAACTAATTAAAATATAATTTACTCTTATAAAAATTATATTAAAAAATATTTTGGACCAAAAAATATTATTATTAATTATTAGTTAAAAAGAGAAATGTCTCTGACAAATATAAAAATATCACAATTACCTAATTATGATGAATTAGTTAAATGTTTATGTTATTTTGACATATATAATCAATTAAAATTTCAAAATTCAAATTTATAAAGGTTTTTCTATTATAAGGTTGTAAAATTGCCTTTAGGAAACATATAAAGGTTTTTGTGTGAAATTGGATTTGGTCATATCTTAAGCACATAAAATATATTGGATGAATATCCAGAATATTTTACGTAATATATATCCTATATATTCAATAAAATTTAACAACAAATTGTAACTACTTTAATTTATTTGGTTGAAACAATTTCTTGAGCATAAAAATGGTTTTACATAAAAATATTCCATTTATATTCAATTGATTCCTATATTAATTACAAGAAATTTTTAACCCTTTAAATAATTATTTATTATTATAATCCATATATTTTTGTAACTGAATTAATAGTATTCATAAAATCATGGTTATGTCATTTTATAATGAAATTTTAACAAAATATCATTGTTCGGTGAATCTCTGTCTTGCGAATAACAGAAGCATTCGAAGAAGGTTGATCTTCATGTAATGTTGGATAACTCGGTGATTAATGTGTTGAACTATATATAATATATTTAAAATATCTTATAAATTATATAGATATTATATTACCTTAAGTGTTTTCTATTGTGTGTAATACATGCAATCAAATACAAGGTTCTTTAGTTTTTCAATGAGTCCAAATAAATTCCATATTTTTTTCATTTTATATACTTATTTATATCATCCATGTGATGTGGTGATGAAATAATTCACATAAATTTATAGACATGGTAGTCCACATATACAAAAGAACAACATTATCATTTATTTGTGAATGATTAATTAAAAAAATATAGGATACATTACATATATATAATTATTATTATTATTTCTTGAATATCATATATGTTTTTAAAATCCATCATTATAACCATCTATGATATTTTGTTATGAAAAAATAGTTAAATCATTTTATGAGGTGGTAGTCCACTATAAAAATGAACGATGGATTAATTTCCCATTTGATTGATGATTAGATGGTTATAGGTTATGAAATTTGTAGAATAAAATCCTTGTATATTCCTGATAATAATGTTATTATATTATGATGGCTGGAGAATATTTTATGGAGGTAGAAGAATAAATAAAGGAAAAATTCATTACAAACTATATAGTGTCTTGGAAAAACTCTTTTTCTCTACATCTTTATCCTTGTATCATTGGTATTATTTAAGAATTAATAACAATAGAATGTGGGGAAGGATTTTCGCAAGGGAATTGGTTAGGGATTTTTTGAACTAAATGGTTCATGATATTGGAATAAAATATCCTAGAAGGTGTCCTTTTCTATTGAGGGGAGATGATTTCTTGGAATTTAATACCATATAAAATTAATCTATAATTATTATATATCTAAAAGTATATGAATTGATATAGTTATAGGATAGTATTATTATGGATAAATATAATCTCATTGAACAAAGCAATTATATGTTTAGATTATTATTTTACCCTTATATCTTTGTTTTAATCCTTGTCATCAATTTTTAACAATTACATTGATAATAATGTTTACCCATTAGGGGACCTGAATGTTACTATAAAAGAAAATTTAGACCATAATTAGACCTTTGTTAATATTTTAAACCATATCCAACTCACTTCTTATAATAAAGGATTTTTATGAATTTTTAATAATTTAATAAAATATTATTTATTTATAAATGTCATCAATGTAATATTTGAACTATTAATTTAATTTGACTTTGAAAACAAAAATAAAATAGTGGAATTCATATATATTGCATTCAAACCTCTATAGTATCTAATTTTTATCTAAAAAGCCTTTTAACACAAGAATTCATTAACATATTATTGGTTTTAACATTTATATATTTTTTTATTTTAATATTAATTGAATAAATATTTTATATAACTTATGTATTATTTTTATTTAACTATTTAATCCCTATATTTTTTAAATAAATTACCATTATAAAAATAGTTAATTTTCAATTTAAAATTTATAACCTAAAATATCATCATTTTGATCCCCATGTAAAAATAATTTTGATAATAAAACAATGAGAATGATATTTTTGACATTACATTATATAAATTAATATAAATGTGAAAATCATGGAAAAATAGAAAAAAAGGCATATATTCATATATTCAATTATTTTGGATGAAATATACCCCTTAAATAAAATTATGCTATGTGATAAGGATAAATTATATACATTGTCAAAATTTTAACCTTTAAGGCAATGCCTTGACCCCAGAATCCCAGATCCATTGCATTATTTGAATACATTAGCATGATTATAAATAATCAAATCCTAAAGGTTCAATAAGTTTAGCAGTTTCTAAAAAATATATTACATATATGATCTTTTAATTACAATTACAAACATAAAATAAAAAATACAAAATTATTTGATAAAACAATTATTCCACTAGATTAACCCTACAAATAAATCATAATAAACTTCTTGAAATCTTAGGATTATAAAACATAAGAAAGGGGTGAGCTTATATTCTCAGTAAGGCTAAAAAGTATATCATAAACTTTAAAAAATAACGCAAAATTTTAACGAAAGGTATAAAATTATAACAAAAGCATTTTAAACATTACCTTCAGTCTAATATGGAAATAATAAATAAAATAATCCCATTCATACATTCACATGGATGTTCTACTTGTCAAATAATCACATGTAATATCAATAATTAATATCCTAATGGGGGAATGTGTAATGCCAAACATCTTAATTACATTATTAAGACTCTGTGCCAAGACCATACAGAACAAAAATGTTGTTTCCTCATTGCAAGACACTTGTTTGTCTCATGAGTCCATCCAATTCATCATGGGACTATTGTGGGACCCTGCTGTAACTTACTATGTTCAATTCATACCTATTACGAAAGGGGAAGTCACAACTAACATAAAAATTTGTATTAAAATTCATAAAATCAAATGGAATTAAATTAACAAAAGTAATGAATGGTATCTAAATAGCACATCCATGGTCAAATATATCAAATAAACTTCAATATAATATGGTAGATTTTTTCATAACAGGTCAATCTCAACTAATTATAAAATACATCACTAGATTTTGACATAGCTGGAAATAATATAATAAAATCATTCAATCAAAGTAAATGAACTATACCTTTTTAAATTTTAAATTCATTTAAAACTTGTGAAATTTTTATAATAAGATATTTATAAGATCTTTTTGAAAAAAATATTCCAATAGCACTTTGAATCTTTTTAATGGAATAAATAGTTTTACGAATTCTTGTCTATATAGATAAATCCTTAAAAACATTTTTAAAGCATGAACATTAAAGAAATAAATATTTAAAACATTAAAAATGTTTTTTTAATGAGTCACTTACATAAAACCCTAAATAAAATTCATTTTTAAATTTTTTATAGATCATGGACCCTGATGATAAGTATTTCCATGTAAATACCTATGCATAAACATTACCTGATAATAATGAGTTTCTGAAATTAACTCTTTTTATTGGTCTGATTCACTCCGTATGTGTCCACAAATCAGGTATAGTGGTCTTAAAAATATTTTAAAATTGTACCATAATAATGATTATATTTATAATATCGGATATGATTCCTTAATGACATTATATTACCTATTTAATAATAATTTTTTCGTTAAATAATTGTTTTGGGTAAACATCATTTTCTTTATCGCATCTGTTTTGACTTTTTATTCTTGATCGGATTACATAGATCCTAATTTTGTTACATCCTAATTTTATAACATGATTTATATATCATATATATTAAGAATATAAATATATATAACATATTTATATGAAATGGAATACACCATTCATAGATACGATTGGTCGTACATAGGCAAGAACGTTTTTTCCGTTTTCTTATCATATTGAATGGAAGTAAGTGAATACAATATATATATCTACATACACATATATATTATTACAGTAACACTATTATGTGATATATTTAATACTTATGTGTAATATATATTTTTATAATCATTTTTTGATGGTGAATGTGGAAGATAAATTTCATCGCGTCATTGAGATGGTAAGCCGTATATACGCACAAGCGACGATAAAAATTCATTAATGGTAAAATGGAATGTAATTGGATTAAATAGGAATATTACAGAAACAATATCATGTTATATTATTATTTATATCATTTTTATTCATTTTTATTCCCATATAAATAATGTTTACAAGAAAAATAGTTTACACCTGGTGGTAGAGACTGTAAGTCGTACGTACGCACACATGTTGATATTGTATTTTATAGGATGTGTAAAGAGTGGAATATGGTTGTCCCATAATCAAAAAAAAATATCATAGTATATTAGATTCTATATTTATTATTTTATTATGGATACAACTTATGATGTGTTTCTATAAGTTGAAAATAACTTTGATGGAGTTTGATAAAATGATTACATCTTTTTTGGGTACTTTATTTTTATTTGCACAAGAGGACTCTTTAAGTTGGATTTATTCCATAAATGAGGCGTCTATAAATATTTGAGGTATTTTGGTGGAGAAAATTTGTATGTTTTGGCAGAGATTATTTTATTTGGATGTGTTAATTAAAGATAAGGAGATGTTTCCTTTTATATGGGTGGTGAGGGGAACTTTAAGAAAATATTGAAATATTAGTATATTATAAATTGATTTTCGGTTTCTAATAGATGAATATTGAATTTTGTAGATTATAAAATGTTTATGGGACTAAATCCACTCAACCAATATATTTTAGACATTTTATGTCATAATATAAACCTCATATTTTAGAATTATCCTTTTGTTAAATATTTTAACACTTATTATGTCATCATGTATTTTTACACTACATATTTAATATATTTACTATATAATGAAAAAAACATAAAGTGGATCATTAATGAAATTTTTACCCCTATAAATGTTATTTGGACAATAATTATATATTTATGACTATTATTTCTTTTAATAAAATACTATTTATTTTGAAATATCATTTATGTCAATTTTCTTGCTACACGATATTTTCATTTAAAAAAATATCAAAAAAACAAGATAACTTCAATAAAACACTTAAAACATTTACATAATATTTCGATTATATATAAAATATTATTATATATCATTAATTAAGTAAAATTATATTTATTATAATATTATTAATATAATTTATTTTATTCATCATTTATTAAATAAATTACTTCATCATCATTGAGTCACAAAGAAATTTAATTATATAATGTCTAAATATTATAAATTTATTATAATTATGTATATATAGTCCTTATATTTATAAATAATATTTATAGTCTAATATATCTTTTGTATATCCCACTTTTTAAAAAGGTTTTTTATTAAAATTTGAAAATTACACTTTTAACTCTTCTATATATAATATATAATAAATGTATTAATTTACACAAGTGGCCTAAAGTATATCATATTTTTTAAACAGTATTTATTTCATTAGAAACAAAATTATCCCATGAAATTAGGATATGTGTTAGGGAATATTATATTATTATAATATTACTTTTACCATTAATTAATTTATTTACCTTTAAACGTGGTAAATAAAATTCAAATATTACAGTTCACCAAGAATTAGTTTGATCATATTGAACCAAATTTTTCTTACTGATTACAATAATGTATGTCTATTTTTTAAAATTCTATTCATAGAAGAAGCAATCTTATGAATACTGCTAATCCAAAAATGTGTCTTGAAGGCGGGTAAAAAGACGTTAAGAAAAGTTCAATGAATTTTAATATCTAATTAAATTATAAAAATTATTCTAATGAATTATATTGGGTTAATATATGTATAATTTATATATTTTGACATTAAAATAAATTTAAATTAAAATAATATTTTAAATGAAAATGTAGGATTTTTATCAATAATTCCATGTTTTCACTATTCATCAAAAATGGAATGTTCTCATAAAAATACCAAACGTCATTAAAGATAATTTTCTAATTATTAACTAAAAAATGATATATATTTTACCAAATTAAATTTCTATGAGTGTATAAAATTAAATTTATTATTGTTTTCAAAATAACGTAAAATTTAGTTCCTTTATGAAAATGATATTTCTACACATATAACTATAATACTTAAACATATCGATTTCATGTCAAATATGTATTATTAAAAAAAATGTTATAAATAAAATTTATGCATTATTTATTACTATTTATATTACGATATTTAATGGATATGTTTGTAAAGATATCAATTAAATTATTGCAACACTAAAGTGTTGTTTCTTAGAAACACATTCATGAAAGTAATGCAAAAAATATTGAGATTACGTGAAACAAAAGCTATTGAAGATAATGTACATTGAAATTTTTTGTTGTTGCAATATATTCTTCTTAAATTAGTAGTATCCTTTCAATTTATAATTGGAAACAAAGTCTTTGGGGTGTAATTTTGAAAATATATTTATTGAAATCCCACACCAAGAAACAAAATATTGAGACCACTATTTTTAAATAATGAAAGGGAAGTATAAAGGTAATCATAGATAACAAATACTTGGGTTACATGTAGTAAATCATGTAAATGAAAGAATATTTAACAATCATGTTCTGATAAAGTGTGATATAGAACATTATTAGGGGAAAGTTGTTAACCACAAAACTATAAAGTTGTGATGATACCAGTATCCATTTTATTCATTAAAAAATAATGTACAAGGAAAACCTTCTTGGATTTAAGATAAATTACCTAGTGGTTATGAATTAATTTATTCATAAAATAATAAGAAAATAAATCATACTTACTTGACATTTAGAGTTCCATCCTTCATCTAATTTCTACTAAAAACTCATATTTCTCTCAAAATATAATAAAATTCCTAACATATTCTATTTATAATAATCCTATCGGTTTCTAAAAATGAACGTGTACTTCATATTTCATAAAATATCACTATAAAAAATACATTCTAAAAAATAGAACATTTCGTAGGCCAGTGGTATGTGATATACCATTGTCGGACTTCAGTTGTTGGTTCAATTCCTGCAGCCATGTCTAATGCGACGGGTAATCAACCAAAATATGGGTTGTCATTTCCATAAAACTATATTATTATAAAATTTAAAAAACTATCTTATGAAATGTTTTAACCTTAATCAATACTGTACAATTTCCAACTTAATCCATTCCAACCATTAGACTTATCCAAAATACATATGTCCAAACCCACTATCCAAATTTTTTTAAGGATGGTCACATAACATAATGTGAATATTTTTGAATCATAAAGAGCCTGTGAATACCTTTATCCTTTATTCTATGAAAACATGGTAATACCTTTAATTACTATAAAACCCAATTTGAATACAGATGTTCTTACATATTCAATTTGTAAAACATCGATTACTATATATAATCCTTAAATACAAAAACAATTTCTACTCCAACAATGATGGAATAAATATACCATTAATATGTCCCAAGGTAGTAAATAATATCAAATATATGTTATCCAAATATATCATATCATTATTAAAACATCATTATCTTAATAATATTAAGGGTTATGACTCTCTTAACAATTTATTTTCCAAAAATTATAACGTGCAACTGTTTCACATTACATGGTACCAAACATTCTAAAATCCTTAATAAAATAGTACTATAGTAAAATCCTTAATTATTATCATAATTCATATAACCATTACATAATTGATACAATAATAAAATTACATAATTATTTAATTAAAAAATATGAACATTAATCATTCCTCATCATCTGTGGTTGTATCACTACATGATTATTTTCAACTAGAATTATCTATTGGTATACATTGACGATTGAGACAATGATTCACATAGTATCCCATATACTTGAAGATGAATCATTATACACTATAAAAATTTCACTTTTCCTAAAAATCAAAAAAATGGTTTCCTTTTTTCCATACACTTTTAACAAACTCTTATTCCCTTCAAGAATTTACCTGGGTGCTACTTTGCACAGTTATCAAATGTGGAAAAACATTCTCTCCCTTCACCCCTTTACGTATCATAATATCTTCCACAATATTCTTATATTTATTCCATTTAATTACATGGGAATTGGATAATTATTTAATTATCTTATTATCACATAATACTATTTATAAATACGGTGAGAATGAGTGGGATACTATTTCTATTAGAAATGATAGCTTAAGACCACGAACAATATGATCCTTATTACTCTTTGGAACATGTGAATTGGTGGAGTTATCATTCTTTCTATTGGGTTCCATTTCTAATTGAAAATATACACTGGGTCAGATCATATCATAATGTATAATCTAAAATATAGAAAAATGTTAAGCAATAATTGATGATTTACACATATCTAGTCTCTTTATAATAAAATGATTTAATTGGGGACATATTTATAAAAAATCCTTCATTAAATTTTGTAAATAAAATTTGAATTATTCAAACCATATCCCCTGGGAGTGTCAAACCTGGTGTGTAGTACGGACTGTTGTCATATACAAGGTTACCACATGCCATGACTGGAACACCTTATTTGAGTCGTTACTTCTAGGCACATCTATTCCAAAACCACTTCCAAATGTATTATCCAGACTGGGATATATTTCTTGGAAGACCAACACAATCTATATTTTACCAAATTTCTAGGATTTTCTTCTATACTATTCCAAAATTTATTTTGTAGGGTTATTATGCCTAATCAATGTTTCCTAAATACATTTCCAAGTTTGTTACTAAACATCCTTTGATACCAAGTGTAACACACCGAACTGTAGTCAGTTCTTTGTTTTAATACATTATCATGATTACAAGTAATTAAATCCCGAATATTTTCTCTTTTCATCAATAATATAAAATATATTACATGGATTAAATTTACATAAAATTTAAAATATAAAATAAAATATTTGATATTCCTATGAGAACACAATTATTTTCCTATATTAACATTCTATATAAATAAAAATACACTTCTTGGCATCATGGGAAATTAATACATTAGAAATGGGTGAGCTTAGATGCTCAGTAAGGTTAACCAATACAAAACAAGTTTTCATAAATATGCATAACAATTTAAGGAATGGTGTTGAAGTATAAAAAAATCATTTTAAACAGTACGTTATGTATAATACAGATAGAATAAATCAGATAATTCATTTTAAACATTCAGACTAATATTCTACTAGTCAAATAAACACATGTAATATCCATAACTAATCTGATAATGAGGTAATGCATAATACTGGGTATCCTAACTACAATTACAAGGCCTCATGCTAAGACCCTACATTACAACACTATCAAGGCCTCATTCTAAGTCTGTAGTTTGTATCATGAGAGCTATCGATGCATCGAGTGGCTATAGTAGGCCCCATCTATCACTTTCTAAGACCAATACATTCCTCTTATGAAATAGTTATTACATAAGTAACATAAACATTCATATTAAATTATAGCATAGGAAATGTTAATACATTATCCATAAACCATGAATTGTATCAAAATAGAACATCTATTGTAAAACATATCATAAACCCTAAAATATAATATGATAGATTTTATAATAACAAATCAATATCTATTAATCATAAAATCCAATAATGTATGTTGACATAGATGAAAAAAGTCTAACAAAATCATTAAAACACTTTGAGAGAAATATCCCTTTTTTACTTTCAAATTCTTATAAAGGTGACCAAATATATAAATGATGAAATTTAAAAGATATTTTTTAATCAAATTTTCTCATTCCACTATGAATCTATTGAAGGTAATTAAAATTTTTCAACATTTATTCCATATAAACAAATATATAAACAATTTTGAAAACATGGACATTAATGAAATAAATATTTAAATAATTCATAACGTTGTTTTAGATATTGATTAACTTATATAACACTATAAAAATATTAATTTTGATAAAATTATTACATATCATTTACAAGGATGATAAATATTTCTTATTAAATACTTACGCATAAACCATCTCAGATAATAATGAGACTGTTAAATTAATTTATACTGTAGGTTCAATTCACTATTAACATGTAAAAATTTATTATAGAGTGGTTTTTGATATATTATTAAATTTTAAAATATTAATAATAATATTTATTATATATTATATGATTCATTTATGATTTTTTATTAGTATTTTATTAATAATTTCTATGTTAGAGAAACATTTCAGGTAATAATCGCTTTCTTAATAGCACAAGTTTTGACTTGTTATTCATGATCATATTACATAGATCATGATGTAATTAATTCCAAAACAAATAACATTATTAATATATATTAAATATTCATAATATAAATATATAAAATATATAGATATCTGAAATGGAATACAATGATTATGGAGATGGTTGGTCGTGTATACGCATGAACGATGTTTCCGTTTTCTCATTGTATTGAATGGAAGTAAGTGAATGAAATATATGTACATATATTTATATGTATATATTATTTGAGTATAATTATAATGTAATATAATTCATAATTATTCATAATATTTATTTTTATAACCATTCTTGGATTGCGAACAAGGAAGATGAATCTCATCGCATCGTTGAGACGGTAAGTCGTACGCACGCACAAGCGACAAAATCATTTTGTAATGGTTAAATGGTATGTAATTGGATGGAATGTTAACTGTAATGAAAAATTATAATTTTATATTTATTATTTACATCCTTTTTATTCATCATTATAACCATATAAATAATGTGTATATGAAAAACAGTTTACACCACGACGTGGAAACGATAAGCCGTAGATAAGCACACATGGTGTTATTGTTTTTTTAGGATGGGTAAAAAGAGGAATATGGTTGTCCCATAATCATAAAAACATAACATAATATATTATATGATGGAATATTTATTTTATTATAAAAAACAGTGTATGTGGATGTAGTAGAAGAAAATAAAATTAATGGATTTTGATAAAACAATTATCTCATATTTTGGGTTTCTCCTTTGGCTTTGAGAAAAATGACTACATAAGTTTTATTTTGTAAAAAATTATCGACTCTATGAATATGTGAGGTATTTTGGTAGTGTAAATAGAAGGTTTTTTTACAAGAAATGGTATTTGAAGGTGTGAAGTAAAGAGAAGGAGAAAAGCCCTTTTATAAGTGGGTGATGGGCACTTTAGTGAAATCATGAAATATTAATTTATTATTAAACTATTTTCTGTTTTTATATCTCCAATGTAATTTAGTTATAGGATTAGATGAATATGGGCATATATACTCTAGGAAAATAGATTTTATACATCTTTAGTTCATAAAATTAACCATATCTTATAGAATTAACCCTTAGTTAAACAAGTTAACTCTTCTTGTGTCTTATTCTATTTTTACAGCACATTGTTAATATATTTACTATAAAATGAAAAAAGATCCTAAAGTTGATCATTCATGAAATTGTTATCACTATAAAAATAATTTGGATGAACCTTATATTTTTTTTGAATTTTATATCATTTAATAAAATTTTATTTATTTAAAATCTCATTTTTGTCAATTTTGAACTATTCTAATTTTTATTTTTAAAAATATTAAAATAATATGATGCCCTATAAAAAAATGCTTCCAGAATTTTACTAACAGGAATATTTTATCTATAAAATATTTTTATGTCATTAATTAAGTAAATTAATTTTTTTTAATATTATTAATATCATTTATTTGATTCTTCATCTATTAAACCAATTACTTCATCATTATTGTGTCATAATTATATTTAGTTAAATAATATAAAATAAATATAAATATATTATAATTATGTAGATAAATTCTTTATATTTATAATGACCATTTATAGTCAAATTTATCTTATGTATAACCTTATATTAAAAATGATTTAGTTAATAATATTTTAAAATAATACATTGAACTCTTCTTTAATTAAAATATAATAAATGTCTTAATTTTACCTAAGTGGCATAAAAAGGAATACATTTTGACCTAAGATTTATTTTAGTTGAAAAACATTATCCATGGAATTTAGAAAAACGATTTGGGTAATTTTATATTATTATAACTTTTTTACCATTAATTACCTTATTTACATTTAACTATGGTAAAAAAAATTCAAACTATACTATTCAACAGATATTATTTTGATCCTATTGAACAAAAAATTTCATATTGATTACAACCATGTATCTCTATTTTTTGAAATTCAATTCAAAAATGTGGTAAAATTATGTATACTGTTAATCTATAAATGTGGCTAGAAGGCGAGTAAACAGGCATTAAGAAAGTTTAAAAAAATTTAATATCTAATTCCACTATAAAAATTATTCTAATTTCTTACTTTAGGTCAATATATTTATTATTTTTAAATTGTGACTTTACAATAAATTTAATGTAAAATAATTATTTAAATGAAAAAAATTATTCTTTAACAATAATGATGTGTTTTAACTATTAATAAAAAATTGAATGTTTTTCAAAATATACTTATAAATTACCCTTAGATAATTTTGATATTCCAAATTCCAAAAATGAATCATATTATATTAAATTCAACTGATAATACTGCCTAAAATTAATTATATTATTTTTATCAAAATGACATAAAATGTAGTTGCTTTATAAGAATAGTATTTCTAAAAATAAAACTATTTTATAAAAACATAAACATTTCCCAATAAATATGTTTTATTTATGTGAATATTTTATAAATAAAATTTAAGAATTATTTATAAATATTTATAACACTATATTTAATAGATATTTTATAAATATATCATTTACATACAAACAAACAGAATGTTTTGTTTTGTAGAAACTCACTTACTCATGTTACACAACACAATTCGGTGTTGCATGAAACACAAGATATTGAAGATAATGTACTATGAAATATTGGAGGTTTTATATTAAATTAACACATTTACCCTTTTGGTGACAATTATTTACTATGGTTACTTCCCATAATGAAAAAATACAATGGATAGAGTTAAAAATTTTGAAAATACCAATTAATAATATTGGAATCAAATTTTAAATAAACAATTTTTAGAAATTAAAATTATTACTATATGATTAAAACCCAAAACACAAATAATTTTTTTTTAAATATTTTATAAGTAAAAAAACACTTTTATGCCAATTTAAAACATAAAATTTATTAAAATAAACACAATTTAATTATTAATAATAATATTTTAATAATTTTAATTTGAAACCAATTTAATATAAAATTAATATTTTTAAATTCTTGAATAAAAAATTAGTTTTTAATTAAAATTATTAATTTTCACATTTCACATTGAAAATAAACCATTCCAAAAAAAATTAAATTCACATGAAGATAAATATTAAATGATCATATAAAAATTAATTTCATTTTATCAAATAAAATTTGAAATTGTTCCAAAAATTAATTATAATATTTTCTCACAAAGAAAACAATAAATATATATTTTGAAGAAATATTTTCACAATGAAAAAAGTTACTTTATTAAAAAAAAATTATCTCCTGAGAAATAATAATTTTATTTTTACTAATTTTTATATTAATATATTTTTCATAATGTTTATATTCTTATTCATAACATCCAATTTAAATACAAGGTCATATTTAAAATATGTAAATAACAACATCTAATTTTTCATTTATACTTAGTGTTTTTTGTTGTATACTATATCGAACATAACCTTCTTCTTAAAAACTTGTGATATAATGATACATTCCCTTTAATAAAATTAATCATCCAAATCTAAACAATTTATAGGTATTCAAGGTATCAACACTGAAAAATAACTTTTTTGAAGTCTCAAATCGTAAAATGTATCAATAGAATATCATATTAAATAGAGGGAAAGGAAAGTATGAATGTTATATTGAATAAAAAAACTCCATTTTAAATACGTATAACATTATTATTAAATTAAAATATTTACATGTATGAGAAAGAAAAAATTTATATACTCAGGGAGACTTATAAATAACATTGATAATGGAAAGTTCAATGATGAAGAGGAAGTTAATGACTATAAATCACTGAGGTGGGAAAAGGGTTATTGACTCATCAAATATTAATGTTATTGTATACTGATTTTGATTAAAGATCATTTTCATGGATTTGAGGGAGTCCTTTACCATTTATACTACTTACTGAACGAAATTTACATTCCATGTATAATTTTATAATTTTATAAATTTAAACCAAAATCTCATATTTTATTCATTATGATGATTTTAAAGGTTATTTTTTCTAATAAAAAAAGCACTAAAATGAAATTATAAAAGATCACATAATCCCCAAAAGTAAAAAATATATTCCTTAAAAATTTAGAAAATAACGAAAACTAAAACATTCTGAAAAAGATCATTGAATTACTAAAATGAGTAAATAATCA
The DNA here is from genome assembly GCA_963277665.1 of Viscum album. NCBI lineage: Eukaryota > Viridiplantae > Streptophyta > Magnoliopsida > Santalales > Viscaceae > Viscum > Viscum album. The sequence continues at coordinate 992,406,023 of OY728146.1, forward strand.
TATTATTTAATAATACATTAATTTCTATAGCATCAACTATAACACACAATATTCAACATATATCATTGCATAATTAAAAAACTTGATATTCAAATTAACCTTATTAAAAACAATATTACACACTATTTTAATAGAAAATGTAATACCATACCAAGTTGATTACATATCCAAAAACTTTAGTATAATTTTTACCAAATAATCCATTAAATTAAGCCTAGGGTTTTATATAGATCAACCAAATTAAAAGACTCCAAAAATATTATAAATCATCCCAAAAATAGACCACATAAATCCTAAAATGGGTGTGTAATCATTTGAGATTATTACCAATCTTAAACAAACAAAACCATGATACAAAAAAATAAGATGATATATCAACCATACAAATATTAATACAACAATATTAAATATTGGATAACATACACACACAACGATCTCTTGGGTTAATAGATATATATGATTATGAAAACACATTCACAATTACATGTATATAAGAAAAATAGTATATAAATATGTACACCATCTTATTAGATAACCTTCTTGGTTTCATGTTCATAACAAAAAAGTAATCATACACATCTAAAGAAGAATTATTAAACACATGACAAGGAATAAAGCTCCGAAAATGGAATGAGAAAAAAGTATGAATAATCATGATCCATGTGATTTCAATCATAATCAAAGGATCCATTAAAAATCATAGTGATCATAGATAAAATGTATTGGTATCATTGAATGATATCTAAAAAGGACCTTTACAATACGATTTAAATTATAAGAATCATATATTTGAATTCCAACATAATAATCCAGAAAACATAATCATTACTCAATTCATTAGAATGCTATATTTGGATTACCCAAAATCGTGTGATATATCGGCCTCCCTTTCAACAAGAGGTATATTGTTCTTAACCATAAACATAAATACATTACATGAAACATAACATAAATAAAGTACATATATATTGTAGTTATTTGTAAAAATTATTTAAAAACTCGTTGTTCCTTTCATAACAGGAATGACCTGTAAAAACCAGACAATTTAAATGAAAATATCATTAAAAAATTTGGAATCCATCCAAGGATAAGTAAAATTATACCAATTGGACTATAAGTTAAATCAATTATTATTTTAATTAGATTATTGAAATACCATTATCCCATAAATTATCTTGAGGAACATACCCCTTCAAAAATAAAATTCTTTATTAAAAAAATAAAATTAATAAATGTTTTTGGAACCTACTTATTTTAAAATCAACCTAGAAACTTATTTATAAATTATCATATCAAATAATTTTCATGATTAAGGGGAAATCCATTAATGATTAAATTTTAAAAATAAATATTCATTTCTGTAATTTAATAAACTGTGTCCAATGTGACCCTATTGAAAAAATTAGAAAATTTCATTTTTAAAAAATAAAATATTTTCAATGATGTGTAAAATATCTTTTTCAATTTTGCTCTAAAATTGAAAATATTTTAGAAAATATACATATGGAAGAGAAATATTCACAATATAATAGAATATAAATGATTGTTATCTCCTACGAACAGATTTCTTTTCATTTCATTAAATAAAAAGAAACGAAATGGAAATCATTGATGTAATCCAAATTCATAAATATTGGATATATAGAGAGATGTGGTGTGATAAAGTAAGATAATATGATTATCCCAAAAGTAACCCTAATCATATACAATACTGAAAACAAAGGATATTATAATATAAATCCATTAGTGCTTTGTAAATTTGAAATTAAAATTCATCAAATAAAGTGTATTAAATGGATTTGTGAAACCCGTGAATTCCGTAAATTAAAATATCACAATTCATTAATTTGTAATTAATTACACCATTTATGTAAATATCTAATCATTACATGAATCATGTCTCTAGAAATAGATATTCAGATAAGGAAAAACTATTTAATGGTCATATCTTTGAATTAAAAATTAATCATTGTAAAATTTAGTTATAAAAAATTTAAATACCCAAAATACATTTATAAATAAAACATAAGTTTTAAAAGGGAAATTTTATAAATAATCATGTGATAATTTAATCAACAATTAGGTGATATAACCGTATGAATGAAAATAGAATTTTGAAAACCCTTATGAGTCGATAACATTAATGTCAAATACCATTTGATGAAATAATTTTAATTCGAATATAAATTCCATGAATTATGAAGGATACATGATATAACATATAAAGGTAATTTATAAGCACCATATAAATGAAATTAGGTAAATAATATTAAAATATGCCTCAATGAAAAGAAATTGGGATGAAATACCTCACATCAAGTATGAACATAGCATACATGTACATTAAATCATATATAATAAAATTATATAAAATATTTCATATAATATAAATATTTTAAATATTTAATATCTTAACAAAAAAAAATCATTTTATTCATTTTTAATACATATTCTATTTCATTATCAATTAAATTTATTCAGGGTGTTTTTAGGAGGTCGAATTTATAATTTATACATGAATTGTGTATGTTGACCATAGTCAATGATATCATTATTCTGGAATCTAAATAATAATAATCTTGACATATATTTAATAATTATAAATTAATTATAATTTTTAATATGAAACATTAAATATGATTATGAAAATTGAAATACTTTATAATCAAGGAGATGGTCATCTGTAAGCATGAATGAGTACCATTTCAATTTTTCAATGACTATTTATGGAAACAATGTATGTATTATTATATCATATAATAATGATAAATATAATTCAAATATCATATTATATACATAACATATACTTATAAATATCATACATCTGATGTGGTGATGGAAGATGAATCACATCACATTGCAGTGGTGGAAGTCCACACATATGAATGAACAACATAATCATGTATCACTAAATGAATAGTTTGTAAAATAAATTATATATTAAATATATGAAATTATAAATAAATATTTAATTTCATAAATAAACATTAAAATATTATTATTAAAATCCATGAGATTTGGTGAAGGAAAAAAATTACATGGTTCCATGAGGTGGAAGATCACTGTACAACATAATGATGGTTTCATTTAACATTTCTTGGATGAGAATATGGATTTATGTTGTGAAATTTACATAATAACATCTTATTATATGTGACATAGTAATTTTATTATCTCCTCATGGTTTGATAGGATTTAATTAAGGTATATAAATAAAATAAAATTAACAAACTTTGTTAAAAACATTGTATATTATTTGAACAACCTCATACAGATTACATCATAATACCTCTAAGGACCTCATTATAAACCATATTCATAATTTATAATATGTTTTGGTATTTTATAAATGGATATAGGATGGTATTTTATTATTCTAATGGGTCTTTATGTGCGAATAAAAGTGGAGAGGGAGTGTCCCATTAGAATTAGGGGAGGGGAAATATTTTGATTTTTAATGTATTAAATTAATTAAAATTAATTTTCATGTTCAAATAATTAAAATTAGATAAAATTATAATATAATAATATTATGGGGGGAAATAATATAATCAAATAAAAATTGGAAAAGTTTTGGATAATTTTATTACCCTTATCTATCTATTTTAATTCATGTTAGCCCATTTTGATATTTATCGTGATAAAATATTTTTTACTCATTAGTTGTCAAGAAACATATTATAATTGGATAATTACACAATAAATGTTAATTTTGTAACAGTTAGAATGGTATAAAAATTTCAATGACTAATAATGTAATTTAGGAATTCAAAATAATTATAGAAAAAATATTATTTATTATTAAATGTCATTATTATTTTTTGAAACTTCCCATTTTATTTGACATTAAAAAATAAACGAAATCAATTTAATTCTAATATAATTCTTTAGAACATTGGTAACAAAAAAAAATTATATGTTAAAAAATTGGGAAATAATAAATAATTTAAATAATCTTTCTAATATAACATTTTTTTCATTTTTTTTTATTTTTATATTAATTGAAATAATACTTTAAAGGCGTTGTGTATGCAGTGAAGGTAATTATTTCACCACAAAAAAATAAATAAGTTAATATGAAATATAAAACTTATTTATCATTAAAAATAATGTTTTTAACTGAATATAACTTCTTCTGATCCACATTTCAAATATATAAATATACTAAAACTATGAGAATTTTATTTTTTACGTTTCATTACATGAAATGTTTTAATTTTTTAAATCACGGAGAAATTGAAAACATGTAATATATTAAAATATTGGGTTTTTAGTGATGAAATATTGAAATCCAATAAAATTAGTCCAAGTGTTAGGGTTACATTGTCATCCTTATCACATTATTTTTATAGTTAATTAGACAATTTTACAATTACAATGTTCAGAACTATTTACTCTTGTTACTATTTATAATGAAAAAATAAATATAACTAAAATATTATAAAATCATTACCTCATAAATAAATATAATTATTAAAATTAAGAATAAAATTTTATAAGTGGAAAAAAGAAATTAATAGTAAAAGAACACAATGAAAAATAGATTTCTAGAAAAATATATTTTATGTATTAAAATGTTTTTATACCAATTTCGATCAAAAATTTGATTCTAATAAGTTTGATTTTGTTAATAATAAAATAATATAACTTATTTATTTTTAAATAAAAATAAATTAAAATTTTACTATGTATATTCTTGAAACAAAAATAAATTTATTTAATAAAAATTAGTAATTTTCATGATTAACTAAATGATAAATCTTATTAGAAAATTAAGAAAAAATACATATATTATAATTTAAAATGGTGATATTAAAAATTATTTTAGTTTTATAAAATAAATTTTCAATAATTTGAATAAATTATTTGTAATATTCTCCCATAAAAAGCAACAGAAATCATTTTGAATAAATCATATTATTGAAGAATAAGATTACCTAACTATATATTATGTTTCTATATTTTGAGAGTTAAAAATAAATTTTTTATTCAGTATGAAATTAATATATATTTATCATGCAGTTAATACAATTTATACCCATCATTTTAATAGCTATTATATATTTATAATGTTTAAATATTAATATCTTGTGGTTCGTTTAAGCTCTATTATGTGTGTTGTATATGCTATCAAACATTATTTTATATTAAAATCATGTTATATCATAATGTATCCATAATGTGTTTCATATAATTATATTGTAATCTTTATAATCTTTCTCCCTTTAAAAATATATGTGGATCTCATCGATAAATACTACCACAACAGTTTTATTAAAAGATTTAATGACTTTGTGTTTTTGGTGCCAAATGTTTGATAAGGAATTATTATGGATGTTGTTTTTTCACAATAAACATTGTGTATATATAGAATAATAAATTTAATCATTGTAATATCCTCATCACTAAGATATCGATTGACTGTTTTGTTTTAAGGAGGTGTTGGAGTTTATTTTTGGCATTACCATATCTATTTTGGCCTATATAGGGTTCTATAAGTCCTAGTAAAATCATGGATTTGGTTTTTAGGGAGTTGTACTAGGACCCAATTGTATCCCATTAAGGAAAAATATTATCAACTTTCCCTATTGAAAATGACTAATTACCTGGAGGACCTATCAAAAATGGGTATCCATAAAGAGCCACCATGTGAACATTACGTTAGGTACTTCATTGTGTACCATGTAATCTATGTGATGTGATATTTTATCTAGTTGGAACATAAAATTTTGATATTACATTTAATTAAAATATTAATTATGTTTTATTTTTAATAAATGGGGACTTAGAAATATTTCACATCTCATGTTTTGTTCATTCCTCATCAACTCTATTATAAGTTCATTAATTATCTAGGGTTGTATTTCATATAGTATATCAAAGCATATTTATAAAAATAATTACTAACATACACATTCTTATAATATAAGTTTATCACACAGTTTTAATTTATTTTTGAATTTCAATAATTTTAGGTTTTATATATGTTTTTTTTGTTTTATTATAATTGGAGATAAATACGCCGTTGTTATTTTATGAGTAGAGAGTGAATGAATACATGTAAATCATGTAACTTTATTGTTTTGGTATTATATGAGTTATAGTTTGTTTGGATTTTTTAATGGTGGAAGTGTATAAATGAATTGGAAGGGGACCAGGTGTGGTCTCCATGGTTTAAGGGATGTGTTACATGATAGTCCTTATGATGTAATTTGAAGTTATGGGTTGGGTTAGGATAGAAATAACATATGTGTTGTTTAAGGGATTTGATACATGTTCGAATTTTCATTAATTTGGAAAATTATAATTTTCAAGATACTTTTACCTAGTTTCTTATGTGAATAACAAACATAATGAGAGATTATGTTTATCACAGGTGATGGGGAGATGATAGCTTAAAAATTATTGGAAATAGAGTCTTTGTGATTCATTTCATAGTTATGAATGAGTTCATGGTTTTTTTTTCAAACAAGGGATGGGGTTGACAACCATATTGGTTGGGTAATACTCTTTAGTTTTAGCTACAAAAGGGTGATGAAGTTTATCATAAAACATGTATTAGGATACATCAGAGATGTGGCCATGAGTTTTAATTGGTTCTAAACTCCATTGTACAGTGATATACTCACCATATATGGGTTTTAACTGGGATTTATGAGCCAATGACTATAAGAGAAGATTTAATTATCTATTTTTCTATGTTCTATGTTTTCTATTAGTCATTATGTTGGATTTTATTGTTGAGTGTAAATTATTAATTTACAATTTGGGCGTCCATGTGTGTTAAAACTTTTATGTTTCAATCAATACTTATATTTCCCAAAGATTGTAGGTCAATGAGTCATAGTATATCAACAACCTAGTCAATAAAGACTTATCTATATTTTTTTTCTTAACTCATTTTTTTACATTGTATACAACCATATATTCTTCGATTATATCTTGGGACACCAATAGTTATGGAATGATGAATTTATAATCAAACATTTCATGGGAACATTTTTCTTGAGTGGAATTTATATCTCCAAAAACTATAATGTTAAAAGGATCTTAAATTGATTCATAATTAGATAGGATGTTATATCTTTACAAGTGTTATTTATGTGTTTTAAGTTAGAGTTTGTGGAACTTCTATAAAATAGATGTCTTCAAATTTTGGTTCATTTTTTTATTCTTTTTAAATACATGACCCACATTTGGAATCCCAGTTCCTTCACTCTGTATGACTATATTTCTAAACATATGTTTTTATGTATTTAGATTTTTATGTTACTATTTTACATCCCAATGTTTTATTTTTTTTTACATGTGTGTGTTGTACTTTTTCTTTTTTTGCAACATTTTATTACTCTGATATGAGGGTATTTTAACCCCATTTTCATATCTAATTCCACACTAAAATATGGTACCCTATAGATTGTGAATAGTCATTCATTAAGTCTTTTGAATCCACCCGATACAGGAATTTGTAGGACACCTATCCATAAAACATTACAAATTGGTCTTAGATAAGGTTATTATTTCATTGTATGGGATGAAAATATGAAGTCTTAAGAATTGAAATACATAGAAATAATAATAATAATAATGTGTATAGAAAAATCCTAAAATTGGGACATCCAACTCACCATTGATATGGATATTGATTTATATTTTAATTTTTATGGTTTGATGATATCTATAAATTATGTGCATTTAATGAATTTTTGGGTTGAAGTTTATATCATTTCATTCATTAGAGATAGTATTTGTGTTCATGAATTTTTTTAGGCATGTTGGAATCACATGAAATGCATGTGATTTTGTGTCATTAATTAGTTAGATATATAAATTAGAATAGTTATTTAATGTTCGGATAATACACTATTCATTTACATCATGAATAAAATATTCGAGGAATTATATAGTAGTAAACATTGATTCTATGAATTATATGTTTATCTAGAATATTGATCTTGGCTATATATTTTTATGGTACATGACCTTGAAATATATCGATGGGGTTTTTAGGCTAAAAATAATAAGTATTGCATGTGGATAAGAACATGAATATGCCAGTGGGATATATTGAAAATTAAATATGTAACTATTTTTAATATTTGAACCATTTTTCTTATAGAGAATGGTATATCCAATGTAGTGTAATTTTATTTATGTGTCTATAGAACATATCTCCTTAGGGTGAAGATAATTTTCTATTTTATATAGAAGTCCATGGGATAATAGATCAACTAGTAATTTTGGGATAGAAATTTTATGACTAGTTACTGGTGATAGTTTCTTGTGTTTTTAGAGTATTACGGAAAACATTTTGACTATATTTTTATTCCTCTATGACATAGTGTCAGATTAATAATAAATATGCTTAGGGTATTGATTGAACACTAATCGTACATTTTAGTTATATTAGTTAAAATGGAAGGGATTTCATTGAAGGATAATGAAGCAATGTTCATCATGAATTTTTCCCTTTGATTATGAAGGTACAATTATCCACTTTTTATTTATAATTCCTACCAATGGGGTTATCAAATAGTAATTTTGTAGATATGTTCATTGGAATGAATTCTTTTACACCTTATTTGTTTTAGATAATTCTTATACATGTTGTGGATAATTTTTATAGCCTTTTAAATTCTTTTCAGGTGTTGTTGAACATAGTCAAGTTGACATAATTTTATAATGGATTGAACTAGTAATCGATCATATAAAAGAATTTGATAAATTCATGTTTGGTAAGAAATACTATAGCATATCCTTTAGTTGAAATCGTATCATTAATGAGTATAAACTTTGTGTATGAGGAGACATAATGGGGTAATTAGAGTGGAGTATAATAATTTCCACAATGAAGTGAGTCCAATTTTAGATTTAATTAATTTTGTATGTCAAGTAATATTAAATATAAATTATATAGAACACTTATGGAATAATATTTTTAAAGGAATATGGGATATTTAGAGAGTTTACAAAGAAAATTCATAGATAGTTCAATATTTGGGATATAGTTAGATACAAGAACAAGAGGTGGGACCATGATTAGTAATGCAGATACATAGTATTGATTCATTTAGAAACAATATTCATGTAATTATAAAGAAAAATTTACAACAAACATATGGTAAAATATTTTTTTTGGTCCTATGGGGTGGGGCATACATCAAGATGGTAGGGTCTGCTTATATTTATTTTAATTTTTGATTATACAATATGAGAATGTTGAATATCCATTAACATGAAGTGGTATTATAGACTATGATAGTTTTTATATTTTATTATTTGGTAAACATAAATTATGATTATAATCTCGGAAAGGCCAAAATGATAATTTTAAATGTTTGAAAAAATTATCTAATTTTTCATGGTGATGAGTTTTTTAATTACTTAGTGTGGGTTTTAGGGTGAAATATTTATATATCATTATTGTAAGGTTGAGTGATTTGTTGTTATAGGGAAGGTCTATTGATTCATATAGTGGGTATCAATAATACATGGAATAAGTAATTCGGAGTTTATTCACTAAATACATAAACAATAGAAATGTTTATGTGGAACTATACTATTTAGGATCATATAAGTGAAAATCTTGGATAACATTATGATTTAGTCAATGTCATTATAGTAGAATTATCGAGATTATGGTATTCTATGGTATGGTAGTTGCGATAGATGGATGTGTCTAATATATGTGTATGGTTTCAATTTATGGACTAACTATGTTACTTTCTTCTTATTTGAGATTATAGATATTTTTTGTAAGTTAGGGTGTTATTACATAGCTTGTTTTCATGTGTGCGGTGTATATCCTTTTATGTATGATAATATATAGTAAATGATTATAGTAGACTGGGTCTCCAATAGAATTTATAATAGGGTTCGAACTTGGAGGAAACCGTGGATCCTAGTGTCCTTTGGCTAGGTACATGGTAGGGAACCAACTACTTAGTGTAAGGTGAAACGATACCGAGTGGATACATGGTCTGTTTTCCTTAAACATTTATTTAAGATAATTAATTAGGATTATTTTTTATTTAAAAACTCATGATCATTTACTTCATCATTATTCATTGTATCCACTTCTCTATAAATCCTCTATCTCTCTAATTAATTTAATCTCCAAGGTAGGACCCCACACATTAATGTATGGATCTTCATGTTATTATATATAGGGAATCACCATTAGTGTTGTTAGGAATCATGTAATTTTGGATCACTTTTTCTCTCATTGTTTGGTTTTTCTTCTAGGGTTCTCCCAATTTTTAGGGTAAATGTATTATTTTAATTTTTTTATTTTTATTGTATCATATTATATTCCTGATATTTGATGCATCGAGTACTATATTATAAAGTTATGTGGTTCTTAGTTATTTCCAATATATTATAATAGTTTGTATATTGTATTAGTTGTGGGTTGGGAAAGAGTGTGTGAGTGACCATGAATTAAACTAGATGTGGATTCAATGGTCTAAAGTTGGAATCATATGGGATATATAATAAGAAAAATTGAGGTATATGTTGAGTGTTTTTTAGAATAATTTTTTTGGGTCCGATAAAACATCAATTTATTTTTAAATTTACTTTTATGGTCACTTATAATTTCTGAAATTATTTTTTCTATGTGGATTTTTTATTCTTTGAAATGATGTTGGGTGATATTGACCTTATATTATTTTTAGATTATTGTTTATTTTGTATCTTAATTTAGGCGTTGGTGATACTTCTCATTATTGGGGTTAAGGATATTAGGTTATGTTAATGTAATTCATTATGTTTTACTAGGTATGTGAATGTTGTTTGTTTTTTATTCGGCTCATAATTATGGTTGAGGATATTGGGATTTTTTAAGATAATGGATATTTTTCCTTGGAATTGGTTCATAATAAAAAAAATAACATTTTATTTTCAATTTTATTAATATAAATAAATATCTTATAACATAATTATGAACTTCTATATAACATTAACATGAAAATTTCTTGTTGAGTATTTAGCTTATCAGAGGGTTATAACACTTCCCATTTATAATAATAAATATTCAATTCTATGAAATTATTTTTATATAATTCATAAGGAAATAATAAAAAAAATATGTAGATATTAAATTGATTTTATAATATTATGTTTTATAGGATAAAAAAATTGAGTGCTCTTCTCATTAAGTTCTCAGTTTTTTATCAATATATTGGGATGTCATGTGACAAATCTACCAATAAAAATTCCACATCTGATTGGTGTTATTTGATATAACAAAATGAAATCCTTTTTCAATTTATTTATACATGATATTATAATTAATCTATATCATGGATTGTATAATATGATTTATGGTTGAAAAATGTGGCAACATGTTTTCACAGAAAGATATAATATGTTCTCTATATCATGAGTGATATGATATTATTTGAATAACTCTTATGGTAATTTTTGATTATATATTAATTAATGAATATATCATTTACCCATTTATTGAAATGGAAATTCTCGATAAAATCCATGTAATTTTTATTTTATAAATTAGTTCATTTTGTAATGTCATAGAAAGTGTGTTCGTGAATATTGAGAAATGACATAGAAAATTGTTCTCCTCGATGAGATATTTTTATATAAAGGAATTAAATTACATAATACCTTTCATATCAAGTCTTTTCTAGATCCTTTATTAAATTCCTTAAATATGGGTTATATAGTGAGTTTCTATAGATCGATCATGGGCATTTTGTATGTTCAAATATTTTTATATATAAGTATCCTAGAGTGTCCCACACTTATTGTATCTACAATCCAAATTAGTAGAATTAAATATAATATAAGTATTAATTTTACTCATGGATTATGGAATATAATTTATTTATGTAAATTTTATCACATAAATTCAATCATTTGATATTTTAGTTTCGAATATATTATTTTATTACTATACCACATTTAAATTTTTATGTGTTAATTAACAAATATCTGTTTATTCACTGGTATAGTGAATTGATTATTTATTAATATTTAGGAAAAATTAATATTAAAATAATTATTTACGGTTGATTATATATAATATTATATTTATTTATTTATGAATAAAATAATATTTGTTTGAATGATTAAAAAATTTATTATAATTTGGGGAATTGTAAATTCAAGTGGATGATAAAATGGTTTCGTTAATTACCAGATGGAAATGATATATAATTATAATATCATTTAAATAAATATTAGGTATTCTATTTCTTAATTTATATTATATATTTCATTTAAGTAAATTAATAACAATAATCATAATTTATATACGGTGTTACATTTATTTAATAAATTTATAATATCTTATGTTCAATTTTCAATTGTATTCCCCTATGTATATGATGAAGCATATTGCACATTTTAAATTGGCTATGTGTTGACATTACACTGAAACATTCAATATAATTCTCTAGGGATCATGAGAGAAAAATCATTCCTCCCCCAATCTCAAAAACATGATGAGAATAATCGATATTGTTTTAAGAAAAGTGTAATGAAATAATGACCTTAATATAACTTTTATGGGGACCATACTATCATAAAATATGTTCATAGATCCATAGAGAATGTGTGTAAATTTTTTGAAGAATTTTCAAATTGATTCTCAACCACACCAAACAAATAAATAAGTGTCACCAAAAAAATTATTGTTAGGGTTATTATACTTGAGGAATTTATTTAGAAAAATAATTATAATTTAAATTTGAAATATTTTCAATAAAATATTCCAAGGTGTGTTCTTCATATTTTTATTTTTATTTTCTTATAATTATAAAAAATATGGAGACTCCTCCTGTTACATCCATCATACCACAAAACCTATAAGTGGTATCAGAGTGGTCACATTATAATTTATAGTTAATAATAATTTATTTGATAAATTTTATGTGATTATATGAAATTATTTTTGTTTAGTATTGTTTTTTAGTCTAATAGTCAATAATACTTATCATTGTAACATTATATTACTAATAACGTGTGGAAATTACATAAATACTTCCCAATGTATCCATCCAAAGGTGCCAAGTTCACTAGCTACATAAAATTATTTCATGGCATATATCACTAGGTTGCACAACATATTACCTTACACAACCACACATAGTTCACATTGTGTAAATCTCATCACACTATATTCATTTTTACAAAACATAATTAAAAATTATATTTTAACATCAATCACATCCCGTGGATTTAAATTGGTTACACACCATGCATCTTGCATGTACATTTAATGTAACCCTACTTAATTTAATATTATCTATTCTTTGTGGCAAGTCACATGTATTAGTATTTGGTATCATTACACACATTATATTCAATTCCATATTTGAAACATGATGATACTCTAATAAAATACATGTTGTTGGATTTACACAATGTGTGGAACATTTCAACCCATGGAAGATACATTCCATTGTTTTTGGTACTTTATGTGGGTTGACACACAATGTTTTTAATATCATGTATAACATGGAAATAAAATATTTACAATGTTCATTAAAATACTTTGATCACATTTCCAAAAATACTCACCATGTATATTATTAAATTTCAAGAGGTTATACATAACACAAAGATTGAGAGTCTTGATCCATAGAACTGTAAGCTTTATACATCATTACATTTCATTAGGGGAGTATATACACTTTAAGTACACAATACATGAAATTTACAATATATAGATAGTGTCATATGAATTGTCATGTAGTTTTTCATACATTTAATATTTTAAATTATTGAAACGAAATTTGGATAATAAGTATAAAGTAAAAAAATGTGATATCCTAATTACATGACTTATAAAATATAATAAATAAATATTTAATTTATTTATGGTAAGGATGTGATTGTTTTTTATATATCATATTAAAAAAAATACCTTGTTAATGATTTATAAAATTAATTTTTTGATAGTAGAAAATTTATTTTATTCAAAAAAATTATATAAATTATAGTAATAATAAGGATTTCTTCCAATCATATGGTGATTGACCCTAACCATGAATGTCATATGTATGTGTTGTGTTTATTTATTTAATTTAATTAAGTATTGGATGGTTTTATTTTCTAATTCATTAATGAAATTAATATTATTATATTTGAATCATCACTACCACCATTTCTACGTTCGATCATGTATTACATTGGGTACTTATAAAGTAATCTTAAACCCTTGATAACCCTCACCTGCATGTGTGTAGAATTTGTAATAGTTTTTATTTCCATTTTCTATATTTATGACCCAATATATGATATATCTTACCAAGAGGATGTAGAGTAGATTTATGAACATTTTCAACTTTATCAAAGCATTGAAAAAGGTTATTTCACTTAAGGATATGGTTTTTTATCGCTAATCTATAAAAAAATTAGTATATAATAGTTAATGATCAAACAAAAACCTTATGGTATTTGGTTAGTGAATGGATTTTTATTTATTTATTTATGTGTAGTTTATTTTTATGATTAAAAAGGATAGCCTAACAAAAATAAACAGACAATAATACATATATTAAAAGAAATTAAATTTATAAAATATATTTTATTAGGTATATATAATTATGTATGTATTTTTCACAGAATATAAATAATATATATATAATTAAGATAAAATAAAATATGTTTTATAGATAAAATTAATATGTTTAATTTATGTTTCCATTTGATGTTAATTAATTACATAAGACCAATATAATGTCAAAAAAATGTAAATTTTTTTGAAATAATTTTTAATCATATCCAAAACACAATTTTCCTATTAAATTATCCTATAATAAAAATTAATTCCATTTAATGAGTGTGAATTAGAAAAGGGATTAATTTTTTTAGACATCCTTAGGATATAATATATTATTTGGGTGATCGAGTGAATATCATGGGATTACATAACCAGGTTTTAATCAATCATCGATTAGAATGATTATAATTTATAAAAAAATAGAGACAAAAGAAGTAGAAATAGGAGTTTATGATTTTAGGATTTGGGAGTCCACTTATCACACCAATGATTAACATGATAATGTGTCTAGAAAGAAAAAACATCCTAAATACTTGTATATAATTTAACAGTGCCTTAGTATGTGTAATTTGAATAAAAATATTTAATATTTTAATTAGATTTATAATGAAAATAGATATTCTATATCCAAAATTGTTTTATATTGTGATTTTATAATATAGTGTATAACATAATTAAATTACTTATTATTAAAAAATTATAATCAAGATAACATACTATACGATACTTTTATTTATTCTAGAAAAATTTAAATGAAATCTAGGAAAGAAGAATAATTTATAGAAAAAGTATATTTCCTCAACATAAAAACATTAAGAGTGTGTAATTTTATCTCTAATTAAATAATACTAATTTTTTTTTATATGTTAGAATCCCCTAATCATGATAAACCCCATCATAAAGTGAGTAATCATGAAAAGTATTTGTATCATGTGAACATGAAGGATGCATTACACATCATTAACTATGTAAAAAATATATGAATATATAGAATAAGGATTAGAATAATTATACATTAATTAATTCCCTCAATGAACATGAAATACAAAAGAATAGGTAAAAGATAATAGATATTGTCATTGTGCTACATAATATTAAAGTGGATGAAAGATATATAGATAGTGGCCATGTCTTGAAAAAGTTTATATAAATCAATCAATTTGTGATGTTGGAAATATATATGTATATGAAATTATCTATTTTCACATAATATCATCCTAATAAACTATATTCTACATGTTTATAAAAACTATATGATTTATATTATGGATAATACAATTATAACTATTTTATCATTTATTCACTAGAATTATTAGATTGGTGGGAGTTTGGTTTTTAGTCAATATGTTATACCTAGAGAATGAGATGTAGATAATCCCATGAATCCTTTAATTTCAATTGAGCCTTAAAAACATCCATAAATAAAATAAATTATTAAATGAGAAAAAATTGAATAGAAGATTATCCAGTTCACAAGTGGAATGAAAGGTAACAAGATATAGATTTTTGATTTTTTTTAAATAAGAAGTAATAAAATGATTCTATATTATATATATTAATCATTTCATGTGATATTTATATATATCTTATTGGGTATTAAATAAAATATGTGATACATAATGTATTATTTAAATAGATATTCAATGTAGGATAAAAAATAATAGGAGTGAAGAGTATAATCATGTTGTATATGGAGTTTAACACCGATATTAGCTGGATAAGATCACCACATCACATTTATTTATGGATTGAAACACATAAAAGTAATTTTTTATTTTTAGTTACTCTAAAATGCTTTTCAATTCCATGTTTCATATATAATGTTGAATTATTTCATGTTTGAAATTAATATGGTTAAGGTATACCACACTTAATTAATAATTTAATTATTGTTTGATCATATATGTACAGTGTCATCACTTAATGATGAATATAAAGTAATAATACTAAAATAATGAAACGTTATAGAATGAAAATAATTTTAATATAAAACCAAAATTAAATGTCATTAAAATACACATAATGGTATATAGATCATTTGGAGATAAAAAATAGATATTAAATATACATAATCAATTGGATTTGTCAAAAAAAAACTTTGAAATTAAAATTTTAAGGGGATAATTGATTACTAAATAATTTCATCATGATATATGTGAACAATTTAATTCATAATATAATGGTATATTTAAATATCATAAAATATAATTGTAATATTTTTTAATGTAATCTGAGGTAGATAATACAGTTGTTATGGACAAGAAATGATCTGAGAAGGTTACATAGGAACTCCATGAAAAAGAATTAATTATTCATTAATTGAACAAAAGAGTTAATCATAAACTTATATTTCCATATACACATCATAGTGATGATGTTTGTACGAAAAAGATATATGATGAATCTTATACATGTTTCATGTATTTTATTAATATATTCAATAAATGATTCCAAAATAGCGGTTTCCATACATATCCATAAGCCATCTATGTTGACAAATTTATATCATATATGTATTAATATGAAAGAAGTGCATTATAAAAAAATCTATTTATTTAGAAAAAAAATAATTTTTTAAAATATAAATTTATCAACAAAATTACCTCATGAAAAAATTAAATATTGTTAATTACACAAAATTACTAAGGATATTAATGTCTCTAATATATAAAGATTTTATTTATGTAATTGACTATAATTTAATATGATATATATGTATATTTGAGATAATTAGATCATGTAAAATTTAATAAGTTCAAGGTTCAAGATGAACATGAGTTGTAATAAAAACATAAACTCTATAATACGTAGTTTGTGGAGTTATTCTAGAGGAAAATATTTCAATACAAAGATTCAAACAAAGAGAGATGTTTTTCTAATCAGTAAGATATGTGATGTATAATTAATTATAAATTATCAATACATATCCTATAAGGGGGAAATAAATTTTTACAATAAAATGATAACATACTGATAATAATATATAAATTGGTTATCTTACCAACGTATTGTTCCATATTTTTGTGGTTTCTCTGGTTAATTGAAATCTCTGTGTGAGAGTTAAAGTAAAAAATGAATATAGATTGTATGTTTGGTACCTATAATTTATGATAGATTGTTGAGTTTTTCATGAAACATTAATGTATAATCTATAATTTTACCCTTTCACCTGTTACAATAGAAAAATATATTGAATTAAACCTTAGGCAGCTACCATATATGATTTCGAATTAGCTAATTCGATGTCAAAACCACTTTCCATAATGTAATCCTTGTGTGCGATTCTAATATAATAGATATAGAATGATTTTTCCCAAATGAATCCAATAAAGTATGAAGCATACATATATTCATTTAGTGTTTTATGAATTTCTATTGGTAATTTTTTTTCAATTTTCATCAACAAAAATAGATATTTTTTATTATGAGTGAATTAATCCCTTATAAAATAAGTTTCTAGTGGGAGATCCATTATTTTTAATTAAAATTTCAT
Organism: Viscum album; assembly: GCA_963277665.1. Classification (NCBI taxonomy): domain Eukaryota; kingdom Viridiplantae; phylum Streptophyta; class Magnoliopsida; order Santalales; family Viscaceae; genus Viscum; species Viscum album. The sequence continues at coordinate 992,424,046 of OY728146.1, forward strand.
GATAAAATATTGAGAATAGATATCACTCTGAAAATTATTTATGAATTTGTTTAAAATGAATATATATATGATTGAAATAAATTAGTTACCTATGTTATTGGGACATAGTTCTACTAAGATATATCTATGTGGATTGTTAGTGGAATTAATTATCTATACATTGAAAAAGTATACTAAAAATATTTGGAGGAATAAATTTATGATAAAATTATATCCAATGTCACATAGATTAATAAATTCAATGATGATGTATGAAGACGCATGAGGTGATTAGGATCATGATTAAATATCCATTTATATTAAAGAATTAATATAATTTCAAATACATAAAACATAAAATAATTTAATATTTATCATAGAAAATAAATATGAAAAATATTATATAAAACTGGGAGATATGTACTAGGAATCATTCAAAAATATCTATCAGTACAAGAAAAATTATGAAGGTTAAGGTACAAGTATATGGGGAATAATGATTTATAGTTATTAATGGGATATATATATATACATATTCATCATATTAATTTGTTCTTATACCATGTTTATTGAAATGAAATGATATAGTGAGGATTATTAAATACATAGATAACAACACTTACATATACTGAGTATGTCATGACTTCTGATGATGTTAATGTTGAAGTATAAAATAAGAAGTGATTTATCTGAGGATTTGGAATTTTAGAAAGAAATGTATTATGCCAATTTATATAGTATCACAATACTATTAATAATGTATGGATAAGATTTTGATTTTATCATAGTGGAGAATAGTTAAATATCATGAGATATGAATTATTATGAGGTTTACTAAAGGAGTTGAAGTATAATTAAGGGGAGATTCCACAATAATAAAAGGGGATGTATTGATGAATATAAACATATATTAGTAGATTTATTAATATCATGTGAGAAATAATGTGTTATGAAATGTTAGTATTCAGATCGAGTGAAATTGGGTGTCTATTAGGGTCAGTTCACTAGAGAAAACTAACATTGTACATTTTATTTTTAGAATACAAATTAATATATTTTTAGATAATGTATTCCCATATTCATATCATTAATATCATTTTTTATAAATAATTTTACATATAGAGGGTTTATTGAAGTTCCATACTAATATAATCATAAAGAAATGCTATAAAATTAATCATTAATAAATATTATAGTATATATACCTCAATTTTATATGACATGGATGATGTATTACTCTATGGTGAAAAGGGATTATAAGAAATTGAAATTTATTCTCATGATGTTCACATATGGTAATCTTTCAAAAGGAAGGTCAATAAGACACAATCAAAAATATGATGTGAATATTTTTTATATGATTTTATACATACATATATATATATATATAAACATATGTATTTATTATTTTACTTAAAAATATTATTAATGGTTATCATGGATTATAAGAATTGATGCAAAAATGAAATGGATGATAAAATATTCTCCAAGTGTGGTAGTGTAATTTCAGTGAGACAGAAGTCAAATGAAAATAATTATTAAATCAAGAAAGGAATTGTACACTCAATATTAATAGAAAAATATATATTTTTTCCTTTAATAATAATACATCTACCTTAAGAGAAAAATGTCTTTGGTAGTTTATAGATATATTTATTTCAAATAGCCAATGTAATATAAATCTACAGTATAAGGTGATGATACAAGTATCGAACATTCTTGATGAGATATTTGTATACAATGGGATTTTATTACATAATATATTTTATATAAATGATTATATAGTTTATAAAAGTATTTATTTCTCAATATTTTTTTTGATATTCTTGTAGATGCTAATTATGGTCTTTAGGTATGATCACATTCAAATGACCAAAATTATCTAGACGATCATACACTAATATATATAGAATATTAAGGAATTATATTAAATTTATATTAATAAATTTTTTATTCTCTATTTATGGAATAATGTTTATATAAGTATGGTTAATCACATTAACTATGTCATGATATATTAGGTAATAGAATATAATAATTGAATATTATATTATATTTAAATATATTTGGGGTCATAAATAATATCTTTTCACTGCCCTAGTGGGTAGATAAATATAAATATTTATTTAGTTATATGAATATTGAAATAAATATTTATTCAAGAGTATATGAACAATAATATTTGTTCAAATGTTTAGATATATTATTATTAATTAAGGTTGAAAAAATAAATGTGAGGAAAAACTAGTTGAGATAAATGAACCACTGGGAGTGATATATTTATTTAATATCATTTATTTAAATATAATTTTTCGTAAATTTATATTAGACATTACATTACCTAGGAATAAATATTCTTAAATGAATTTTTTTTTAATTATTATAGAGATTAAAAATATTTATACGGGAATCTATTGAATTATATATGGTTTACCCCTAATTGTTTAATGAATGCTATATCACATTTTTTAGAGGGTATAAAGACAGAATCTCTATACATAACTAAATTCATATCAAGAAAATAAACTCATTAATCATCTTAAGAAAATATATAGATTAATAGATATTATTATTATTAAAATCTATAATACTCGTGGTTTTATTATTATGAATGAAAAAATTATTTATTTCTTTTATTCTCCATTATTTCCTAGACATCGCATTTGGATTATTATTAAAATGGGGATGTTGTGAATATCACATGGTTTTCAAATTGTTAGTGAAAATTATGTGGCCTAGAAATTAAGAACCAACAACCCATTTTAGTGGTTCTATCATTATAGGTTCATATTTTTCTAATCCATGTTTCCATACAATGTGTCCACTCTATGATTGTTCATCTCCATCAAGTTGGATTCCATAATATTTTGTAAACTATGTCGGTAAAACTTGCATTTTATAGATGTTCATAAATAATTTAATTTATAATCTTCCTATTGAATCATTATATGTCATCTATTTCATGTTTAACCAAAATTAAACTCTTGAGATTCAATATAATTAGAACCATTATTCCACATTCCCCACTAAATATTAGTGTATTTATCTCATGGTTGTTAATTAAATATCCATGTAGGTGACTTACTTATATTTTTTTCTATTTTTTAATTTTAGATATGGTTTAAATGAAACCATAATGTGTTTTATTCTCATTTAATGTTTTATTTTAATTTAAATTTTATTGGTTTTTAACGTAGGGAATTCTCTTGGCTTTAAAACCGCTTCCTCCTAATTTCTATGTGTGTTCACAACATTGGTATATGATTTGACCAAATTAATTTATGTGGTTTCTTGTGATATATTTAATAAAGGAACCATTTATTCTTATATAATTTCATTAGTGTTTTTTAAATTATGTAAATATGTCTATTCCACCTAGATGTCTATTATATATATATATATATATGATATTATAACTTAATATCTTTTTTATATTAGTGTCTAAAGTGATTCACAATGAATGAATGTTATATTTAATTAAAATCTTCCACAAATGTTTTTATAGAAATTCAACTGTGAATGTAAATGGGTATGATTATGGAATTGAATTTTATTGAAAATGTTATTGAATATGGAATGTTGGGGTGCATGTGTAGGAAACTACTATAAGAACTGTATGTAATTTTAAATGATCTCCTTAAAATTGTATCCCTACACATTAATAACAAAACATGACTATGATGAGTAATATATTGTTTAGGGGGAATTTTATGAATGTCACCATGATATCATTAATGTCACATATCACTCTCTAATGCACCATTCATGATTAGATATAACTAGTTTGAGAATTATTAAAGTAAATGGAAAATAGTTTCATTGACAATAGGGATATTAGTGATTCTCACATTTATATAATTAAATAAATTCTTTATGATTCATTTAATATAACGTTAAAATAATGATAAATTATGTCTTGTGTTACATAACATTATAATATAACAAATATTTTTATCACAATTTAATCTCAAACTTGTAATCATGGATTTTATAATAATTCAATCATATAGAAAACATTTTTGGTTTCTATAGGACTTGTCATAAACACTACCTACAAACACCATTGGGTGAATAAATACCATAATTTGACTAAAATATGTATAAGAAAGGCACCACTTTAACGTAGTTTTTATTCATGTTACATGATATTGGGTTAATAGTAGTGAAATAGTGGGGGTTTGGCCCTCATTTCTTATATATATGGGGACTATTTGTTTTGGTTTTTAGGGATCTTATTGTTTGAAACATATATTTATTTCTCTTGTAATTCAAATTTAGGTTCACATCAGGTCATCCTAAATTTTTTCGAATTTTAGATCATTCTACATGTTTACATGAGATCCTGATTAAATTATAAGTTGTTACTGATGGTTATTTTCTTCTTGATTACTATTATTTTTTTATTTATTTTACATTATAACTAACCATGATATAGAATGACAATTCTAGGTTCTCAAATTATAATAAATATTGAGTATTTATCTTAAAGAAACTAATATTAAGGTATTTCTTATTATCAAACACTATAAATTAGACTATAGGGATCCAAAATACTCTTTAGGTATTTCTATAGGATAGATTGTGTGTCTGGGTCCGTGGTAGACCTAGTAGGTTAATAAAAAAACTACAACACTGCTCAATTTTTTATTTCAAGTGTTTTTTTCCTATAAGATAGTAGATTGGATCTTAGGACATGGGGGAAATATTGTGTGTTATTTTGATTCCAGAACATATCATAATGAGCCTTAAAATTCTCCGTGATGTCATGAAACCTATATTGTGGAATTTATTTTAATTGTTTTTCTAGATTTTGAGATATTTGTTTCCGAAAAAGTAGGGGGTTGGATAATTTTACTAGGGAACACAACTACGGAACACTAGTTATTGACCATGTATGATAAATATGAATACTTATTGAAAGAGATCATGAGTTTCTCACATGTTTAGAGAATAGTTTTTAAATTATTATATACAATCAATTTCATTAACCCTACCCATGTAGTATGACCCATGTAATGACCATGAATTTCATTATCCTTCCATTTATATTCTTGAGTGTCTGATGTTTTAGCTATTTTTTTAGTTTAATTATTCAAGAAAAAATAAAACATTTATGAATGTTTTTTAAAAACTTATTTTATAGGTAATTTGGTAATTTTAGGAATATTAACAATCCTATTTAATGATTTATTAATATAATTTGTTGTCCACAAATTAATTTTAATTTCAACACTAACATTACCTAGATACCACTACTTGGATAATGGTATGTGAATTTTTCCATAGGATGTGTAAGGGTTATCCGTGGTTTATCTGAACCTCATATAGGTAAGGACTTAATTATAACCCATTTAATGGTATATATTTATTGGAAAAAATCAAGGATATAAATTAACTTCTTGAATAATGATAGTTGTACATTTTTAAGGGGGGATAAAGGGTGATTTCAAATGTCAAATAGATTCATAAGGATAAAATCTTGTAAAAACACTACATAATATAATTCTAATTTACATGTAATGTTAAATGTGTTTTTCAATAGTTTTCATATGGGTAATAATTTTTTTAATTTTTTTCAGGATGGTAGATCATCACTCACATTAGATATCATGATGTGTAAGAGAAATACTAAATTTATCATTTATGCAAAATTTTAATTGAATTACCCTTGTGTGAGCCATGTTTCTATGTTATGGTAATCATGAACTCGTGTTTTTTAAAGTTCAACAATTTTACTATTACTCAAAATTTATCTCCTATTTATATGTCATATTAGATTCATTTATTTTCTTCTGTCTTCCATGTGATTCCTGTAAACCATTGTTAAATAGAAAAATGCATTTTAAATTTAATAACGTGATGGTAATTAATAAATTAAAATCCACAGATAATTATTTGTTAATCAAAAGGGGTAAATTGATGTGACATGTGACACTAGGTATATGTAAGTATATTTATGTGATTTATTGCATGTAAAGTAATATATAATTTCATATTATAGGTTCAACATATTTATGTAATGTATGAAATCTTTTGTACTCTAGAATTTGGGTGTGAGAGTGAAAAAAATGTTGGGAAGTGAAAGTGGGGTATGTTTATAATAAAAATAAAAATTATTTGATATGATGGGACTTTATCTTTGATTTACATAGTGAGTAGGACTAATTGACGATGAGGAATTAGTTTTGAAGATTAGGTAATGAATTTGTTTCACTTATTTACTCACAATGCTCTAGTGTTATTCTTTCAATATTTTCATGATTGGTTTTAGGGAGCATCATACTGTGTATTGATATTATCCCCACTTTATGTATTTATAAACTGTTTTTCTGGTCTTTAAGAGATATTTTGAGATCAGGATATAAGATTAATTTTTTTTAGTTGTTTAAGAGTTAGGGATATTGCCAAAAAATAGATGGTTTATTTTACCATTTTAGTTGTATTAATCTTATATTTCAATCCCTTCATGCAATGGGTTAAAAATGTTTTTTTCTGGTATGGTTTTATTTATAATAGAGAGTTTCACGGTTTATTTTATCTTATATATCTCATCACTAAACTTAAATAAATGGATATTACTACAATATATGTGTGTTTATACCTTTGGTGTCAGTTGATAACTTATTTCCTTTAAGTGGAATGGATTGATGGATTTTATCCCATCAATCCTACTAGCACATTAGGGGTACTAGTTAGGGATAGTCCTAAAACATTTATTCCAAAACATATGTTTGAGATATATGATGAGGTGGGTAGTATGAAATTACTGTGAATTCATGGTTTTGAATGGAAATAGTATCATAATGATATAATACATGTTGAAAAAAATGATGTTTGGAATAGAAAAGAGATTTTATGGTCCCATATGATCTGACATAAGGGACATAAAGTTATCTAAACCAGTAAAGAGAAGTAATTATACATGTGAGGTAGATAACTTTTAAGGAATCATGAATCATGATTATTTATTCCTATTTTTTACATTATTAGAAAATATGATTATGTTTGAAATAAATTAAAAAATATCCTTAAATATTCCATAATCAATGTTTATGAGTCCAATATTTGTTCTTTGGTAGGGATAAATCAATTTTGATTTACATATACGGTTCATGATAATTTCATTGAAGATAATGTTATATTAAATCATCAAGGATTGGAGTTAATGGTGATAGAACATAGAGTGGACCACCATAAGAGATTCAGTTCAATAAACTATAGATGTATGAGAGGTTATTTTTGGACAGTGAGAAAGTGAATTTTGATTGAGGAGGGGCTGATATACTTCTATATGACATGTTCTTATATAAAGAACTATTTATTTTTAGTTTATGATGAAGTTAAAAATGGAATATTTATTGTGTTTATTCTTATTCCTTATGTATTATGATCAGTTAGATATATTATGTGGAATGTTTCAAAAAACGTTTTCTTTATCATTTTATTGATTGATCATGAAGGATTATTATCAAAATGAGATGATTTACCCCCATTTGAAAATTTTATAGTTTTTTCATCTATTTTGATTTGAGATATTTTAATTACATTTTCGAACCTATAAAATTTCCCAATTATTTGAATTTCCAGGATTTTTAACATTAATTTATATATAGGCCTTCAAATTGAATGCAGTGAGACCTCCCCATTCAATTAATTAAAACCCGCATCTTAAATCCTATATGGTGAGTTCGTTATTCCACTGTGGACTATGAATAGAAACCTACCCAAATGTTTTTATATAATATGGTATTTTATTTCTCTTTCCTTAGACCTGGTGAAGATCATATTGTCTAGGGCTAGCGTTTACCTATTATTTTTGTATTTACCACCTTACGACCCTATCAAACCCTTTTTCAGTCTATGGGTTGTTTTTTATATATTTTCTGTTATTTTTTCATTACATATTCTCATAGGAATGGTGTTATATAATTTTAGTCTATTGAAATGGGATATTGTATGTTTACATCATTCATTTTTTTCATAGTATTAGAAAATTATACTCTATATTGTAAATTAATTTTTTGTGGTTATTATTCATGTGACTAAATAATGATGATTCAACTATTTTATATATTTTTTTCATTAATAGATTTCTAATTTACTGGTAATGTATGTTATGGATTGAAATATAAAAATAGTGGTGAGGATGATCTCTAGACATTAGGATACCATATCTATTAGGATGATTTTTTTGTCTTGTGAGTGAGTCAGGCCCAACAATTGTGGACAGTATCATGGTGTGGTGGATGGGTTCCCTTGGATTTATTACTCTGAATGTTCTTTTAATACTTACATATATTTATATTCTTATTTAGTATTATAAGGTTTTTTAATCCTAAATTTCTAGATGATAATTGATTTTACCCATACTGAATAGTCTGTGGAACATTCAAAATTATTCTTTGTAAGTAAGAAATTTCTTATAGTAACCTATCATGTTATCAGAAAACATGTAAATTTTTTTCCAGAGTAGTTGGTGTATTAATAAACTATAATGATGTGAAATAAAATTAATTGGTTAAAAAGGACTTATTATGTCTGTTCTAATATTAATGACCTATTATTAGGAAAACTTTACTCTATAGAGGTTTTATTTTGTTATTATATCCTTACAATATTATTCTGTGTGGTAATATTCTATGTGGTTAAGATGAAAAAAATTAATAATTTTTGAAATTTTTCATCATATGTAAATAATAAATATTACATTATGAAACATTCATTTATGTTAAAATATGATTTTGGAAATAATTTTGGAGAATATTATAAAACGTTCGTGGATGAATCATTATTATGTGGGAGGACTAAAAAGTTTTCATTTAATAGTTCTTCATCATGTATGGTTTTTTATTCAAAATGTCTAATTGAATTTTTTTGGTATCGGGTGTAAAATTATAACAGACTTTAATATAAATATATATTAAAATTTTAAGATAATAAGTAAAATTGAAAACCAATTACAATTAAATATAGATTTTAAATCAATTTAAAATCATGTCAATAATGTAATCATATAAGAAATAATGACTTATTGAAATATTTTGACTCCATTCTAAAAAATATTATAATGTATAATATGAATGAAAATCTAAATAAGATTGTGAGATAGAGAGCATTGAAATTTTTTCTGAGAAGTATATATGTATGTTTTTTTGAAACCTATAATGTTTAAATTATAGGTTAAGTATCATGTTAATTACATCATAAATTTGGGTAAAGTGAATATTTATTGAAGGTGTTTAATATTGTAGTATTTATATATTCTATTATACATAATTTAAATGAATTGTTTGTTTAGTTTTATATGTTCGTATGTGTTTCATGTGTTGTTATATTTGTGACTTTAATTGGGAATTAGAGTTACAGATTTGCATTCATTATTCTAAACCATTCCAAGATTTATTTTTTCCAGATTTATTTATTGATTTCTGTTTTCACCATAGATTTAATCATCTTTTTAATAATATTATCTAGATTGAATTTTATTTATGATGTTTACCATGATTAATAGGTATCTCTCTTTGGATTTTTCTTAGAAAGATTATGATGTTTTGTTATCCATGAATTTCATGAAATGCGAAAATTATTATTAGTAATGTAGTGATATGCTTTAGAGGTACCACATGGCATTGAATAACAATATTCATCTATCTTCTAATCTATTTTTAGTTTAAAATACATGTGGAAAAGAATTATTTCAGATGTATATGAGATAAAGAATCATATTTTCATTAGTCTTATGTTTTCATTCTTAGGTGTTTTATGGTTTCATATAATTTTTGTAAATTTTAATTATATTTTAAAAAATGGTTCTACATGTAAAGGAACATATTTTCTTTAAAGTTATAAAATTTGGTTTTTCCAATTTGAATACAATAAGATGCCCAAATAAAGATATCTAACTAGTCCGTGTAGATCATGAGAGCATTTAATTCTCATTAGAAGACTGTCGTTCAATAAAATTAGCTAAATAACTAGATTTTATTTTTATCTTAAAATGTGCACCCCAGGAAACATGGTTTTTCAAAAATTGTGTGATTGTAGATAGGGGAACCCGTATGGCACATGGTTTGTCTGAAGATATGTGAAAATAATTCACAAGACAGTGGGGAACTACTATGTTTTGGAATATTGGGAATTATCAAGGTTGGCACATTTTTTGAAAAAACATGCACCTTAGCCATGTATGGTTATTCATTAAGATATAGTTATAGGACATTTTTTGCATGTTTTGTTCCAACCATCCAAAAAAATGTGCACCCCCTTTTTGGGGGTGAAATTTTCATTTTATCCCACATGTGTTTTAATCCTTTTCGTAATTTGATGTCTTCCTCTAATGGTAGAAATGGGATCCAACCATTATTTGGCACACTTTCTCCCAATGATATGTCTAGAGATGACCTCCACATATGGTGTTCATTCATCGATCAATAAGTTTCTATGAATACATATTGGTATTCTTTCATATTATCTAAACTCCAAACCATGTTTATCATTCTATCCAATGTCCTATTTAGGTGAGGCACCACAATAAACATTTTTAGTCAATTGGGAAATTTATCATATGTCTTACATCCTGCTTTGAATCTGAGGCCAATATTGAGAAATACATCATCTATGACCTTGAGGTAGGTGGTAAAATAGTTGTCCCTCTATGTTTTCATTATATAGTAATAACATTCACATTCCATATGTCGTATTTTTTCAATCATCCCAATTATATTGTTTCCGTCATGTATAACTCTATTTTACAACAAGATAAATGTATAACGATTATTATAATGCAGGTTAGATCTTGTACATACATTATGTTGTCACCTAAGGGGCATGCCACTTGAATTGGAAATTATGGCCAATAGGTTCTTGATTATTGAAAATCATTTTATTATCCAATTTAGATATTAAATTTTAATTTTCATTGATATATGGTCATCACATGTTATTTAAGGAACCACTTTGGTGGTTGGCCCTCTTATTGTTGGAATTTCCCTATAGGGCATATGTCTTGTTTCCCTTGACACCTTACAAAAACATTTTAGCTAAAAAATGGTGTTACCATGTTTTAAATGAATTTAATGAGTTAAATTGAGGTGATCACGTAGGTAGGATTATGAATAATAGGATTCATTACCTTTAATGAATCAACTTATCTTTAAATGGACTGATGCAATGGAAAGGTTAGACCATTCCAATTTGTTTATTCTTTATTAAATGCATCATATGAAATATAATGATTTATATGTAATTGATCATGACTAATTAATAGTTAAGATGAATTTCCTTATGTATTATGTTATAATGATGTGTATTCCTCTACTAATATATTCTCTTGATAATAGGGATAGATGGGAGGTAATGTCCCATACTAGATATAATTACCATGTGCTTTCATTGGTGTGATTATTGGCTTGTTGGATAGGTCTTGGATATCTAAGTTATGAAATGGCTCAACTAGCACTAGTATTAAAGGTATATGTCCATTATGTATTCTTTATGAATTTGGTTTATATTGGAGGGAACATTATATAAATAAAGTGTATATATGGGTATTATTACAATATTTATACTTAATGACATGATCAGACATTCCAGCCATGAGCTAAAGTAGGTAGATCAACCATGTTACTTTAGGAAGCTGAGAGGGTGGTTAATTATTTTATTCAGTATTTCTTTAATTTCAATCTTATACCAACTCATTGTTTAGTTACAAGAACTACTAAGAGTACACATATACATAATGGGTGGTGTCCTAGGGATATTTTTATCTCACACCCTACTCAGGTTTCCTTTAGTACCTAATAAGATGATCTTCCTACAGGTATTGTTAAGGAAAAATTCCCTACTAAAGGTTATTGACTACTTACCATGTTGGATCATAAGATCATTGGATTATGATTAGGTTAATGTTTTTAAAATATGTATTTCTTTCCTTTTTATCGTCCTAAACAGTTTTATATAAATCTTTCATATTTCTATTTCATTCTTTATTACTAAAATTCCATACATACATGTATCAAAAATAGCCACAGAGGATTTTTATTATTTTATTGTATTATTCGGTTTATATCTTCAATATCATACTTATTCAGTTTTTTGTTACAAATCCTCATTTTAATGATTATGTCTATTTATATTATTCTTCGACATTTTATTGTTATATAATGTATCCAATGTGCTACTATGATAAGAGGGTATAATCTCTCCACCATATAAGCATCACATCCTCACTGATAGTAAGAAACCTATGGCTTATGGGGAGGCCGACTTGAGGCATTGTGACCAACCATATTAGGGCTTGACTTATGTGGACCCCAGGTTGGGTCATTACAAAGTTGTGTCAAAGGGGTTCCTTTCTTATATTACTATTTGGATACAATAGATTAGAGATTTGGAAGACTTGGGACATGATCATAATCCATTATTGGGCATTGATAACATGTGTCGGCATAAATTGCATGTTTCCTAAATTATAACTATTGTTATGATTTTACAAATTATTGTTGATTTGACTTCCCATTGGGTGATAAACATACATTATGATGTCATTAATATTAATGATATTGAAATTGATATTTCTTTATTCTATCCCAATTAAATAAAGATAATAAATGTGATCATACATCATCTTAGGCTATTAGGATGAATTTGACATGCATTTTTTCATGCAAAATTTAGTTTTAGCAGGAATCTTATTTTTTAATTTTTATTCTTCCTAGATATGTTATTAATTTTTATAATACTTATTAATGTGATTGGAAAAGAGATTTGATACATAATGTGCATTTATTAGCCTAAAAAATTTTCCTAAATATTGTAATGTGAAGACCTTAAGCATTAAATTATGGAACATTGAGCTATGTACCACTGGTGACATGAGAAGGAATGTGTCATGGTGTTGGTCAAGTGGATTCTATGTTTTTTCATAAGTTAAATTAGACCATATCGATCAGAAAATGGTAGAAAATCTAATTCACCCATTCGATATATTTTAAATGTTTAAACAATCAAAATTTTAAAATGAATGTGTTTCTCAAATTGAGATGAACTATCTGATATATTTCAATAATATAGACATGAACCAAAAACTGACCTTATTTTTTGGTTGTTGGTTATCTGGTGTGTTCTTATGGTCTTTCTTGGCCTATTCTCTCATCTAGACCTAGCTTTTGAAGAATACCGAGAGGCATGGTTGTTTCTATAAGAATTCATTACCCTAGTTATAGTTTCATAAATTCAATATTAAAATTTTATTAAATCTATTTTGTGGCATGTGATTGGAATTATAGTTTCATTCCACCATCAAATCCTTTGATCACATGAACTAAAGGTAGCAACAACCATGTTCTTATGGCGGCAGGTCATGAGATTTCAGTGATTCCTCCTATAGATCCACCTATGGCCCTCTTCATGTTGTAGATATGTGTATAGATACCATGTTTTAGGAGGGTTTTCATTGTATGATTTAGATTATGTAAGGTGTATATTGTTTTATATCTCCATTTGGTTAGGCCCGGGCACTCCGCTCCTTGCAGAGGCGAAGAGTATGATGGTTGGCCTCCAGGAATGCATCAAAAGGGGAGTGGATCTAACGGAAGTGGAAACGGATTCCCTGATACTCTAAAATGCCATTCAGGGAATCGGGAGCGTTTTCTGGTCTATCGAGTACATTACCCGGAGGTGTCGAGGTCTCTTGGGTACTATAACATAAGTTTCTCATAACTGGAGGGAGGGCAATAAAGCTGCGGACTACCTGGATTCTATAGTCTCACCAGGCCTGGAGGACATTTTCTTTCATAACTCTCTCATTCTAAAAGCAACAGGGATTAACATCATCAGAGGGGATGCTCTCGGCCTCCATTACTTTAGGCCCTCGTAGCCTCTATTTTTCTTTCTTTTATCCTTTATCTTTTTCCTTTTATGTTTTCTGGTTCTTTTCACTTTTTTTTCTTTTTTTTCTCTCTCTCTTTGTGTGGATGCTTTGGTCCTCGTCTTTTTTGACAAAAGTTTTTAAAAAATAGAATGGAATGGAATGAAATAGATCCAAGTGTGGAAGAGATGACTCATGAGTTTCAGTTGAAAAATTCTCCCACCTTCTCATGGGATGGAGGACCTCTAGATAAAATTTCTTGGATTGATGCTATCATATCTTTATTTGAGAATCAATATATACCTACTGAGTAGAGGGACATAATAGAGGCTTATATGATTCATGATTTATCCAAGCGATGGTGAGATGTCATAACCTATGAAGATAACCATCATGACATGGTCTGCGATTATTTTCATACCATCGTCTATGAATACTTCGTTACCTTGTCTCTGAGGGCTGACAAGTCTTGAGAAATCGGGATTATGGATCTATAGAGTTTGTCAGTTATGGAATAATCTTCCCTTCATTCTGAGCTACAATGATTCACTCCCACTATAGCTAATAATTTTATAATGACTTCTAGATGATTTGAGGATGGTATTTTTTACTCCATCCAATCGCATGTCAAAATATTTATAGTGAATATCATTTAAAAAATCATCAATGAAGACATTATTATAGATAAGAATTTTTGGGAAGTTGAAATTGCGATTCATAGAAGTTTAGAACCCCAACATATGAGTGAGTCTTCATCTGGATAAAAATTTATATTCGAGGTTTCTTTTAATGGAAGAAATGGTCATGATAATAGTACATAGAGTTTTCATATATTACACATGTGTGGGAATTTAGGATGCATAATGTCTCAATGTCCAGGGGTTCTAGACAAGTCCAAAAGCTATGACAGGATGGTCCATGTCTATAATTTCTATAAGATTTGCATTATACTTCCTAGTTTGTAGGGATCATCACCTACTCCTTGTTAATAAGCAAAGATATAATGATCACATCTAACATGTAGATGGAATTCCACTAGATGATCAGTCTTAGGTGGAAGTTGTTGTAGGGGCAGTCAAACATATGTTTTTTAGTTCCTATAGAGTGGGAATGCTCAAGGTAGTCAGTCAGTTACTAAGGGCTCCAGTATAGGCCACTTACATGTATTCCAGTTTATTCCACAAAACAAATAATTTTACATTCTATTGTATAAGATACTATTATTCTTTCCTCCACATTAGTTTATATTATATTTGATACATATCCATCTCAATAATTTATATTTGAGACAATAATGGGAATTCTGGGCCTCAGGATAGGACACTATCTTGTCATTATTACTCTATATATATATCCTTAGGTATCCATTCAATTGACATTATCGATTGTAAGAAATTTCCCATTGAAATGGGTGGCTATGTTTTTTCATATGGAATATGATAACCCTAGAAAGGATATGATTTTATGTAATCATTGAGAGGGAATGGTTAGTAACATATATTTTCCCTATTGATTTCTATCATCATAGGGTGATGTTTACATTACCATTGGGTAGTGTGCATGTGAATTTGGTAGAATCAAGAAGTTAAATCATCACAATCAGGAACTGGGCATTAGAGGCAGTGTGATGTGCCAGTGTAGATCACCAGTCCTTTGGATAATGACCATGGGTTATGATCCACTTTTTTCTCTTATATTGGATCACTTTAGAGAAATATTTCATGAAGACTCCTCTTGTCTATCTTAGAATTGGGAGGTAGAGTTTAATATTGAGCTACTTCCGGGATCATCACTAGTGACCATTCATCCTTATAGGATGTAACATAAAGATCATTTATAACTAAATTTGCAATTGATGGATCATGAGGATAAAGGATTTATAAACCCCATTACTTATTTATTGGGTTTAAAATCCATTTTTCCAATAATAATGATGGTTCCCTCATTCTCAATGTGGATTACCGTCATTTTATTTTCCCCATTATAATGAATTAGTACCAACTTAATAGAATGGACTAACTATATGATTAGGGTTGATGAGGGAAATTGTTTTCAATGATATATTTTAGGTTAGGAAATCATCATATTTGGGTTACAACCTAATACATACCTCACACATTCATTAAGAATATGTATGATCTCTATGAGTACCGTTTTATGTTGTTCGGACTAATAAATGCCCCTGTAGTCTTTATGGCTCTTATGAATAAGGTTTTTCACCTATATATAGAATAATTTTTTGTAGACTTTATTGATGATATCTAGGTGTATTAAATATCAAAATACGAACATTAAAACCATTTTGAGATCATGATGAATACACAAAGAGATAACCATCTCTACACTATGCTCACTAAATGAAATATCTGGATTGAAAAATTCCACTTTCTTGTTAACATCATCTTAGAATTAGAAGTTTCAGTAGACCTAGATAAAAATGGGACATATTTTATTGGGAGCATCCTAAAAAATCTTTGAAATTCATAATTTCTTGTTGTTTTATATGGATTATTGATGATTTATCCAGGATTTCTCATTCCATATATTTCCATTTATGATATTGAAAAATATGGGTGTAAAATTGAAATGGTCATAAGCTAGTGAAGTAGTATTTCAGGAGTAAAATGGTCATTTGACAAAATAAATGATACTGATTCTTACAATGATAAAAAGGAAATTTATTGTATAACATGACACATCAGGTATCAGGCATAGAACTATTATGTTTCTTGATGGTCATGTCGTTGTGTACGATTCCTGCTAGATGAGGCCTCATAAGGTGAATTACCTAACTCACAATCTCTAGCTCACTGTTGTTTTTTAGGCACTATGTTTCTAGAGACACAATATTCTTGTAGAGAGTTTTTTTGGGTTTCATTGACAATAAAATATGACATTAAATATATAAAGATCTGGAGCTGAATCTTATACAATGTATGTGGGTGTATTACATATAGTCATTTGATTCTGAGCTTGCCTACACATATGGTAAAGGGAATTTAGTAGTCCATGTCTGATATGATAGACTAAGACACTGGTGGTTCGGAAACCCATGGTGAATGGAATCCTATAGAATTTTTCTTATATATTAATGTTTTGGTTTAGGTTGAAAATTTCCAGACTATTTTATCATCAATAGTATTGGAATCTAATGTTTCGGATTGGGTGAGAATGAAAAATTTATTTGACCTGGAGTGCCTCATCCTAGGAGAAAGAACTTCATATGATGATACATCATCATGTTATGCCTCAAATGGGGATAATGCATTATTGTTCCATGGGTATGTATGGGTCCCAACAAACATCAGAGAGAATCTATTATGGGAATTCCATGCCTCGACATGGGCGGTTCACCCTTTTATCCCCAAAATGTATCAGGATGTTTGATTCCAGTATTGATGGCATGGTATAAAATGAAATATTACCTGTTTCATCACTCGATGTTCCACCTATCAGCTACTGAAGGTAGAGAATCAACATCAGATGGGGATTTTTTAGGTATTTTCAATTCTTGAGAGTAAATGGGTTGATGTTACAGTATATTTCATGACTAGTCTACCAAGATCACCTAAACGAAAGGATATATTGTGAGTTTTCATTAATCATTTTGTGGGTCACAAAAATCTAACATATACAGGGGACTTCTCAATATATGATCAAGGAGGGTTTTATGTATGTTATGTTGTAATTCATCATTGATCTCTTCAATCTATCATTTCTGAACGTGATAATCATTTCACATCACAGTTCGAGTTGGGGTTGTAGAAGGAATTGGGTATATAGGAACATCTAATGGAAACCTATAACAAATATACTGTTGGGAACACCAACTATACGATTCAAGTTTTAGAGGACGTTCTCCTCAATGTTTCCTTGATTTTGGGGGTTTCTAGGAGAAAAAAATTCTCAACGTCGTGTTTTCTTATAACAATATCTTTTAGGATACCACCGAGATAGATCCCTATGAAACCATATATGGTAGGCCTTTACGCTGACCTATTTGTTGGATTGAGGTAGGATATGTAGTTTTTCTTCGACCACATCTCGTGTAGGATCCTATAGTGAATGTCTATCAAATGAGAAAGTGCATGCTGCTAGATGTTTTGAGACAATAGTTTTATTCCAACCAATATCAGATTCCTCCCCAGTTCGAGCTCATAGAAAATGTTTTCTTCAGAGTCACAACCATGGTATGTCATAGATATACTCTTAAGTAGGTTAAGATATCAGCAAGGTTCGTTGTAAAATTCGAGGTTGTGATACCAAATACTGCAATAGCATATCCTTTGTAACATCCTTAGAAATACTGGTCCAAGCATGATGTCATTCATGTATCTCATTATCATTGAAACTATCAAGATGAAATTTATTTCTTTCATCAAAATTAGATCATGTACGATATGAAATCTTCCTAAAAAAATATCCCATTTCTATCATTTATCGGTATGTGAGAACACATTATGTAATTTTTTTCCTCAACTATGTGTGTGGTGGAAGAATTTTCAAGAAAATGATGAGGATTGGGAACATGAATATGATATACTATCCCAATAGATGATACTCTTTTCCAATGAAACCTCTTTACCCAATGTAAACCAACTTGTGGTTGAGTTTCATTATGGAGAGGATGTTGTAATGTCCTATCATTTCAACGAATGTATGAATTGATATATTTTAAATTTGGAAACCTTATGAGGAACTAATAAAGAGGTTTAATCAATAAAATATGTTCATGGGAGAATACATGGAACATTTGGAGCACGAATTTCCTAAAAATGGCTTAAATAACTGAGTTTCCTTGATATTTGAAATAGTACATCCCAGGCCACATGGTATGTCTGAAACAGTTCAGCTGTAGACATGGGCACTAATAGGAAGAATGGTTTTTCTTAAATCATGTGAGCCAATATGCATGGTTGTGAAGACCTATTCTGTTTTGGGATAGTGTATTTCATATAGTTGGCACACAGGCTGGGTTCACATTCATGGTAATTTCTTAAGAAGTTTCTGTATCAATGATTGTGCATGGTTTTTTCAAACAGTGTGAACAAACTATGCACCCCTTTATTTATAGATGAAATTTCTATTTTTATTCCACATATATTTTACCCATTTTTATCAATTTCCTTCTTCCTCCAGTATATTAAACACACTCTATACAACCCTTGAACTTAATTTATCATATGGATCAGCATTGATATAACATCTAACACTGTTTCCCATTCATTGATCCGTGAGAATCTATGAAAACATTTTGTTATGATATCAGAGTCTCTCAACTCCTATCAATGATTGTCTTACTTTCCATTATGCTATTTGGGTTTAGACAAATTTTCCATATGTTTAGAGAATTGGATAGTTTTTCATTTCACTTTTAAACAAAATTAAATTAAAGGTTTCTTTGGGAGGATTCATTTATGTCACTGTGTAAGGAATTCATGTTGTTTCCCATCATGTTTTGGTAATTTTTTAATTATTTCATGGCTCCATATTCTGTCTTATATTGGAAATTCATATTTTATTGTTTTATTCATATCTAAATGACCATATCACTTGGATACAAGTTTACCAGGTCTTGTTTGTTTTGTTAGAGATACAATATATGGTCACCCAAGGGGTGTACCACTAGAATTGGTCATTTTGGCCAATTCGTTCATAATTATATGAATTCCTTTCATAATATGACATTTTTTTTAAATGTAATTATCTATGATATATGATAATTACATTTTACATAAGGAAAATCCTATTTTTTTGCCCTCTTAGAGTTGGAATTTTCCAAATGGTATATTACATGTTTTACATGACTCATTAAATTGGCATTTGAGCTGTAAAAATGGTGTTTCTATGTTTTTATTGAATTTAATGAGTTAAATGGAGGTTATCATATAGATTTTATTAATTATTCTTTGTTACCATGCCCTTAATGAATCAAATTATTTTAAAATGGATTTCCCCAAAGAGATGGTAAAAATATTCCCCTTTATTTGTGCATTATTAAATGATTCATGTGAGGTATAATGACTTATATAAAATTGATATTGAATAATGAATTCATAAGAGGAATTTTATAATGTATTATCATATAATGAAGATAGTTCCTCTTCTAGTATATTAGATTGATAAAATAAGTTGATGAGAGTTAATTCCCCATGTAAGATATAATTATATTGTTCAGTTATAAAGGATGAAATATTATTGGGAGGGGTATGGATCTAGGAGGGAAATCACACTCCATTATATAAGGTGTTGAGCCTGATGTGTCACACTTATGATACTATATGGGATATGAGATTTACAATAAGTGTTCTATGATTAGTGTGTTACCAATTGGGATCACTCATCATCTTGAGTGATGTTGTATGGTATCTATCATTCTATAAGGATATTCATAATTCACCATATTTCAGGATGTTTTGGGTCGTTAGACTATTCATATAAATTCAAGTTACTTCTACGTCTAGCCACTACTAGGATTCTAGGAAAATGAACATTAGGTGTTCCACGCAAAATTGGTTCATATGTGTGTATACAATATAGAGGTAAACTAAATATATAATATTATTATTTATATATATATGGACATTATCAGACATTCGATCATTGATATGATGTTGGTATACGCGCCATGTGTCATTTAGGAACTTCATCATGTGGTTTTTTATTTATCCATCATTTCATTACCTTTCCGTTTATACCTGTACACTATTTAGTTACAAGAACTACTCGAATGAGACATAGAAAAAATTGGTGGTGGACTACTAATATTTTTATATGACACCGTTTTTTGGATGCATTTGGTACCAGGGAAGTTTATCATCCAGTAGGTATTAATAAAGAAAAAGGACATGCTACTAGTTTTTCACTTCATACCTAGTTGGATAATAGAATCAGAGTATCAGGATTAGGCATGAGATGCTTATAGATATGTGTTCCTTTTTTTCTTCTTGTACTATTTTATACCAATCTTGCATCAATTTGTTTATTTTTTTATTACCAATATTCCATACACAACTATTTAAGACATTACATGGGAGGCTTGTGGATGTTATGTTTTTCTTGTTCATATTATGTCTTCCAATTATTCAATGTTCAATTTTTTTATGCTGTAGAGACCCGAATCCTGACGTACATGGACATTACATTACTTATTCGGAATACTTAGTACATAACAAAAACACACACACAAGGACTGTAATAGTTTAGTGTCTTTGGAAACTCGGAATATAATCTTCTAATCGTGGTGAAAGATCTTCAACATCTCCCATAAAGATCTTCTTTTTTTTCTAACCCAAAATCCTTTATTTATGTCCTGGGGAAACGAAAACATAAAAGGGTGAGCTCAAATGCTCAGTAAGGGTAAACAAAAGAAATATCAATCACGTCATATTCATAAGAACATATCTTTTGGAAATCTTAACCTGTAAAAGAGATCATAATTTCATAACATGGGATAAATCATAGTAGTGAAATGTAATCCCAATAATCATAACTTATAACATGAAACATTGTGGCATACAAACATAATCATAGAGAATCATTTCTTATTAGTCAAGACTCATTTCCAAGACTATCTTAGTGGACAAAGTCCATTTCGGAACCGAGTTCACTCCCCGTTTTAGTCCTGTTTCACTAAACCGGTACAACCTACCATTCCAGCCATGTCTATCTCATTAGATATAAAATCTTTACCCAATGCGTTGGAGGGATATATAGGTCCCACCCATCTCATAATGATACCATTCTTATCTGTGCCACAAAATCATAAATCATACATCACTGCATAACCCATGTAATAAAAATGGGAATCTTAAACATCGTGACATCATAAAACAATTCATAAAAGACAAAAGAATTCATAAAAATAATTCCATAACAACATAATCAAATAAATGTAATACTAGGGATAGAAACAGAACCCTATTTTATCTTAGATGGAAAATAATTTTGATAAAACGCTTGAACTCCAATCTTGAGGAAAATATCATTTCTACTTCAAAAACATTTTTCCTTTCTTAACATGTCATACAATTTTAAACTAAAAGAAGTTGATTAAAAATATACATGAAAAATTTTAAATTAAGCTTCTTGGAAATAATGTTTTAAAAATCCATTCTTGCCGTATACGTTAAAAAAAACATTCTTCTCGTACTTTTGTCGAAAACGTCAAAAAGTACCTCGTATGAAAAACGACAAAAGATTACTTTCATATCCTTTACTAAAATCACACCGAAGGGTAAAATTGGATTTAAAAAAATTTTAGGTGGATGAAAATAATATTACATATTGAAGAAACATGGATGTGGATGATAAAATACACCCCAGTAAATACCAAAGTATAAACAATCTCGGATAAAAATGAGATTGTGATATTTCCCTTACCTTAAGTCTGATTTCCTTCGTAAGTATCTGAACCTCCTGTATAATGATTTAAATAATGTCATTAACTTATTAAAGAATCATATTAATTGTTATGATATCATATATGGTTCACTTATGACTTTATATTACCTGTTCTTTTGTAAATTCCATGTTAAAGAAGCGTTTTGGGTAAAATCGTTTCATTTATCGTAGGTGTTTGGACTTGTTGTTCTTTACATTATTATTACTTATATCATGATTTACTTACTTCCATAATATAAAACATGATTTATATATCATATATATTTAGTATATATATATATATATAATATATAGATAAATGAAATTAAACACACCGTTCATGGACACGGTAGTCCGTACGTACGCATGAACGCTGTTTTCGTTTTTTTATTGTCTTGAATGGAAGTAAGTAGATGACATACATATATAAATAAATACAGTAGCTTTATAATTTAATATATTTCATTATTATTTCTTATATATACTTTATAATCATTCTTAAATGGTTAACATGGAGAATGAATCTCATCGTGTCGTGGAGACGGTAGTCCGTACGTAAGCACGAGCGATGATATCGTTCTCATGATCGTGAACTTGTGTTTAGGTGTATGTATACTATTTCAGTATCAATATCCCATTATGATAATCATATATAGTTACTCATTACACCATTATACCCATCCAATTAAGGTGGTGGCGGGAAATAGATTACACCACGGTGTGGAGACGGTATTCCGTACGAACGCACGCGCGGTGATTTCCTTTTTCCGTAGGATGGATAGAAGGTTAATTAGAGCTGTTTCATATTTATAATAAAATTTCAGTATATAATAAATACTGATGTTATTACTTTATCATGAAACATCTAAATAAGAAGAAGTTGAAGAAGAAAGAAATTGAAAAAGATCGGTAATGGATATTACCTCTTTTTGACGCGCCTTTTCTTAACCTCCACTTAAATAACTAAGGATGGTCTTTGAAGAAGACAAGGACCTATAGGATGATACTAGGGAAGTGGAGAAGAGATTTTGGAAGGGGTTGGCCGAGCATTAATGCTCAAATTGGTATGAGGATGAGAGGGAGGAGGTGCCCTTTTATAAGGGAGGAGAGGGGCACCTTTTGGAAAACTAAAAATATTATTTTATTATAAAGTCAAGTTCGGTTTTAAATAGCTCCAAATTGATATATTTCAAATATAATGTAGGGATGGGTCGAAATCCTCTCATCAAATAGAATTTAGAAAAGTTTATGTATCAATTTTAACCTTATCATTTAGATTTTACTTTAAGTTTGATAATTTAACTTTTACTGTGTATTCTTGTTTTCTTACACTATAAGGTTAATTAACTTACTATATCAAGCCAAAGGAACCCCAAGTTGTTTATTATTAATATATATAACCTTATCTAAGTCCTTTGGCCGAACCTTAGATTTTTAGGAATAAAATAACAATTAATAATATACTATTTGTTTTAAAAACTAATTTATGTCAATTTTGACACTATTTGGTACATGATTTTTATGAAATTTATAACAGAATGATATGTTCGAACCAAGTTACTTATATCAACAATAAGATTTCATATTAACCTAGAAAATTAATGTAAGTCATAAAAAGTCTCAAATTACATTTATTTGGGTATTTATAACATCAATTATGTCAATATTTCATTAATAAGATAATTACTGCATCATTGTTGTGTCATAAATAAATTACATTATTTAATGTCTAAAAATTACAAATAAAATATAATTATGTATTAAATATCTTTATCATTCTAATGAATATTTATAGTCTAATTTATCTTATGTATAACCCTATATTAAAAATTATTTACTTATTAAACATTGATTTTAACTATTTTAACCCTTCTTTAAATAAATTAATAATAAATTTCCTAATCTAATCCAAGTGGGCCTAAATGGTCATATTTTATTCCTAAGGTTGTTTTTTGTCTAATTACACTTATCCAATAGAATTAGAACATGTGTTAGGGTAATAATAATATCATTTTTACCCTTAATTACCCTATTTACTTTTAAACGTGGTAAATAAAAGTAAAAAGTTACTATTCACCAAAAAAATTATTTTCATCTCATTGAACCACATTTTAGTCCTTGATATTAACCATGTCTCTCAGATTTTCGAAATTCTACGCACAGAAGCGGTAAAATTATGTTTTATGAAAAATTCAGTTTTTTTAACTATCACTTAGTGGTTTCACTATTCATCAAAAAATGAAAGTTTCCAGAAAAATACCAAAAATTAGGCCTAATATATATTTGATATTATGAATTCAAAAATGACCTTTATTTTACCAAATTCAATAAATATCAGTTACATTAACTAATTTAAAAATTAATTCCCGTCGTCAAAACAAATATCGTGTTTTTAAAAGATAATAACTATCAAAAGATTGACACTTGTTTATGTGTGGTTTAAATGTGAAATTGCATCCAATGAACAACATTGTATTAAATTGTAAAAATATATTCTAAATATACTTTAAAACCACTAAAATTAATAATTTATCACTATTAATTATTTCGATTAAAAAAGTTTTTTTTATTTAAAATTTTATAATTTTCACTATTCATCAGAATATGAAAGTTATCCGAAAAGTACCAAAATTTCACCCTAAGCTAATTTCGATATTCCGAATCCAAAAATGAAGTCTATTTTGAAAAATAAAATTTCAAAAATTTCAAAAAGTGGTTATTACTTTTCATAACGAGTAGTTTTAATAATATTTTTATAGCATATCGTTGTTTAGTGAAACTCAGTATTGCGTACTACACACGCTATCGAGGAGGGTCGCGATTGTGTGTAATGCAAGGCAAGTCAAGGATGCGTGTTGTGCAAGATCCTTTTGGTGTATCGTAGAACACAAGAAATTAATGAAATTAAAAAGAATATTTTTCATAAAATCTCGGGGTGTTACATTTTACCCCCCTTAAAATGAATTTCGCCCTCGAAATTTGTCAGGGTTATAAATGGTTTACTACTCGAAAGTTTCTTTAATAGAAACCCACATTTTAAAAAGGAATACCAAAACGAATCTTTAAAAACAAAAGTATGAAACGTAATGGTTACCCAAATAAACTAATCATTGGGGTTCCACATAGGTGAAAATATGGATATGGAACAGAAATCTAACCACCATGTTCTGATGGAGAGTGGTAGAGAACATGGCTAAAGAAAAGCCAGAAATCACAAACCCATAAATTTGTGACGATCTAAGGTACCATCTGATTCATCAAATATAAGAGTACTGGGACAACATTTTTGTTTTTCAAGACCATTTCCCTAAAGATGATCAAATTGGAATTAGAAGAAATACTTTCGTGATTTTGGTACAGTGTCACCATTGGTCGTTCTTTGGACAATTTCCAATTCATCTCTTACATAAATGAAGTTGAATTTTTCATTCGTGATGTGTTAGCAGATCATGTGATAGAATGATGGGTCATTCCATCTGTCTCAAACAAAAGGTTAGAAAAGTTATCAAAAAAATACATTAGTCCATATATAGTGAGATTAATCATATATGGTTCCTAAAATGGACTTAAACTTCATATATCATACTTCTTAATATAATAAAACTAGTTTCTACTAAAAATGGACTTCCTGTAGGCTAGTGGTAGGCGCTAAAGGCCAGTCGCACTTCGGTTGTGGGTTCGATTCCCACAGCCTTGTCCGACGCGATGGGCTGATGCACGTCCTGCAGGTTGTCCTTTATCTAAAGCTATATTACTATAACATCCTATCAACAATATCAAAAAAAGTTTTATCCTTAATCAATACTAACTTATCTACAACATAATCCATTCTAATCTTTAGGCTTATCTAAAATACTTCAGTCCAAGATCATAGTATAAAGAAAATGATCATGTGAATGCCATCATTTATCCCCCATATATCATAAGATATATCTTGTTGGTAAAATTACAAACATGTGAATACCTTAATCAAGTATTCTCTTGAAGAATGAATATCCATTGAACCTTAGTGAAAACACGAATGCAGTTAAAATTTAACACTTTCCACATACCAAAATCCAAAAATTCTATATACTCAAACCATGATATAACTTTCTCCTTATATTAGTCATGAGCTCATGAATACTATCAAACATTTAATTTTCTTCTTATCCCTTCATTATGCGCATATCATCTACATTCCAAAAATATCTGAATAACCTTTCATGGATATTGGTACCATTAATTATACACTTTCAAAACTCAAGGAAAGACAACAATGTAACAATCCTTAGATGTCTCTTTATTCCATAGTACCATGAGATTACTTATACATCATTACACATGATAAACATGTAATCATTCCACTACATTCATAAACCACTGACCGAGCTTCAACAATTTTTTCATCTCACATATCATTTGTAGTCTCTTCATCATCAGCAGCATAAATACTACCCATACGACCATACTGATTCTCTTCATGATACTTTCCCTTAGGGAATTGGTTTGCATAATGCCCGTACATTCCACATTTAAAACATTTAACCATTGTTGATGTCGTATCAATACCATTATCCTCATCCCTGGTGTTAACTGAACCTTTTCCTTTGCACTTACTGGCTTTGTGTCCTTCTTTTCCACACCCAAATCATCCTCCAATTCCTTTGAAACATTCTCCTTGATGCCTATTCCCACATGATTTACATAGGGGAAATTGAACTTTCTTTCCTCTATGATCATCATGAAACTCCATCTTTCTCTTATTAACCGAGTCCGGAAACTTACCAAATTTTACTTTATTGATCATATTATGAGATTGCTGATTCGGCATAATAATGATGTTTGGACTTCCAAATCCCATTTCATTTGGTTGGTCATGAAGAATATCATTCCATTGTCCATCATATCCTCCATTATCGTGAATCATCTTGTTTCCAGCCATTTTCTAAAAAGCAAAAAGAATAGTGTGAGAAGAAAAAATCATAATAAAGGGGGAGTAACTTCAATATCTAACATCTTTGGTTTAATCTAATATCGTTACCATAGTTCTAAGACTGTATCCTATACGTATACTTATCCTTAGGTACATCCCTAGACATACCATAGAAATATCTCTAGGGATCTCACTAACATTTTCGCATCCTAGTTTCCAAAGGTTGACTAAACCATTCCTCTAATACCAACTGTAGAGACCCGAAGCCTGACGTACATGGACATTACATTACTTTTTCAGAATACTTAGTACATAACAAAAACACACACACAAGGACCGTAATAGTTTTGTGTCTTTGGAAACTCGGAATATAATCTTCTAATCGATGTGAAAGATCTTCAACTTCTCCCATAAAGATCTTATTTTTTTTTCTAAACCTAAATCCTTTATTTATGTCCTGGGGAAAAGAAAACATAAAAGGGTGAGCTCAAATTTGCAGTAAGGGTAAACAAAAGAAATATCAATCACGTCATATTCATAAGAACATATCTTTTGGAAATCTTAACCTGCAAAAGAGATCATAATTTGATAACATGGGATAAATCATAGCAGTGAATGTAATCCCAAAAATCATAACTTAAAACATGAAACTTTGTGGCATACACACATAATACTAGATAATCATTTCTTATTAGTCAAGACTCATTTCCAAGACTATCTTAGTGGACAAAGTCCATTTCTGAACCGAGTTCACTGCATGTTTCAGTCCTGTTTCACTGAACCGGTATAACCTACCGTTCCAGCCATGTCTATCTCATGAGATATAAAATCTTTACCCAATTCATTATAGGGAGATATAGGTCCCACCCATCTCATAATGATACCATTCTTATGTGTGCCACAAAATCATTAATCATACATCATTGCATAACCCATGTAATAAAAATGGGAATTTTAAACATTGTGACATCATAAAACAATTCATATAAGACAAAAGAATTCATAAAAATAATTCCATCACAACATAATCAAATCAATGTAATAATAGGGATAGAAACAGAACCCTATTTTATCTTAGATGGAAAATAATTTTGATAAAACGCTTGAACTCCATTCTTGAGAAAAATATCCTTTCTACTTCAAAAACATTTTTCCTTTCATAACATGTCATAAAATTTTAAACTAAAAGAAGTTGATTAAAAATATAGTTGAAAATTTTTAAAGGAAGCTTCTTGGAAATAATGTTTTAAAAATACATTCATGCCGTATATGTTAAAAAACATTCTTCTCGTACTTTTGTCGAAAACGTCAAAAAGTACCTCGTACGAAAAACAAAAAAAGATTCCTTTCACATCCTTTACTAAAATCTCACTGAAGGGTAAAATTGGATTTAAAAAAATTGTAGGTGGATGGAAATAATATTACATATTTATGAAACATGGATGTGGATAATAAAATACACCCCAGTAAATACCAAAGTATAAACAATCTCGGATAAAAATGAGACTCTGATATTTCCCTTACCATAAGTCTGATTTTCTTCGTAAGTGTCCGAACCTCTTGTATAATGATTTAAATAATGTCATTAAATTATTAAATAATCATATTCATTGTTATGATATTATATATGGTTCACTTAAGACTTTATATTACCCGTTCTTTTATAAATTCCATGTTAAAGAAGCGTTTTGGGTAAAATCGTTTCATTTAACGTAGGTGTTTGGACTTGTTGTTCTTGACATTATTATTACTTATATCATGATTTACATACATCCAAAATATAAAACATGATTTATATATCATATAAATTCAATATATATATATATAATAGATAGATAAATGAAATGAAACACACCGTTCATGGAGACGGTAGTCCGTACGTACGCTTGAACACTGTTTTCCTTTCCTTGTTGACTTGAATGGAAGTAAGTAGATGAAGTACATATATACATAAATCCAGTAGCTTTATAATGTCATATATTTCATTATTATTGCTTATATATACTTTATAATCATTCTTAAATGGTTAACATGGAGAATGAATCTCATCGCGTCGTGGAGACGGTAGTCCGTACGTACGCACGAGTGATGATATCGTTCTCATGATCGTGAACATGTGTTGAAGTGTATGTATACTATTTCAGTATCAATATCACTTTATAATAATCATATATAGTTACTCATTACACCATTATACCCATCCAATTAAGGTGGTGGTGCAAAATAGATTACACCACGGCGTGGAGACGGTATTCCGTACGTACGCACGCGCGGTGATTTCCTTTTTCCGTAGGATGCATAGAAGGTTAATTATAGTTGTTTCATATTTATAATAACATATCAGTGTATAAGAAATACTGATGTTATTAATTTATCATGAAACAACTAAAGAAGAAGAAGTTGAAGAAGATAGAAATTGAAAAAGATCGGTAATGGATATTACCTCTTTTTGACGCGCCTTTTCTTAACCTCCACTTAAAGAACTAAGGATGGTCTTTGAAGAAGACCAGGACCTCTAGGATGATACCAGGGAAGTGGAGAATATATTTTTTCAGGGTTTGGCAAAGCTTGAATGCTCAAATTGGTGTGAGGAGGAGAGGGAGGAGGTTCCCTTTTATAAGGGATGAGAGGGGCACCTTTGGGAAAACTAAAAATATTATTTTATTATAAAGTCATGTTCGGTTTTAAATAGCTCCAAATTGATATATTTTGAAGCTAAGGTGGGGATGGGTATAAGTCCTCTCATCCAATAGAATTTAGAAAAGTTTAGGTATCAATTTTAACCTTATCATTTAGATTTAACTTTAAGTTAGATAATTTAACTTTTACCGTGTCTTCTTGTTTTCTTACACTATAAGGTAAATAAACTTACTGTATAAAGCCAAACTAACCCCAAGTTGTTTAATATTAGTATATATAACTTTATCTAAGACAATTGGACGAACCTTATATTTTTATGAATAAAATAACAATTAATAATATAATATTTGTTTTAAAAACTAATTTATGTCAATTTTGACAGTATTTGGTACATGATTTTTATGAAATTCATAACAGAATGATATGTTCTAAAAAAGTTACTTATATCAACAATAACATGTTATATTAACCTATAAAATTAATTTAAGTCATAAAAAGTCTCAAATTACATTTATTTGGGTATTTATAACATCAATTATGTCAATATTGCATTAATAAGATAATTACTGCATCATCGTTGTGTCATAAATAAATTACATTATTTAATGTCTAAAAATTACAAATAAAATATCATTATGTAGTAAATCTTTTTATATTTCTAATGATTATTTATAGTCTAATTTATCTTATGTATAACCCTATATTAAATATGATTTACTTATTAAACCTTGATTTTAACTATTTTAACCCTTCATTAAATAAATTTAAAATAAATGTCCTAATCTAATCCAAGTGGGCCTAAATGGTCATATTTTATTCCTAAGGTTTTTTTGATCGAATTAAACTTATCCAATAGAATTAGGACATGTGTTAGGGTAATAATAATATCATTTTTACCCTTAATTACCCTATTTACTTTTAACCGTGGTAAATAAAAGTAAAAAGTTACTATTCACCAAAAAATTATTTTCAACTCATTGAACCGAATTTTAGTCCTTGATATTAACCGTGTCTCTCAAATTTTCAAAATTCTACTCACAGAAGTGGTAAAATTAAGTTTTATGAAAAATTCAATTTTTTTAACTACCACTTAGTGGATTCACTATTCATCAAAAAATGAAAGTTTCCAAAAAAATATCAAAAATTAGTCCTAAGCTATATTTGATATTATGAATTCAAATATGATCTTTATTTTACCAAATTCAATACATATCAGTTACATTAACTAATTTAAAAATTAATTCCCGTCGTCAGAACAAATAGCTTGTTTTTAAAAGATAATAACTATCAAAAGATTGACACTTGTTTATATGTGGTTTAAATGTGAAATTACATCCAATGAACAACATTGTATTAAATTGTAAAAATATATTCTAAATATACTTTAAACCCACTAAAATTAATAATTTATCACTATTAATTATTTCGATTAAAAAAGTTGTTTTTAATTAAAATTTAATAATTTTCACTATTCATCAGAATATGAAAGTTATCCGAAAAGTACCATAATTTTTCCCTAAGCTAATTTCGATATTCCGAATCCAAAAATGAAGTCCATTTTGCAAAATAAAATTTAAAAAATTTTCAAAAAGTTGATATTACTATTCATAACGGCTATTTTTAATAATATTTTAATAGCATATCGTTGTTTAGTGAAACTCAGTATTGCGTACTACACATGCTATCGAGGAGGGTCGTGATTGCCTGTAATGCAAGGCAAGTCAAGGATGCATGTTGTGAAAGCTCCTTTTGGTGTAGCGTACAACACAAGACATTAATGAAATTACAACGAATATTTTTCATAAAATCTCAGGGTGTTACATATGCTTCCATCATTTACTGATTCTGTCTCTTTATATTACGATTCCTCTATTGATTGTTATTTATTTTATCCATTATGATACTCTAATAAGAGGGTATAATGTCCCCATTGTACCATTATTACACTCTCGCTACTAGTTGGTAGTCTCCCTCTTATGGGGAGGTGCGTTTGAGGCCATCTACCCCACCATATCGAGGCTCAAAATTAGTGAATCCCAAGTCAATGTTACACTACAAATTCCAAGAGATAATTTTAAGTGATTCAAATATTTGTGAGGAAATTTTTTATTTTTCTGATTAATAAAAAACAAAATTCATTATAATGAATAATAAAATATCATAGAAATTTAATTTTTTTATGTATAATGTTACCCCTATGTAAACTCCACTCCATGCATGTTGGTAAGTGTATTGTTTTACAGGCTTCAGATTGGGAATCCTTGATTTATCTAAGACACATAATGGTAAGGCTATTCTTATGAAATTTGTAATGGTTTCCCATTGTTGATTATGGTTCATAATTTATTTTACATTCTTATATAAATGCATATTTCATTTTTTAAGGGATACAAATGTGAAATTCAAGAATATTAATCGATATGTATTTTTTTGACCATGTAATCATCACTTTATAAAGGTATTTTAATTTTCATATAAGGGCTTAAGTGAGTTTCTATTTTCATGTAATTATATTTTTTCCATTTGTGTGTTTGGGTAGACATTTTTTAAGTAGTTTCATAATGGGATATAATATCTTGTATTAGGAAGAAAGATACATAATGGTATTACCAAAATTATTATATCCCTTTAATGGTAACATATATTAACCTTACATGAGGCATGTTTCTACACATGATTTTTCTTGGACCACTTATATGTTAGGATACACCTGTAAACCCTTACATAATATGTATCTCTTTTTTATATATGAAATTTTCAACTAGTTGTTTATTATTTTCATTACTATAATGAAAAAAACTTGGTTTTAATAAAGGTAATTTAATTTATAAGATATGAAAATGATGTGAATTGATTATTTAAAATCAAGGAATAATTATTTTATGATCCAATTAATTGAATGCATGTGTTGAATGGGTCTATTGATAAATGAAAAATCTATTTTTTGTAGTTATATATAAATTATCAATTGAAAAATATGAATTGGTTTCAGTAATGTGAAAACATGGTTAAATTTATTTGAATTAATTGATACTTTTACTCATTCAATACTTCAACTATAAAAGACCGTTGGTGATTTTTTTAGGAAATGAAGACTATCTTGGAAACTTATACACATGAGTTTCTAAATATAAATAATCATTTATTCTACATTATCTCTTTTCCCATACCTTTACATAAAAAATGATTCATAACCAGAGAAACACATTTAGTGTATTTGGATTTCATCTATGACTTCCCTTCTTCAAAATACTAAAATCATCAACTATGATTTCCAACTTTGTTTTAAAACGAAATGGATACATACACACATTATTCTAAAATTGTATATTAGTTGTTAATGTGAAAAAAATAAATATTATAGGTAAGGGATCCAAACCATCTTCTATATTTATAGGGAAATATGGTATATCATAGTCCAACATACTTTCTGAAAATAGATATACTCAATTACAAGATTATATTGAATTTTGAAATTATTTAATGACTAGAAAATAATATAGTTTGTATGATGAATTTATTTCTTGATATTTTGGGTAAAAATAGAAAAAATAATAGGATGATTATAATTGTATTTAATGAATAGATTATGTCAAATTCGGGGAAAATGACATGTAATGGGATTTTATTGATTTTATTTTTACATTTTTCCAATGATGAAATTTTAATGGGATTACATGTTGTATTTTAATATATTATCTTTCATATTCAATAAAATTATAGAAGGTAGGGGACGTGAAATGACATAGATATTCTTATTGTTATTCAAATTCAAATTTTAATAATTAATATGCTATAATTATTGATTATTTGTTGAAAATAAAAAATAATTACTTTTTATAAGAGTTTCTCACAGGCTTTTGTGTTCTAATTTATATATGATATTTTGGTTACATGTAGTAGATATCAATATTTGATGATATGAAGT
Source organism: Viscum album (assembly GCA_963277665.1). NCBI lineage: Eukaryota > Viridiplantae > Streptophyta > Magnoliopsida > Santalales > Viscaceae > Viscum > Viscum album. The sequence continues at coordinate 992,457,757 of OY728146.1, forward strand.
CATAATAGCTGAATTAAATATAATAATATTGTATGCAATAGTTTTTTATTTTAGGAAGATAAATTCATAATTTTAATGCGATGTATTATCACATGCAACATAAAACCATCATTTTATGTAATAAAAATTAAATATATGTAATTGGTTATTGTGATAAAATATATTGTATAATATTCTGAATATTTAGTATTGATTTACTATATGGTTTTCTATCAACTAAATAAGTTAATTCTTATGTGTCGTGTATTTTTATTCATAGGAAATTTACCAATAATGTGAATCTAGAATAGTAAAATATATAAGAGATGTGGAATGGAAATTTTTTTACTGTTGCTGATAAGTATTTATGAAATATTATAACATTTCAAGGAATGTTATTGTATGATGTTTATCTATTGATTCTTACTAATGTTAGGTGTCATTAAAAAATAAATTACACATTAATAATGACCTAATCTTATACTATAATGGAACAAAATATATAATGATGATAATTAATTAGGGATTTATGTCTCCAATATTTTTTTTAGGAGGTATTAACACCACAATGATATTTCATTATTTTCAATGATTTTGTTTTAAAAATATTTATTTTTATTTATTTATGCTCCATGAAATTAGATCCTTGATGTGATGCATTGTTAATCTAGAAAATGTATGCATTTAACAATTTGTGGATAGTTTTCTTGATACTATATAGTGATTGGTTTTGATGATTATAGGATGGATTTAATTTTGGACAATGAAATCTAGGATGAAACTATGGTGGTAATGATCGGTTAAATTCTTGTTTTGATAATCAATTTAGCATGGTATACTATTTATAGTTGTCTTGGCCGATGAATTTTTTATATGGTTTTGAATTACATGATGTTTTTTGTTATATATGACATACAAACATTTATTTGTGGTATTATAGAATAAGTCCCAATGTATATAAAAATTATTAAATGAAAAATATATTATAAAATAATGAGTTTTTTTTTGTTTATTAATTGAGATGACTTCGTACTAGAGTGTAATAAATAATAAAGTTGTTTCAAAAAATTATCAATGATATTTAAAGTATTTATCATGGAAAATGAAACTTGATTTTTTTAATTTATCTGTGGTTGATTAATGACTAATATTGAATGTTTTAGAATATATTTATATTTGAAATCAATCCCTTAGTTTTGGCGGGAAGGTGTCTTATGTGACTATGAGAACATATGAGTCAATGTCAATGTAATTTACCATAGAGCATCTATTTGTGATATATTTTATATTTAATTATTTCATAATCTTCATATCCTATGTCAGTTTGGAGTGTAGGACCTTGACATTCAATGTGATTTATTCTCTGTCATATAGTATCATTATGGAATGATTTCAATATTTTTCATCACCCCACACTCCCTTTAGGGGTAGTATCATGTTTGTTCATACCCAATCTATGACAGCTTGAGGTATGGGGTAAGGACTCACATGAACTATAAAAGATCACTTTTTTACTTTAAAATAATATGAAAATTGTAATATCATGATTTTATATCAGATACTAGTATCTGATCTGGGTGACTGTATTTCCAAATGGGTGAACATTTATAGTAATTTGTATTATGAGGCGTAATATGTTTACATGTGTTATAGCAGCTTCCAATAATACACATTGTTACTATATGGAGGATAAAAATGTGATGTGGTACATTGTGTGTAGGGTTATATAGGGATGTGATGCATGTGGAACATGGTAAGACATGATTTACTAGTTTAGTGTACAAGGATTAATAATAGGGAAGTGATATCAAGATGTGTGGAATTATGGAAAGAGAATAGAAAATTAATAGGCAAATTTAAGTGGGATAAATTTATTATCTTTATAATTTTATATGGAATATTTTACTTATATGAAATACTTGTTGAGAGATACTTTGTAAAGATGTAGAATTAGTTTACTTATCTTGGTGATGTTTTTTTCCCTTATTTACTCACTTAGATTTGTATGCTTCGTTCAATTTTTTTATGAGTTATTTCTAAGATGATCCTGTTGAGTATAAATGTTTTTCTCACCATATTGATATATAAACTATTTTAGTTGTTTGTATTAGTAGGTCAGATATTGAGTGAAACATTATTAGTTTGATGATTTTTTCAGTATTACTTATGAACCATGTCCTTGCTGAGGATTTCTAATAACATTTCAGTTATATGAGTCTTGTATATAATTTTTTTTCGGGAATTAGGCTCATCATGTATTGTACCAAAATGTTTTTATTAATAACAAGGAATATCATAATATATTTTATCTTATATATTATAACTAAATATATATTGAGGGAATTTTATCCCATATTTTTGTTATTATTCCCTTTGTATTATTCAAAATCCCATAGAAAATTTCATTGGGGATTTGATGGATTACTACCCATTGAAACAAATATCCTTTGAAGGGTACCTATTTCAGTGGTTCATGAAAACCATTATGGTTATAATATGGTTTTGAAACCCATGAGGATAAACCATATGTAGTGTAGTAATTTACGATTTATGTGTTTTCACTTTTCTAAAATCATTCTTATAAATATCGAGGTTTCAATAGGGATTTATAAGATTTTAATTGAGGTGGTTCGTGGATTTTAATGAACTTGTTTCTTAATAAATTTTATATAACATGATTCCTGCCTATAGACATCATGTAAACAATATAGCACGATTTATGGATTATTTTATAAGTTAACTACATATATAATATCATAATAATTTCAATGTTGTTGTGTAGACTATGAGAACAATGAACTGAGGAATAGACCACATTGTTGTGTAGTTTATGGGATTCAATTTAGGATATAAAAAGGATAAGGAATTTTATTTTGTGTTTTTTGATAATAATCCTTCATTACATAAATGAAACATTGATTCTTGATAAGAATGGGTTTAGTTTCCAAATTTATATAGGACTTTTGAATTTTTGAGAATGTAGATTACATGAAAGTAAAGATCGTTAGTTTCAGAAAAGATAGAACAACTAGGAAATGGTTTGTCAGTTTTTTAATCTATATAGATTGATAAAATTGAGATAAATCGGATCATAATTATGTTTCCAAAATTATTTTAACATGAAATGATGGTGGGAGAAAAATATCGAGAGCATTTGTAACACCATGTTGAAATAAAGATGATATATAATATAATAACTGGAAATCCATGATTGATCACTTTTCTCCTAATATGGGTTCAAATGATAATTTGAAGAGTATATTCTTTGAGATGGTCCTTACTACATCTTCATAATCATATATACTATAAGTTGTTTCTGGATTCCGGTCACCACATGAGATGAGGTGCACCTACCCATACGCAGGAGGCTGCCGACTAGCGCTTTGGGTATATAGAAAAAATGGAGAGATATAACAACATATTAGCATAAAGGAAAAAAATAATTATCATCAATATATAAAATAAGTAACAATAATAATAAACGAAAGGCATATATAATCTTATTAATAAGTAAATTGAACATGGAACAATAATCTTATGGATATAATATGTGTTTGGATGTCAAAATAATAAGGCCCAAAACCCAAAACATCAAAAATGGTCCTGATGACGGACCTGAGTCCCATACCAGTCCAGACATCCCATTCCCCAACCAAAAAACCCTTTTGTAAACTAAACACCATGTCCCTATCTATAACCTATAGTAGAAAATATGTATCATCTTATCAGGTACCCATGTGCTATGGCATCCCAAGCAGTGTGTGAGTACAACTTAGTAGGCCACCCAAAATGTTGTCTAAGAGATAACAAGTCTATAAAAAAATTTATCATGGTAAAAAATTGTAATAAATAAAAATGAAATATATATATATATATTAAGTAAATATAAATTAATCATTGTATTCCTTATGTTCTCAAGCGTTAACCAACTACTGAATAAGACCTAACAACACTGGGACCTGGAGCTAATGAATCGGGGGTTACAAGACATCCTAATCAAAAGGGGCATTCAATAATCACACATTAGGAACATACCCCCAAAGACTCTGTTCAGAAATCATGTCATTTCCATGGGTATGGGAAGCATAGATCCTCACTCTGACTTCCAAAACATCACAATTTACATACTTTGGGAAACACTGGGCCTTGGATCTAAATCATGACCACTAATTACATAACACTTTCCATGGATAATCTGTATTTATTTCCATGTAACATGTATTCATCAGGGTCATAGAGGTTTTTCCTTACTCTATAACCCATGCATCATAGTGGTTGGGTTTAGAGCATCTATCTAAACCAACCAATGGGAGAAGAACCTCATGTCCAATACCCCACATACAACTATTACTTTTTCAAATGACTTTTTAATAATTGAAATATTTAACATTATAAACTAAATTCCAGTACACTCATCTACCATTATTCCAAAAAACCTCTAGTTCCATACTAACTATTAGACCACCACATACAAGAATTTCATTTGATAAACTGTCTTAACCTTCCAACATAATTGTCTTGGGTTTAATCTCACTTTCCCAAATATCTATTCAACTACATGGGTACCAAATGGTAATTTAAGGCCAAATAATGGAATAAAGAAAAATTTAAAAAATTTATTTGAAATCATATTGACGTTAGCCTCTAAAACATGGTACTTAATCATTGAAAACTGAAACATGCCTCAATACATTCATTTCCATTAACAACTACAAAATTAGTCCTTTAAAAAATTTCCACAAAAGGGGTCCATTCCCTCGTTCTAAATAATTACCTAAAATCAATTAATAAATCCTATATTTCAATCCACAATAAGGTAAAATCATCCTTTTAAAACATTACCCACTTATAAAACATCATTCTCCTCCCTTGGAAACCATAACGAGATCAAAATCCAAAACAAAAATTTTAAACCATGTCAAAATCCTTTTAAGAATTTCACACAAGATTCCATTTTCAAATTTAAATTATTTCATTAATATTTCTTTAATACCCAATTATAAAACAAAAGACATTCGCATTAACAATTACCATATTACAACATTTACCAAAGTACATCACTATCCTCACAGGTTTGGCATACCCCAAGGGTTATCCTAGGACCAGTTTCAAACATCAACATACCCAACAGGGTTATTGAGGGGTTTTCCCCTCAATCTAATTCCTAATATTAGATTACTTACTCAGTGACACCAAACATAGAATGTTATTAAGTTGGAACAACAACATAAACTTATAAAATATAATGACAAGGGGAAAATAGTAAATTCAAACAGAATCATGCTCATAGAAAACTTCTCACAAAAACATATCCCTTGATTCAAACTCAAACAACCATAAAAGAACAATACATGAATCTACTAGAAATGGAGGTCTTTTCGGATTTAGAAGGAGATGAAACCACACACTGAGTCTCTTCTATAAAATTGAATAAAACAGTGTTAGTGACTTACCTGGATCTTTGATTCGCACTTAAAGGCACTAAAAACACATAATAATTAAAGCAGAATCATCCCATGGAAGTATTTGAAGGTTTTAATTTTCACCCAAGTTACTGGAGGAGGAATTGGGAAGAAATATTTGTTATAACCCATAAATCCTAAGAAGGGAACAAAAAATTACCACTTATAAATGGTTGAATTGTTTTTCCACAAAGTATCCCAAACTGTGTTCTAATTGTGTCGATTCCTATGACCAAGAGGAACTATGTCTCAAGGTATCATGGGGGAACTTGTATGGTGTTGAAAAACATATAGTTCCTGTGATCCATCCACTTTCCAAGAGATGGTTTGGATACATAGTTTCACCAGGAAGGAGCATAGTTAGTACCAATACTTCACCAACCATGCACTGCACAATGTTTAGCATCATTACATCTCCTTTCATGACCCGTAGCACATAGGACACTCCAAAAATCTCCCATACAGCCATGAATCACTTCATTAGCAAAAAAGTAAGCTTAAACAAAATCTAAACAAGGATTCACCACCATGGATTGTTGGGATATTACAAACTCCCAAAATTATAATGGATCATCCCCATGCTACATGTCCCAAGAACACGAGTCCTCTAAATCAAAATGTTGTTACATGGGCCCCAACTATAAAACTTCTCATCCCTGGATTCTCCCTAGATTCAGTCATGCCTTCAAAAAACACTAAACGATAAAATGGTCCCACCTTAAGATATTTCCCTATCATATTCATTATCATGGACCTAATTCTCCTTTAATTATGTATTAATTATAACCAACATCTACCACAATAACATTGTTAGGGAGATACGTCGACACTTCTACATTTTGTTACATAATGAAATTTTATACATTGAACCATACCATCATGGAAGATCCAATAATCACTCTATCAGTCCTATACTCTCCACAAATTATGTCCCAAATCACATGGTCCCATATAAAACTCTTTCAATCTTTGAACGTGACCCATGCATGGAATCACCAGAAGGAACACATGGTTTTCCACTATATTCTACCGACCCACATTGTTCTACAACTCAAAGACCATAGATTCATTCCACTTAGTAAAATTTAAAGTAAAATCCAAGAATAGCATTGATCTCATAGTAAATAACTGGTAAAAAGACGAGCCAATAACAATCACTAAAATTGAAATACATATATTTCTCTCAACCGAGTCCACATCGCTTGAAACACCAGTCATCATAAATTTAATAATACATAATATTGTGATCCCCGTTATATGATTTAACACACCACCACCATCTTATAGTGTTTAGTACCTCCGTCATCTAGAGAACCATTGGACCCTCAACATGACGGTCACAACATAACCAATGGACTTCAACAATCACAACCCCAAAAACTCATGAGAACTCTACCCCACATTTTCATCTTTCTTTCTCATAAAACAGACCATAATTTTTACCTATGATGATGATTTATCAACAATAGGAAACATCATTCTTCCTCCAATCAAATTTACATTACTAGATCACACTTATCATTCTCGCATTAATCATAGATGTCATACATCCCACCACTTTAGTTTCCCTTAAACAACTTATTTGGACCATCCTAGCCAACACTCTATGTTGTCACCCAACTTCTACTATTATTATGCCCCCTGTTCCTTGACTGGAAACCTTTTAATGTAAGTAAAACCATCATCATCTACATATACCTTATAGATTTCATTCCTAAACTCTAATGAAACTTCACCACCATAGCTTCTAATTCTCCGCAAACCATTATTGGGATCAAAAGCCCCAACCAATGTGTCCCTGATAGAATCACTCAGATTTAATTTAACTCCAACCCATGTATGAATCAATTTCTCAACTTGATCTACCACCACATCGAATTCCCACTCATCCTTCTCCAACGAACCCAAAAAAGAAACCTTTCAGGTTTTTCTTTACCATAATCATTACACCTCATCCAATCCATGGTCTACACGAAACACGCATGATTGACATAAAAATCCCCATAAGAGGAATAATTTTTTCAATACATTGTTCTAGATATTTCAATCACCATGGTTCATGATTTGATCAATGTCTAAACCCAAAAACATTGTTTTGGGAATCCATCTTCCCTTTGTTAATAAAACATCACTAACTACTAATCACCATCTTCTTAGAAAATCACCCACAATATTCATCAACGTCAGATCGACCTTGAGAACCTCCCTCATAATTTGGTGATGGTGTACTATCCATCATAAAACTCCACATGTACCACTCCATGGACATATCCTTGAAGAGCATCCATATCTAACAAACCATTTAGGTAGCTTGGAATAAAGACACAGATATATCAGGAGACAAAAAATTTGTCATGATATAGTCATGATCATCACAAGGGAACCTTATCCTATCAATATTATTGACCTTTACTACCTTACAACACATCCGAAATACCCAATTAACAAAACTAAATTGCACTTACCATCAAAATGACCACCACTTCATGACACTCTACCAAGTTGTCATGAATCAATATTCGATGTCAGACTACCAGTGCCCATCCATTCAAGTTCTAATGTAACAACCATAATAATTTTCCCTAAAACACAATGATCACAACATTTATCCACATACAATCAGCATCTCCCATAACCAACGCTTCCCAAATCAATTTCATAGAAAATGGCAGGTTCTAATCATGTTCCACATGTTCACCTTTCCCAAACAATATCGTTCCTTTCCAAAATATGCAGACATATGGACCTCTTCGATTCCCTTGAGGTATTTCAATTTCATAAACCCACACATTGATCCCAACTCTAGATCACATGATCCATAAATCACCATATCTAGAAAAAATGTCCATTCATTCTTTTCACCATGCCTCATGGTCTGTCAGCCACATTGGATATGAGGAATTCCCAATATTCACTTCCAAAAAACCAAACATTCATATAATAAATCCCATCCTCCTGTCCACCACCACATAGGCTGACACTTAAACACCAAAAGGATCCATAAAAAATTTGGTCACCATTGTATTTCCCTACCAAATTGAACATTTATTCTCATATCAAGAACCATAAAATAAAAATGAAAAGGCACTTAATGACCATTAATCTTCTAAAGATGACCTTAAAACCAACCACATTACTCATATTTATTCATTGAAAAAACATTAAGTCATAACCGTGATCTTTTAGAACACTCAATGGAGCCAACCTTTTATCAATAACATCGATAAAGAAACTGATTGTGTTTCGCATCATAATTCACCTACAATACTAGACCATCCTCACTTAAGGCTACCGTCGATTTCCGAAAATTTTAAACTAATAACCACAACTCATGTCACATCACCAAAAACATCAACCATCCCATGTAGTTCTATATGTCACGACCTGACATCACTAAAAGGAGTTAAGGGACAACAGATTTCCAGGCCCTTCCTTCTTTATGTTAAAGGAGATATAATGACCCCCAAAACCTACCTTCAATAGGTCCCAGAGTGGCGACCAGCACCAAGGGTATAAAATTGCATAGAAAATTGAAGGCATTACCCTATTTATTTTTATAGGTTCAATAGATAAGATAGAAACCCCAACAATAACAAAGCTGAAAGTAAAGATAATGCCAAAAATTACCCATTCCCATATGCATGTTCAATAGTAAATGATACAAGACACAAAACTCCATAGGTAAAGTACCAAGAAAAAGGAAAACGACAATAGCAACTGCCCCATGGTTCAAGCTAGTAGGGTCCCGCATGATCCCTGAAGTCCTCCTAGAAATCTGAAAGCAGTTTTATATACATAGGGTGAGCATACAAGTATACCCAGTAGGGAAAACCAAAAGCTCTCACGCACAAGTGGGTAAGCATTCTAATGCCCTATGAGAAAGGAGAAACCAAATCACCTAGTAAGGAAAACTATCCTCCCAAGCCTCACCAAGGCACAATCCCCAAATTACGCAATGAATGTAATGTATAGTAATAGCACATCGATATTTGGGTACCCCGCACCACATTCCCACTGGTTATTGAAGACATCCTACGCGTCGAACAAATCCTGCCATTCTCACTGCAGTCCCTCTGCCAAACCACACTCACACACACCTAGGCCATAACCTCACCGCAGTCCCACAACCAAACCCCGCCCGCACACACCTGGGATATAACCTCACCATATTCCCACTGCCAAACCCCGCACTCAAACACCTGGGACACAAGCACCATGCGTAACCATACCCGCAAACACGTTGGTCAGAACAACTAATGCAACTCCCGAACACACCTGGGACTCATCTCGAAGACACTTGGGAAACAACTTTCCCGCAAACACCAGGAGCCAACCACCAAAACTACCCTTCCCAATGATTCTTGGGCTAATAATGGGATTCATGCAATCACATCTTGCCCGAAGAGTCTTGGGATATTCGGGAAAGGGAGCATAAAATTGGATAATAACCAGCCACTCGTAGGTGTGGTTGGAAAAACATGGTCCCACATGAAATGGGGGTGTTCAGCACTAAAGTGCTCAACTTGGGTGGGGCGCGAATAAGAAACATAAGAGGTACATATATTAGTATAGTTAACAAGCACTCATCCCATCCTAGGGGTTCCAAAACCTAAGCACAAACACCTTCATTACTATTCGTTCATAAAAGAATATCACAACACTCACACCCAAATCAAAACTCATTCGAAAAACCAATTCCGACTTAAACTATTCCTATTTTCATGTTAATGTAATACCATTTAGGTGAATATTACACTACTAGGAAATTAACAGGCAAAACTGTAATCCATGGAAAGAAAAAGATCCATACAACAACTTAAACATTCACACTCGGTTCTCCTGTAAGGTTACAAAAAAAAGGTGATTAGTGAGACCCCTCAAAGTACTGGAACAAATGAAAACTTCACAAAAGGAATAAGTGAGACCCCTCGAAGTACTAGAAACAAATAAAAACACAAGACACTGCCCCGTGTCCCCAAAACCAGGATCCAATGATTTCTCAAAAATAGAGGATCCCACACGAGTTTGTGTCATAGCAGAGCAACCACACAGCTTCAGACTCACAACCATCAACCGTACAAAAACAGAGGATCCCATCCTCACCAACATCACCCTGTATTAAATCAAATAGAACAACACGCCTACTACAAAAACAGAGCAGGGAAACATCCAGGTTCAAGAACATCATTCATTATTTTCTTCTTTCATATGGTTATCTAGGTTGACCACACAGGGTTTTATGTTTACTGGGTATCCATTTAATCCACAGAGATTATGTGATTAACAAATTTTTTAATTATAGTCATTTAATCATCACAGAAGACAAGGGTTTATTAGTGCGCAAGGAAGACCACCAACGACCACGATTTTTAGTAAGCATAGGCAGCAAAATTCAAAACACATATCAATATAAATGTGTAAAGAAGAAACATCGATCACACCCCCTTCATTCTTTATAGACCGTTCATTATCTTCGTTAGGTTCAGTTTCATCAATCACCATAGAAAAAAAATCATACCCACCCAACATGATTAATAGTTAGGAGAGTCAAAGGAAAAGCATTCTTGGTTGATCAAGGAACGATGTTTCTCTCCACACGCCAAGAACAGGGGAAAGCACGACATGCAGGGGAGGAATTACGTGGACTCTAAGATGTGAAGAAATCTCCAGTAGAGGTGCACCACAAGCCTCGAGAAGATAGGAACTCCAGGCACTTCAGGAAGGAGAAATAAATACAGCCGATATGTAAAGAAAGAATAAATTCTAGCGGGAGATATAAAGTGGAGATCCTACTATGACGGGGTATGGAATTTTGAACGCATGGAATGTCATATCGCAGTTTCCTATGCAGGTGGGCAGTTAAACATGATGATATTAAGGTGTTATTTAATACCCCCTAATGGGGAGGTTTCATGGGATTTTTATTAATTAATTATGGGCTTTAAATGGATTTAAAAAGGATAAATGAACTAATTTACGTCAAAAAAGATGTTGTGGGAGCGGGACTGGAAAAAGAAAACGGAGGGATGAGTGAGGACATGGTGCCACCATCACAGTGCCACCATCACGGTGCCACTATTTTGGTGGAGCCTTATTTTGGTAATGTAATGGGCCAGGAGGGTCTGGTCCATTATATTAGATACCTCTCAAATTATTCTCACCCTCGAGAATAAAAAACAAACTAGAAGAAAAGAGAGGGTCTAAACAACCACCTCGAAATGTACCTCTCAAGACTGAACCTCATCCTCATCTAGAAACACCTCCCCCTCACGAAACCAGGCAACATACAAGGGTCAAACTTCCCAGTCATATGGGTTGAGGAGTCTCTTCCTCCATGTCAAGATAATATCCTCTTTGGGTGGAACAGACTCGCCCGCACGGGTTCAACTACATCCACCATAATGAATCTTCATTAAGGATCAGGTCCTCCCCTCCACATAGCCATGACCTTTCACACACATTCATTGAATATGGAAAACCACATAAATCATATCCAACAAGGTAAAGCGTTCCATCACAAAAAGTACAAACAGAACAGCCCAAAAATCAAAACACCTTTGGGTATTGGGCACGCATCTGTGCTTCCCATTCCCAGGTACTCTCCTTAAGCCCACCGTTCCTGTACATCACACGAACCAAAGGAATGGTTCATCCACGAAGAACCTTCTTTTCACGACCTTTGATCATCACTGGTCGCTCTATGAACGTTGCATCGTCCCCGATATCTAGCTCTCCCCAATCGAGGACATGTGAATCATTGTGTAGATATTGTCGGAGCTGGGACACATGGAAGACGTTGTGCATCCTTTGTAGCTGTGGTGGAAACTCTAGCTGATAAGCCACTCTGACGAACTGCTAAAGCACTTCGAACAATTTGACAAACCTGGGGGAAACCTTACACCCTCTTCCAAACCTCCGCTGCCCACACCGGGTGGAGACCTTCAAGAATATGTGGTCCCCGACCTCGAACTCCAAGGGTCTCCTATTTTTAGCATCATTTGACTTCTACCGGTCCTGAGCCGCCTTCATCCTCTCTCATATAAGCTGAACCCTCTCAGTCGTGCTCTGCCCCACCTCCTGGAGAAGAACACATACTTCCCTAAACTCGGTCCATCACACGGGTGAGCAACATGGTATTCCATACAAATCTTCAGACGAAGCCATGAATATGGTGGAGTGATAGCTATTATTGTAGGAAAACTCTACTAGAGGCATGTGTCGCTCCCACGATCCCCCAAAATTTAGAATACATGCCCGTATAATGTCCTCCAACATCTGGATGGTGCGCTCTGTCTGCCCATCTGTCTTGGTTTGGAAGGCATTGCTAAGTCGTAGATGGGTTCCAAAAGCATGTTGCAATCTCCTCCAGAATCTTGAGGTAAACCATGCATCCCTATCCGAGACTATGGAACTCATAACTCCATGTAACTACACCAACTCATCCTCATACCTCTGTGCTAAGGCATCGACTGCGCCCGACTCCTTGATCACTAGAAAGTGGGCCGATTTCATCAACTGATCCACCACTACCCAAATAGTGCTTCAACCCCCTTGAACCTTGTGTAGCCCTGTGACAAAATCCATAGATATATTATCTCACTTCCACTTGGAAACATATAAAGGATTCAAAAAGTTGACGGGGACACGGTGTTCAGTCTTCACCTGCTGACACACTAGGAACTTTCCTAGGAACTCTGTAACTACATGTTTTAACCCAGGCCACCAAAACTATCTCCTTAGGCCCTAGTACATATTGGAAACTCTTGGGTTCACTACTAAGGGTGAGTTGTGGAACTCACCAAGAATACTCTCTCGCATCACCTCCGGAACGAACAACTTCCCTTGGAAAAGCATCAGATTCTGACCATCCTCCATCCACCCTTCCGAGGAATCACCTTGGATAACCTGGTCATGCACCACTTAACTCTCTGAGTCTCCCAATAGAGACTCCTCTACCTGTCGTAACAGAGAAGACTATTCTGTCATCTGATATAGGAAACCTCTACCACCATCCATTCTTTCATCCAGGTGTAGGGTAGCCAACTCCTCCATTGCCTTCCAAGAATCTGCTGACTCTCGAACCGCATCCTTATGAAACTTCCTACCGAAGAAATCAGCCACCACATTCCCCTTTCCCGTGGTGTACGAAATCTCAAAGTCATAGTCTTGAAATAATTCCATCCACCTTCACTTCTGCAAGTTCTGGTCCCACTGGGAGAAGACATACCTCAAGATCTTATGGTCAGTGAAGACCACAAAGCGTTCCCTGATGAGGTAGTGCTGCCACAAATTTAGTGCGAACACGACCGCCATAGGCTTCAGATCGTGGGTGGAATTGTTACTCTAATGGAGACGTAACTTCCTTGAACCATAGGATATCACCCCTTTCCACTGAATTAACACACATTCGAGGCCTTTCCCTGAATCATCAAAGAACATCTCCTACACTGCCCCATCTTCTGGAAACCTCAGCACTGGGGAACTATCAAAATTCTCCTTCAGATAACTGAAGGCCACATCCACTTCTCATCCCACATGAATTCCTGGTGTTTCTTGGTCAATGATGTCAAAGGTACTGCAACTCAGGAGAATTTGGGAACGAACATCCAATTGTAACCCTCCAGACCAAGGAAACTATGAACCTCTTCCACGTTCTTGGGTGCTACCCAAGAAACAACCTCCTCAACCTTCGATGGGTCCACTGAAATCCCCTTCTCGGATACCATGTGCCCAAGGAAGTGAACTTCTCGTGTCCAGAACTTGCACTTGGAAAACATCCCATAGATTTGGTGCCGTCGAAGGACCTCTAAAACTGTTCTCAAGTTCTCAGCGTGATCCTCCTCTAATCATGAGTAGATCAAGATGTTTTCAATAAACATTACTATGAACCGGTCCAGATATTCTTGGAAGACGTAGTTCATGAGCCCCATGAACACAGATGGTGCATTCGTGACGCCGAATGGCATGACAACAAACTCAAATTCCCCATATTTTCACCTAATGGCCATCTTCGAAATGTCTCCCTCATTCACCTTCAACTAGAGATATCCTGATCATAGGTCAATCATAGAGAACCATCATGCCCCCTTCAACTGGTCAAAGAGATCTTCTATACTTGGAAGAGGGTAGCAATTCTTGACTATTACCTGATTCAGTCTTCGGTAGTCTATGCACAGCCTGAGACCACCATCTTCTTTCCTCACGAACAAGACTGGAGCACCCCATGGTGATGCACTTGGTCCAACAAAACCTTTCTTCATCAGATTGTCAATCTGAATCCGCAACACCCGTAGCTCCGAAGGTTCCTTCCGATAGGGGGGCATCAAAATCGGATGAGCACCAGGTTTCATGTCTATCCCAAACGCTATGTCACGTCGAGGGGGTAGAGCTATCACCTCTTCAAAGAAGACGTCCATAAACTGAGTGATGACCCTTGGAAATTATACCATCTCTGAATCCACTGACTCCACTGATAGCTCATCTAAAAAGGAGAGGAGGGGTTCCCCTCGCTTGCTGCTCCCCTGGAAACTCCGCTCGCTGATGAAAGTCACCCGTCGGGCGCCCACGTCTCAAAACACAACCCTTCCTTGCAAGCAGTCAATGACGGAACATACAGAGAACAACAATTCAATGCATATGATGACATTGTATCGATATATCTTCAATAGTAGAAGATCCCTAACTAACTGATGTGGCCCTCTAATCAGTTTTCATCCTCGAAAAACATACAACATATCAGTCTGACCTCCGACTGGTGTGCTCATCACCAGGGGAACTGGAAGTCTCTCAGCATCTAAACTCAAAGCAAGGGCCAGAATGGGTGTAACAAAGGTGTGTGAAGCTCCTATATCGAAAAAATCATACACAAGGGTACTGAAAAAGCTGATGGTACCTCGAACGACCTCCGACCCTGCTGGAACTGTTGTCTTCGCGGCTTGCAACTTCCCACTCCCAGCTCCTATGCCTCCTGACGGTC
This sequence comes from Viscum album, assembly GCA_963277665.1. Classification (NCBI taxonomy): domain Eukaryota; kingdom Viridiplantae; phylum Streptophyta; class Magnoliopsida; order Santalales; family Viscaceae; genus Viscum; species Viscum album. The sequence continues at coordinate 992,473,174 of OY728146.1, forward strand.
ATCCACCTCCCTGACCATGCTTGGGTCGAGGTCCCTAAGGAGCTCCCTAAGGTCGGCCTCCTCTTGAAACTTTTTCCCTCGACGGAGTAGGAGACTGCTGCCCCTACTGGTACTGCTGAAAGGGCCTAACTGGGAATTACTGCTTCTGAGGTGCATGTTGGACCTACCCACCCCCAACGTATTGTACTCTATTCAGGTACTGGTTCTGACGGTTCCCATGGCTTCCAAAAATGAAGCATCTCGGCCCTGGGCCTGAAGGAAAAGGGTGAGGGCCAGAAGGTTAGAACTAGAACTGCTGAGGCCTTCTCCATGGTGGTCAAAACCTAGAGGGTCCTGATGCTGGTGGCCTGCTGCTAACAGACTTCCCCATTGAAGAGCCCAACTAGATCCCCTCTCATGACACACCTCCTAGCGTTTTCATCCTCTTCACCACTTCAGCCTTCTTCTGCACCTCTTAGTATGTCGGTAGGGTGAAGGGAGTAACAGCGTACTAAAGAGAAGGTCGGAGTGCCTCTTCTAAACATCTCACCCGAGACTCCTCATCCTGAAAGAGTTCCGGAGTGAAGCGAAGGAGATCCTTGAACATGATCCCTAACTCTCTCACTGACATACTCCCCTGCTGGAGGTAGAGTATATCTTGCCTCTTCTCAGACATCATCATGGAAGATAAGAATTCCGCCCGGAACTCCTTCTCAAAGTCATCAATGTCACCTCAGCCTCCCTCTTCTCCCCAAGATATAGAATCCACCACTGGCGTGCTCCTCCACACATCTGGCTGATGGCCAGAGGAACCTAGTACTCAGTTGGAGCCCGGATCAAGTCGAAAGCTATAACTAGTTCCTCTTTCCAGCTCTCGGTCTCCATATCTTAGGTGCTTCCCTCATACTTCCTAAGGGTATGTCACTAAAATGATCAAAGCATCTTATGCCACTGATCATATTCCTCCTCTCTGTCGGTCCTCTTACAATTGGCCAATTAAAACTTTTGGGCCTTAATCACCCACACTACTCATGGTCACCTCCCAGGTGCCATAGCAGAAAGGTAAACAAGGAATGCATAAGCCCAAGTAGTGTATAATAATATTCATAAATTTCATAGACTTATTTATTTATTTTGAATCCCCAAGACACCCATGAAACATAAGAAAACAAGTCATTATGATGCATGTACCTTTCCAAGGGTCTTTAAACTCCAATCAGTGTAGCCTGACTTAGTCCTTCGGTAGGTCTAGAGTCCTTGCATCGGATCATGGGGGCCCTAAAATCTTGTGTCCTAGCTGGTTTCCGTGGCCTAATTCACGCACAAAGTTCACCCAACACTATTTCCCTACCACCCCATGCAAACCTCATTGTTCCTAACTCCAGACTCCATCCTACATCTCAAACCCCCCTCTGATACCATTCTGTCACGATCCACCTTCACCAAAAGGAGGGAAGGGACAACAGATTACCAGGACCTTCCTTCATTAAGTTGAAGGAGAGATAATGACCCCCCAAAACCCGCCTTCAATAGGTCCTGGAGTGGCGACCAACACCAAGGGTATAGAATCTAACAAAAAATGGAAGGAATAAACCTTTTTTTATTGGATCGAGAGATAAGATAGCAACCCAAACAATACCAAAGCTGAAAGTAAAGGTAAAGAAAAAAATAACCCATTCTAATATGCATGTTCAATAGTAAATGATACGAGCCACAAAACACCAATGGTAAAGTACCAAGAAAAAGGAAAATGACAACAGCAACTGCCCCAAGGTCTGAGCTAGTATGGCCCCACACGATCCCTAATGTTTTAGAGACCTGAAACTTGACGTACATGGCCATTACATTAATTTTGTGGAATACTTAATACATAACAAAAAACAGACACACAAGGACTGTAATAGTTTAGTGTCTTTGGAAACTCGGAATATAAACATTTAATCATGTTGAAAGATCTTCAACATCTCCCATAAGGATCTTCCCCTTTTTGTTTCCTTACCTAAAACATTTCTTTATTTCCTAGGGAAAATAAAACATAAAAAGGGTGAGCTCAAATTCTCATTAAGGGAAAAAATAGAGAACATAAAACAATCCATAAACATTTGAAAGCAAAAACATGAACATGAAATCTAAACATTAAAACCTTGAGAAAAGACATAAATCTTGGAAGTACTCAAGGAATATATCAAAAAGTAACATCAATCAGGATAAAATAGAATGGGAATAAAACATGTAATTTTGGAACCCATTAAGCAGATGTTATGGTTTCCATAGTAGCCAAGACATTGCTTCCAAGACCATCTTAGTGGACAAAGTCCCTTTCTGAATCGAGTTCACTCCTCGTTTCAGTCCTGTAACACTGAACCGGATTAACTTACCGTTCCATCCATGTCTATCTCATGAGATATAAATATTTACCCAATGCATTTGAGGGAGATATAGGTCCCACCAATCTCACAATGAAATAATTCTTACTTGTGCCACAAAATAAACTTAAAACATTCATCATAACCCAATGAATAAAATGGGTTTGATAAACATCATGCCATAATTTCCTAATCCATATAAAAAAATGGACATTTAATCATAAGAAAAGTGAAACATGTAAATCATAGGGACATTAAATTTGAAACATACATATCTGAAATAATTTCATCTTAGATGGAAAATGGTTTTGATAAAACATTTGAAATGAATTCTTGAGGAAAATATCACTTCTTTGTCAAAATCATTTTCTTTTCAAAAAAAGCCATGCACTTTTAAAATAAAAGTATTTTGTAGAAAATAGTCATAAAATCATTTAGTGTATGTTTCATGAAAATGAGGTGTTATGAAACCGTAAAAATCCGTTCATGCCGTATAAGTTAGAAATTACATTCTCATCGTACTTTTGTCGGAAAAGTCAAAAAGAACCTCGTATGGTAAAAAAAGATTCCTTACATACCATGTAGTAAATATAAAAAATGGTTAAAAATTACTTTAAACATACATGAAAACACTTTTATAAAACATGGTCATGGATTATAGAAATAACCCCAGTAAATACTTACGAATAAGCAATCTCGGATAAACATGTGATTTGCAAAATTATCCCTTACCTTAGGTCTGATATGCTTAGTATGGATCCGAACATCCTATATATTGATTTAAATAATTTAATTGAATTATTAAATAATAATATTCATTGTTATTATATCATATATGTTTCACTTAGGACTTTATATTATCCGTTCTTTTGTAAATTTCATGTTAAAGCAGCGTTTTGGGTAAAATAATTTCATTTATCGTATGTGTTTCGACTTGTCGTTCTTGATATTATTACTTATATCCTGATTTACATAATTCCAGAATGTAAAAAATGATTTATATATAATATATATTCAACATATACATATATATTATAGATCGATTAAAGGAATGAAATACACCGTTCATGGAGACGGTAGGACGTACGTACGCATGAACGATGTTTTCGTTTCCTTATTGAATTGAATGAAACTAAATAGGTGACATACATATATATATACATAAATACAGTAGCATTATTATTTCATATATTTTATTATTATTCATTATATAAACTTTATAATCATTCATGTATGGTTAACATGGAGAATGAATCTAATCGCGTCGTGGAGACGGTAATCCGTACGTACGCACAAGCGATGATATCGTTCCCATAATTATTGAATAGAATTGGAGTGGATGGTATAATATATCAGAATAATTAGGATGTTATAATAAACATATATAGTTATTCTTTACACCATTATACCCATGCATGTAAGGTGTTGGTGGAAAAATAGATTACACCACGGCGTGGAGACGGTATTCTGTACGTACACACGCGCTATGATTTTGTTTTCCGTAAGATGGATAGAAGGTGAAATAGGGTTGTATAATATTTATAATAACATATCAGTATGTTAGGGATAATGATTTTATTACTTCATAATGAAACAACTAAAGAAGAGGGATTATAAGAAGAATGGAACTTGAAGAAAACGGTAGAAGGCATTACCTCTTTCTCGAAGTGCCTCCTTTAAACTTCCTCTTAGGGCACTGAAATTCTTCATTGAAGAAGACCAGAACCTCTAAGATGCTTCTAGGAAAGTTTATAATATAATTTTTCAGGGTTTTACCAAGCTTGAAGGCTCAATGTGGTGTGATGAAGAGAGCGAGGAGGTGCCCTTTTATAAGGGAGGAGAGGGGCACCTTTGGAATAACTAAAAATATTATTTTATTATAAAGTCAAATTCGGTTTTAAATAGCTTCTAATTGAGTTATTTAGAAGTTAAGGTGGGTATGGGACGAAATACTCTAATAAAATAGAATTTAGACAAGTTTAGGTTTCTATTTTAACCTTATAATTCAGATTTAACTTTAAGTTAAATAATTTTTCTTTTACCGTGTCTTCTTGTTTTCTTACACTATAAGGTTAATAAACTTACTATAACAAGTCAAAAGAACCCAAAGTTGTTTATTATTATTATTATATATAAGCTTATATAAGTCATTGGGATGAACCATAGATTTTTAGGAATAAAATAACAATTAATAATATAATATTTGTTTTAAAAATAATTTATGTCAATTTTGACACTATTTGGTAATTGATTTTTCTGAAAAATGTAAAACAATGATTAGTTCAAATAAAGTTAAATAAATCAATAATAACATGTCATATTAACCTATAAAATTAGTGTAATTCATAAAAAGTCTCAAATTACATTTATTTGGGTATTTATAACATCAATTATGTCAATATATCATTAATAAGATAAAAACTGCATCATCATTGTGTCACATATAAATTAAATTATTTAATGTCTAAAAATTATAAATAAAACACCATTATGTAGGAATTAGTTTTATCTTTCTAGTTAATTTTTATAGTAGAATTTATCTTATGTATAACCCTATATTAATAATGATTTAGTTATTAAACATTGATTTTAACTATTTTAACCCTTCTTTAAAAAAATTAATAATAAATGTCCAAATCTAATCCAAGTGGACCTAAATGGTCATATTTTTTCCTAAGGTTGTTTTTGGTCGAATTACACTTATCCAATAGAATTAGGACATGTGTTAGGGTAATAATAATATCATTTTTACCCATAATTACCCTATTCACTTTTAACCGTGGTTAAAAAAAGTAAAAAGTTACTATTCACCAAAAATTATTTTCATCTCATTGAACAACATTTTAGTCCTTGATATTAACCGTGTCTCTTGGAATTTTGAAATTCCACTCACAGAAGCGGTAAAATTAAGTTTTATGTTAATTTGAAAATTCTCCTAGGAGGTCGGTAAAAGACGGTGAAAAGTTCAATAAAATTTTTATATATCTAAAATTATTATAAAATGACTCCAATGACTTAAATTGAACTTATATAGGTACTATGTATCAATTTTTACCTAAAATAAATTTAAATAAAATAAATAATTATTTAAATAAAATGTCGGTTTTTGAATAGTAACCCAGTGTTTTCACTATTCATAAAAAATTGAATGTTTTCAGAAAAATACGAAAAATTCACCCTAGGATAATTTCGATTTTCTGAATCCAAAAATGAAGTCCATTTTGAAGGATAATATTTATAAAATTTCAAGAAGTGGGTATTACTATTCATAACGGCTAGTTTATATAACATATCGTTGTTTAGCGAAATTCGTTATTGCGTACAACACACGCTATCATGGAAGGTCGTGATGGCGTGTAATGCAATCCAATTCAGGGATGCATTTTTTTCAAGATCCTTTTGGTGTATCGTACAACACAAGACATTAATGAAATTAAAAAGAATATTTTTCATAAAATATCGGGATGTTACAAATGTCCTCCTGGAAACCTGAAAGTTTTTTTTATACGTAGGGTGAGCATTAAAGCATACCCAGAAGGGAAAACCAAAAGCTCTCATGCACAAATGGGGAAGCATTCAAATACTCTGTGACAATGGAGAAACCAAAGAACCTATTAAGGAAAACTATCCACCCTAGCCTCACCAAGTCACACTCCGCAAATAACGCAAGGAAAGTATAGTATAGTAATAGCACATCGATATTTGGGTAACCCGCGCCACTTTCCCACTATTTATTGAAGACATCCTACATGTTGAACCAATCCCACCATTCTCACCGAAGTCCCACTACCTAACCCCACCCGCACACAAAAGGGACATAACCTTACCGCAGCCGCACTGCCAAACCCCACATGCACACACCTAGTCCATAACCTCACCGCAGTCCCACTGCCAATCCTCGTCCGCAGACACCTGGCCCACAACCACCATGTGTAACCACACCCGCAAACACCTAGGTCAGAACAACTACTGCGACGCCCGAAGAAACCTGTGCCTCATCCCGAAGACAAATGGGAAATAGCATGCCTGCAAAAACCTGGGCCAACCACCACAACTACCATGCCCGAAGATTCTTGGGCTAATAATGGACTTCAAGCCATCAGAGCCTGCCCGAAGAGTCTTGGAGTATTTGATAAAGGGAGCAGAAAAGGAACTAATAACCAGCCACTCATAGGAGTGTTGGGAAAACACCCTTCCCCATGAAATGGAGGGTGTTTTCCACTCAAGTGCTCGACTTCGGTGGGGCGCGAATAAGAAACATAAGAGGTACTGATATATGTATAGTTAACAAGAACTCATCCCAGCCTTGGGGGTCCAAAACCTAAGCACAAACACCCTCGTTACTATTCGTTCATAAAAGAACAAAACAACACTCACGGCCAAATCACAACTCATTCCCAATACCAATTCCCATTTAAAAAATTCCTCTATTCATGTTCAAGTAATCCCATTTTGGTGAAATCTACACTACTGGGAAATTAATAGGCAAAACTGAAAACCAGAGAAAAAAAATTAGCCAAGAAACAACTTAAACATTCACACCTGGTTTTCTTGTAATGTTACAACAACAAAAAGTGGATTAGTGTGATCCAAAACAGTACTGGAACAAAATAAAAACTAAGAAAGGGAATAAGTGAGACCCCTAAAAGTACTGGAAACAAAGAAATCCCCAAGACACATCCTCATGTCCTCAAAACCCGGAACCAACGATTTCTCAACAATAGAGGACCCCACCCAAGTTCATGTCATAGCAGAGAAACCACACAACTTAAAACTGACATCCAACAACCGTACCACAATAGAGGACCCCATCCTCACCCACATCACCTCATAGTAAATCAAACAAAACAACACACCTACTACCAAAACATAGTAGGGAAACATCCAGGTTCAAGCATATCATTCGTTATTTTCTTCATTCTATTGGTTATCCGGGGTGACCACACCGGGTTTTATGTTTACTGGGTATCTATTTAATCCATCGAGTTTACGTGATTAACCAATTTCCAAGTTACATTCATTTAATCATCATAGAAGACAATGGTTCATTAGTGCACAAAGAAGACCACCAACGGCCATGATTTTCAGTGAGCATAGGCCATCATAATTCACAACACATATCGACATGAAAGAGTAGAGCAAAAACATCGATCACACCCCCCTTCCTTCATTGATGTCCTTTAATTATATTCATTAAGTTTGGTTTCATCAATCCCCACATAAAAAAGTATACACACTCCACATGATGCACCGTAAGGAGAGACGAAGGAAAAACCCTACCCGGTTGATTAGGGATCAAATTTTTTCTCTACGCACTAAGAACAGGGGAAATAAAGTCTTGTAGGGGAGGAATTATGTGGACTCCAAGATGTCTAGAAAGCTCCAGAAGAGGCGCACCACAAGACACATAAAGATAGAAACTCCAGGCACACCAGGAAGGAGACCGAAATCTAGCCGAGAAGAAAAGAAAGAATAAATTCTTGTGGGAGATATAAAGAGGATATCCTACTATTACAAGGTATGGAATTTTGAACGGCTGGAATGTCAGATCGCAGTTTCCTACGTGGGTAGGAATTTACACATGATTATATTAAGGTGTCATTTAATACCCTCAATCGGGGAGGTTTCTCGGGATTTTTAGGAATTAATTACGGGATTTAAATGGACGAAAAAAGTGTAAAAGAATTAATTTACATCAAAAAAGACGTTGTGTGAGTGGGGCTGGAAAAAGAAAACGGAGGTATGGGTGAGGAAACGGTGCCACTGTTTATGGGGGAGCATTATTTTGGAAAAGTAATGGGCTAGGAGGGTCTCTACCATTACACTATAGACCAAAACCTAACTAGGATTGACTCTTTGTGTGCCACTATCATGTAAAAAACATCCACTTGTTCAATACATAACCCAAAAGAACTAGAAACCCATAATGAACCCTCTCTCAAGTCGCCACAATTGTTAATTGATTCCAACTCCCTATACAAAAGCTATGTCATGATTAGAAAACTTGATCTCCCCCTGAGAAAAAATAATCAAACCTCAACCAACTCAGAGATAACATCCATCACTCCTATCCCCAACCAAAACACACTATGTTTAACGCACCTAATAAAATGTTTATTCTAGGTTTCACAAAAAGGATATCCATATAAATTAATTTAACCTATGACCAAAATACAAAATCTAGAGTCTAGAACGCATCTCCCATATCATGACCCAAAAGGTTTACAACCACAACGTTACCAACGTCATCTCACAACCCAATGCTCAAGGCCCTAACATGAACCCAATAAGAACATTCTATCTATCCCTACATAAATACCCCATAACCCCTATATAACTATAGCCATGGTCTCAAACTAGGGCACTCTCATTTCCCAAACCACTCACACATAGGGTGAAAATCGAAAAATGGGGATTTTCATTTCCAATGCCCCTATAAGTCACATAATATCATGTTTCCCTTCTTAAATAAACTGAACCATTTTGATACCCAAGTACTCACATTTTAAAAACAAACCATTTTCAAAAAACCATATATTTACTCTATCAAATACCTTTTTATAATCCCATATTGTAAAACAACCCAACAATATTCCAATTCACATTCAGAAACATTTTCATTAACAAACTTCTCAAAGAATGTTCTAAAGTATTAATCAATAGGTAAAAAATGCACCACTAGAATATGAATCAAACGTAACTACCAATCACAATAATCCTAAGAATGACCAATCAATCCAATATTCCTTGAATGATTAATAAAACCTCAAAACCTATCTTTCTATACAATTACAAGAGATAAAACATCCTTAATTAATAACTTCAAATCCATGTTAACCCCTCAAGGTGGAAGTATCACCCAACTATAAATGAAAAAAAAATAGTGCATCAATTCCCACCTAGGGAAACATGGGTTTTCCCATTTATGTGGGGCTGAAAGTCCCTATGCATGAGGTCATTACTAATTCTATACAAGATATCAGTATTCTATATACCATTCCCCTAAATAGAAAGGAAAAATACTCTACCTCTAATAGAACTTTTAACATCCCTGACCTGATAACCATTATAACTAAAGCCTTGATAGGGGTCACCACATGACTTTAGGGGAACCTATCTATTCCCCAGAGGTGGTTGAGTAGTCGAACTAGTCTAAAGAAAAACATGGTGATACTATGCCCACTTATCAGAGCAATAACCCAACAAAAGTAATATCAAATGATAAATAACCAACCTGAAATATAATCTCACACCATAAAACAAAATCGAAATAATGACAATATATCACATTCTACAAAAATGTTATGGATAAAATACTAGTCCAAATGTCATATAAATATGGTACAAAACCCAAAACCTCTAAAATGGTCCCAAAGAAGGACATGAGTCCCAAACCAGTACTAAGATCCCATGATCCAACAAAACAACCCCTTCATGAACCAAAAACTATGTCCCTATATTGAACCTGTACTAGAAAGTAACTAGAATATTCAAGGGTAACCAAGTTACATGGATACCTCATCAGGATGTGAGTATAACTCTATAGGCCACCAACTATGGTGTTCAATAAATAACGATTCTACATAAAAGTGACTTCCAACAAACAATGTGAAATTAATATACAAGATATTTGTATAAATAAATCACATTTAATTAACTATCAAGTAACCATTGTACTTATAATGTTCTCAAGGATTGACCAACTATTGAACTAGCTTTGATAACATAGGGTCACTATTCCAATGCACACGAGGTTACACACACTCTTAATCAGAAGTGGAATTCACTAGTAGCAATTTATAAACATACCCTAGATCCTAATAATGGTAATAATTCCTTGTGTATGTGTTTGGGAATAATTGAACCTCAGTTTGGTATCCCAAAACACACCATGTCCATACATTTAGAAGTATAGTCCCATACTCTCACATCCCAACCATAAATTAAATGACACATACCATTGATCCTCATTCTTAGTATTAATGTGTCATGCCTTAGTTTGGTCCATACATCCTCAACACAACTTTCTAGACATATTTAATATTACAAAAAATATATCAATAAACACATATAACTTTACAAAAAACACCCTCTTGTTCCATATTAACTATAAGAAAACAATTGAAATCAATTCCCTCACCTAAACTATGTTACATGAAACCATTATGATCATGGGTTCTATCTTAGTAACCCATATATCATTTCAATTAATATTTTCCTAATAGACCATTAAGACTAAAAAATGGAAAAAAATTGTTTGAAGATACTTATTTGAAATCATATTTAACCCATGCATTAGAATACATGACATCCTATTTGAAAACTCAATCATTACCTAAGACATTCACTTCAATTTACAACAAAAAAATGGTTTTTAAAACATTTTCAAAAAGGGGAACCATTACATCATTTCAAATAAAATATTAAAAATTATTATTGAAATAATCTAATATAAAACATTTAGATAAATTACTCCTTTTAAAACACTACCCACTTAGAAAACATCATTCTCCATCATTGGAATCCATAACCAGATCAAAATCCAAAACCCAAAATTTAATCCATTTCAAAATAAGCACAATAATTTTTCAAATGAATTAAATTTCACATTTCAATTATTCCATTAATCATTCAAACATACTTACATATAACTCACAATTGACGTACAACATTTATGGGGCTTGTAAAAACAATATTTAAATGACCGAACTGTTATCTAGCTGTTATATCTAGGTACTCTTGTGAATAGGAGCTCGAAAAAAACAAAGTTGTCACATTGTATGAGTTTTGTCATATAATTGGTTATTATTAATTTTTAGAAAGTGATAGATAAAAAAATATTTATTAAATGAATTTTTTAAATAATTATGTAATACAGTAATTGAGTTAGGTTTTTAAGGACTCAGTTTCATGCAATTTTAGTTTCCAAATTTTTACTCTTCTTCTTCCATTGATTGTTGAGTGAGATATTCAACGAATAATTCCCCTCTACCCCGTATCTAGATGATTATTATGAGATTATTAATATCTAAACCCTCCATTTGGTTTACCCTCCTTCCAATTTTCATATTCTTTTAGAACATTTTCTTGATTAATTAGGGAAATACTAGGCTAGTTATTATTGTTCCCAATTAAATAGATATTCCAACATACAATCATACACACATTTTGACGATCATAGTGGCCATAAAATGTTCCCCTATAGAGATAAAAGAATAAGGTGTAGGTATATAAGGATCATCATCCAAAGATATTTAAAATTAATGAATAAAAAACTAATGAAACCACATTCTGAATTTAAAACTGAATTAAGAATTAAAACCACATGTATAAAGAAGAAAATATATTATTTAAATGATACAAAAATACCAGTTAAATGAAATAGGTCCAACCTCCCCCATTCTATATCAATCAATTAAACTATCCCTCCATCGATGATAAGTTGAGTAGACATGGGAGAGGGGGAAAATCATAGTAATGATAGTAGATAAAAGAAAAGAAAATTAAGTAGTAGAAAAACACTTCATCAGGGTGTCATCCAGGGCTTCCATAACATTTCTATCAACTATAATCCACCATATCCCTTAATTTATAGAAATTTAAGAGTATTTGTGGCATTATATTGGTCCATTAATGGATATCCAATCATAATGGGTTATCCATGGATGTTATTTCCAAATTTCCATAAAAATACAATCATAAATCAATGATTTGAGATTCTATACAAGAAATTAAAGGTCAGGTTATTGGTTTACATAATGTGTAATCTGTGGGTCCAAGTGTTTTTCCAATCTTCACAATTATTCACATCAGGTAAATATCTCAAGTTACATGTCTTTTAATGGACTGGTATGACATGTTATTTTGATTTCCAGTGGGTTTCACCCAGTTTTAGTCTAGATCATTATTTCTATGATCTCATATTGGTCCATGATTATGTTTCATCATGAAAATATCTTCCAAAATATGGTTTTGTGACAGACCATGAAGTATATTATGAGAACTATATACCTCTTTTCAGTCAATTTGTCCCCAAACATATTACATTAACACAAAACATAAATACAGTCCAACATTGACAAGTATAATCAATCAATTAATTCAAAAAGAACAATTTATATAAAAAATACATGCCTAAAATGGTTTTAGCAAAAACTTGTTCACATTAAGAGTTATCCTATTTCTACATTTTGGAAATTATTTCACAATCTTAACGGGTTTTTCATAACCCAAGGGATGTCCTAGGTCTAGTCTCAAACATCAACATACCCAATGGGGTGTGTGTAGGGTTTATGACCACAATGTAAGGCCCTATATTTCTTTCCGTAATCAAGAATACCATATTAGGCTAGATGGTAAATTTGAACAACCATATACACCTATAAAGAATTAACTCTATGGGGAACAGTTTATAGACCACCTACCTCAGACACATAGAGAATCACTAAATTAAAATTATATATTAATTCAAACTAAACAACCATAAAAAACTCATCCATGAATTTCATGGAAAAAGATGTTTTTTGCGATTTTAAATGAGAGGAAATCACACACCAAGCCACTTCTATAAAATGGAAGAAAATCTATTTGGAGAAATAATCGTAGAGTCAATTCTCACCAAATGGAAATAATAATGCATATGAATCGAAGAAGAATCATACCATGAAAGTCATTAGGATTTGTTTTCCACCCAATAATCTAGAGGAGGAATAAGGTGGAAGTTTAGGTTATAAACCATAAATTCTTAGAGGGAAAAAAATTCCCAATCTATAAGGGTTACATAGTTTTTCCACACATTTAGCCATATCGTATTCCAACCATGTGGATACCTATTTCCAAGAGGGGTCAATCCACACAATATCTTGGGTTAATAAGCATGGTTTAATATCTTGTATAGTGCTAATGCACCATTTTCTGTCCCAAAGGTGCTTTGAGTACACAGTTTTCCTAGCCGGGTTCACAGTTAGTACTAACTGCATACCATCTTTGTAATGAGAACAATTATTCCTATTTCTATATCAATGTATTCTTCAATCCTCTTGGACACCACCAAAACCTCCAATAATCCTAATAACCACTTAATTGGATAAAAAGAAAGATAATCCAAAATTTTAAAAATGACTTACCTCCCAGGAATGTTGGGATCATACATGACATTAAAAAACTAATTAGACAACAATCCTCCATATTTATGATCTTAAAAATGATGAAGTAATTGAATGATTTTTATGGTGGAGATTGATAATCTTGGTATGTATGTTTTGATGGATTATTTGTCTATTACTTCAGGAGTTAGAGGTATTATTTTATAAAATAAGAATATTTGTGGTGATAAAATAATTTAAAGTGATTATTGCTCCCATAATTGAAATTGGTCTTTACCAATACAATATATTTAAAATATATTTAAAATTTTTCCCTTAAGTGTAATTTTTTCATATTTAGAGAATGTGTATAGGTATCCCATTTTATTAAATTTGTGTGAGTTGTTTATAACCTAAGTGATATATTGTTCATTATGATGCCTTTATCTAAGAGGGATAATATCGAAAAGAGATTACATGTTTGATTGGATTGTAGTATTTCTATATTTATATTACTACTAAGGCCTAAGAAAGTTTCAGTCATTAAGAACATTGATTTATGAGGTAGATTCATGTTGTAGAGAGGGTTATGGTAGAATCAGATACGACAATGAAGACCCTTAGAGTTATCATTCTAATTTACCAACCATTGTAAAATACTATATTACATATAGGTAGATTATTTTCATTTATATAATCATGTATACTTGATGTATCAATTCTCCCTAATGATATTATTTATTATGTTATTAAAATCAAAATACATCTTAGGATAAAGAGTGTATCTATTATAAACACATATCATCTTCATATTTGAGGAGGAGTTATCATGAGAATATATAATCATTGATGTTGGTTTTTCTATATCAGTATTATGATAGACTGGATCAACACATTTTTAGAATATATTTATATTAAAAAAAGTGTGTAGTTATAGGTAACCCATTATGGGTTTGATGAAACATCCCATTGAATGCAATTTATTTAAATAATGGAATTATAATTATTGGGTATGTTTATGGAACACTGGAAATTGAGGTACTTATGTGAAAACCAAAAATAAATAATGATAGACATATTATTCAATCTATATATATCAATGGATTATGTAACCTACTAACTAAACTACGTCGTGGATTGGTTTATATGGTTGTCTTTCCATTAAAAATGTGATTTATATATCCCTATATGTTCATACATGAGTTGTTGTTATTGGTTGGTTAAATAATTATGTACAATGATATTCAATTCATTGATATTATTAACCCAAGGGGTTTTCGAATTGTTCTTATTTTAACTATTTATTTACATTGAATTATAATGATTTTAGGACTATTATAAATGTTATAATATTTTAATTTCATTTCAAATAAAATGGATAATTGGTTGTGGTGAAGTAGTGTGGTGAGGATGTAATGGCACAAAATTTTGTAACCCAAATATGGTGTTTGATTTATTAAATTGGTATAAGATACATCTAATTTCATCTCAATGGAAAAATTTTATTAATATTCATAAGAAAAAAAAGAAACATAACTAATTTCTATATTAAATATGGGGACAAAAATTACAACATAATATTATTTTCAATATCACTATTCCCTCTATCATATAATTTCAAAACATTAATAGTATACTTTTTAGATTCTGTAGATGGGAAAATAAGTAATGTTTTTCTCAAATGGTTAGTAAATCTTAAGAACAATAGAATAAATCATGATTCAAAACTATAATCAACATGTAATGTTAAATATATAAACGTAAATTAAATTTTAAAAAACATTCTATCAAAATTAGATATGGTATAATCAATATGTAAAGGTAAATAACTAAACATTCATTACCATTATTAAATAACATTACTATCATAAATATATAATTAATAATCAATATAGAAATTTAAATAAAAATACACACGCACAATTTAATCAATAAATGGGAATGAAGTCCATCTCGAGATAATATCATTGAAAAAAATGTCATGGATAGTAATAATTGAATTCTTAAAGAATGAAATGACTATTTATTGGAAATTATGTTCAAAATCATCATGATATTTATTCCAGAAAAACCATTCACAATAGGGTTCAAAACGATAGTTAGACACCCATTTATTTCAAGCATACTAATTCAACTCATCTGACTACTGATTCTCCAAGGTGCTATATAAATTTTCAACCCACCAATCACTGCATGTATAAATATTTAAATATATATTAAATAATAAATTTTATTCATCAACAATGTTCGTTATCATAAAATATCAATAATGAATTCATATTTATCAATATTTTTTGAGATAATTAAATAACAGCCAATGTATAAAATTTTATGTATAAATTTCATATGGTTTGAGGAATAAATATATCCAAGATAAAAAATGATTCTATTTAGAGTACATATAATGTCCAATGATCACATGAATTTTAATATTTTAAAGGAATTATAATAATTATAAAAATTGATCAAAAAGATAATTTAAATACCTTACATGTTAAAAATGATCATAAAAAATCCATTGAAAAAATATTTTTTGTATCAAAGAAATATATTAAAAGTAGAGTAAGTGAAAAATAAATGGTTTTTGGAATTTCAAAATATAAATAAAATAAAAATATAATTAAAAAATCATTTGTAAAATATCCATTTCATCATGGATATCTAATTTTAAAAATAAATTTTCATAAACTATTTTGAAAAAAAATATATTTTACAACAACTTTTGAATATTATAAATAAGCTCTAAAATGATGAGTTTCCATTATAAATGGAAATTACATTCATGTCATACATTTTAAAAAAAATATTCCATTAACTTTTATAGTAAAACCCATGAAGCCATTATTTTTAGAAGGACGTTAAGTTTTATATAAAAAAATTTCATAAAATGTAAAAATTGGAAAAACAATCTTATAAAATCAATTTTTAAAGATTAAATCCATTTCTGAAAACATTTTTATTAAATATGGGTTTTTATGAAAAAAAATTACGGTTGAAGAGGGAAATAAAGAAGAATTTTATTAAAATTTATCATTCATTTGATGCACTCGATGAATAGGAAAATAGTAATATTACTTGAAAAGATAATGAATAATAAAATAAGAAGAAAATTAAATGGTTTTATAATTTAATGATTAAATAATTTCCATTAATATAAATTATATCATTAACAATAGCAATTAAAATGATATTGGGAAATAAATCGTTACAAAGATCATAAATTTGAAGTGAAAATTAACCAATGAATAGATTATGTTTAGCAAATAGAAATCCAAATATAAAATTGGATATAAAACATAATATTTTTAAAATTAAATACATATAGAGACATAAAATATCAACGAAAAAAACATGTAATATATGATATTGAAACAAAATTTTGTAATCAAATAAATTGCCACTTGATAATTTTCATGGGAAGTCCCATTAGTTGAAATAATTAAAATTAAATCTTCAAATAAAATTAATTATTCGATGAATAATGATATTTATTTTAAAAATGGAATTATATACCCCATATATATTATATTATTTTAATAACATTTCAATATTCCACAGTGAATGCAAATTGAGGTGAAGTCTCTACCTCACACATCTTTTGGATGAACGTGAATTACCGACCTATATAATATTTTTAATAATATAATTTATATATTTTACAATAACCATATTCAAATTTATAATATCATATATGATCCATTTATAACATTTTATAACTCATTTTCTAGTAATATATTATTATTTTCATCGTTTTAGGTTTTAATTACACTATCTTCCCATGCATGTTTTGTCATGAATGTTTTGGTTCATTGGTTTAGGATATAGATACATCTTATAAATAAATATATTAAAATTACAAATATTATATTTAATAATTATATAAATATCTAGAATCATTAAAAAAATTTGAACATGGATAGTAGATCACCTCTCTTTCAGGAGACGGTAGGTCGTATGTACCAACATGTGGGGTTATCATTTATTTAATAGTTGAAATGATAATGGTGTATGTGATATATTAGTCTTATAGAATTATTTAAATTCTTATATATAATATTTTTTCATTATGTTTATTCTAATTACATTGAATGAAATGAAAATGTGAAAAACAAATCATATCTTTTAATGAGGCGGTACTCCTCCATAGACCCAAGGGATGTTATCGTAATTTAAACAGAACAGAATGTCAGAAGGTATATGTTATTATATAATTACATGATTTTAATATTATAATAAATGTACTATAAATGATAAAACACAATCATTTTATTTCTCCAATAATGATGTTGATGGAAAAAAAGATCAATCAGTCCGTGAGGTTAAAATTTACCACACACAGGTTCGATATTTTCATTTCCCAATTGATGGAAGAGTATAAGGATATTTGTAATTACCATAACATAATAATTTATAATTATATTAAATATAATCAGGTTATTATAAAATATTGTTTTAATGTTATTTGAAAGTGGTGGAAGAAGACACAAATTAAAAATGCCCATTTAAGAACATTGCCTCTTCTTCATACAGCTTGTTTAGGTTTCTACTAAAATCATTGATTGGATGGATATATGATCATAATAACGAATATATGATGTATTTTTTGTAGTATATATGTTATTTGATATTGTATTAAATTACCAAAATGGTTTTTAATGTTTTAAGAGTTCCATAGAGGTGGTGGTCTTTTATAATTGGGGGAGAGGACTCACATGGAATATTTAAAAATAATCAATTAGAACAAGATTTTTATAATTAAAAACTATATAAAAATGAGTCCTAATAGACCAATAGTGGTGATACGATTTACATATATCCATAGAAGTGGTTTTTGAATAGTTTTTAGGTTATTTTAATCTTTATCCTTTTAGTTCAACTCAATAGGAAATTCGTTTTTACCTTAATCATGCTAATTAATTTTTATGACTTTTACTATTTATAATGGAAAAAAATTATGTCAAAAAATTGTAGATAATATAAATTATGTTGATTAAAAGTATGGAATTTGATTTTCAAAATTCAGTTCACATAATTGGATGATTACATTTTAAAACCATACCCATAGATGATATGGAATACAAGGTTCCTAGAGGGAACAATGTCCTATGTATACAAGGTTTTAATATTTATTTTGAACAATAAATTTATCGAAATGATTTAAATTATTTAAATTATAATACTATTGACATAATTTTTCTTTATATTCCATTTTTAATATAATTTATCTATGTAGAGAAACTAAAATAAATGGAAATTTTCAAAAAAGATCAGAATTTGTTTTATTTGTTGAAAAAAGAAACACTTGAGATTAATCGAAAAAGTTCCCTTTTTAATAACTTTTATATGATGATTTCAAAAACGAATATCATTTTTCCAAATAATTTTCCAAAAATTGGTAAAAATTGACTTTAAAATATATGTACAATGAAAGATAAAACCTTCCTTTAGAGAAACACCATGTTTGAGAAACTTCTTTCCATCAAAATGATTCTAATTATACACCTAACAAATAGATAACCAATTATTGTTATTATAAATGTGAAAGAAAATTTATTTTTAAAATTTAGTTAGTGTGATTCATACCTACTAGTTTAACATCTTGGATATAATGGTATAATTATTTATGGTTAATTTAGATTCAAGGTTGTCTATAATGTAAGCTATTAATGAAAACTAATTTATTTTAAAATAATTATATAATAATATCTTGGGGTGTTAAATTATCATCTATTCTTGAGGTTATGTTTCGTATATAACGTAAAATGAAAATTTCTTCTTCTAAAATCTCATGATGTAACATTCTATCCACCCTCAATTAATTGCATCCTCACAATTTAAATATGATCTCTATAATGATGGGTTTTTAAATTGGAAATATCATTATTGGAAAACTCATATCGTAAAAGGATTAATGAAATATTATCTTGATAATTTATAAAGTAATATACAAATTTCTTCTTGAAAAAATCATAACTAGGTTTCCATATAAGGGAAAAGTGAAGGTATGTGAAGATATAGACATGATAAGAGAATACAAAATTATAGATAGTGATCATGGTTAATGATCAAGAGCATGGGAATGATCATGGAAAAGTTATGGAACAAAAAATCTTTAATTATTTAAAATATAAATTGATCTATAATATTTAAAAGTAATAAATCTACAATTTTTTAGGATCCCATTCTTAATGTTGAATAAGTCTTGTACTATCTATGAATACAGGGAGATATAAATACATCACATATTTATATATGATACGATAAATTTCATAAGTTTGTTATGCCTTGATCAATTATAAATTTGTCACTTAATAAAATAAATAAATATCAAGAAACATATGAATAAAGAACTAAATTTCACTATTAATAGATTATATGATCCATAATAGTGTAAAATTTAATTCAATCTATCATTAACTATTCCACAAAATAAATATTTCTAGACAAAATTAACCAAATTAATAAATTAATCAATAAACCTCAATAATAATACAACTTGTTCATAAAAAATATTTTTTTGTCAAACTATTGAATTGAAAAGAAAAAAAAATATTAACCAGAACAACATGTTGGGAATTTTTATTCATTAAAAACTTATCACCCTTTAGTTATGGATTCATGCATCAGGACCATGCTGAATGTAATGGGTTGTCACCCTAAATGAGAGTTATAAATTTTCATAAACTATATTTATATATTTTTAATTAAATAACATAATTTTAATAACCTATAATTACTACATCATCACAGATAATATCATCATTAAAGGATACCAACACCTTTAATGTGGTGTCCCCAAAATGTGAAGGCATTATTCATTAATAAGTTTATTATTTTAAAAAAATAGTTCTATTTCCATAAACATTCTAGAAAAATATAAACAATAATCATAAACTCTCATCACAAAAAAAATTAAAATTCATATTTATTCCATTTAAATTATGATAAAAATATACTTATAAAACAAAAAACCTTTAGGTTTAAAAAAATTCATTCACATTCTTTATAATGGTAGGTAATAGAAATTTAAATTGTCCAAATCATATCCCATGGGAGTTTCAAACTATGATAATATGAATGCCCTTTTTCATGTAATATGTAATGCTTGAGTTAATACTGACCTGATATTTTTTGATTTGTTACCCTTATGTATATCTATGAATGAACCACATAAACATATAATTTCTATACATATATTTATTTATAGTAAAACCTCATAATATACAAACTAATTTTTCTTTGACTATTATTCTATACATATCCTTATGTGTCATCATATGTTTATGTTTTATAATATAGGTTTTACAATATTCAGTGTCAAACATTTCTACTAAACATCCTATGATAGCAACTATAGGACCTCCATCATCAATAAATAATATCCGGTGTATGAATTATTAAACTGTAATATGATACATGAGATTACATCATGAATGGAAAAATACTTATTATTATTGGTATATTAGATACATAAATGATTCTGAAATTACATTTGAAAAAACTATAACAACAAAATTTCTTTTATGTAATGTCCATATTCCTTCTATCATATCATTGTATAACATTCACTGTTCATTTTTTGGATTCCTATAAGTTGAAAAATATTATATGTGAGCTCAAATTATCTGAAAAGGTTATGTATCGTGGAAGCTATTATGAATTAATTATCCATATAAACATAAAAAGATAAAAAACTGAACAAAATTTCTATATAAAGGATTTATCTTTTATGATTAGATAAGTATTAATCAAAATGGAAAGGGGAATAATAGAACCCACATTCAATTTAATAAGTGAATTTAATATCATGAATTTACCAGAAATAATCAATATATAGAGGTAAATAAATGAACAGAAAATCCATTTAATCAGTAACTAGGAAAGAAATGAATCCAGATATAATAACATTGTGGAAATATCATGTATATTACTAACTGAATTATTAATGAAGGAACATATTAATTATACGATTCCATGATATTAGGTATTATGATACCACTATTTTCAAAACCATTCACAATATTATTTAAAATTAATTATAGAAAATTGTTTAATACTATCTTTCTAATTCACCTTTTGAGACTACCTATTCATAAAGGGGATATATAATTCAGGGGCCCACCCATCATTACATGTCCAAATAATTATTCATATATAGAATAATTTATTAATTTTGGAATAATGTTACATATAATCAAATATCCAAATTATGTAATGAATACATATATGTTTATATTCCAACATAAAAAATAACATCCAATGTAGAATACAATATGTAGAATTGAATTATGGTTTAAGTATTAATTATATTCATGATATGTAATATGGATATATATAGTCAATTTAATGTCCCATGATAGAAAAATGGTGAATGTTTTTATTTAATGTTAATGAAATAAAAAATGAATCCAGGAAGTGAAGTTTCATCCATCCAATGACCTTATGGCCTTTAAATTTTTATTCTAAACAATACCCTTTTATGGGAAGAATGTGGAACCCAAAAAAACAATAAATCATTGATTTCATTTATGAATAAAAATACAATAATGTGATCTTCAAAAGTACTATTGAGGATAATATTTATTACATCTCGTATATGACCTTCTAAAAATATTTTTTAAAAAAAATTGATGTACTTTTCTTTGAAAATTATTATTTAATCATATAAAATATGCTTCAAAAAACTGCGTGTTCAAGGTTGATTGAAATCACGATCATGTTGTAAATTTTAAAAATATTCATTTTCCTTTTTTTGGTAAAATCCAACCATACCTAGTATTTAATCTGACATAAATATACGATTAACTATTTTTTGAAAAAAAAAATTTAAATGGGTAAAAATTTATTTAATATATCATTTAAAAAAATTATAACATTTCTCAAAACGATTTTATAGAAAATTCATTTTGATGAAAAATGATTTTTTATCGAAGAGAGTAGTGACATTAGATTTTATGAAAACAAATTCCTTCATATTAAGTAACAATGATTTGTAAAAAGGATACTATTATATGAAATCATAATGAATATTAATAGTAGAATAACATTAAGTATTTTATTATCCTATTATCAAATGATATACTTTAATTGAAATTCGATCATAAAAAACTAATTAAAATGATATTTTTAAATAAGCGCTTACAAAGAAAAAAAATTCAAATAAAAATTAACTAATTTATATATTATTTGTATAAAATATAAATCCATATAAAAAATAGGATATAGAATATCATATATAAAAAATTAAATAATCACATACTCATAGAATATAAAATTCAATGATGAATTCATATTACACAATAAAAATATGTTGAGTTATGATATTTATTACCACGTGGAAAATTTAAAGTCAAATCACCTTATATTAAATAATTAAAATTGAGTCATAATAAAAAATTAATGATTAATTAGTCAATATAATAATGGTAAAACAATAAATATATACACAAAAAACAAAATTTGATGGACATCATTTATATATTCCTCATTGAAGGGAAATTGAGATGATTTTCACTTCCTTTTGGATGAACATATTAACCACTTTTATAATGGTTTTAATCCAATTATTTACTTTCTAACATGACCATATACATTTTAATGATATTATATATGATCCTCTTATAAAATTCTACAATTATTTTGTAATAGAATTTCATTATTTTTATTGTTATGTGTGTTAATTCCCTTCATTTCTCATGAATGTTTGTCATTATTTTTTGGTTATTAGGAATTTTATATGGATGTATAATATACATAATGAAACTAATGTTAGAAATATAATATATAAAAATTATATACATTTTTATTGTCATAATTTATTTTTGAGCACTGATAATCTGTCACTTTGCTTCATGAAGATGTTGGGGCATACGTACGCATGGGCGGCGTTAAATAATAGGTCAAAGGGTATGAATATATGTAAAATATTAAAATTATAGAATCATGTAAATTTATTATATATAATATATGGTAATTAACTCTATTATAATTACATTCCATGAAAATCATAAGTGAAAAATGGATAACATCACTTCACGAGAAGTTAGTCTTCCCTACACACGAGCGACCTTGCTATAAATTAAATGGGATGGAAATGAAGAATTTCTCTTGATATTATAACTAAATATGTACAATAATTTAAAAAATATCATATTTATAAGTTATATAAGTCCATATATCAAGCCATTAAATGTTGTTTTGGAAAATGAGTTACTTCAGTTTGTGAGGTTGTAGTACATCGTACACTCGATCGATAGTTTTGTTTCCCATTTGAAGGAAGATGAGATACATATTGGTCATAAAATTAAAATAACAACATATCATGATATGAGATATATTGAGGATTTTTTTAATCATGTTTTAATAATATTTTATTGTGGTGTAATAAAAAAAATTATCCTTTAAGTATGTTACATCTTCTACGATTAACATCATTAGTTTTTAACCGAAATAATATCTAAGATGGACTGATGATAAAAAAAGGTATATAAGAAGTTTGGAGTTGACGAATGATGTGATATGTTCAGGTTTTTAGGAAATCAAATGTATTTGTAAATTTGATTAGGTGAGGATATGGGGTAGCATCTTATATGTGGGGTAGAGGACCCATATTGGATTTTTTATGAAGAATCGATTATAAAAACATTATTATCATGAAAAAGGTAATGGACCAACTCTTCTCTAAGGTAAAAATCATTAATTTTACGGTTATAATTCCTAAAAATTCCTTTAATAATGATTTTTATTCGAGTATAGAAGTGTTTAGTGAATCTAGCGCTTTTTCTTAGCCGATTTCCCTAAAGAGGGACGAAAATACTGGGCCGCACGGTTAGAGAAAATAGTACTGCCCACCTGCATTGTTTCACTACAATAGTGTGACTATAGACACAGATTAACTGGGAGCTTCATGGTTTTCCTGCAACTAGAAAAACATGGGCTCACATCTATGTGATATTATAGTGGTTTTGAATACTGATTTTTCACATAGTAAGTCTAATCGTGGACCTAAACATGTGATGTGCTCCATAATATAAGTGAATGTCGCATGGTTGGTTAATGGTTTGGAAACCATGTGTGTCATGAGCCGTCCTCCGGACCCGTGTCGTGACTACCCCAAGCCCGCCTTCCATAGGCCAGGGGCTGGAAACTAGCCCCAAGGCGTAAATTCCGATAAAGGGAAGACAGTGCCTTTGTAAATTAAACAAGCACCACAGAGTAAGAAAGCGGAAAAGTAAACACTATGTAAAAACAGGAACAAGTTGTGCTGAAAGTAAAGGGGCCAGAAATACAAGCCCAACTGTAAAGTACAACTGAAAGGGGAAAAACAGCAACTGAAAGTAAAAGTCGCAGCGTCGAGCCATCCTCTGGAAGTCCCACCTAAAGGGTGAGTACAGAAAGCCTCCACTTATCCTCGGGTCCAGCCTACCGCTCCGAGTACACCCTGCCTAGTGGTCCACCTCCAAGTATCGTCCTGCTCCGCATGCCTCCACCACGATCAGCGTTGTCCGTCGTCTGCAACCAACAAAACATAGTGCGGGCATAGCCCATGTAGGGGTGAGTATAAGCTACTCAGTAGGGACCCCGATACCCCCAAAGGTCTCCGAAAATCCTCTAAGGATAAACCACAAAGGAATGATAAAATCATGAAGTAACATCTGACACTTCTTAGGTATATGCCCATACATATACCTAAGTCATCAATTCTCGCTCGGCTCCAACATCCGAGCTCAAGTACAACCCAGTCCACACAAGAAAGAAAAACGTAAAATCCACATAGGATAGCTCAACACAATCCACAATGGAAAGTAAAACGTAAATCCACACAGGATAGCACAACACAATCCACAAAGAAAAGTAAAACAGAGTTTAATCTCACACAGGTATACTTCTTCGAATTACGATAGAGATGATCACTGATCCATCTAAGTCGTCGGACCCACAAAAGATCAATAGGTACTAACCCCCGCAATGACCCACAAAGGATCTGACCCACAAAGGATCGATAGATAACTAACCCCCGCAAATAACCACACAGGATCAGGCCCACACAGGACCTGTAGGCGCTGGCCCACACATGACCGTTGAGCGTTGACCCACACAGGATCAGACCCACATAAGATCAATAGCACTGGACCGCAAAGTATCGCTGCGTGCTGTAGTGGTCGTTGTCGAATCCACTGAGGATCTCTTCACAGTCGTCGTCGTCACAGTAGCAGTCGCAGCCAGCTCTAGGGTTCCCGCACACAGCAAGCTCGTTCGGGAGGGTCCGCTCCACGAGCCGAGAGGTTGATACATCAACTGACACATAGTCCAGATTTTATGTAACCAAAAGATCAGTGTCGTCAACAGGAACACAACGTCGCAGACGGCGCGTCAATCAGACGCCCTGTCTGAGAGTTATTGGCTTTTTCGTCCTAGGGGCTCGGTTGGTTTTTAAGGAAAAAACAACCCTACCATACTCCACCTGTGTCCAAACCTTGGGCAGAGTAATCCAAAAGATTCTTCTCACTTAGAGAAATTAAACAAAGTCAACGGCACGTCAATCGGACGTTCGAAGCTCAAGATATGAACGTTTCCGCTCCGAGGGCCCGGTTGGTTTCGTGTACGAACCAACCCGGCCGAACACAATGTATTCTGAAACCCTGAGTGTGATATACCGAAACGACCGTCTCGATCCAAGGATCACATCGCTGCTGACAGCGCATCATTCGGAGGCCTGTAGCTCAAGATATGGAAAAAAGACTGAAACGGTCCGAAGACGGGGGGGTCTGGGCCCGGACCGACCCGGGTCTGAGCCGGTTGGGCGCGACCCGGCTGGCAGGTCGGCTTGGCCCGGCTTGGCTCGGCCGAGCGAGCAGAGTCCGGGGGCGGGGGCGCACTGCCCCCGAGTGTGAACACCCCCCCCCCCCCCCCCCGCGGGGGCCGCCCTTGGTCAGTGGACACGACATTGCCACGTCCTGTGTGCACCGGACCCACGCGGCCGCGGGTTTGCGGGTGCCACCGCCGCCTCCAGCCGCCGGTGGTTTCCACGGGCCACCGGAGTTGCTCTGGTGGTCCGATTCCACTCCCATCTGCGCCGTAGCTCCTCCCGGGTCCCGTTCTTTACTGCGGAATCAACGAATCACCCCTACGACATGTTTTGTCATCACCTGCCAATCCGCGCATCAACGAAGAACTGTAGAGGGTTGTCGGGTCATGTTTGTTTGGCTCACACCCTCCGCATTAGGTGATAACAATCGGGAAGAAAATAATCCACACATGGAAAACAAAACAATATACAATTTTAATAAATTAAAATTTCTCTTGATTCAGGTTCTTTGTTTTTAGGATGAAACAACCACGGAAATAAATTCATTTCACAAACAAAACCCCTACCTCTTCAAGTCGTCGCACACGCGTTCTTCGCGGAATTGATCGCCGCGGAAGGAGGGGACCGTCGTGTCGCGGAAGGGCATCGCGTCGTCGAACTCCGAGGTTCAAGAACATGCAGATTTAATTATATTAATTAAATCCATGATGTTTTTATGAACCACAAAGAAGATTTAAAAGATGAATCCTGAAATCTCCTACCTCAAGCAGTTGGTGATCGGAGATCGTTGCGGGGAAGAACGTCTCAGAAGAAGCATCGTCAATCACCGAGGGTGACGGTGTTCTTCGCGTTCTTCGCGTTCTTCATGAAGGAGGATGAAGGAACAGAATTTGTCAAAAACCTCAAAACGAGCAATCCTCAAGAAGTCGTGCGTTGGTCTTATTTTATTATTACACCAATGGATTGTAAACAGGTTAAGACACGATTAAATTAATTCATGGAATTAATTTAACGAAGTTAACCGCCCTATTAATTGGTGCGTTAAGAATTTAAGAAAATGTGTCAGTTGACTTTCATAATGACGGGTTTTCGCGGGTGTGTTACTTAGCAGAAAAGAAATGGTGGGGATCGTGCAGGCCCCACCTCACAAATATCATACTAGGAGGGTAGGATATTTTGGGTTCTACCCTATCTGCTTCAACTCAGATTAAGCATCTTAAAGTGGTTTTTAAGTGGATTTATGTGAAATAAAATAAAGTTTGTCGTACCAATTATTTTATTTCTTAACTTTAAGCCCAAAAATTAAAATCCACACCCGAGAAAACGCAACTCCGGAAGAGGAGTTTCTAAGCAAATATCGGCGCTGCGATTCCATTGGTGCCATCAGAATTCGATTCCAAGCACCGGTTTAAAAGTTAGAAAAACCCGCTCGTCCGTTCACTGAACGTACCCGAGCCAAACTTCGGAAAATGATTCCGGGAACACCGGGTCTCGGAATCAGGTTCCGTCAGAAACTACGTCATTGTAAAATTTCAAAGAAAATTAAGAAAAAAAATTTCGTTGAATTTTACGGGTCTTTACATCACTCCCACCTCAGGGATTTACGTCCCCGTAAAGATACATCAAAATCTAGGGAAACAAGTGTGGGTACTGAGCACGCATCTAAGCGTCCCGCTCCCAAGTGCTCTCCTGGAGGTTCCCGTGCTGCCATCTGATGCGCACTAGAGGAATCGACCGTCCATGTAGGACCTGCTCCTGTCGATCCTCGATCTCCACCAGGACCTCCGCAAAAGTATCCCCATCATCAACGTCTAGCTCCCCATGGTCAATGATGTGCGTAGGGTCGTGCATGTATCTCCTCAGCTGAGATACGTGGAAGACGTCTTGCACCCGGTGCAACTGAGGTGGTAGATCCAGGCGATAATCCACCTCACCAATTCTGCAGAGGACTTGGAATGGTCCGATGAAGCGTGGAGACAACTTGGCTCCTCGACCAATTCTCCTTAATCCCCATCGAGGTGATACATGCAAGAATACGTGGTCGCCATCCTCGAACTCTAGTGGCCTCCGCCTCCTGTCAGTGTAAGACTTCTGCCGGCTCTGAGCTGTCCTCATCCGCTCTTAGATGACCTGGACCTTCTCTGTCGTGGCCCGGACCATCTCTGGTCCCACAAGTGCAGACTCCACAGGGTCTGTCCAGCATAAAGGAGATCTAAAAGGTATGTCGTACAACGCCTCGTATGGTGACATCCCGATGGTGGAGTGGTATCTGTTGTTGTACGTAAACTCCACCAAGGGTAGGTCGTCCTCTCAGCTGCGACCAAAGTTGAGGACACATGCGCGGAGCATGTCCTCGAGGGTCTGAATGGTCCTCTCCGTCTGACCATCCGTCTGAGGGTGAAAGGCGGTGCTCAGACGAAGCTGCATTCCGAAAGCCCCCTACAACCCCTTCCAAATCCGGGAAGTAAAGCGAGAATCTCGATCGGAGACGATAGATGATGGCACACCGTGAATCCGTGCAATCTCTTGAACGTAGAGACTTCCCAGGCTCTCCACTGAGCCCTGCACTCTAATGGGTAAGAATTGAGCCGACTTGGTGATTCGGTCGACAATCACCCAAAGGGAGTCGTGGCCTCTGGAAGTGCGTGGAAGTCCAGTAACGAAGTCCATAGATATCCCGTCCCACTTCCACTCTGGGACCTCCAAGGGATATACCAAGCCTGCTGGTACCTGATTCTCTGCCTTCACCTGCTGGCAGGTGAGGCATCGAGAAACGAAATCTGCCACAACATTCTTCATGCCCGGCCACTAGTGTTGTTGTCTGAGGTCCTGGTATATCTTCACCACTCCAGGATGTACCGCCAAAGGAGAAGTGTGAAACTCTCTCAGCACCTCCTCTCGTAAAGCGACTGGTACTAAGGTACGTCTTCTGAAAAGGATGTCATGCTCTGATCCAAGGGAGAATCCATCAAGTTCCTGTCCTGAGGATATCTGTGCACGCCACGTCTCACAGTCGGCGTCCCCACGCTGTTCCTCTCTAACACGCTGCAGTAGTGTAGGAGTGACTATGAGAGACCGAAGGAAGGCTGCTCCATCTCTATCACCAAAGGATATCTGCAAAGCGGCTAGCTGCTCTGTTGCCTCCTCAAGTAGCTGAATGCCCGTCCTCCTGCTGAGAGCATCGGCTACCACGTTCCCCTTCCCAAGAGTATAAACTATCTCAAATTCATAGTCCTGGATTAACTCGAGCCATCGCTGCTGTATCAGGATCAGTTCCTTCTGCGAGAAGATATACCTGAGACTCTGGTGGTCAGAAAAGACTGTAAAGTGCTCTCCCATCAGATAGTGTCACCATGTCTTCAGAGTGAAGACCACTGCTGCTAACTCCAGGTCATGGGTAGCGTAGTTTTGCTCATGCGGCCTCAACTTAAATGATCCATAGGCGATCACTGCCCACTCTTGCATCAGGGCACATCCGAGTCCTGTCCCTGATGCATCGCAGTAGACTACGTACCCTACTCCCTCCTCAGGCAACCTCAAGATAGGGGCACTGGTCAATCTCTGTCTCAGCTCCTGGAAGCTCTGCCGATATCTGTCTGACCACACGAAGGGTTTCCCCTCTTCGTCAAAGCTTAGAGTGGTGCCGCAACTCTGGAGAAGTCTGGCACAAATCTTTGATAGTATCCAGATAGTCCCAAGAAACTCTGCACCTCCTTCACGCTCCGGGGTGGCTCCCAAGATAGCACTACCTTGATCTTCGCGGGATCCACCGCAACTCCCGCCTCAGTAATGATGTGCCCCAAGAAGTGGACCTCACGTATCCAGAACTGACACTTCAAGAGCTTTCCATAAAGCTGGTTCTCTCGGAGTGTGTCTAGTACAACCCGTATGTGGTAGGCGTGATCCTCCTCAGTCGCCGAGAAAATCAAAATGTCGTCGATGAAGACTATGACAAATCGATCGAGGTATGGCTAAAAGATCCTGTTCATGAGGCCCATGAACACTTCTGGAGCATAGGTTACACTGAATGGCATAACCAAGAACTCATAGTGGCCATACCGACATCTGAAGTTCGTCTTCTGCACGGCCTCATCCCGAACTCTGAACTGATGATAGCCCGACCCGAGGTCTATCTTTGAGAACCACCGTGCTCCCTTGAGCTGATTGAAGAGGTCATCAATCCTCGGTAGCGGATACTTGTTCCTCACTGTCACCTGGTTCAGGCGACGATAGTCGACACAAAGTCGCAAGCTCCCATCCGCCTTCTTGGCGAACAATATCGGGGAAGCCCAGGGTGAAACACTGGGTCGGATGAATCCCCTTCCCTGCAAGTCCTCCAACTATACCCGTAGCTCTCGAAGCTCAGCGGGGGCCATCCGATATGCTGGAGTCGATATCGGGGTTGTCCCGGGGTACATGTCAATATGAATGTCTACCTCTCTATGATGAGGTAGCCCTGGAACATCATCGGGAAAGACGTCTGCGTACTGATCCACCACTGTAGGAAAACTAGGACTCTGCACGTCAACTGCTCCTAGGATGAGGCGAGCCAACTGATGAGTGATGGGATGTCCTCTCCTCTGTGGAAGTCCATCCTATGCTGCGAAGGATCCCTTCTCGCCGGTGAATGTGAACCTACTCCTGTCAGTGCGTACACATTACACCTTGTGCCTAATACAGTCGATCTGAGCATGACCTGTAGATAACCAATCCATGCCCAGGATGAAGTCGTAAGGCCTCAACGCCGCTACAAGAAGATCCCAGCCGAAGCTCTCACCTCCTAGAGTAAGCTCACACTACCGGCACCAGTGCGTAATCCTCGAGTCTTCTCCCGTAGGAGTCTCTATCCGTAAGGATCGAGCCAACGGCTCTGTCGGAATCTCCGAGCTCCGAACAAGGGAAGCGGCTATGAATGAGTGACTCGCTCCTGTGTCTATAAGAACTGCATCAAGGGTTGAATAGACACAGATCGTACCTTGAATCATCTCGGGCGCGCCGTGGTCGTAGGCCTCCGCTTCCTGGAGTTGTACCAGTCTCTGCCCGCCAGCTCCCTGTGGTCGAGGTGGACCTCCTGGTGGTGGTGGTGGCAGAGCCTCAAAGCGTTTCCCACCACCTACTGCTCGTCCAGCTCCCCTGCATTGTCCACCTGCTCCATGCAGACCGCCATGTTCGACCCTCTTCCTATGCCTAGGTGGCCCCTCCACCGTCAGCTGCTCCTCGGAACGGCGGGTCGGGTAGTCACGAGCCATGTGGCCCTTCCCGCCGTATGCGTAGCACTGCTTGCCTCTCGAAAGACTGGCTCCGCGTTGTGTGCCCTGCACTGCTGATCCAGTGTCCTGAGGTCATCTTCCAGATGGTCTGGTCTGCCTAGACCCCTAAGTCATCCGTCGGCTACCTGTTGTCGATGACTCCGCTACATGCCGCCCTGCGGTAGGTCTCGATGTGGAATCAGTAAGAAAGCTCTCGATCAGAAGGGCTCTCTCCAGTACTCCTACATGAGTCGGAATGCTGAGGGAGATCAGCGATGCCATGATCTCGTGTCTCAATACCTTCTAAAAGGTTCGGGCCCAGAAGAATGGGTCCCGTACCATATCTGTCGAGTAGCGCGACATATTAGTAAATCTTGCCGCATACTGGGCGACCGTCAAGCTACCCTGCTGCAGCTGAAGAAGATCTTGGATGCGCACCGCACGGAGGGTGGCTGGGACGAACTCCAAGCGGAAGAGGCTCTCAAAGTACATCCAGAGAAGAAATGCCTCATCGTGCACTTGGAGCATCAAGCTCCACCATCGTCCCGCTGCTGCGTGCATTAGGCTCGCTGCGAGGATCACCATGAGGTCTGCTGGTGTCCTCACTAGCCTAAAAACTCATACCACTGCCTCCATCCAGTCCTCAGATGCCTTGGGGTCCGTCTCCCCGCAGAACCTAGGCGGTCTCTAGCATTGGAACTCATGCAGTTCACTAAGGCGATGTGCATCGTCAGCGGCTGGGGCTGGAAGCATCTGTGGCTCGGCGGGTAGAGGTACTGTCGGTGCCTCAGCTGTCAAAGGGCCCTGTACCGAGGCCTCGTCGCTCGGTGGGCTGTCGTCACACTCAACTCTCGGATCCCTAGCTAGCTGCTGTCGTGGGGCCATCCTAAAAAGGAAACAGGTGCGCCACGGTCAGAATAGTATACCTGGTGAGCTGATACAAAGTAATCACAAAGAAAACTTGAAAAACACATGCAATAAATGTTTTCATGCATTAAGTCGGAAATCAGAAGTCAGGGTCCTGGTGTACGGATACGTCGGCCGCCGCACCAACACTGGGCTCCCTCGACTGACAACCACACTCAATACACTAAACAATATTGCTTCACATTGAAGAAAGATCAGAGTCTGCGGTAGAACCAAACTCCTATGAAACCCATTTGTCACGACCCGTCCTCCGGGCCCGTGTCGTGGCTACCCCAAGTCCGCCTTCCATAGGCCAGGGGCAGGTGAATAGCACCAAGGCATAAATTCCGGTAAAGGGAAGGCATTGCCTTTGTAAAGTAAACAAGCACGACAGTATAAGCAAGAAGAAAAGTAAACACTATGTAATAACTGGAACAAGCTGTGCTGAAAGTAAAGGGGTCGGAAATACAAGCCCAACTGGAAAGTAAAACTGAAAGGGGAAAAATAGCAACTGAAAGGAAAAACCGCAGCGTCGAGCTGTCCTCTGGAAGACCCACCAGAAGGGTGAGTACAGAAAACCTCCACTGCTCCTCGGGTCCAGCATACCGCTCCGAGTACATCCCGCCCAGTGGTCCACCTCCAGGTACCGTCCTGCTCCGCAAGCCTCCACCACGATCAGCGCTGTCCGTCGTCTGCAACCAACACAACATAGTGCGGGCATAGCCCATGAAGGGGTGAGTATAAGCTACTCAATAGGGACCCCGAGACCCCCGAAGGTCACTGAAAATCCACTAAGGATAAACCACAAAGGAAAGATACAATCACGAAGTAACATCCGACACTGCTTAGGTATACACCCATACATATACCTAAGTCATCAATTCTCGCTCGGCTCCAACATCCGAGCTCAAGTACAACCCAGTCCACACAGGAAGAAAAACGTAAAATCCACACAGGATAGCTCAACACAATCCACAAAGGAAAGTAAAACGTAAATCCACACACGATATCACAACACAATCCACAAAGGAAAGTAAAACAGAGTTTCAGCTCACACATGTATACTTATTTGAATGACGATAGAGATGATCTCGGATCCATCTAAGTCGTCGGACACACAAAGGATTGATTGGTACTAACCCCCTTAATGACCCACAAAGGATCTGCCCCACAAAGGATCGATAGGTAACCAACCCCCGCAAAGACCCACACAGGATCGGGCCCACACAGGACCTATAAGAGCTGGACCACACATGACCGTTGAGCGCTGACCCACAGAGGATCGGACCCACATAGGATCGGTAGCACTAGCCCACAAAGGATCGCTGAGTGATGTAGTCGTCGCCGTCGAATCCACTGAGGATCTCTGCACAGTCGTCGTCGTCACAGTAGCAGTCGCAGCCAGCTCTAGGGTTCCTGCACACAGGAAGCTCGTTCGGGAGGGTCTGCTCCATGAGCCGAGAGGCTGATACATTAATTGACACATAGACCAGATTTGATGTATCCTAAAGCTCCATATCGTCAACAGGAACTCAACGTCGCAGACGGCGCATCAGTTGGACGCCCGGTCTGAGAGTTATTGGCCTTTTCGTCCCAAGGGCCCTGTTGCGTTTTAAGGCAAAACCAACCCGACCTTACTCCACCTGCGTCAAAAACTCGGGCGGAGTAAGCCAAATGATTCGCCTCACTTATAGGAATTCGACAAAGTCGCCGGCATGTCCATCAGACGTCCGAAGATCAAGATATGAGCGTTTCCGCTCCGAGGGCCCGGTTGGTTTCGTGTACAAACCAACCCGACCGAACCAAAAGTATTCTGAAACCCTGAGTTTGATATACCTAAACGACCGTCTCGATCCAAGGATCGCATCACTGATGACGGTGCGTCGTTCGGAGGCTCGTAGCTCATGATACGGGCAAAAGACCGAAAATGGTCCGAAGACGGGGGGTCTGGGCCCGGACCGACCCGGCCCGACCCCCCCTGGGTCGGCCCGAACCGGGTTGACCCGAACTGGGTCTGGGTCTGACCCGGTTGGGCACGACCCGGCCCGGCCAGGGCGCGACCCGGCCGGCGGGTCGCATCGGCCCGGCTCGGCTCGGCCGAGCGGATGAGCGAGCGGAGTCCGGGGGCGGGGGCGTGTTGTCCCCGCGTGTTATCACCCTCCCCCTCCCCCTCGTGGGGGCCACCCTTGGTTAGGGGACGCGGCATTGCCGCGTCCCGTGTGCGCCGGACCCGCGCGGCCGCGGGTCCCCTGGTGCCGCCGCCGCACCGGCGACCCGCGCCGCCAGTGGTTTCTGCGGGCCACCGGAGTTGCTCCGGCAGTCCGATTCCACTCCCGTCGGCGCCGTAGCTCCTCCCGGGTCCGGTTATTCACTTCGGGATCAACGAATAACTCCTGCATCATGTTTTGTCGTCGCCTGCCAATCCGCGCATCAACAAAGAACTGCGGAGGGTTTTCGGGCCGTGTTTGTTTGGCTCGCACCCTCCACGTTAGGTGATAAGAATCGGGAAGAAAATAATCCACACATGGAAAACAAAACAATATACAATTTTAATAAATTAAAATTTCTCTTGATTCAGGTTCCTTGTTTTTAGGAGGAAACAACCACGGAAATAAATTCATTTCACAAAACAAACCCCTACCTCATCATGTCGTCGCACGCACATTCTTTACGGAATTGATCGCCGCGGAAGGAGGGGACCATCGCGTCATGGAAGGGCGTCGCGTCGTCGAACTCCGAGGTTAAAGAACATGCAGATATAATTATATTAATTAAATCCATGATGTTTTTATAAACCACAAAGATGATTTAAAAGAAGAAACACGAAATCTCCTACCTCAAGCAGTTGGTGATCGGAGATCAATGCGGGGAAGAACGTCTCAGAAGAAGCGTCGTCAATCTCCGAGGGTGACGGCGTTCTTCGCATTCTTCGCGTTATTCGCGTTCTTCGCATTCTTCATGAAGGAGGATGAAGGCAAAAAATTTGTCAAAAACCTCACAACGAGCAATCCTCAATAAGTCGTGCGTTGGTCTTATTTTATTATTACGCCAACGGATTGTAAACAGGTTAAGAAATGATTAAATTAATTCATGGAATTAATTTAACGAAGTTAACCGCCCAATTAATTGGTGCATTAAGAATTTAAGAAAACGCGTCAGTTGAATTTCATAATAACGGGTTTTTAAGGGTGCATTACTTAGCAGAAAAGAATCGGTGGGGCTCGTGCGGGCCCCACCTCACAAATATCCTACCAGGAGGGTAGGATATTTCGGGTTTTACCCTATCTGCTTCAACTCAGCTTAAGTAGCATAAAGTGGATTTTAAGTGGCTTTAAGTAAAATAAAATAATGTTTGTCGTACCAATTATTTTATTTCTTAACTTTAAGCCCAAAAATTAAAAACCACACCCAAGAAAATGCAACTCCGGAAGAGGCATTTCTAAGAAAACTACCGGCGTTGCGATTCCATCGGTGCCCTCAGAATTCGATTCCGAGCACCGGTTTAAAATTTAGAAAAGCCCGCTCATCCGTTCACTGAACGTACCTGAGCCAAACTGCGGAAAATGATTCCGGGCACACCGGGCCTCGGAATCAGGTTCCATCATAAACTGCATCCTTGTAAAATTCTAAAGAATATTAAGGAAAAAAATTTCCTTGAATTTTACGGGTCTTTACAATGTGACCAAACTATGTACAAGGGTAAATGTGGGATAAATTACCATATCAACCCTCCCTTACATTTTAAAATTTAATTTCCTTACTCTATTTTTTTTCTCCAGTGTCTCCCATATAATTTATATGTAAAAACCCCTACTCCCTTAATAATCTTGGATTTTATACCACCCCTCTATTTGATCTCTAATTCATTTTCCATCAAATACAATGGGAATATAGATGTATGATATTGAATCCTCTCAAATGTATTTCAGGATCTTCAACCCATATTTTTCACAATATAGTTGAAAGACTATTTTTTCCATTTTCTATTCATTTATTTGACTTATTGATTTCTTATAACCTAGAGAGTATCAAGGGTTGGAACAATATAAGGGAACCTATACGATGTTAAGGTAGGTGTTCATATCCTTTTCCATTATTTCTATTTCCTTTCAAAAATTGTTTTGTCGTTTTGTGATCTGAGATTTTTTATATTATCCTATATCTTTTCAAAAATATTAAAATGGATGAATGAATGTGCCCATGGGGAACTTAATAAGGGGTGAATTTGAGTTCCTATATCCAATTAGATGTAGAATTTCATAGTGGAAAATGTTTCCCTTTGTTATAAATTATTTTCAATACCTTATGAGGTATCATTTAAAAATTAATTCCATGGCCCCTCTATCATGTTGAATTCAATATTGAAACATGAGTTGTACCCTTAACACCATGAATTTGGTAGATAGTAGAATTTAATGAGATGGATAAGCACATGATGCCTTTGTCCATATGAATGAAATGTTTTTCTAATGGCATGCCTTGATTAATGTTACCATTGAAATCAATTATTGAATAAATGGAATAGGCTCTCATTAGACATGATATATATTAATACATTTCTAGTTAAAATTTTATTTTTTTTTGTTTTTAGGGTGATAAAAGGGGTTTTGACTTGAAGACCACTTAGACAGAGTCTCGTGCCTTATTCAACATTATTAAATGCCTATTAAATATGTCAGGGGAGACATAAGATATGCCAAAGATAGGCGTGCCATGTGATATCTGTTTTTTTAATCGAGTGACATAAGTTCCCAAGGTAGACCCTGTAGATGGGATTTATGGCATGATTGGATTTACCATTCCCTGAGAGAGACTCAGTCCCCTCGATGTAATATTTGTTATAGACCCATAGGTCAGTTCATGCTATTTTCACACCATGTCAATGTGACACTTGATACATTATACATGGTTCAATGTGGAGGTTCTTTTGGAATTGGAACTTTTCCGAGCACCACGAATGATATATATAAAGTCTCTCAGTGTTTCCACGGATGGGCTAAGGTGGAGACAATATAATTTAATAGGAGGATTTGATTTAAATTTAAAATATAAAATGAATGATTTCTAAATGATAATGGTCATTGGTTTTGAAATAAATTTATTAACATGTCCTCAAAGCCTATGAACAAGCTTGGGGATAGTCAATCACTGGAGCACTGTCCTTCTTACTCTACCATTTATGGTTCCTTGGTTCAGACACACATACATTGATCAAAGTAGGTTGAATGAAAGGGTCTCAAACTTAAACCCAGTCCAATGAATTATTTTTTTATTTTTTATTTCATTTACATAAATTATGAAACACCTCTCATTTATTATTTCAAGGATTGGATAGTCCAAGGATCAATGGTTTTTTGTTCTACTAGGATGGATTTTTGGGACTAGTGGAATGAGACTATGCTCAATATTCATAGCATAGTAGGTTTTGGATGTTTTAAATTTTTTCAAAATGATTTATATTATTGTATACCCTACCCCATACTGTTTAACTATTTTTATAGAACATTAAATACCATCATTTTTATATCTTTAATTGTTATTCATATCTATCTTATTATTTACTCTACATTCATCAGTTATTATATTGCTTGTGTTGTTATCTGAAAATTGTAAACTTCTTTTTCAATTTTATATATATATATATATTTTTGTGATATACATTGATTAATGATGGAATATTTTTACTATAGGATTATCAATGACCCTAGTTGCTTATTGGAAACCATTGGTGTTTGGGAGGAAAGATTGATGTATTTTGGCTAGCATCCTTGGAGAAACAATGAGTGGCATTCGAGGTGGAATGCTAAAAAGTGGTATCAACGTTTTATTTTCTATTTTTTCTATTTTTTTGGGTTTTTATATGGGACTAGTATATAGGAATTTGGTAATGATCATATTCATTTAAGTAGGTAACCCATATACAGGGGAAACACAAATTTCATTGGTTGGGTAAATGATGTTATTGATTTCACTTATTATAATTTCTCTGGATTAAACCATTAGGTGATGCACCAATTTGGTCTGTTCCATTATGGATGAAATTTAAATTAGGTTTTTAACTTTATTAAAATATACAATGTCACATAAAAACAAACATGAAACTAGGCAATGTGGGAATGAAATTACACGTATTATTTAATGATATATCTACTTTTCGTTTTTGCATTTTATATTTTTCTAGTGATTGGTATTTGATCATTATTTGTTATCATTTTAAGTGTGATGGTTCTCTCAATGATGGAATAATTGGTTTAATTAACCAATAATGCCACATTAGTTGCCTTATTGGTGAGTTCCATATGCAACTTGTCTAATCAAACCATAGTTAAAGATTCATGCACCTGTTGTTTAGTATAAATGTTAGGATACATTTAGTTAAAGCATCATATTTGATATATTAAATCTATGGGCCCTTATAAAATGTAATTGCTGATAGAATTAACTAGATATTGATTATAATAATAGATTATATAAAACATAATTTAATATAATTAAAATTAAATGTATAATTCACATGGAAAAAGCGATACCTTATCATTACTTCTCAAAGTAGTGGTTTATGTACCCATTCAGTTTATTGAATCACTAAGAGGGGGAGGGGTGACTCAGTGATAATATTCTTCTTTTATGATTCCTTTTAATTGAATCCCATTTCCCTCTTATTAATGATTCAATTTCATATAGAAAACAAAACAATAACACATCAATATGAACACATGTATTCACATGGTTCACTATTTATTATGAATAGCTACATCATTAATATGGTTTGCAAACAATACTATACCATACAATACACTATAAAAATATACCTTGTGTTAAAACGAGTAAGATATTCCCTTCCAATCATGTATCACTTTATATACTATCCAAAATTTTGTGTTCACCCTCATAACACAAATTGGGTAATACAATTGTCATGTACCAAATCATTTTACTTGTTCTTATTTTCAATAAAAAAATGTATTTTGTTGAAATATAACTCATAAATTCCTTACCCAATAGAGAGGTATGAACCAAAATTGCATTGTTATGAAACACTGAATCTGTTATTTTCAGAGTCTAATTCTTCTAAGTACTATTCTATTTAATATTACTCTCTCTGTCTGATATTCTGATAGAATACAATAGAATTGAATCGGCACCACTTCAATCTCAGAGTACAATGAAACCTATTATTATTCTTCTTTCTCATTCCAAGAATTCTCAGTATGGTAAAATGTAGTACGGAAACCTCATTCCGATTAATATATCCTGATACCAAAATCAACTGAATACATTTGACTAGCTGAATAAATTGATTTATTGAGTATGATAAATCACGAATATGAAGATCAACAAAATAAAATGTTACAATACTGTCTTATTCCCAATAGAAACA
Source organism: Viscum album (assembly GCA_963277665.1). Classification (NCBI taxonomy): domain Eukaryota; kingdom Viridiplantae; phylum Streptophyta; class Magnoliopsida; order Santalales; family Viscaceae; genus Viscum; species Viscum album. Next base: position 992,512,947 of record OY728146.1, read on the forward strand.
CATTCAATATAAAAAAAATGGTACCACATTCACTCAATGATAACTCCAAGATTCTCTCTCTATAGTGATGAATAGTAGCCTATCCTTAATTAAGTATATTGTAAATACCTATCCTCTCAAGGTAAACCAAAATAGGTTTATGAGGGAATCCCATGTCAATTTCAATTTCATCCAAATTTAAATTTCCCCTAAAATCTTATAATGCATATTTACATTGTCAAATCTTATCAATTTTCCTCAAAACTTCTAAAATATTCACCTATTTGTCTCAAGAATCCCATTTCATATGTCATTATGATTATAATTGATGAGAAATACATGATTCTGATCAACTGGGTCTGAAGGTCTCATTCAGATTTTTGAATTTCATTCTCATAATCGATTTGAATCAAAATATTATATTTTAATGTTAAGCCCAACCTCGAAAAATCATTCAGTAATCTATTTTCTTCACACAACTCATAGAAACAATGTAATTCAACCCCTTGGAAATGGTTGACTACATTGTTGATCATCATATTCGCTTCTTCTATTGACCAACTTGTAAACATCACATTATAAAAAAACATCTGTATAAATCATGGCTTCCTTCATGATATTGAATTCATTGGGAACCAGTTCTAGCATCATTTGAAATGAATTGGAATGTATTGTAGAATTACATTCATTATAGGTACATTATTTTCTTATCAACCCAAGTACGATACGTTCTAAATACAATTGGACTAGATACGATCATCCGGGGTATGATTATTCGAGAAACAATCATTTACGGTAAGATCATTATGGATACGATTATTCAGTGTACGATTACCTCAGATATGATTATCCAGAATACGATCTTCTCTATGTATAATCATTCTAAGTAATATTTCCCTAGATATGATTTTCTAGAATATGAACTCCTCTTAGTATGATAATATTGAAAAAATAATCATAATCTCATACTCTTTATTGGAACTGCTTATTCAAGCAGCACTGCCTCTTCAATCGACACCACCTTTTCAATTGACACCAATTTTCAATTAGAAGCTCTTTTTAAAACAACAACACCATTTAAAACAATACCATATTTTAAAACAATACCACCTTTTAAAATAGAAGCACCATTTATCAATGAAACTCTTCATTGGAAACACTCTTCATCAGCACCATCTTACCAATTGGTACCACCACCTTATTCAATCAATATATGTTTTAATTTTTTTGACTGCATACGATTGTTTTGAAAAACAATTGGTATCAATTATTTCCCTCTTCCACCCAAATATGATTAACCTAAATATGATCCTTTTTGGATTGGAACTTTCTCTTTCAATCTTCTTTTCTTTCATTAATTATGCATCATAAGTTTTCCATTCAACTCATGATTTATAAGAAATAAAAATCCATATATCATCTTCACATTTAATTCAATTGTTTCTATAGAGTGTTCTATTAAAAACATATTCTTCACTCATATATGTTCCAAAGTGAATATAATGACATTTACATACAACAATATGTTTTTACACTTTCATTCCTGACATAACATGTGTCAGATCTAAAACATTTTCTTCTAAAACATCCTCTTCTCAATATGATAGACCTTCATAGTGAGTATGATTCCTTAAAAATGGATATATGATTGTTTTGAAACCATGGATCAGATTCTTTTGAAAACATGGATCTCTTTCATTCTTCTTTCCCAGCAAAACCAACAAATCTTAGAATATATTTCATTCAATCACTTTCAATCCAAATTTTTATTCATAAAATATCTCAAAATCCTTTCGTTCTTTCAAGATAAGATCAATAGACAACAAATAAAAACAAAAAACATCATAGGAATAACAATCTCCCATTTTTTATTTTTTTATACCCACTACAAACACTTCAATATCATAAAAATGAATGGTATTGGTTCCTTTCTTGCTTCCCCTATTTAGTTGGTTTCTCCCACTATATATTATCTCTACCCCTTTCTTTTATCTCTTTCACTTATTGAAAATAAAATTAAAAGGGTCCATCATGATATGTTTCTCCCTATCTGGAAAATGATCTACATTTACAGAAGTTGGGAATTTACATCAACATTGGTATCAAAATATTTTCATAACAAATAACCTTTGACTAAAAAATTCTATGTCTATGTGTGGATAACCCAATGTATAAAACAAGAGTTTTTAATGAAGGTGGTAAATGTTATCTATAATAAAACATTCTTGTAAAACCTTTTCCTCCCATCTTCTAATATTCTCATGCCTCAGGGAAAACCATGAATGATTTTTATGATAAAATTAAACTACACCCATCTCAACAAACACATTAAAATGTTTATGTGTACAAAAAACACAACTTTTCAAAAAAACTTTTCATATCCACATTAATTTATTTTGAAACAAAAGAAATAGACTCATTAATTCCATTTAACATATTTATACTCATTCAATTTCCATCATGTTTGAAAAAGTATAAAAATATTTTGTGAGTAAGGAGGAACCTCGATTATTCTTTTGAAATAGAAATTGGACTAAGAGTACCATCAAAGTCTTTATTTTTTCATCTTCTCCTTGCATATGTCATTAGTTGTGATTTATTAATATTGTTCATCCATATCAGTTTTTTTAAAAACATTATTCTTTTCTATAGAGTCTTTTGATGAGGATTTTGAATTTTCTATTTCTTTTGTCACACCCTTTTTAAATCAGTATGTACCTTGTTATCCGTTCTTGTCTTTTGTTCTAGCATGAAAGATGAACAAAATTTTGTATCATGACCTTATTTATAATATCCAAAAACTATTGGTACCATTTTTTCACCATTTATTTTAACATCAAAAGTTTTTATCATTTTATTTTCTTCCTCTTTCTTTTTTTCTTCATCCAAATTTTCCCAGGTAAATGTGTTAAAACATGACGAAAAAAAACAATTTCTTTTTAAACTAAGAAAAACTACCTTTCTTAATATACCAAACATCCATCTTCTGAGATTTTATTAAAAAATATTTTTATGCCAGAATAAAAAAATGCATCCTTTTTCCTTGAGACCTCTATGTTTTCAGATTTGATGGTTTTGGCCACATACGTGAATTTCCTCATATTCTTCCTTGTAGAAAAAAATATGTCTTTATTTTTACAAATTTAAGGTATCATTTTTTGAACCTTATTAGGTTTATTATATCACAATCATTATACAACTCCCGTAATGGGGTTTTTAAAGCTTTTATTTCTCAATTTAGCTTTAGAATGGGTTTTTGGAGAGTTCCAGCTCTTTATCTGTTTCCTTCAGCTTCACTTATAGTTTCTCATAACAATTATTCTCTTCAACAATAGTTTTATTCAAGTCATCTATATCTAGGGAATCTTATTCATCTCTTCTAGAAATATTTCTGGAATTGTTGAGGAACCTTCTTCTTCAAACTTCTCATTTTCCTTTTTAAGTCTTCAGATCTTTCTCTAACATTCATTCTACTCTTCTTACAAATGAATTTCGAGTTGAGATTCTTCTTAATCAATACATATGCTATCAGATTCTTTATAATTAATTATTTTACTATATATATTTTCACCAGCATTCTCAATAGATCTTTCAATTCCAGCCTCACTTTATACTTCTTCATCTTCATCTTCTCCTGTAGAATAATTACTGTCATTTTTAGAAGAACATTCATCAATAACTATACCAATAAACACATTGTCTTCAACATAATTTATAACCACCTCACTATGATATAAATTTGATAAAAATTCTATCTTTTTGGATTTTCAGTACTTCTTATCTTCCCTCATAGAATATTATTTTTCATAATAACCATTTTTCATCGAAGATCTTTTTAGCGTTCTTTATTCTTTTTCAAATTATTCTCCATCGCTTTCATCTTCACTACCTCTTAGAGAATAATTGGAAACAAAATTCCCAATAGCTACACCTTTGTATAATTCCAATGGAAGTATCCAATTTTATTTCCTTGTTCCTCCTTTCAAATTTTTAGAAAACAAGGATACAATATCATCATGAATTTTACATACCTCATTTTTAAAATCAAAGCCTTAATTTTCTTCTCCATCAATGATATTCTTTTCCTTTCCATTCGTGATAGATTTGAATGATTCTTCTCTATAAACATTATTTTCCCTTTCATAGAGTTATCTATTCAAATTTCATAAGTAATGAGAGTATTGCGAAAATCATCTAGAGATAATGTTTTCTATTTTTTATCTTCTAGCCAAGAGACATTCGAATCCAACATGTCATGAAGACTCATGAAGATCCTTTTAACAATATTAGAGTCTTCATGATTTTGACAATGACATCTCATAGTGCTTACAATATCATTTACCCTTTTGAATAATTAATCGACACATTCATGACCACCCATCTTGAGATCTTCATACATCAATCTCTATATTTGTAACTTTTCCTTCTTCACTTTTTTATTCCCATCATAAAAGTTGTTCATATTATCTAAGATTGTTTTTAATGTGGATGGTAATTTTACTCATATAAAATCATGTTCAATAATTTATAAGATTCTAGATTTCCAGGCTCTTCCATCATTTTGAAAATATTCCTTATCATCATTTGTGAGGGAATAATTATCAATATGAGGAGAGAAACCATATATAACATCTTTTGAAACATCTTACCCTAGAGACATAAGATATGGGGGCATTATTCCTTTATAGATATGATAATTCTTACCAGATATGATTGGAATCCTCTTACTCTTCCCACAACTCAAAGTATCCATCCCAACTTCATCATCAAATACATTAACAATGATTACCAAAGGGGAAGAAATATTATGATAACACTAGTAATTGGCTAGTTAGTGTATTGTATCAAAAATAAGGGGATTGGTTAATTAGTGATACAATTTTAAATTTATGTATCCTTTTAAATAAAACAAAATTTACCAACTGTTAATGATTCAATACCCTACTGAAAACAAAACAAACACACATCCACATGAACATAGGTATTTTTAAGGTTCACTATTAAATATGAATATGTATGTCTTAGTTATGGGTTGGAGACAATCCAATGCCATAAAATCCACTATAAAACAATACTTGTATTACAATTTCTAGAATATGAACATTCACTTGTGTATCACTTTGAAGACAATGCAAAATTACATGTGCACCCACTAAGCACAAATAGGGTAATAAAATTGTTATTTAACAACTCATTTTACACAAACTTCGTTTCAATTCAACAAATGTATTCTATTGAAATAAAATTCTTTAATTCCTTACCTAGAAGAAAGATAATAACCCACTGGGCTTTGCTATGAAACACTGAGTCCCATATTTTCTGAATATTTTTCCTCTAAGTATGATTCTCCTAGATACAATTCATTCAGTATGAATTCTTGATTTTATAAAATTGAAATGAATCAAAATTACTCCAATCCATAAGTATGATTAAACCCGGTATGATTCTAATTCTTCATTCAAGAAACTCTAAGTATGGTAAAACACAATACGAAAACCTCATTCTGGTTAATTCACCCCAATAACAAAATCAGCTAAATACAATGGGCCATCCAAATATGATGATCTACAGAGTATGCTGAATCCTGAATATGATGATCAACCCAATACAATGTTATGATTTTTTCTTCTCCCTCATTTAAATGTATTCAATTCAATGAAAAATGGTATCACCTTCTCACACTGGAAACATATATCTTCTCTATCTAATTTGGTGAATAGTACCTCATCATTACTTAAGTACAATGTACATTCTCCCATTTATTGGAAACCCAAGATAGGGTTAGGTGTGAATCCCAAATCACTTTCTAGCTCACCAAAATTAACCCAAAATACAATCTCCCCTAAAATATCATTATTAATTTTGACATCTTCAACTCTTCTAGATTCTTCTCAAAACATCTACAATAATCACTTCTTATTGTCCAAAATCCCAATTAAAATTTCAGAAAAATTATAATTGATGATAAATACATGGGTCCAATCATATATGTCTAATTGTCTCAGTCAGATTGGTGAATACGATTCTCAGAATTGATATGAGTCAAAATCATGTATTTAAATGTTAATATCCCCCTTGAAAATCATTTAATAATCTTTATTATTCACATAACTCATCAAAACAATGTAATTAAACCCTTTTGAAAATTTTCACTACATTGTTGATCATCCTAATCACTTTTAATATATACCAACTAGAGAACATTACTTCTTTCAAAACCAAAATTTCTTGAATCACGTCTTTCTTCAAGTATTTTAATTCATTGAGGATCAGCACTAGTATCACTAGAGTTGAAATGTAATGTTTCATACCATTCCCTTTATTCATGTTACACTCATTTCTTCTTAGCTAGAGTATGATATTTTTAGAATACAATTTTCCTGGATACGATCATCCTAGGTACAATCATTCCAGATATGATCATTCAGGGTATTATCATTATGGATATGATAATTATGAGTAAGATTTCATAGAAACTATTTTTCAAAATAAGATCTTTTCTAGGTATGATCATTCAGAGTATGATTTCCCAAGATACGATCTTCCAGAATATGATATTTTTTGGTTTGATCATTCTGAAGAAACAGTCTACACCATGTCTTACTCTTCTATCAGCACAAAATCTTCAATTGGAATTAGTTTTTAAAACAACAAGATTTTTTACTACTGAACAACATTTTACAACAACACCATGTATTAAAACAAAAACATTTTTTCAAACAACACCATATTTTATTAGAACCTCTCTTCATCGGCACCACTCTTCATCGACACCATCTTATCATTCGGTACCACCACCTTATTCAATCAATATCTTCTTCTCTTCTTCAAACGTGATACTATTTTTTGAAAAGAAACTGGTATATCATATTTCCCTCTACCACCCAGATAAAATAATTCTAAATATTGTTTTTTTGGATTGGAAGCATCTATTTCAATCTCCCTTTATCACATTAATCTTGAATCATAAATTCTCTATTCAACTCATGGCTTATAATAAATATAACTTGTAATGTAATTATCACATGTAATTCAATCATACCCATAGAGACTCCCATTCAAAACATCAACTTCATTCATATCAGTTCGAGAGTGAATGCAGTGAAATTTACTTTAAAAAAGATGTAATCACTTTCATTACAGACGTAACACAAGTTTGATCAAAAAACATTTCTTCTAAAATAGCTTCTTCTCTTTACGATGTATCTTATAGTGAGTACGATTCTTCTAAAAACTATTTTATGGTTCTTTTGAAATCATGGAATAGATTATTTTGAAAACATTGATTCATTAAATTATTATTTCTTATAAAAACCAATCAATTTAAAATCTTCTTTCATTGAATCACTTTCAATACAAATTATAATGAATAATATTTCTCAACATTTTTCATTTGTTTCACGATACTGATTGATTGACAAAAAATATAACAACAAAAACATGGGATAAATAATTGGGATGTGGGTCTTGTCTCCATTGATCATTCTATTTCTTATTCTTCTAACCCCGACTTGAGAGCAGGAGAAATTAGAGTGGTTTATTTATTTAGTATTATATATTTGTACCTGCACCTTCTTATCAATTTCTCGATCTAATGAAAATATTTTCTGAGGCATGGCATGGTATTTTATGTGATATGGAACTATGATAATCTCATGTTGTATGTAAGAAATGTAGTACTAGGCATACTTCAGGGTATGTGGGACCTAACCCACCAATGATAACTCATGTATTTCCTACTTTGGAACCTTATTTATATCATCATATATGTGTTGATTTCTAGTTTCATGAATGTTTACTGCGCTTAATGCAGTCAGTGCATATTGATTCTTGACCTAACTGTTTATGGAAGAGTTGACATGCGTTATATAACAACAGCTTCCTCTAACTTTTTTGGAGGATGGGGGACCTCAGAAGGAGGATTCCTAGCCAGCGACTATTTTTTCTATATTTGATCATATTAAGACACCTCCAGAGATGATTTTCAATCATGGGACCTATCTATTATGCGAATCAACTATGCATTTGTAGGACATTATGAATGAGGATGGTCGTCAACAAGGTATGGTATGGGTGGAATTTTAAACATCCTTCTTCGAATATTTATTCTCAAAGACCATGATAATGAATCATTTTCGCGAAATTCATATACCTTGAAGAAGGTGACATGTCGGTGATGGAATACTCAATTTCATTTGCAGAATTGCAACATTTTAACCAAACCTAATTGGTGAGGAGATGAATACTTTTTGGTGTTTCGATGATGGGATATATCCCACCATTCTCTAAATGGAGAACATGTTTTTTATGACCACCATTTTAGAGATTATGAAATAATACATCATCTCTTATCAAAACATGAGGGAATTAAGTGATTTTATATTGGGTAGTTCAGATTCTAGAGAAAGTATTGATTTTTCAACAACAAAGATTCAATGCTTTCAGGATACCAGATGTGGTTGGACTACCCAGGTGTCGTGAACTAAAATCCCTGTGGGGTGTCACCAGTTTGATAGTACAGGTCTCAAAGGTCCCCAATGTATGAGGAATAAGATATAGTGTTAGTCAGATACTAGGATGGGTTACCTCCCACCCTTCAATAATTATTTTCCTTCAGTTCAAAGTGAACATGGTTTTGTGTCTCTACCACTATTAAGAGATGAATTTGGTACACCCCATCTGGTATGATGATGTTCATATATCTTATATTCAGCCTGAAAAGGTGGTCATGACCGAGGTAGTGAGTCATTAGAATTCCATTGACAACTTTGTGGACCTCCTCAGGCTGCTCAGGCAGAATCTAAAGATCGTCGTTCTGGCCACATTTTGAATGTCCAGCCTATGACAAAGAAGAAAAGTGTGGGGCAATCTATAATTAAAGGTACTATTCTAGTAACTTCTACATTACAATCCACCTTATATGATATAGGTGAAACAGACTCCTATCAAATTTTGGAAACTATGGGATGCTTGTGCAGAACCGTGGATTGCTCAAATGTTGTTTTGAAAAATGACACACTAATTGGAGTTCAAGCTCAGGGTACAGATAAGTTAATATATTTCCCCATCAAAAATTTTTGGTACATTTTTTAGTTTAATTTATTCTCCATAGAGATTACTGGATTCGACATCATTGCTGGTATGGACTGGATTGTGCCTTATAGAGTGAAGGAGGATTTGTTTCACCATCATGAGTATTTTACATCACCTGAGGGTTGTACATAAATCCATTAGAGTTAATGGGATCATTAGGTGAGTCATAAATGACTTAATAATACCATGAAAAGTGTGGTTACAACCAAGATTGGCCTTCTCTATATGAGAGACCTTGTAATTGAGATCATGGAATTGAGATCAAGGAATTCCATCTAGTTGTGGGTCACTTTAGGTACGTATCCACTAAATATTTCATCATCTTACCTCATTGGAGATAGATTGAGTTCACTATTGACATTTTTGGAAATGTGGTAGGAGTGTCCATTCCTAACTATAGGATGGAATCCATTGAGGTCCAGGTGCACAAGAGGATGCTTGAAGACTTAGAGTCTAAAGGGTTCATATGTCCCAACACATCACGATGGGGTTCACCTATCATTTTGGATAGAAAGGTGGACAAAACCTTAAATTGTGAGTGGATTACATCCATCTAAACTATCTTACATTGAATAACATGTATCCACTACCTCGTATGGATGTCCTATTCGATCATATAAGAGGATAAATTATTTTCTCTATGATCGAGTTGAGGTCAGGATACCATCAGGTTCACATGAGGTGAACAAATATACCATCCAAAACATTTCAGATTATATACATTTTATAAAAATATTATGTTATTCTATTTGGTCTGACAAATGTTCCGAATGTATTCATGGTTTTTATGTATTGGGGTTTCCACCCATATCAATAATCTGTTGTGGAAGGCTTCTTGGATGGAATCTTAGTGTATTATCAAACTATACAAGACCATTCCAACCAACTTGAGAATATGATTATTACAATGTTAGAGAACCATTTATATGTACTTATTATTAAATTTTACTTTTGGATCAACAATGTTAACTTCGGGGGTCATATAATAATTTGTGTCGGTGTATCAGTTCACCTAAGGAAGGTGAGCATCGTGGTTTCATGGGAAAACCCCAGGAATGTGTTTCATATATGAAACATTATAGTGATGGATGGATATTACAAGATATTCAACCATGAATTTTCACAGTTGTAACTACCACTTATGGGGTTGATAAAGAAAGGTGTGAAATTTTATTAGAACAAGGATTGTGAGATAGAATTTCTGGTGATGTTGTGGAGACTAGATTTAGTGTGGATCCAGATTCTTTTTGAGTCGCGATGATGTTAAATAGTCTGTTTTGATGGATCTGTGATTGGGTTGGCTGATGTCCTAGTTTACTTTGATGGGTTTGAAGCATATGAATCTTGTTATTTGATGCATAATGAGAAAAAGTATCCTTCATACGATCTCGAGCTAACAACCATGGATCGTTCTCTATTCTATTAAAGTACTTACTTGTTGGGTGGGATGTTTATTGTTTAAAAAGACCATACAACTCTAAAATATATATCCACATATAGGGACATGAATTTGAGGCCACATAGGTGGGTCAAATACCTATATTAGTTAAAATTTAAGCTATAAAAGATGAATAGAGAGGAAAATGATATAGCTGATTCCATGAGGCGGAGGACTCAAACACAAGCCTTCAAGGAGTCAAGAAGTGTATGGAAATTATAGTCTATGATATGTGATAGGAATATAGAGGATCATGAATAGCACAAGAATAGATTTTTATGATCTCTATCATTGAAATAGTCCCTTATAGAGAGGATCCATATGAGGAAGTAATATTACACCAAGGGGATTGATTTGAGGGAGAACATCAAAAGAGATAACCCACCCCTAGATGGGTTTTTTATGGAAGTGAGACCATATTTTTAATTGGAAGGGAATGGGTGCCTTATGATATACGGGAAGTGTTTATGAGAGAATTCCATGCCTCTGTATGGGTATTTAATCGCTATCATAGAATTATGTAAAATAATATGAATCATTAGTATTAGTGGCTAGGTATGAAGAGAAAGAAAAAAGATGTCATCACTTGTTTCCCCACCTATCAATAAGTGATGGTAGAGTAGTAGTTCCCTACTCGACTTCTATAACCTCATTCAATACATGAGTTGAAATGGAATGATGTCACCATGGATTTTGTGATTGTATTTCAGAGATCCCCTCAATGTAGGGATTCAATATGAGTTATCATTAATAAGCTGACCAAGGTTTCACTCTTCCTACTGATCTAGGAGACTTTCTCTATTAATGAGTTAGAAATTCTATACACCCAAAAGATAGTGAGAATACCTGGTGTACTGTATTCTATCATAGTAAGATGACACTCATGATTCACATTGTGGTTATATAAAGGGTTGAAGAAATAATAGAGTTTATAAGTGCTCTTGAGTACTATATATCACCCTCAACCCAACGGGAAATCCAAGAGGACCATACGAGTTTTAAATGACATGATACGGTTATGTATCATTAATTTTGAAGGTTTTAGGGAGAATTATATTTATCTTACTGAGTTTTATTACATTATATTTTTAGATAAAATAATTCATATGGATCTGTATGAGGCTCTCTACAGTGGATTTTGTCACTCAACACTATGATGTCCTCTAGTAGGTGAGGCACCACTACTGGTTCCTTATCGTTTTCATGAAATATCAATGAAATTCAATCCGATTTAGAAGAGTATGGATATAGAATAGTCTATACATAAGTCTTATATTGTTCTTGGTCATAGTAATAAGGATTTTGAGATCATATATAAGGCCATCCTTCCTGTATCACCTAGATTGGTCCAGAGACGAATCAAGAGAATGGGAAAGCTATCACTGAAATATTTTGGACCATTCGAGATAGTGGACAGAGTAGGGCCAATAGCCTATCTTTTTTTTTGTTACTTCATAGGTATCATTCCATGAACGATGTCATACACATATCCTTTCTTAGATAGTATCATGTTGACCCAAGTCATTTGTTTGGACACAATGATATTTTGGTAGAGGATTATATAATATTCAAGGAGAATACGATATGTATTGTTTTTCAGAGAATGAATGGTCTCTGAGCCTAGTCATTTCCTCGGGTCTGAGTTCTATGGAATCACATATGCGTAAAGGAAAAGGGAATAGAGTGGGGTGTCTATGGTCAGGATTAATTGCTAGAACTCTTCAAAAAAGTTGTTATGTTTCCCTAAGAATGAAAACTTAGGGACGGGTTGTCTTATAGTGAGGATGTTGTAACATTCATACTATTATCTAATTTACATACCATTAGTTTATAGTTCTTTTTTCAAATGGCCCTAATATAAATAAATAATCAACTATAGGAGGGTTCAAGTGGGTCAGAGGATATTTCATAACTCGAGCCCCAATGTGTGATGAAATGAATGGGATGCATGGTTATAGAAAACTATACCATATAAATCATATGGACTCATTTAAACTGTTCATCTGCAAACATTGTGAACCTGAGAGGTGTACAGGTTGTCTACAACCATGTTTCCTAGGGTGCATAGAAATGCGGGGATGCATTGGTTTTGACGATTTTTCTTCTAAAAATAACTACATGGTTTTTTTACTTGGGTTTTGATCAATGTGATGTCCCCTTAATAGAATTGAATTGTGCATGTTAGTTGTACAGTTTGGAGATAATGATTCGAAATCATGTTCAATGGTAATTGTTGGTGAAATTTTCATTTTAACCCTCTTTAATGGATTAACAAATTTTTTCATTCCTAATTCTTTTTATCCAGTGGATCCCTATTCATTTCTAAACAAATAACCCTTATCCCTCATGAATTTTGGATTTGATACCGCTCCTCCATCTGAACATTAAATAATTCATCATCATATCCATTGGGAAGCAATAGGTATGATATAAAATCATTTCCAATCTATTTCATGTTCTTAATACAATATATTGGTCTATTTTAGTGAATGAATATTTCACCATTTCAATGGAATGTTATGGTTATTTCAATTTCATCCATCCTAGCTCAAATCAATTGTTGGTGTGAGAGAAGGTAATCTATACGAGGCAAAGGTATGTAGTAACAGTATTTTCCTATTTTTTCATCACATTTTTTAAATTATGTCGATGTGCTTCGAGCAAATATTTTCCCATTTCCCCTCATATTATTAAAATTAAATTTAATGGATGTCTCAACATGCCCTTGGAAACCCATTTTAGAGGAAAATCAATCTTTTGGATTATTCTCCTAGAGTTGGGTCATCCAGTTGGATGTGTTCTTCCATAGAGGGAAAATTGACCCTTTGTTCTAATTTGGATTAAATCCATCATGGGGAGTCATTAAAAAATTAATTAAATTGTCCCTTTTTTTAGTTTAATTCAAGTATGAAACATCAGTTATACCCTTTATACGTGTATTGGGGATATAGTAGAATTTAGTCAATTTAAGAAACACATGCTGTTTTTGGCCATATGAATAAAATGTTTCCCCGAATGACATGGCCTAATTAATTTTCCCAAGGAACATAATGCTTGAATAATGTAATGGTCCCTTATTAGACATGATATATTTGTATATCTTGCTAGATAATTTATTTTTCAATGTTCAGTGGGTGATATAAGGGATTCCAACTGAAAAACCCCTAGGATGGTAATTTGTTCCATATTAAGATTTGTTCAATTGAAGTTAAATATATCATGGGTGACATGAGCTATTCATGATATGGGTTCATTATATGTTATATGTTTTTTCCTTCTAGATAAGTGATGCTAATTCCCTATGGGAGAACCCTTGGATGGGATCAATGGAATGATCAGTTGTACCATGCCCTAAGAGAGACTCATACCCCTATGTGTGAAATTAGGTATGGAATCAGGTATCAGTTCATGGTATTCTTAAACCATTCTAATGTGAATCTTGGGACTTCATTTCTTGGAAACCATGGATGGAATCTATGGCATTAGGAATATATCTATTGCCTCATGAGATACATATGATGTTCCTCAGGATTTTCAAGGATGGAATAAGGGTGACTCTTTGTAATTTAATAAGAGGTTTTCATTTAAATTTAAATGGGGGAATGATTGTTTTATAAATTAGATTAGGCATTGGGTTTGAAATAAATGAAATGAAGTTTCCACTGAGCCCAATAACATTATTGGGGATAGTCTATCACCTGGATCCTTAACATTGTCACACGTCCATTATAGGTTCCTCAGATTAAACACACCAACACAGGCCAAAGCATGTTGAGTGGAGGGGTTTTCAACTAGAACCCAATATAATGCATTATTTATATTTTATGTTTAATTTAAATAAAATATGGAACACTACATATTTATTATTAAATGGAATGAAAACTCCATGAAACCATGGGTGTCGACCTAGTGATATTTGTACCTCACACCACTATTGGGAGCCTTTTGTAACCAAGTAGACTTTATGATTTCATGTACTAATAATGGGAAGCATCCAACATTAATTTTTTTGATTTACATCCTATACTAGGATGTAGTTTTGATAGTAGTGGATAGATGTTATGCTCAATATGCTAGTCATAGAATTATTTGTCCATTCTTATATTTTATTCTCATGTTGTATATGGTTGGATCCTCTACCCCATGTCTAGTAATTTCATTGTATGGAACATGATATACCATCTCCTTTATATCTGTAATTATTATTCCAATATCTCTTATTATTTATTTTTATAGAAGTAATTTTTAGATTGTTTCCACTGCTATAGGATTGTTTTGAACTTCTTCAACTGATTCAAATACATCTATTATTGTGATCTATAATGATCAATGTGGCAATAATATTTACACATACTTACCTAAGGACCTTGATGCTAGTTGGATGATTTTGTCATTCCTCAAGGTGTGCATGAGGTCTTGTGACCAACCATCTTGGAGCATCACTGAGTGGAATCTGTGGTGGGAAGCTACAAAAAAACCTCCAAAATGGTCACTTCTATAACCTTAGAGCTTATATGATCGATATATGTCATGAAAATGATGTTTGGAAAAAAAATTTAGTGATTTTAACCATTAAATTGTTTTAATTATCCCCTAATAAATAATTGTTTACTATAACCTTAGTAATTATTTTTTATATATCTTACTATCTATAATGGTAAAAATTCACATAAACTTATTAGATAATATAAATTAATCTAATTAATAATATGAAATCCATCTCTCTAAATTCAACACATTGAAGTGGTAGATTCCATATTTGGATTATACATGTGGACATGACAATAACCCAATGTGAAAAAAACATCGATGGGCAGTAGGCCCATGACAAATAGTCCCTAAGGAAGAACTATTTGTGATGATATCCATTTCTCGTCACAAATAGTAGCAAATACTTTATTTTTGAAATAATGTTTTTACAGTTGAAAATACATTTGGAACACTATGTGGGCCAAACCCTAGGAAGGGTATTTGGGAATGGAATATACTACCTTTAAAATTTCATTCCTTCATTATTATTATTTGCGATGGGATTTAAGTACCGTCGATAATAAAATAGAGGCACGGGAGTATTTGTGTCTTGACACGTCGTGAATTCATTCCATCATTATTTTTTAGTTGTTATTTGTGATAGAATTATAACTATTCGCAAATAAAAATTCAGAAAATGGTATTTTGATGGGTCTCATGGCCAATAATTTGTTTAACTACCAGTCTCATTAGTAATGGCTGTTCAATTTTTGAAGTTTCTTTTCGCAACAAAATCTATTTTCAATGGTAAACCAGTCAAAAATTTTCTATCCTATACACCCCCTCAATTTTCTCATTCTATTCTCTTCCAAACTCCCCTCTTATCATATGATCTAATATTCTCCAGTATAATTGTTTCGATGTGTTAAATTATACAAGGAAAAAATAGTCCGGCTCCTCATCTACTAAAAGATTCAGTTTGAAGGTATTCATTTATTTGTTTTAATTATTAGTTAATTTAATTAATTTAATATTTCTTATAATTAATATTAATTAGAAATTATTGTATTTAATTATAATTAGTATGTTTTATTTTTTAACTATTATTTTTATGTAATATTAATTGTTTTTAATTAAAAATATTATTCAAAAATATTGATAAATATTTATAATTTAAAGTATTTAGTAGTATTTAGTTTTAATTAGTAGTGATTAGTTTTAATTGGTAGTGATTAGTTTTAATAGGTAGTACTAGGTTATAATTTTTAAAAAGTATGGAATAATAAGTTTTAATTAGAAATATTTAGACTTAATTAATAAAAAATATGGATAAATGGTAAAAATTTGTAATATTTTTTTGATTTTTAATAATTAAAAAATATTAGTAAAAATTAGAAGAAAATTTAGTTAACTCTTATGAAGTTATAAAAACTAGTATTAATTGGTTATAATTAATAATAATTAGTAGTAATTAGTAATAATTTGTAATCAATAGTGGGAATTATAGGTAATTAGTTAAAAATAAAGGCAATTAGTGGTACTTAAGAATAACTAGTAGTGATTAGTAATAATTAGTAGTAAATAGTAATAGTTGGTTTTAATTAGTAATAATTACTGATACTTATTAATAATTTGATGTAATTTTTAATAATTATCAATAATTTGTAGTAGTTAGTGGAAATTATTAATAACTAGTAATAATTAGTTAATATTATTGTTAATTAGTAAAAATTATTAATAAATAGTCATAATATAATAATATATTGAAATAATTGACTTAATTAGAATAAATTAAAAGTAACAAGTAACAAATTTTGGTATTTAGTAATCGTTAGTTTTAATTAATATTAATTAGTAATAATGAGGGATAATTTGATGTAATTGGTCAAAATAAATACTAATTATCAATAAATAGTGATAATAATTATTAATGAGGGGAAATTAATAATAAATAAGGTTTATTAGTAGTAATTAGTTGTAAGTAGAGAAAATTATGGAAGTCAGTAATAATTTGTAACACCCCTGGTAAATAAAGAATATGACATTTTCATATTTATCCATATTTTTGAATAAAATATTAATATGACTTTAAATGGGACGCTATGCTCGATGGCGTACCCAACACGCAACAACGAGTTTCTTGGGAATCTTCCGTTGCACTCTAATAATAAAATAATATTATTTTAAATGGTAGTTAACATGTAGCCATTATATTGGAGGGAATGTATATAAATAACTAAAATATGTTTATATATGTTTTTAAATGTTTTTACATTTATCCAATAAAACATAAAGGCTTAAAATACGGAAAGAATTCATTTTTAGGCGTATATGCCCTAGTTTTCACTAAAGGTTCACTTATCACCTTTTGATGGCGAACCGTCATTAAATATAGTTTTGTTCACTATTATTCATTATATTGGACCAAATAAAACTCTTCTTAAGAATTGGGACATCAAAATTTACTTTGTGTAAATTTTTGGTACCTTTCCGATAAAGATCATTTTTTAATGAATAGTGTAAAATGTTGTATTTCAATTCAAAACCTCTTTTTAATCTAATTTATTTATATGATTATATTATCTTTTTAATTGGTTTTAAAGTGAAATTATAATATATCTTTACCATTAAATCCAATAGTGGTCATTGAAATTAATTTCACGTTGAAATCAGACTTAAACTAGTGTCAATCTTTTGATACTTATTGTTTCATAAAAACACGTTATTTTCTCTGACAGCGAAAATTAATTATTAAATTAATTAATGTGACTTATATGTTTTGAATTTTGTAAAATATACTTCATTTTTGAATTCGGATTATCAAATATATCTTAGGGTGAATTTTTGGGATTTTTTTGAAAAACTTCAATTTTTGATGAATAGTGAAACCACTAAGTGGTACTTATAAAAACTGATTTTCCCGTTTGAATGAAATTTTTCCATCTTTGTGTTTTGAATATCAAAAATCCGACATACATGGTTGTCATTAAGAAGTAAAATGTGGTTCAATGGGATAAAAATAATTTTTTGGTGAATAGTAACTTATTAAGTTTTTAATCGCGATTGGAGGTAATTAGTTTAGTTTATGGTAAGAATAATGTTTTAATAAAATTAAATGACATAGACACATGTCCTACACTCATTGGATGTGTCATGGCCGACCAAAAAAATCCATGGGTAAACTTGGGGACCCCATGGAGCCACTTTGGATGGGAAATGACATAAATATCTTTTTATTTAATGTTAAAGTAAAAATGACACAAACATGAGATGTTTTACTAAAACAATTTTTACATGGGGTTATACAAGTCATATTTTTGACTATAAATATTCATTGGAAACCTAAAAATATTTCATACATCATAGTATTTTTTTTTATAATTTTTATACATTAAATAAATTAAATTATTTATGACATCATGATGATGCAGCGATGACCTCATTATTTAACAATTTAAATAAAATGGAAAGATAATGTAATATCTAAAACCTAAACATGTCCAAAATCTATTGGATGAGTTGATTTCAAACCCTTATCACCTTATCCACGAATTATATCAATGTGGGATCCTTTAAATCCGAAACTCATTTTCAAATAAAGTAACATTTCTTTACTTTCCAAAAGTGCCCCTCCTCTCCTCTTATAAAAGGCCCCCACCTCTACCTCCTTACCCACACTCCCAAATCCTTTGTCTTGGCCAAACTATGCCCATTTTGTCTCTCCACTTCCCTCTATTACTCCTTGAATCCTCACTTTAGGTAGAAGTCTTCCCAAGGAAGCCTTTGAGCTCAAACCAAGGGGAGTTACCCGATTTTAAGGTAATGTCTTCTTTTGAGTCCTTTTGTTTTATTTTGGTTCTCCAACCCCCTACACTCTTTTTATTCGTTTCTTTTGTAAAAAATCCAGTATCCTAAATATACTAGGATGTTGTTATAATAAGATTAGATCTAAACTTACATACACCTACATCTAATGGTTATAGAACATACTGTTTCCGTGGATGGCGAATTTCTACCTCACGAAACGATGATTGTTCAACACTCATATAACACCTTCAAAGGTGGACATTAAGATGTCACTATATTTATATATGATATATATTATGTTTATGTTTTACTTAAGCTTCAGTATTTTTCATTTGTGGCTTACCGTTATGGTTTCCATTATGGGTAAACACGATATCTTCATTTAAGGAAGTGCGGACTACCGCACCCTCAAAGTGATGTGATTCGTCAATGCTATAAGTGGGACGTGTAAAGGATGGATTTAAAGTTATTATATATTATGTTATACTGTAATTATAATATATCTATATATCATTATTAATTCTTTCCATTAAAGTATGAGATAGAAATGAAAGTAGCGTTCATGTGCACGTACAGTTTACCGTCTCCATGAACGGTGCATTTCATTTCTTATCCCCAAATATAATGTACTATTAAAAGTACATGTATATAATGGATATATATAATTAATGACATATCTAAATGATGTATATAATTCTGGAATTAAAATATACATACCTCTCATTTAGTTTTAATTCCATTAATATGACAAAGAAATGAAAGTAGCGTTCATGCGTACGTACGGCTTACCGTCTCCATGAACGGTGTATTTCATTTCTTACCTCTAAATGATTATGTAATATTATAAATACATGTATATTCTGGATATATATGATATATATTCTATCCAAATAATGAATATCATTCTGGATATAATGAACCTTTGACCACATGAACAACATGTAATTGTATGAAGTCCACTTTCGACTTAAGAACCAAATATCGACAAAACAAACATTATTAACTTAAATGGTTACATAATGTTTATAACATGGAAATAAGTGATATAAAAAAAATAATTAACTTTAAAAAGGTTCTTAATCAAGTAGAAATTAAATCAAGTTTATTATTCAGGACGTTAAAGAACGATCGAGTCATGTCGGACCGCAGGTAAGGGATCCTACTCATCTCTTTCTTTTTAAGTACCCTCTTTTATGTCATTCCTTCTAAGCTCATATTTCTTATTATTGGAATGTTATTTTATATTACTCATACTGCAATTTTTTTGTTCATATTATGAGAGACTCTATTCTCTCTCATCAATCCATTTTGGAAGTTTTGAGTGGCGCTGTTAGGCTGCCGAATTTTCGTAAGAGATCTAACCTCTCTCTTTCTCTTTAAGTACTCTCCTTTATGTCACTTCTTTTAAGCTCCTCATTGTTATGATGGGGGATGTTATTTTATATTCCACTTTCTGTACATTTTATTTTAATGTGATGAGATTCCCTATTTTATCTCATCAATCCATTTTTGGAGGTTTTAAGTGGCGCCGTTAGGCTGCCGAGTTTTCGTAAGGGATTTTTCATCTCACTTTTATTCTCGTGAGATTTATGCTACATTTGAAACAATTTCCATTGAGTGGTGTATGTACTGACCATTATTTTACTCATTGAGTAATATTATTTCATTTATGAGTATTTACATCAACGTTTTATTGTCCTTATTTCACGGGGCGTATGTTTCGAAAGATACCCATGTCGGTAAGGGAACCTTTCACCCTGCTCTTTTTAAAAGACTTCTTTTGTTGGGTATTTTAATTTACATATTTTTATGTTGGGATATGTTCTCATATATCCTTATTGATGTAAATTTTATGTCCAAGTGATGAGATACCCTTTTTTTTATCTCTCATCAACTCATTTTGATGTGACGCCGTTAGGCTGTCAAGGGAACTTCTTAACCCAATTTCGATTTCTTTGGGTTCAACATGTAGTTGTTGAATATGTCATCCTTTGAATATGTGTGAATGACCTTTGATTATTTTACACTTAATATCCACTTATATTTGGTGTATTCGTTTGTCACACATAATTATGTAATTGATTTATCCTTAAACCAAGGATACCGTCTTTGTATGGGACTTCGTCTCAATCTCCTTTCATTGAGGCATATTTTGTTTTATACAAAACCTTCTTTTATACGGTGTATAAACCCCTTTGACTTTTACGTTTATTCAAAAGGAATATTTTTTATACGAAGCTTTTACTAAACGACAAAAGGGAATGTTTTTTTTTGTCGTACGTATGCGGCGACAACGACTTCTCCGCCGCTGTGACCATTATTTGAGTTTCGGCTTCCTCTACAAGCCATACCTTCTTTTTAAAAGAAAATAAATACCATGTTTTACTTTTCTTTTATTTTGGTATTGAAAATGGTTTTCATAATGTTTTTATATCAATGTGTTGTATTAATATCTTGTGATTGAAAGGTGGAAATGTTATGTTTTCTTTATGCATGTTTTATGTGATACGATTATGTTGAGGTTCTTGGGAATTATTATGAAGACGGGTGGTTCCGTGATAAACTAAGGGCGGGTGAGCCCGATATAGCTCTCCAATGCATTGGGTAACACGAAGATGTGAAACTTTAAGGTTTATCCGAAGAGATTTAAGGAATATACTGTGATGGGTATTCCAAAAAGTAACTAAGAGGGTTACTCCCTACGTAAGAATGTTATGAATGCCTCAAGTTACCTTTTATGTTTTATGATTTCTATGATTTATTCATGATTTGATGAGGTATGTTAAAGAGCCTATGTTTTATGGGTAAAGTATGATTTCATTCTTATGTATATATGAACTCATGTTTCCTTTCCATATTTTTATATCCCTTACTGAGCTTTTTATGCTCATCCCAAGTTTTTGAAATGTTTTCACAGGTCAAGGGAAAGGTAAGTGATGTGATGATAGTGTCAAGGATGTGTCAAGAAAGAATCCAAGTTTTATTTTAAATATGTTTCCGTTGATGGGAAGAATGAATCCTGTCTTTTATGTAACCACTTTGTTTAAATGTGGATTGAAATGAAAGTTTTATGATCTAATTCTCTAAAAATCTAAACCTGAAAAGATCCTCAATGTGAATTACTCATTTAATTCAATATTATGTAAGGTTTAAGGTTGGGGCCTTATATAATTAGTGGTGAATTGTTTTAATTAGTAATAATTATTATTAATTACTATAAATTAATAGAAAAATATAAAATAAATTGGTTGTTAATTTTCATTTTATGAGAAATAAAAAAATTAGACATTTTTTTCACAAATTGGTTTCCCCACATGATGAATAGAAAATATAAATTTTACACATTTTCAATATTTTTAAAATATTTTATTACTTTATATGAAATTATACCAAAAATTTATGACAATTAGAGGTAAATTAACACTAATTATCGCATAATTTGAGATTAATTTAATTTTGAGTAATTATATAGGTTATGAATTAATAAGATTGATTAAATCACCGAATTTTAATCCTCATGTAATGAGAAATTAAAAATTTGTGCCAAACATGTCAAAATTTATAATTAGGATTGTAAAATTGATCCAGGGAGGATGTGAAATGTGATGGAAACAACATTAGTATGAGGAGGGGATGAGTCAATGTTATGTGCAATAGTATGAGAAGATGTGTCGATGACAGGAGCAGTGACATAAAACGATGATGGAGTATATGTGATAGTTATTTCAAATTTGAAATATTTATTTTTTTTATATGTAATTTTTTTAATAAAAATTAAATATATTTAATTATTAATAAATTTTTTAAATATGGTTGCTTAAATCATAGTAACAAATAATAATACTATATAGTATTTTAAATAAATGACACTAATTAGTAAAGATTAATGTCAAACAACAATAATTAGTAAAAAATTTAGCAATTAGTAAAATTTATCAGTAAATCAATATAATCATTAAAATTTATGGTTATTTATAAAAATTAGCGGTGAATAGTAAAATTTAGTAAAAATTCGTTTAAGTGATAACAATTTTTAAAAAAATATTGTATATAAGTAATATTTGTGGAAAATAAGTGTAAAAATATAAATATTAGTAAAACATTATGGGTGATTAGGAAAAATTATTAAAAAAAACAGGTAAACAAGTATAATTAATAATAATTAGTAGTAATTAATTAAAATTAATAGTAAATAACTACAATTAGTAAAAATGAACACTAAATCACTATAATTAGTAAATTTTAATGATAATTTGTAAACGATGTCATCAATTAGTAATGATTACTTGTAATTAGAAAAACCTAGTGTTAATTAGTAAAAATTAGTAAACATTAGCATAAAATCACCGTAATTTTAAAACAACTTACAGTGATTAGTAGACATTAGTAAAAACTTCCATTAGTGTTGCTAAAATTAATGATAAATAATTATTATTATTTAAAATCAGCCGTAATTTGTATAAATTTACGATAATTCACTCTCATTATTAAATAATAGTTTTAATTTGTTAATTTTTTAAAAATACTAGTGGTAATTAGAAATGATTAGTAAACATTAACATTAATTTATTATAATAATTAAAAAAATAATGATAACTAGATAAACGTATTTGTAATTAATACAAATTATTGAAAAAAAATTTATTTATTAAAAAATTTCATAAATTTATAACAAAAAGAAAATAATGGTAAATCATGATAATTTTCTACAAATTATTAGTAATTAGAAAAAACATAAATGTAAATCCATATATTTATTTAAAAATTTCAAAATTAGTAATAATTAGTGGTAATTAGAAATAATAAGGGGTAATTAGTAGTAATTAGCGGCAATTAGTAATTATACAAAATTAATTTAAATAAAAATAATTATAATTTTTTGGTTAATTGTGGATCCATGAAATATGAATCATTTTTTATTATGATATTATAGTAAGATAAATCATTAGATGATTAAAAATTATTCTAGAATAAATCTTGTCTACATTTGGATTGTTAACGAATTTATATCATTGTTACTATTAGTAATTAATGATAATTTGTAAAAATCGGCACTAATTAATATAAGGAGACAGTAAATAGTGAAAATTCATAACATCTACAAGTAATTTTTCTAATTATTTACTATTTTTTATCTTTTTTTTCATATATCAAATTAGTCATAAAAATATATTTATTTTATTTATTAGAGAAATATAGATTAAGGAAGTCTAAAATAATTATCATTACATGATCATAATTTGATAAATCATCATAGTAATAAAAAAGGGTCTTATAGATATCCAATATATATTGAGGGTGTTTAAGCTTTTTTATCATTTGACTCATCAAAAATAGATGTTTTTTATAAGAGAAATTATATGTCCATGTAAGAAATGTGTTGTGAGGAGATTTGACACATTTCACAATGTTGGGGTCATCTGTTGTGTTTTTCTATTCATAAAGATAATGCTTTTTGGTATCAACATATTTGACATAGTTACTATAAGGCCCCAGCCTTAAACCTTACTTAATCTTGAGTTATTACAAGATTACACATTGAGGATCTTTTCGGGTTTAGAGTTTTAGATAATTAGATCATGAAACTTGCATTACATTCCACACTTAAACAAAGTGGTTACATAAAAGACCGTATTCATTCTTCCCATCAATGGAAACATATTTAAAATAAAACACGGATTCTTTCTTGACACATCCTTGACACTATCATCACGTCATGTACCTTTCCCTTGACATGTGAAAAACATTTCAAAAACATGGGATGAGCATAAAAAGCTCAGTAAGGGTTATAAAAAATATGGAAAGGAAACATGTGTTCATATATACATAAGAATTAAATCATACATTACCCATAAAACATAGCCACTTTAACATACCTTATCAAATCATGAATAAATCGTAGAAATCATAAGACATAAAAGGTAACTTGATGCATTCATAACATTCTTACGTGGGGAGTAACCCTTTTGGTTACGTTTGGAATACCCATCACAGTATATTCCCTAAATCTATTCGGAGAAACCTTAATGTTTCACTCCTTCGCGTTACCCAATGCATTGGAGAGCTATATCGGGCTCACCCGCCCTTAGTCTATCATGGAACCACCCGTCTTCATAATAATGCCCAAGAACCTCAACATAATCATATCACATAAAACATGCATAAAGGAAACATAACATTCCCACCTTTCAATAACAAGATATCAATACAACACATTGATATAAAAACCTTATGAAAACCATTTTCGATACCAAAATAAAATAAAAGTAAAACATGGTATTTATTTTTCTCTAAAAAAGGTATGGCTTGTAGAAGAAGCCGAAACTCAAATAACGGTCACGACGGCAGAGAAGTCATTGTCGCCGCATACGTACGACAAAAACATTCCCTTTTTTCGTTTAGTAAATGCTTCATATAAAAAAGATTCCTTTTGAATAAACATAAAAGTCAAAGGGGTTTATACACCGTATAAAAGAAAGTTGTGTATAAATAAAATATGCCTCAATGAAAGGAGATTGAGACGAAGTCCCATACAAAGATGGTATCCTTGGATTAAGGATAAATCAATTACATAATTATGTGTGAAAACCGAATAAACCAAATATAAGTGGATATTAAGTGTAAAACAATCAGAGGTTATTCACACATATTCATAGAATGACATATTCAAGGAGTACTAGCTTATCCCAAAGAATCGAAATTGGGTTAAGAAGTTCCCTTGCAATAATTAGACAGCCTAATGGCGTCACTTCAAAATTCAGAACAAGAGTTGATGAGAGATAAAAAAGGGTATCTCATCACATGGACATAATATTTACATCAATAAGGATATAGAAGAACATATCCCAAAATAATATTATGTGAATTAAAAGACATAACAAAATAAGTCTTTTAAAAAGAGGAGGGTGCAAGGTTCCCTTACCGACATGAGTATCTTTCGAAACATACGCCCCATGAAAGAAGGACAATAAATCATTGATGTAAATACTCATAAACGAAATTATATTACACAAAGAGTAGAATAATGGGCAGTACATACACCACTCAAAGGAAATTTTGGCAAATGTAGCATAAATCTCATGGGAATAAAAGTGAGATGAAAAATCCCTTACGAAAACTCGGCAGCCTAACGACGCCACATAAAACTTACAAAAATGGATTGATGAGATAAAATAGGTCATCTCATCATATTAACATAATGTTTATAGAAAGAGGAATATAAAAGAACATCCCCCAACATAACAAAGATAAACTTAGAAAGAATGACATAAAAGAGTGTACTTAAAAAGAAAGAGAGGAGTTGGATCCCTTACCTCAAGTCCAACTTGTCTTATTTGTTTCTTTATATTCCTGAATAATAAACATTGGTCAATTAATAATCGCCTATTTAACTCCTTTAGAGATTATTATTCAGTTCATATCACATATTATAATGTTATAATAATTGTTTAATAATGTTAGTTCATATCAGACGTTTTTTCCGATGTTTGGTACATGAGTCAAAAATGAACTTGTTTGAAAAAAATTGCCCATGTAGATATAAGTAACTAATTTCCAGAATAGTATTAATGATTAAAATATCATATATATTCATTAAATATTCATTTCAT
The DNA here is from genome assembly GCA_963277665.1 of Viscum album. NCBI lineage: Eukaryota > Viridiplantae > Streptophyta > Magnoliopsida > Santalales > Viscaceae > Viscum > Viscum album. The sequence goes on from OY728146.1 coordinate 992,539,344, forward strand.
ACTATTCCATATCATTTGGAGATAAAAAACAAAAAGCACCGTTCATGGAGACGTTAGGCCGTACGTACGCATGAACGCTACTTTCATTTTTTTGTCATATTAATGGAATTAAAACAAAATGAGAGAGATATATATATATGTTATAATTCCAGAATGATATCCATAATTTTTTATGTAATATATTACATATATATCCATTATATATATGTACTTATAGTATTACATAACATTTTGAGATAATAAATGAAATGTACCGTTCATGGAGACTGTAAGCCGTACGTACGCATGAACGCTACTTCCATTTCTATTTCATATTTTCTGGAATGGAATCATAATTATATAAGAGTATATTATAATTCTAGTATAATAACATATATAATATCATTAACTTTATCCTTTACAAATCCCACATATGGTATTAACGAATCAAATCACTTTCAGGGGGCGGTAGTCCGCACTTCCTAAAATGACGATATCGTGTTTACCCATAATGGAAACAATAATGGTATGCCATAAATGAAAAATATAGAAGCTTAAAGAAATAATAAACATATTACATATCATATATAAAAATAGTGACATCATAATGGCCACCTTTGAAGGTGATAAATGAGTATTGAACAATCATTGTTTCGGGAGGCAGAATTTCGCCATCCACGGAAACCGTATGTTCTTCAACCATTTGATGTAGTTTTGTGAGAGTGTAGCTCGAATAAATCTTATAAAAACATCCTAGTATATTGAAGATACTGGTGTTGTTACAAAAGAAGTAAATAAAAAGAGTTTAGGGGGCTGGAAAAGCAAAATAAAACAAATGAACATGAGAGAATGAATTACCTTTAAAAGTGTAACTCCTTTTGATTTGAGCCTAAAGGCTTCCTTTGAAAGGATTATTCCCAAAGGTAATCCTCTAGGATGAGAAGAGGGATGTGGAGAGGGTAAATGGTCAGGGGATGGCCGAGCCAAAGGCTTGAGGAGTGTGTGAAATGAGGTAGAGGTGGGGGGCCTTTTATAAGTGGAGAGGAGGGGCACTTTTGGAAATCACGAAACTATTATTTTATTTTCAAAAGTGTTACGAATTTATAAGGGTCCACATTAATATATATCGAAGATAATATGATAAGGCTTCGAAATATTCCCATCCAATAGTTTTTGGACAAGTGTAGGTCTTAGATTTTATATTATCGTTTCATTTTATTTAAACAGTTCATTAATGAGGTCATTGTTGCATCATCATGATGTCATAAATAAATTAATTTATTTAATGTCTAAAAATTATATAAAAAAATATAATGATGTAGTAAATCTATTTATCTTTCCAAAGAGTAATTATAGACAAAATTATGATTAGTATAACCCCTTCTAAAAATTGTTTTAGTAAAACAATTAATGTTAGTGTCATTTTCGCTTTTATTTTAAAAAAAAGCATTAAAGTCATTATCTCACCCATGAAGCTCCATAGGGTCCCCTAAATCGACCCATGGGTTGTCTTGGTCGGACATGAATCATCCAATAGGGGTAGGACAAGTGGCATTGTGTTTTCACATTTTTATAATATCATTTTTACCTTAAATTACACTAATTACCACTAATCGCGATTAGAAAGTTAATAACTTACTATTCACCAAAAAATTATTTTAATCTCATTGAACCACATTTTACTTCTTAATGACATCCATGTTTGTCGGATTTTTGAAATTCAAAACACAATGATGGCAAAATTTCATTTAAACGGAAAATCAGTTTTTATAAGTACCACTTAGTGGTTTCACTATTCATCAAAAATTGATGTTTTTCAGAAAATTACCAAAAATTCACTTTAAGCTATATTTGATATTCCGAATTCAAAAATGAATTCTATTTCAAAAAATTCAAAACATATAAGTCACATTAATTAATTTAATAATTAATTCCCGATGTCAGAGCAAATAGCGTGTTTTTATAAAACAATAAGTATCAAAAGATTGACACCAGTTTAAGTCTAATTTCAAAGTGAAATTTATTCCAATGACCACCATTGGATTAAATGGTAAAAACATATTATAATTTCACTTTAAAACCAATTCAAAAGATAATCTAATCATATAAATAAATTATATTAAAAATTGGTTTTGAATTAAAATACAACATTTTACACTATTTATTAAAAAAATGCACTATATCGGAAAGATACAAAAAATTGACACAAAGTAAATTTTGATGTCCCGATTCTTAAGAATATTTTTATTTGGTCCAATAGAATGTATAAGTGTGAGAAAAAATATATTAAATGATGGTTCTCCATCAAAAGGCGATAAGTGAACCTTTAGTGAAAACTAGGGCATATACGCCTAAAATCGAATTCTTTCCGTATTTTAAGCCTTTATATTTTTTTGGATATATGTAGAAACATTTAAAAACATATATAATAATATTTTAGTTATTTCTATCCATTCCCGCCAATACAACGACTACATGTTAACTACCATTTAAAATAATATTATTTTATTATTAGAGTGCAACGTAAGATTCCCAAGAAACTCGTTGTTGCATATTGGGTACGCCATCAAGCATAGCATCCCCTTTAAAGTAATATTAATATTTGATTCACAAATATGGATAAATATAAATATTTCATATTCTTTATTTACCTGGGGTGTTACATCCTTCCCCCCTTTTGGGAATTGCGTCCTCGCAATTTTTAAAATTGAGCTTGGAAACTCCCTTAAAAGTCCCACATCGGAACAAGAGTTGGTAAAACAATCACTTTAAAATAATGGGAGAGAAGTACAAATGTCACCTGATTTAACCCATACTAGGATTCCAAGTATGAAAATATAGATATGGAAGAGAAAACAAAGGGTCATGTTCTGATGGAGAGTAATAGAAAACATGTCTAGGAGAAAGTTAACAATAAGAAAATCACAAACTTGTGATGGGTTAAACGGTGTTGGGTTCCCCAGTAGGAAAAGTTAATAGACAACATTTTTGTTTTAAGTTAATTTTTATTGAGGAATTTATTCATAAGGAAACATAATCACTAATCATGTTGACATTCAACATTTACTATATTCCTTAATCAATCTCATATTTTTTCCAAAAGACGAGTATTTAGGGAGACTTGTTCGCATTAAGAGTACTATAATCAACTTCTAGAGAATCAAATAATCCACCAAAGATATCTATATACTTCCCATGTATTTAGGCTTTAACCAAAAACAAAACCAAAAAGGTTAGTACAAGGTCAGATAATCCAGAAAAGGATAACCCTTTAAAAAGAAAATCTATGCTTAATCTCCAAAATTTGTCCAATAAAACCAAAAGTTCAACGAGGACCATTCGATAACCAATTTGTCCATAAAATTATTCAAAGTAAACCAATATAAGATTGAAACCCAAATATTTTAAGGATCTAGTCACATAGTCTTCCAAGTTAAATCGTAACATTTATCTCCAAACAACATCAGTTGCTATTAAGTCTCGTATTGAAAAGTAATTAACCTAATCACATATCCTCCATGATAGGTTAATAATTTTCATAAATAACCAAAAATAAACTTACTCTTAATTCATAAAACCATATAACTAAAACGAATCAGTCAAACTAACCAGGTACATCGCGTAGTCCAGTGGTAGGAGATAAATATCAGTCGCACTTTGGTTGTGGGTTCGATTCCCGCAGCTTTGTCCGACGCGACGGGTTGTCACACAGTCTGTGGGTTGTCCTTTTTATAAAACTCCAAAAATAACCCTAACATGTTTTAACCTCAATCGTTTCCTTATACCTTTAATTTTCATCCGAATTCATTACGATGTCAACATCTTAATTCTCGAAGTCTTATTTCACCACCATAAGACAAAATAAAATGATTCCCAAAATGAATAACATAATACCTTGATCATGGCATCCACAAGGTTTCATCGTCATCTTGCTCACATAGGTAGAAGTCCCATGCATTCCAACAATGATTTAGAGATCCTTCAAAATCATTTGCTTCCTCCATCCAAATACACCTCATACAACATGGGTCATATGGGTGTTCATAGAAAAACAGTTTTGGAAAATAATCATGTATGACATATAATTCCAAAACATCTGATAAAACCTGATTTCTATAAAATAGTCGGACTGAAATTGAGTTGAAACTTTCTATTATTTTTCCTTTTAAAATACCATAAGTATGTGATGTGAGACTATATTTTAAAAGCAAATATAAATAGGTTGCGCAAGGGTCTCCTTCCACAACACCATTTCTAAAATCATAATATGCTTCAAATTCTTGTGATAAGGTAAAATATTTGAAAATACCTTGATAATATTTACCTTTCTTGAAAATATGAGAATATTGTGAAAATAGTATTTGTCTAAAAACAACCCATGATCAACGATGATAACAAGGTATAGTGGATGAGTTTGATATCTCAAAAAATTGCTTGCAAGTGAGTTGTATGCTAGAAAACGTTTCACAATCATCCGAAGATGACTTTGCAATAATTATTGGAAGCATGTCATTATGAAGAGATAGGAATGTCGTTTGAGATCCTTCTCCTTCCATTCATAACCGACATTACATGACCTGAATAAAAAAAGATATAAAACAATGATTTAACTAAAATAATAGATATAGGGACTAATCATGTGTCTCGCAAGAACTCATAATCCCTAAATTTTTCTAAACCGACCTCTAATACCAACTATAAGGCCCCAGACTTAAACCTTACTTAATCTTGAGTTATTATAAGATTACACATTGAGGATCTTTTCGGGTTTAGAGATTTAGAGAATTAGATCTTTAAACTTGCATTACATTCCACACTTAAACAAAGGGGTTACATAAAAGACAGTATTCATTCTTTCCATCAACGGAAACATATTTAAAATAAAACACGAATTCTTTCTTGACACATCATTAACACTATCATCACGTCATGTACCTTTCCCTTGACCTGTGAAAAACATTTCAAAAACTTGGGATGAGCATAAAAAGCTCAGTAAGGGTTATAAAAAATATGGAAAGGAAACATGTGTTCATATATACATAAGAATGAAATCATTCTTTACCCATAAAACATAGCCACTTTAACATACCTCATCAAATCATGAATAAATCATAGAAATCATAAGACATAAAAGGTAACTTGAGGCATTCATAACATTCTTACGTAGGGAGTAACCCTCTTGGTTACGTTTGGAATACCCATCACAGTATATTCCCTAAATCTCTTTGGAAAAACATTAATGTTTCACTCCTTCGCGTTACCCAGTGCATTGGAGAGCTATATCGGGCTCACCCGCCCTTAGTCTATCACGGAACCACCCGTCTTCATAATAATGCCCAAGAACCTCAACATAATCATATCACATAAAACATGCATAAAGGAAACATAACATTCCCACCTTTAAATCACATGATATCAATACAACACATTGATATAAAAACATTATGAAAACCATTTTCGATACCAAAATAAAATAAAAGTAAAACATGGTATTTATTTTTCTTTAAAAAATGTATGGCTGTAGAGGAAGCCGAAACTCAAATAATGGTCATGACGGCGGAGAAGTCGTTGTCGCCGCATACGTACGACAAAAACATTCCCTTTTTTCGTTTAGTAAACGCTTCGTATAAAAAATATTCCTTTTGAATAAACGTAAAAGTCAAAGGGGTTTATACACCGTATAAAAAAAAGTTGTGTATAAAATAAAATATGCCTCAATGAAAGGAGATTGAGACGAAGTCCCATACAAAGATGGTATCCTTGGATTCAGGATAAATCAATTACATAATTATGTGTGAAAAACTAATACACCAAATATAAGTGGATATTAAGTGTAAAAAAATCAGAGGTTATTCACACATATTCATAGAATGACATATTCAAGGAGTACAAGCTTATCCCAAAGAATCGAAATTTGGTTAAGAAGTTCCCTTGCAATAATTAGACAGCCTAACGGCGTCACTTCAAAATTCAGAACAAGAGTTGATGAGAGATAAAAAGGGTATCTCATCACATGGACATAAAATTTACATAAATAAGGATATAGAAGAACATATCCCAAAATAATATTATGTGAATTAAAAGACATAACAATATAAGTCTTTTAAAAAGAGGAGGGTGAAAGGTTCCCTTACCGACATGGGTATCTTTCGAAACATACGCCCCGTGAAAGAGGGGCAATAAATTATTGGTGTAAATACTCATAAAAGAAAGTATATTACACAAAGAGTAGAATAATGGTCAGTACATACACCACTCAAAGGAAATTGTGGAAAATGTAGCATAAATCTCATGGGAATAAAAGTGAGATGAAAAATCCCTTACGAAAACTCAGCAGCCTAACGACGCCACATGAAACATACAAAAAATGGATTGATGAGATCAAATAGGGTATCTCATCATATTAACTTAATGTTTATAGAAATAGTAATATAAAATAACATCCCCCAACATAACAAATATGAACTTATAAGGAATGACATAAAAGAGTGTACTTAAAAAGAAAGAGATGAGTATGATCCCTTACCTCAAGTCCAACTTGCCTTGTTTGTTTCTTTATATTCCTGAATAATAAACATTGGTCAATTAATAATCGCATATGTACCTCCTTTAGATATTATTATTCAGTTCATATCACATATTATAAAGTTATAATAATTGTTTAATAATGTTAGTTCATATCAGACGTTTTTGCCGATGTTTGGTACATGAGTCAAAAATGAACTTGTTTGAAAAAAGATTGCCCATGTAATTATAAGTAACTAATTTCCAGAATAGTATTAATGATTAAAATATCACATATATCCAGTAAATATTCATTTCATACTATTCCATATCATCTGGAGATAAAAAATGAAACGCACCGTTCATGGAGACGGTAGGCCGTACGTACGCATGAACTCTACTTTCATTTTTTTGTCATATTAATGAATTAAAACAAAATGAGAGAGATATATATATGTTATAATTCCAGAATTATATACATAATTTTGATGTAATATATTACATATATATCCATTATATATATGTACTTATAGTATTACATAACATTTTGAGATAAGAAATGAAATGTACCGTTCATGGAGACGGTAAGCCGTACGTACGCATGAACGCTACTTCCATTTCTATTTCGTATTTTCTGGAATGGAATCATAATGATATAAGAGTATATTACAATTCCAGTAAAATAACATATATAATATCATTAACTTTATCCTTTACACATCCCACATATGGTATTAACGAATCAAATCACTTTTAGGGGGCGGTAGTCCGTACTTCCTAAAATGAAGATATAATGTTTACCCATAATAGAAATAATAATGGTATGCCATAAATGAAAAATACAGAAGCTTAAGGAAAGAATAAAAATATTATATACCATATATAATAATAGTTACATCATAATGGACACCTTTGAAGGTGTTAAATAAGTATTGAACAATCATCGTTTCGGGAGGCAGAATTTCACCATCCATGGAAACCGTATGTTCTTTAACCATTTGATGTAGTTGTGTGAGAGTTTAGTTCGAATTAATCTTATAAAAACATACTAGTATATTGAAGATACTTGTTTTGTTACAAAAGAAGTAAATAAAAAGAGTTTAGGGGGTTGGAGAAGCAAAATAAAACAAATGAACATGAGAGAATGAATTACCTTTAAAAGTGTAACTCCTTTTGATTTGAGCCTAAAGGCTTCCTTTGAAAGGATTCTGCCAAAAGGTAATCCTCTAGGATGAGGAGAGGGACTTGGAGAGTGTAAATAGGCAGGGGATGGCCGAGCCAAAGGCTTGAAGAGTGTGTGAAATGAGGTAGAGGTGGGGGCCTTTTATAAGAGGAGAGGACGAGCACTTTTGGAAATCATGAAACTATTATTTTATTTTCAAAAGTGTTTCAAATTTATAAGGACCCGAATTGATATATTTCTAAGATAAGATGATAAGGCTTCGAAATATTCTCATCCAATAGTTTTTGGTCCAGTTTAGGTCTTAGATTTTATATTATCGTTTCATTTTATTTAAACTGTTCATTAATGAGGTCATTGTTGCATCATCATGATGTCATAATTAGATTAATTTATTTAATGTCTAAAAATTATAAAAAAAATATCGTGATGTAGGAAATCTTATTATCTTTCCAAATAGTATTTATAGACAAAATTATGATTATTATAACCCCTTCTAAAAATTGTTTTAGTAAAACAATTTATGTTAGTGTCATTTTCACTTTTATTTAAAAAAAAGCATTAAAGACATTATCTCACCCAAGAGGCTCCATAGGGTCCCCTAAATCGACACATGGGTTTTCTTGGTCGGCCATGACTCATCCAATAGGGGTAGGACAAGTTTCATGGTGTTTTCACATTTTTATAATATCATTTTTACCTTAAATTACACTAATTACCACTATTCGCGATTAAAAACGTAATAAGTTACTATTCACCAAAAAATTATTTTAATCTCATTGAACCAAATTTTACTTCTTAATGACAACCATGTATGTCGTATTTTTGAAATTCAAAACACAATGATGGAAAAATTTCATTTTAACGGAAAATCAGTTTTTATAAGTACCACTTAGTGGTTTCACTATTCATCAAAAATTGAAGTTTTTCATAAAATTACCAAAAATTCACCCTAAGCTATATTTGATATTCCGAATTCAAAAATGAAGTCTATTTTACAAAATTCAAAACATATAAGTCACATTAATTAATTTAATAATTAATTCCCGCTGTCAGAGAAAATAGCGTGTTTTTATAAAACAATAAGTATCAAAAGATTCACACTAGTTTAAGTCTAATTTCAAAGTAAAATTTATTCCAATGACCACCATTGGATTAAATTGTAAAAATATATTCTAATTTCACTTTAAAACCAATTCAAAAGATAATCTAATCATATAAATAAATTATATTAAAAATAGGTTTTGAATTAAAATACAACATTTTACACTATTCATTAAAAAATGCACTTTATCGGAAAGATACCAAAAATTTACACAAAGTAAATTTTGATGTCCCGATTCTTAAGAATTGTTTTATTTGGTCCAATAGAATGTATAAGAGTGAGAAAATCTATATTTAATGATGGTTCGCCATCAAAAGGCGATAAGTGAACCTTTAGTGAAAACTATGGCATATGCTCCTAAAATTGAATTCTTTCCGTATTTTATGCGTTTATCTTTTTTTTGGATATATGTAAAAACATTTAAAAACATATATAATAATATTTTAGTTATTTCTATCCATTCCCGCCAATACAATGGCTACATGTTAACTACCATTTAAAATAATATTATTTTATTATTAGAGTGCAACGTAAGATTCCCAGGAAACTCGTTGTTGCGTATTGGGTACGCCATCGAGAATAGCATCCCATTTAAAGTAATATTAATATTTGATTCACAAATATGGATAAATATGAAGATTTCATATTCTTTATTTACCTGGGGTGTTACAGTTACAGAGAATATTTTAATAATTTGGTACATATTCCATCATTATTTACAAAATTTAGTACATGATGTGGCCGGTCCATATTTTCAAAAATCTGAAACTCAAGATAATATTAATTTAACTCCAGAGTTAGAACCCTCTCTATTTCATTATATATTTATGTATTCTGAGGAAGATTTATATCTTGTTTGAAGGATAAGAATATTGAAAGTTATTGATAATTTTATGGATATTAAATCAGATAATGGAATGTCAAATTTATATTTTGATGAGATATTATCATTGATTAAAGTACTATTAACTGAAAAATATCTTTCCTATAAATCACTTTAAGATCAATAGGATGGTTTATAATATATTTCATGGTCTTTAGAATATTTTTCATGTTATAATGATTCCATATTATATTACGGTGACAAAGAGTTTTTATTCGGTAAACCTATATGTGGAAAATTGAGGTACAAAGAGGAACAACTAGGGATGCCACTTCTGATTCCTATAAAATTGTTGATGTATTTTCTACATACACAACATCATTGATTTCATTGATGAAAAAAAATTCAATTGGTAAAATTTTAAATCATCTACTTGATGGTGATTTATGGAATCATTTTGACCAAGTATTTCCATGTTTTTATTCAGAAGTTTAAAACATGTGATTGGAACTTTTATCTAATGTGTTCTATCCATTTTTTCCATAATGTAATCAATATTATTGTTGGACTATCTTAATAGCTCCGTACAATTTACCTCCTTTGATGTTGATGAATATTCTATATTTTTTGAACTTACTAATTACAGGATATCCAAAAAATATGTATTGATGTTTATTTGTAGCATTTAATTGATGAGGAATATTTATTGTTGATTAATGTTTCCAGTACATATGAAAATGTTTCAAAATAAATTTTCCTAATTGATGATTTATTAATGAATAAAATTAGTGACTTTCCATCGATTGGAATATTATCTCACAGGTGTACAAAAGGTCAAAAATCATGTGTGTACTATATGAGGTACTGTAAAGAGTTTATGATCTTTAATGAAGGAATGACTTATTTTTTCAAGAATTATTGATGATTTATTTCAATGGATCGCCCATTTCATGGGAATAGGTATCATTTTAGAAAAGGTAAAACTGAAAGATATGGACCCCTATAAGAGATCTCTCGTGTTAAGTTAAAATATATCCCCATTATTTTGGAATTACTACAAAGTAGGAATTTTTTTTTGTAAAAAGTGAAATTGGATAAAACATTGCTTCATTGAATCTTCTATATTAGTCTAAATTTTTAGTCTATTACTTGTTGAATATCAAGATTATTAAGAAGAACAGTTTTTTTAAATATATTTTATATGGTTTTTGACACACCTAGTAAGACAAAATATAATGAATGATTAGATCATTCCTAAATTTACCAACAAAAAGAGCTTGAACTATATGAAACTTATTGATCAAAGTAGTTAATGAATCAAAGGTGGCTTATTGAGATTTAAATTTATTATTATTATTTTGTTAGTCAATAGTACAATTGAGGCATATTGATGCTTATATTAATATTTTGGATATATCTACTAGCAATGGTGTTTTTATGTGATTTAAAATCCATGATTATAATTTTATAATGAAAATTATTATTGTGATTTGATTTTAATGTTTTTCGAATTATATCAATAGGGATGTACTAATGAAAATATTATATTTTTTATGAGACAATTTTTGTGCTGAAAATAATCTATGGTGCACTATGTGGACAATATGAGGATTCTATTTTAATTTTATATAAATTGGGAAACAATTCTCACCAACATTCATTCATTCAATGCAACATTTTATATTTCGTATTTAAATGAAAAAAATTCAACAGATCATACAGTCGTTATAGATGTACACATACAAAATATTCATGGAGGAACTGAAAAAAAGAATATAACAAAGAATCACATAAATGATCAATTGATGAGGATTATTTATAAATGTAATTTTTTTTCTCCTCTCATTATTTTCAATCTGCATATCCCTCAAAACATACCGTCACAGGCCGTAATGATGGAAATTTTATGATTAAATGAACAGTAAATTATAATAATTAATCATAATGAACATGGATTTAGTGATTTTCAAGAATTAATTATTTCATATAATGAACATCACATGTCTCATACCTGTGTTCACCTTAACTATGAAGAAATTACAACATTTTTTTAGTGATTTATCATATCACTTGTCCTATACTTTTTCAAAAATATAAATTAAAATCCTATAATTTTATATTATATGATTATCATATCAAGAAAATATTACCACAAATTAGTGTTTATAATCTTTTAGAACATCAGAAGAAAAATTTGTCTTACTGGTTACAAAAACAAGTAATGTAAATTGTTTAATGTTAAAATATAAAATCAATTTATTATCTGTTATGATGATAACGGTTTTTCAAATTTTCATGTGTCACAACATGATGAAAAAATTTATAATCAATTGTGTTTATTGTGTAATCCACTATCCAAACGAGTTAAATAATATAATCGGTATGTGGTTAATGGTTTTGGATTGTATACATGTGCATATATCGAATAAACAAATGAATAGTGGTCTTTTCTTGAGTGTATCTTATCATAAAGAATGTGAAGTTGACTATTATGTCATGTTGGAAGAAATAATTGAACTATGTTATCTATGAAAGAATTGTGTAAAAATGATTAAATTTCATTGGATAGATACTTATAGTGGATTTCATGTAAATATGTTTCATGGAATCATTCATATTAAATGTTAATTCCTTCTTGATGTAAATTAAGTACTTTGATTGGCACACAAGGAATGTCAAATTTATTATGAAAATTATTTTTAGGCATAAATAAATTTATGTTATTGGTGGATCAAAATAAAAATGAAATGTTGTGAGAATCAGTTTATCCAAAGTAAATGTGGTTTTATTAAAGTGAAAGGAATTGAATTATTTGAAGAGAGAACTCTCAATCCATATATTCCATGATGAGACATGGATTTAAATGATGAAACCCCATATTAATGGGTTGATAGTTTCTATGATATATTTATATAATAAATATATTTGAAATATAATGAGATGATACTGATGGAATTCCTATATAAATTGATGATACTAATGAAGAATATGATGATATTGACACCATCACATATGAATATGAGGATGACGCTGAATATTGATATAGTTAAATGTTGGTTATAATCATTTATACTATATATATATATAATATACTTAAAATTATTTTTTAAAAATTTTAATTTAATGTTTCAGATGGATGAAGACAATTTATCACATCTGTTTCATGAGTTAGACGAGCCTTCAAAACCCGATGGCGAGACTCATGTATCATAATATAACCCTTAGGCTGCTAGCAATTCACTGATGGCTAGGAGGGGTAAAGGTATAACAAGAATGATGATTCAGTACCCTACTACTAAGTGATATCCAAATATTGTGTTTGATCCATGCATGCAGAGGTTTGTTCAATTTTTTATTTTAGTTAGCTCTCATTTATTTTCATTACATTATTTATATACCAATTATTTGAATATTTTTTCTATTTTTTCACATCATTTAGCATATAGCTGTTGGATAGGGGAGTTTCATATTGTGGAATTATTTTTCAATAGAATGGGTGATATAATATCAGAGTACCATTATGGTTCGGAACCACATGTTTCATTATTGGAAGGTACGTAAATAAAGAATAGTTATTTTGAAATATATTAAATTATTAATTATTTATAATTTTTATGGTATCCCATAAATGATATAATATATAAATCTGTCTAGGGGCCCTGGGATGTTGGTATACATGTGTGTTCCTGTCATCTTTATTACAATATTAGTATAAAAACATTGGAGAAATCACGAGTTAGATATTTTGATTAGCCTTGTTTCCCACACCAATCTAATAACCTCTCATCTGAGGTTTTGGATGGATTATGGTGATATTATATTGGAGCTAGTTTTTTGAGGAGTGTATCAATATATCGATAGAACTAGGGGAAGAAGTATGTGGAAAATCAGGTATGTATTTTTACACTAAATACAAAATAGAAACATATGGTAATTGAATTTTCTAATAATTTATATAACTTAAAATATGATTCTTCTATTTTACAATCATATATGTAGTAAAAGATCCAAATGTTATGGACATTGATGTTTATAAGAGTATATAAAGTTATCGTGTCACTAGAGAGATTACATGTGGTCTCTATCCACATATTATGTTCAGTATAACTGTTTTCAGTTTTAAAAATGACTACAAATAATATTTCGAGTATTTTGTTTTTAAATTTAATTTGTAAGAGTCAATTAAGGTTGCAACTGATCTGAAACATTATGACAGTCAGTCCATGAATGAGGATCTAAGAATTAGTTCTAAAGTATCTATGATGCATCATGGATGAAGGAGACTCTGTATGCCTTTGATAAAGGTAGAGTTGTTGGTATCAACTCTCGATTAATGTTTTGGAGTTTTTATGCTACTACTATGATTTCATCTACCAGATCTAGGGGAGCTTAGGGAGAGTCATTATCATCAATTTCAAAGTATGATGAGTAGTTACAAACTCAGTGTGGTGTTATAGAGACCACGCATAAGCAGTTGCAAGAGCTCCCTCGAAAGTAGTAACAGGAGGAGGAGGAGTTGTGTCGATGACTGATGCAGTAGCACGATAAAATGATGGCGTATATATGATGTCTGATTTGGGTTTAGCGATGAAGGTCGTTCCTCCAAATAGCCATCACACATAGTGATTTATTAATAATATTTTATCATATTTATTTTAAGTAATATTTCATTATACATATTTTTGTAAATATTTATATTATTTTATATATTTTATAATATATATTGTGTTTCTATTATTTGTGTGAATATTCTTAATTTTTAATTTTTATTATTTGTAAATTTTTTATTAAATTTTTAATCAATTTGAGATGGGGAGTTTCACCAGTCTGAAATAATTTTTTATTATATGTGAATCATCCCACCAAAAAAGATATTTTTTATATAATAGAAAAGGTTTTCTTGTGAAGGGATACATAAACAAAAAAATAAACTTTTTTATGATGACCCATCAAAAATATATTTATTTGAGGCACCATTTTCAAAAACATTTTATTTACAATGGGACCTCATCATAAAGGACTCATCAGGACTAATGCATTCGGTAGTCATGAAATGATGGTTCCCAAGGATAATGTTCTCAGAAGTATATAATGTTTTAATAGGAAAACTTAATATGAAAATGATTAAAAACAATAAATATGATAAATATTAATAAATTTAATCTAATTTTTCATAAAAAAACAAAAAATTATAATTTATCTATTGATATGTTAATAAAAAATCAGTGGTTAATAAAATTATGTATTTCCCACAATTTAACAAAAAATGAGTAAATTTAAAAGTATCCAAAAATTATAACTAAGAAAAATTTCAAGTGATGATTTAAAGATTTAATTATTTACCAAATAAATTTCCTATATGATGAAATAATAAATTTAAAATTATGATCGTAAAACATTAATAAATAGACATTAAGAGAAAGATAAGTTTTCTAAAAAAATCAATTTCCTTCAAATGATTCTTGTTTTATTTTAAATGAATGGTTAATAAATAATTTTTTATACATGTGTAAATCATTTACTTTTAATAATTTAGTTAATAATTTTTATACCATCCAATTTAACATCATGTTTATAACAGTATACTATATTATGCTTCATTTAGACTTGGGGATGTGTGTTTATAATGTTACTAAAGAGAAATAGTTTATTCAAAAATGAATATATAATAATGTCTCAGTGTTTTATATATACCTATAATATTTGTGTTTCATTATATATATTTCTTCAAATAAAATTTTATCCAAGAAAAACCATTGGGTATCAAATTATCCACATTCATAATAAAATCATCAATGTATTTTAAACATGATCTCGGTATTCAAGGGTTTGACATTTTAAAATACCATTTTCGAGAAAACCACATCATTAAAGTGATTATAAAACATCATCTTGATAATAGAGAAATCTATATATAAAATTCATCAAGAATAACACATAACATAGTTTCCAAATTAGAGTACATTAGTGGAAATTGAAAATATAGACATGAATGAAAAACAATAATAAATATGAATAATGATATAGGTCATTAGTAATAATAAATTTAATGATTAATATATTCATAAGGAACTCAAATCCATAAATTTGTGATGATATAAAATGACATTTTATTCATTTGATATGAATATAATAGGTTAACATTTTATTCAAGTTCATTTTCATAAATTTGATAAATTATTATACTATCAATAAACATAAGAAGAATACATACATGATATCATTCTATTTCATAAGTATGATATCATCATTTATTTTCATTAATCAATATCCAATTAATCACTTATAATATGAACTTAATATCCAAAAAATAATTTTTTATGATTGAAGAAATATATATCAGATTTAAGATATTGTAAGATATATAATAGTATGACATGAATTTCCTTGTTTAACTAATTATGTTCCAAAACCAATGTGGTTGTCCCAATTTATCCAATAAAATATATTAATATCTAAAACATAATATTGATACCACTATTTGATCATGAATATCTATTCAAGAAATCATTTAACTGAAATCAATGAAATATCAACCTAAAAATCACACATGCTAGTGGTAGGAGTTAAATCCTTATAATCATTTAGTAATGTGTTCAATCCTAAGGGAATTTTCAGGGGTGATGGGTTGTCACTAGTTATTTTAGTGGACCTTTTTCCTAACCAATATTAATATAATTACTAAAGCACAACCAAATTGTAATGGCCCCTAATTACCCCTACATCCAAGATAAGAGAATCCTTAATGGTTACAAATACCCTTAATCGCATGTCCAAAAAATGTAATGGAATTATTCCATATTTAAATTTTTATATTCATAACCAATTTCCCCTAATCCCACAAAATGTTTCTAAAAATATCCTTAGAAATTTTAAACACCATCAGATAAAACCTCAAAAGGCTATTTTTTCAATTAATCATATGATAACAATTTCAATTATCAAACACATATTTTTTCGGTTTAACTAAGTCCATTCAAGGTCCCAATCTACTAAAATACATCTTACTGTTTTGTAATTAAAATATTAATTAGGCAATGACTATCTCCCATGAATATCAGAACTTGTGCCTATTAAGCGACATTTTCAAGTGCCAGTAAATGCTCAAGTGAATCCCTATATGCCTTTTTAGAGTTATTATCCTAGGTAGTTCTTTTCCGGATCCTCCACCTGTTGTAGTATTTAGATAATGATGTTGTTTTAGAAAAACAAGCTAATTTATACTTTAATAATTATTTATGATTTACTTTTATATTTATCCTCAAGTTATATCATTGGAATATGTTTTGTTAATATATTTATTCTATAATCTACACTACATGGGTTATAAAATCATTCCTTTGATACCAACTATAAATACCCCATATAGAGTAGCATGTATTCAGTGTGTGCTTTATTACATTAGCATAAGATACATGTTACCACATTCACAAGGACCAATAGTTTATTTTTCTATGTAAAGTAAATACATACATGATTACCATATTATGTTTCAAAACAAAAATTAAGACATATTGTTTTCAAAAATATAACTACTCCTTCTAATATAACCTTGAATAACATTAATGTTATTGTACCTAGATTCCTACAAATATAAAACAATAGGGGTGATATCCAATGCTTAGAAAGGGTTAATTACAATGGAATCTATCATGAATCAATAAGAATAATCAACATGGAAAGGTAAATAATTGAACCAATATTCCATTTAAATATTTGATTATAATGATTAGAAAATAAGTAATCAATATTGAATCGTAAATTACAAAAATTACCTTACAACTAATTAATAACATGAATATCATGAATAGATAAGTAATAATCAATATAGAGAGGTAAATAATTGAAAAAACATTCAAATTAATCAATAATTGAGAATGAAATGAATCCAGATATAATATCATTGTGAAAATACCGTTGATAATAATAACTAAATTCATAATTAAGTAAATACTTAATTATTGGATTTAATTATCTTAGGCATCCTCACACCTCGTTGGTTTTAAGATTTTACAATATGGTTTAAATCTACAAGAAGAAACCCATTTAATTATATCTTACTTATTTTCCTCATGAGGCTAACAATTCATCAAGGTTATATATAATTTCATGCCCCACCTATCACTATATTTCATAATCATTCATTATTTATAAAACAACTAATATATTTACTAACCAAAATGTCTTATCATCAAATATGGGTATTTACTAAAGAATAAATATATATCAATATTTAAATATATAAAAAACTACATTAAATACATAAAATTATATGTAAAAATGATATATTCTATAAAAAAAATATCCATGAAAAATAATCATGATATTTTGGGGAAGTACAATTTCTATTGATTATAGAGAATCTTATATTTTAAGGGTAAGTGAATGACTACAAAAATGAATCAAAAAGTAGATTTAAATAGATACATTAGTCAAAATGATCATAACCCAACATAAAAATAATAAATATGCTATTAATAAATACATTCATATTTCATTATATGTGAAGTAATGGGTTGATGTCATCAACGAATATAAAAACCATAAAATTATTTTAGGAATAATTACAACGAAAAATATATTTTCAATATTAAAAATTCCATTTGAAACAAATTGTTAACCAATAATTTTGAAAATAACATTATTTTAAATTAAACATTGAATCCTAAAAAATAATTTATAAATCAATTTCTATTCATGATATTGGTATACTACATTAATTTCACACATATTAAAACAAGTATTAATTTATCTTTTTTTCAGTATAATCTAGAGCATCTCTGTTTTTGAATATGTTATGATTATTTCATTCAAAACTTTTTTAAATCATAAAAAATGGTAAAAATGTATTTAATAAATCTATTTTAAAAGTATAAAATCTTTTTTCAAAATATTATTAAAAACATATATTATTTTGTTGAAAAATGTTCATGAAAATAGTGAAATGAGATCATATTTTTGTAAGTAAATATCATTCATTTTAAGTAAAAAATAGTTTACATTATTATAATATTGTATAAAAAATAATTAATAAATATAGGATAATAAAATTAGAGGGTTATAATATCCAATTTTCAAATAATACCTTAAATTTATATTATTTCATAAATAATCCTGGATAAAATTTGATTACGGAATAAAACATTGCACATATCAAAATAATGATGTGGGAATTAACCAATGAAGAGAATAATTTTATCAACTATATATATCCAAATAAGTGGTGAATATAAGACATAATATTATTATAATTCATTACGCATATAATCATATAATATAAAATATTTTGAAAAAGAAATATAACACAATAAAAAGAAAATAAATCACGAAAGTAATTACATCCTTTTAATATTCTAGTCAAATAAAAAAGGATAAAATAAATAAAATGGAAACATTAAATACAATTAATTATTAGTGATTCAATATATTACCCATTAAAGGGTTAATATATAGTCTATATAAAAAAATTAGGTGCATAACATTTCAATATGCCTCATTGTAGGGTAATTGGTATAAAGTCCCTTACCTCATGCTTCTATTTAATTGAACACAATTTAATCTCATATAAAATTATTTTAATCATAATATTAATTTTTAAAATAACAATATTGATAATTATAATATTATATAGGATCTTATTATAACATTTTACCACCCTTTTGTTAATAATACTTCATTAAGTTTTGTGTCAAAACTATTAATTTCCTTGCTTTCTGAAGAATTTTTTCTCATAAATGTTATGGTTTTTGGGTATAGGATATAGATAACTCATATCTAGAATTATATTTATGAAATAAATATAACATTAAATAATTAAACTAATTTTTAATCTTTATTTTAGTGTGAAATTATTTAATTGATCACATTTCTTTATAAAGATAGTAAGTCTTACGAACTCACAAGTGACCTTATCATTTTCATAACTGGTGAATGGATAATTTTTTAGGTTATCTAATTATTATAAATAATTAATTAAACTTATTATGTTTCACTTATTTATTTTAATATTATGTTTATTATATTTTAAGTAAATCATATGTTAAAACCAAATTGCGTCGCTTCATGAGGCGGTATTATTTGATACACACGAATGATAATATCATCATTTTAATGGAATGGAATGTAATGAGGTATATAGAGTATTATAAGTATATAAATATTATAATATCATAAATAAAATATGTAAAAATTAAATACATCATTAAATCCATCTATTATAGTTGTTGGTGGATAATAAATAACATCTTCTTGTGAAGAGGAATTTCACCCAACATAAGAATGATGATTTCACAGCACATTTGATAAGAGTGGAGATTGATATAGGGTAAAACATTTACATAGTAAAATATAAGTATATGTTTTCTAATTTTGATACTCAATATTCATTAATATGTAACATTTTATGTATTTGTAAGAAGAAATAAAATAAAAATAACTAATTAAGAAAGTTACCTCTTCTTCAAACGACCTCTTTAGAGTTGCACCAAAATCCTTCCTAGGATTAATTTATGATTTAAAATGGATGTGTGATGCTTTTATATATGTATGGAAGTTATTAGTTCTATTATTGGATTAAAAAAATGTGTTTGGATGTGTGAATAGGGGATGATTGAGGTGGCCTTTAATACATAGTGGGGAGGACACACAGGGATGTTTTTAAAAGAATCAATTTCACACATGATTTTATCATGAAAAAATGACTTAAATATTTGTTCATTATTCACACATAAAGGATATATATTCAATAAGTCACTACAAAATTAATGTTGGGAAAGTTTTTATATCATTTGAACCCTTTGTTTCATTGATTAACACTGAGTAAATTAGTTTTTACCTCAACCACAATAATAAGTTTCTATATATTTTACTATTAAAAATTTTAAAAATTTATTTTATACTTATTAGTAATAAAAATTATTCTAATTAAAAATATTTAATCCATATTTTCAAATTCAATTCACAGTATTTGCAAAATCCTCTTGAAAATAATACCCATAGATGCAATGAAAAATACTTGTTTCTAAAGAGAAAATGCTCTTAAGTATTCAAAGTTTTTATATCAAATTATACAATGAAATTTATTTCAATAAAATTATATTATTTATATTTTAGTATAATTGATTTAATTTTACCTGAAATAAATTTTTTAATATATTTTTACTCTGTTAATTATTTAAATGAAAGGACAGTTTTCTATAAAAGTAGGCATTGTGTACTATTAATTGAAAAAGGAAACATTTTAGAAGAACCCCAAAAATTTTAAATAAAATAATTTTGATATGATAATATAAAAAATAAATTTAGTTTTTCCTAATAAATATTTCAAATGTTAGAAAAATTATTTTTAAATTATGTGTGAAGGAATGAGTATATTTGTTTAGGAAAATACAGTTTGATAAAAAATGTTTCTTTGTCTTTGAGAGGATTCTTATTTCATTCATAATAAATAGATAACCAGTGATTTTTATACATGTGTAAAATATATAATTTTCATAAATTAGTTAGTTATATTTATTCCATCTAATATAGAATCTATTTTATAACATTATACTATATTATAGTTCATATAGACTTAGTGTTTCTTGATCTGTAAGACATCATAGAGAAAAATTTAATTAAATATTTCCTAAAATATTGGGAAAGTACATTATCATCAAATATTGGTTACTAATTTCATGTATTCCATTAAAAATAATTTAATTATTGAAAAATCATATTCAATTATAAGCCAACACCACGTAAAATTAATAAGGATTAGAAAAAACTTGTCTATTTTCTATTATGATTTATTAATCAATTATTAAAGTTTTATATTGGAGATTTTATATTAAATCAACAACATAGTAAGATACTTGATCCCATTATCTATAATGAACTCAAACTATTGATTCATAGAAATACCAGACCACTTTTCAAGGGATATATTAAAATAAATCCTTACAATGTTGATTTTCAGGTTTAAATATTTAATTTTTGATAATTATTTAAGACCGATATGATTTTTCAGAGTGATATAATATCAATGGTTGAGTAGGAATTTAAAAAGGATATAAATAAATTCCTTTCACTTATATAGAATCTATGGACAATTTAATATATGTAATGTAATTTTCACCTTCATTAAATTAACTCTCACTCTATAAATAGGAAACTAGTCGAGTCCCACTATAACATTGAATTAATTCTAAGGGAGGATAAAAATGAATTTTGAAATATTTTCTCGAAAAATTTTAAATGGGGAACAATTATATACTTGAGATAAAATGGTGGTGTAACATGATGCTTTAATGGATTACACAACTTCAATGTTTTATTATCTATATCATGGTGTAAGGCTGATATACATCTAATTGTATGAAAAATAACGTCATAATTAAATCATAATTTTTAAAATATTTATGAAAATGAAATATATTATGTAGAAAAGAATTTAGTTTCACCATTATTAAAGGATTAAATATTATACCAATAGAGGTTGGTCAATATTAAATAAATATATAAATGACAACATGATCCTTTTTTGGATAATTTATGGATTCCAAAATATTCTAATTTATATTCACGAAAAATTTAAATTTATAAATTCACTATAATGTGGTATTTTAATCATTCTTCTATAATTTTATGATTCTTATCTGGGAATTCCTTACCAATCCCATCTCATTGGAAATTGACTTGACTTTACCATTTTATTTCCATTTACTAAATCAATGTTTTTTAATAGTGGAGAACAGATGCCTTAATTTACATATATAAGAAAATGTATTAATTTATAATGACAAATAAAAGTTTTTTTAACTATTGTCATCTTGTGTTCCAATTTAGGATAGTTAATTTGTAATACGTATCATGTTCCCTAAGATAATAATAATAATAAAATTTTTCTCTAAAACCAACTATAATGACCCGGAAATATAACCTAAACTAGAATTTTGTTTCTATAAACATAAAATATAAACCCCCAAATAAATAGTTGGTAATTTCATTTTGTGAATTGACATGAAATAAAACATATTAAAATGAAAATTGTAATATTTGGACTCTATTTTTCTAATTTTCTCCCAAAACAAACTATACTCTTATAAATTCTTATTGAATTTATATACATATATAATTTATGATGTTAGCCCAAATTCTTGATAAGGTGATAAGACTTTTTAATCTTTTGGTTTGATTTCATGAGATTCAATAATCATTTCATGAAATTTTTAAATAAATGAATCATAAAATATCACATCAAAATATATTATATGATTTAAAAATTATTATTATATCATAGTATTAATTAAAAATATAAAAAATGGGACAAAAAAATTATGGTCATCATAATCATCATTTACTGATCACAATGCATACATCATAACATTGCGAAAAAATATAAACCCTTCCCAAAACCAAATGTGAATGGCGATAAAGTGATAACCATGATCATGAGACATAATTTATCATTAAAAAATGTTGATTTTATTATTCCAATTATTAATGATATCATGAGATATAAATCATTACATAATATATTTCTTTATAAAATAATTTTAGGCCCAACTATATTTATAGTATGTCAATAAAATGTGTGTCACATAGAAAATACACATAAATAAAGAAAAAAAATGATGTGCACACATGGAAGAGAAATGATTACAATAAAAATATGTATATAATTATCCATCAAGGAAATAATAAATTCAAAAAAATAATGGATTGTGGTTTCATGTGAATTGATTTTCAGAAATTGAATTAGACCTCAGTGAAGTAGATCTTAGGTCAAATAAATTAGATAAGAAAATATAAGGAAGATGATCTGAAATTTATCTCTGTTATTAATGATTTATGAAATGGGGAAACAATCATTAAAATGGTAATTTTATAGGGGTTTTCCAAGATAAAATATATATTTACTTATTTTATGTGAAAAAGAATTATTTTGGAATACCTATAGAAAATTGATATTTTTATGACTTTGACATGAAAAAAAGTGAATTAGAACCACTACCTTTATATATTTAAATTTAATTAAAGGATCAAAAATAATTTTATAGACATCCATTTTCATAAAAAACAACTCAAATAAAAACATATGGAACATCAAATAATGTTTTTAAATAGTGGAATGGGGAGAGAGAAATTTAATATAATTAATAAAAAATTCAAATATCAAAATATCTGCAACGAGTATGTTCCTCGAATCACGACATTATTTAGACTCCCCTTTAAATAGAAAAATTAATTTTTCATATTTCATAATTATTTACTTAGAATCATATAAATATTTATTCTATATATTATAATATATTTATTATAATGTTTTACTCATTATTTACAACAATGTTGTTTATTTCCATCAGTTTTGTGGTTACTGGATTAATTTATCCAAAAACACTATGTATTTTTGGAAATGGTTGTTGGAAGATACAAAAAGTCTAAATAACATATATATTAATATATATATATATATATATATATATTCTTAGTATTTATAATTAAACTCACATGAAAGTTATATAGTTCTTAATACAATACAAAATTGAGGAAAATTACAAAACACATCTTTGTTCACTCATTTATAGAGTATAAAATAATTGTGATTATTAATTTTTATGATCATTAAAAAAATTATAAATATAAATTTCATGATTACAAATAATATTATAAATATAATACTAATTATACATATCAAATTTTAAAATCATCAATATATGGTGATAATGGTTAATTTATTACACAATCCTTACGTGCGGCTAAAAATAGTGTTAATATGATGAATATTATAAACAATAATGAACCTTATATTAATTATTTATATGATTACATATTACATTTTATAGTACAAATGTATTATTATATTAAATATATAAAAATATTTTATGAAATTATTATATAAGAATAATTTATCATAAAATAGTTTTAATTAAATGTGATTATATTAGAATAATTTTTGTAGATATTTTTCAAGGGAAATGGTTTTTCTTAAAGTGATAAGTTGGTGGAAGATGGCTATATTTATAGGTGATTATGATTGATTATTCTGAAATAAAATATTTATAATTATATAATTTTCTCTCTTGAAAATTAACTGTATTTATTCTTATTACTATGAAAAATAATTTATCTAAATGTGTCTAAGTTAATTACTTTATACATCATCATGTATGTAGTTAACCATATATTTTATTTATAACCCAATATGTCATATTTCGTTGACTGATGGTATCTATATGTATTAAATAATTATACATTTATATTAATATATGTATGATTTATATACTATAATTAAACGGATTATAAATGGTTTTCATTTCATGTTAGAGTTTATATTAATTTTATATTATATAAATATAGTCTTAGTGTTATTCAAAGATTTGTAGCCTAGTAGATGCAGTTTTTCATGATCTATATAAAATTGTATACAATGTATATGTGGTAAAAATTGTGTAAGTTCTGATTAATGTTATATTTTATAAGGTATTAAATAGTACTAAGGTTTAGATTCATGAATATATTATGTTATCATTTATAAAACTAGGGAATAAAACTAAATAAATTTTATTTTAATAATTCATGATAAGTATAACTATATAAAGGATTAATGTACAATGAATTTCTATTACAAAAAGAACCATCATTCATTGGAAAAATAAGAAAACATAGATCGTTATTTCGATGGTAAAATTCATATAACAGTTATTGGATTTATTGATTAAATAAATTATTACCACATTTTTTCACAATGTTGAGGAAATATTTTATAGTGGATAACATGAAATTATAATAATATCATCCAAAACTATCAAATTATTCATGAAATACTAGTCAGAGTTAATTTGTTTTAATATGATACTACAAAACGTGGAAATTTATTATGAATTAACACAAACCAAATTTTTATGTACATAATTTTTTTGTTCATTCCATGATCAAACATAATGATTTTGAATGCTTAATATAGGTACATGATTATGAGTTAATGTAACTACCCCCTTATTGAGTATTATGTTATCATAATGTATGAATACTCATCGACTATTACAATATTTAATGATTTTTGTGATTTTGTACCAATGATTTCGTGTATTTTTTAATACTAGGTAGTGGTGAAAATGTTATATTTGAATTAATGAGTGTCTTCATATAGTTATTATATGAATTTATCAAAACATCATTATCATAATAATCATGTTCCCTTATTGGAAACTATTTGTCAAAAAATGGTATTTTTTGAGAATATTAGTTTCATTAAAAATAAGAGTTGTTATGTTTTTTATTTTTCAAACCCTCCTTTAGAAAATTAATCATGTAATCCTACATTATGTTTTCATGAATCTAAATTCAGTTTCTTTACCATTATAGAGATAACTACATGGTTTAAGGACATGATTTATTCTCTTATATAATAGTAGAAATAGTTTTGAAACCTCATTTTTAAATGATGATTTCTTTGGGATTCGTAAATATATGTTTAAACTATTGATATATTAATATTTTATATTTTGGGGTCAGAAATATGTATAGATATAATTACTATGATCAATTAATCACTTCTAGAAATAAAAAATATATCATTTTAGTTGATAAAGAATGAAATAATAACCACCCTAATTATTCTCTTATTAAATATTGGATAATGATAATTATATGATGTAACCACACATTTATTCATTATAAATATGTTTTATTGTATATTATATGATAATCCATATCAAATTTCTACTATATAAAATGTTAAATCACAAAAAAACAAGAATCGTTAAATAGATATATCATATGGTGGTATCAAGGCTTTGTGTATCAGCTGATTACTCAAATATTAAATTTTATAAAAATAAAATTACATGTCATGGATAACAAATATTTTTTATCATCATACATACTTTTAATTATGTATTATTTTTTTCTTTATGGGTTATATTTCTTATTGAAATTATTGTTCCACATTTCAGTTATGATAAAAATTATTTTAAAAAAATGGAATCAATTGTGTGAATCTTCAACAAATATAATTTTTTCAGTGTATTCTAGTAATTACAATAGATTATGATCACTCCATTAATGTGTTTTGAATATTCCATGAAGATACACTTTA
This sequence comes from Viscum album, assembly GCA_963277665.1. Taxonomy (NCBI): domain Eukaryota; kingdom Viridiplantae; phylum Streptophyta; class Magnoliopsida; order Santalales; family Viscaceae; genus Viscum; species Viscum album. The sequence continues at coordinate 992,566,015 of OY728146.1, forward strand.
TTTGGATAGCTGAATCAAGAACTATAATTCTAATTACACATCAAATATAATATAAATCAATGAATAAAAATCCAAAAATGTGTTAAATGTTAGTGATAACGATATATTATATGTTTTGATATGAATTTTTGGATTCATTATGTATTATAGGTAGATGATATAATGTTTATGAGAAGATGTATTTTATTTATGAAATTTTCGTAGGCATTGAATTTCACAAGTATAAACCTAGGGTTGGTAGTGGGAAATCATTTCCATTATATAAACGATTGAATTATTTTAGTCTGATTAATTTTTTTGGTTTCTTCATGTAAATAAATTGTTTATAATTAATTTTAGTAAATTTCTTATTTCATCAAAGATAGAGGAAGACTTAATGTGGATATTTTAATGTGCATTTACATTATTATAAACTACCATGGGATGATTATAATTCTAATCATTTAATTTGGGGAGAAGAATATTCTCTTATAAGAATCATAGTAAAATAAAATTAAATTATGAGATAAAAGGTTTATTGATGTCACATATTTATTATTATCTATACAATCGAAATATTTTATGATGTCTTGAGTCATATAGTGTAAAAACTATCAAAATAATATAAGGATTTATTTAATATTACATCTTAATAAATTTCCTATTATGATGTAGAAGTAATGTAATGTTATATGGAATAATATTAAAGATAAACATTGCTTGTAAGGGGATTAGGGTGAGTATATTTTTTAATGATCCCTTCAATATATCAATTTTTTCTAGATGGTTTGGTTATTTTTTATTTAATAATTTACCTTATAAACTAGTTTATTAAAAACTTTTAACAGTTGATGTGTCTATATTTATATGATATTTCAAAATAAATTTTATATTTTAGGAAATATTTTTAAAAATTTTTTTATAAATTATTATGTAGGATTTTGATAGTCATTTTTTCTCTCATTCACAGAAAACGTTCTTGAGGTGATAAGATAGTCATCTATGGTCAAATACATAATTCTACTATTAAAAAAAGTTATTACGACTAATATAAGAAGGCTAATTATAGATAAATAATAATTATTTTCATCTACATTAATGGATGTGTGTATATCTATAGGGAATTACATGTTCCTAATTAACGAACATTTATAAGAAAAGTACAACCATTACAATGATTTTTTTGTGATTTAATTTATTGGTTTCCAACACAAGTTGGCTAATAAAAGGATTATTTTCATGTTAAAGCTATAAAGGATCATACTTCCCACCCTCCCCCTAGTTTTTTATAATTTTACCTATTCATGGATATGAATGTTTGTATTATTAAAAATCATTAAGATATTAGGGTGTTTAAATATCAATGGTTTACATTAATTTAGTGATTTTACTTGTGTGGGATCCATAGATGTGTAATGATCCATTGCAGTGCATTTAGGTATCTAAAAATTTATTACATTCTCATTATAACCAATAAAAATCTTTTTCCATTTTATTAAAATTGTTATTAATTAAATATTTCTTTAATTTAATATAATTTGTTCTAATTTCGTTTAACATATAATTTGAAAACTTCTCTGGCTTCTATTTTCATCCAGTTCATCAATGTTTTCTACGTAAATGAGGATTTGTTTATTTTAATTGTTATCATTACATGTTAACAGAATTTTAGAGTGAACATAAAATATATAAACCTTTCACATTCAAATGGAACTTGATACATATCATAATATCATGAAGAACAGTATAATATTTAATCATTTTTTACAATTATATTTCTTTTGATAATAAATTTATTTAAAGGTAATTATTAGTGTATATGGACTATGTCGACAATAAATTTCCCATTTTTAATACATAGTAAACCCATCCATCATTGACATAATATGATAAGTGTTTTTAGTAGAAAAAATATTTATGTGGTTTTTAAGAGGCATCACTAGATCCCCCACTATATAAGATTGTGAATCTTTCAATATTGAATTGTTTATATTTTTTATAAATTCATTGTAATTTAATATATGGAATAAACATTAATAATAATATAAATATATGTAAAAAATATTATTTACTATGTAATTTATATTTTTTATGAGGTTGGTGAAAAATTAACCTCTATAGGGACCTCATATGTAGTGGAATCCACAATTTTTTATGTTTTTGAACCCCATCATTTCTATGTTGAGAAATTGTTTCTTAATAAAATCGTAGACACCATAAATAACATTACAATTCTAGAGTATGGTAAGATCATCCAAACTATTATGATTAAATAATTGTTTTTTTTATATATATATATATACATTTATATATCTTTTGATACAAACTAAAAATTTCAATTATCAATTGATATGTGTAGTAGTCGTGGTTTTAATTAGGTAGAGTTATCATTTTATTGATAGTAATTGGTTAGATGATAGAATTTTCTACGCTTATTTTATAGAGGTGGAGGGATATCAATTTGGTAGAAATAGATTTTATGTATAAGAAAAAGGTTTAATGGTTAAACCAAGCTATTATATTATACATAATTTTCTAATCCAGTAGGCCCATAATAATTCCCCTACACATAAAAGTTTTGAATTATATGTGGATTCAAAGTATATATCCAATATAATATATTGGAGACAAAGAAAATACAAACCAAGGGAAAATATGGATGTAGACGATATTAATCTCACAAAATAAATATAACAATATTCCCACATAAAATTCAAGGGCCTAGGTGGCATGTTTCCGTATTCTAGGGCACCATGTGATCATGTCATTCCAAATAAACTAAAAAAGTTATCATTTTTTTGTTGAAATCAGTATAATATATTATTCCTTATCATGGTGGTAGTATAATATTCTACATTGAAAAATATTTTAAATTATTTTTTAAAAGTATTAAAATATTTAAGCTCAATTATTTCAAGTGATAGGTGATTAATTTATTACTCATCATTGTAATTTTCTTAATTAATGGGAATTAAAAAATATATTTCATAGGTCATTTGGAATTTATAGAAAAATTTCCCTTCATAAAATATTTTTAACACTAGATTTTTATAGATTTATCCCTTAGTAGTTGGGTGATGATAAATTACATGTAATTTATAGTATAACCCATGATCACATCAATGGATAAGATGAATCATTTCTTCGAAAAAATTGGAATTTTAAAAAGGGATGATGATGTTCAAATACAAATAATAGTAATTAATTTTTTACTATTTCAATGAGCCATTAATTTTTAACAAATTCTTTCTGATATAAAACTTTCATACATAAATTTGAGACGATGATGTGAAAAAATAAAGTATTTCCATCAGAAAGTCATGAATAATTTTATAAGATTATTTTCATCTATTTTAACACACTTTTTGATTCTTATGTTTAATTGTGATTAATCATTTTTTAAATAATATAAATATTTTATTGAATTTTTTATGATGATTTTGACTATGGATTTTCTTTCGTGATACCATTCACCTTATTACCCTAAATTGTTAGTAATTTATTTACTGATTGGGAAAATATATTTTCATTTCATATATTAGTTTCAATAGTAATGTATATGTTTATTATGATTCACAACATTCATATAAGGAATGAATTGGACTTTGTATGTTTTATTCAGGGCCCGATATAGCCCTTAGTGTATTATTAGTTATAATTAAACAATCTAGTTTGGGGTTTTCTCCAAGTTATGTATGGGTTTGGAATGAGATCTTGATGATATTTCCTTGATGTTAATCATTATTCATTCCCTTGTGATGGGATTGTTATTTTAAATTCCATGTGATTATTAGGCTAGTAGAATATCCCTGGTTAATGTTCATTCTCCTATGATCACTTATATGGACTTATTTAATCTTTTTTTTATTCCTTTAATATTATGATATGGTTTTTCTTTTAATAATGTCTTTTTTTAGTTATTCATCTTGCATTATGGTTTGTTTTTATAATTCCACGGTTTTACTTACCCTTATTGAGCATTTGAGCTCACCAGTTACTTATGTTTAGTTTTATTTAGGATGTGAATATGTATATTATGAATGGATTTCAAGGATAATCAATAATATTGTGGGTGTTCCAAATATAGTTTCTAATTTTTAATTCCATTAATATTGAAATAATGAACTTATGTCTGTATCTTGTTTTCTAAATCTACAAGACTTTTCGGTACTTCAGGATGTGTGTTCCTTGTTTACATGACAGTGTAATAAATTAAGGCACCAGCATAGGGATACTGTAGATGGGGTCATTAAAGTTATTATCATAGGTTATATAGTATAACTCGTAGAAACTAGATTTAGAAAAAAAAATATTAGAAAACATAACACTAAGATAAACATTGAGGATATGAATATAATAATATCCTATAATTTTAGTAAGATTGAGAATATGTGTATCGACCTAGAAATATATCCTTGTCTATATGCAACATGTGGACCTGTTTCTGGAAAAGATATGCCTTGGGGTTGCAACTCGGATATGGTGTCCTGAGCCTAACGCAGGGTAAACAAGTACATGACAATGCCCCTTATTGTGCACCTGGTTTGACACTCTCAGTGTACATTTTTAAGATACTAATTATTTTTTTTAAAAACATTATTAAGGATTTAAAATTAATGTTTCCCCACGGAAACCATGTTTATTATAATGAAAATAACTATTCATATTATTTCAATTTTTTCAATGTATTTGGATACTATTGATATCATACATTATCCTTCCTAACATAATCTAGTGTATGCCATTCTTTAGAGATGGATCCTAGTGGATGCAATTAAAAGAAATGAAAGTGTGTTTCTCAGGTATTAATTTCTATCATATTAAAGATAATGATTCCTTTATTGGAACTGCAACTACTATTGTGATACTTATATCAATAAAGGGAGAGAGAAATTAGGCTATAAAAAGTAACCTTACCCATATGGGCCATCATGAACCACAACATTGAGGATACATGTTAGAACACATTATTAAAAAAAATACTCAATATTTCAGTGGGAATATAAATCCATTTTTAATAGAGTAGTGGATATGATCCATAGAAAATATATTTCTCAATTTGGGGTGTAACGAGAGGTTGGGGTCTTCATGGAATTTTATCATCTATCGAGACATACAGATCAATGGTGGTCATCAATTCACTACAAAATGGAAGAGGAATAAATCAAAATATTAAATGGAGATATTTTAATGAAATTTTCATTAAAAAATACTTTCCTTGCAAATATATAATATATATGGGGAAGAAATTCATGGGTCTAAGAAATAAAGAGGATAAAAATTATTCAATGTATAAAACCAACTTTACAAGGATATAGTGGCATGTTACGGACTACATATTTCATCTAAGGAGAAAAATTGATCGATTCATTGATGGATTAAAACCATTACATTAAAAGGAATTGGTCTCATAATATTTTCCACCATATAAAGATACAGTATCATATTCTATCAAGATAGAAAAATAATTCCAAAACTAAAATGAATTCAAAGTAAAAAAATAGAATAAAAGGACTATATGACACGATGGGAAAATTAAATATTAAAATCGGGTTGAAGGGAAGAGTTTACATTCCACTATGTAGTATTTGTCCGTTGAAACACCCAGGTACATGTATGAAAGGAATTGGGGTCTGTTACAAATGAGAATAAAAAGGCCACTAAGCCCATGATTGAAAGGGAAATCATGAATCTGCAATTGATTAATGCAATAATTGTAAATTGATGGTACATTATGAATATGAGTGCCTTATATGTCAAGAAAAATTCCCCATACAAGAAAAAGGGATAATGTCTAATATTACGTTGTCACAACTACTGAGGTTGACGTTCTTAATGATGTGGTGGTAGGTACTTTAATTGTTTCCCATAACATAGCCAATTCATTATTTTATTCTACAACATCTTATTATTTTATATCATCTATGTTTTCAAATAAAATTATACATTTCATTTTTGATTTTAGAAAGAGATTTTCATTTATAACTCTTAAGGGAAGTATCATTGCAACAATTATGTGTCAATCAGTCTCCTTAATGACACAAAAATGTTCATTAGTTTCTGACCATGTCATTATAACTATGAATTAATTTGATATAATTCTTGGTATGGATTTCATTTCAATTTTTTATGTGAAAATATATTGCAATAATATGGAAGTTACTATTTCTGATAATGATATAGAGTCCCTAATATTTATAGTAGAAACCTCTCAATCTTATTCTTATCTAGATCTACCCATAGTAGCTACTCGTAATGATATTCTTTGGGAGGAAGAGAAAACAATATCTATCAGTGTGTAATGGAATCATCAAAATGAGGATGTACCTATTATTCATAAATTATCTGATATATTTCTAGAGGTTAAATGTGGAAATCCTCTAGATTTAGAAATTGAGTTTTCTAATGATTTAATTACTTGTGCAAGGCCTATATTAAAGAATACTTATATAATGGACATAGTGGAATTAGTGAAACTAAAAAACTATAGGAATTGTTGGATAATGAATTTATATTCCCAAGTGTTTCTCTATGGGAAACACCTAATCTATTTGTCATGAATAAATATGGATCCATGAAACTTCTATTTAACTATATGTAAATCAATTCTATTATGATAATGAACATGTACCATATTCCATGTATTGATGATTTATTTTATCAACTTTGTAATTCTAAATATTCATTAATGATAATACATTGATCAGTATATCATCAGTTTTGTGTGAAGAAGGAAGATATTCCAAAGCCATCATTTTTGACGATGTATGGGAATTATGAGTTTGTATTAATTCCTTTTATACTAACTAATACCACCACATTTTCTTGGATCGGATTATTAATGTTTTCAAGGAGTATCTTGATGAGTTTTTTGTGGTATTTATTGATGATATATTGGTATACTACCAAATCAATGAAGATATTATTAATCACTTCCACATTATTCAGTAGACTCCCAAAAGAAATGAATTGTATGGTATGTTTAGAATGTTTGAATTTGGGCATCAATTTTTTTCTTTTTGTGGCCATATTTTCTCAAAAGATACAATCTTAGTTTTCCCTTTGAAGATAAATGTGATTCAGGAATGACCAACACCAATGAACATAATTGAGGTACACATTTTTATTTGTTTAGTAGGTTATTATCAAAATTTTATTATAAAATTCCCTTTATTAGCTGACCTGTTAACCGAGAATACATGTAAAGGGGTTAAGATCGCATGGACATATGAAATTGAAGAATGTTAATAAGAATTAAAGATGATATTGGTGAATTCTGCGATATTGACATTAAGAATGGGAAAATTCATGTTTTTTATTTTTAATGATGAGTCAAAAAATGGATTGGGTTGGTCTTTATCCTAAATGATAGAGTTGTTGGATATGAATCATGGTTGTTAAAAGTTTAGGAACAGAACTACTTAGCTAATGATCACGAGTTAGCAGATGTAATCATTTCCCTGAAAATATTGACACAATATCTATATGGTGAAATATATGGGATATATATCTATTAGAAGAGTTTAGAATATATCTTCTCATAGAAAGAACTCAATATAAGGTAAAGGTGATGTCTCGATCTAATCAAGGATTATGATTATTCAACACACTACCACTCTGGGATAGCGAATAAGGTAGAAGATGAATTGAGAAGGAATGATCATGGAGTTATGAAGTAATTGATGATTGAGAAGGACCCTATGTATATGGATCTAGAAAATATTGATATGGTGTTTACAATATATGGTGAAAAAATCATTACTTTTTCAACAAGATTACCAATATTATTAATTGGAAATAATTAAATTTTCTTTGTGTGATAATGAGAGTCTTAAAATGAAAATTAATTCTATGAATAATGGGATGTTTCTAGGCAACATCTGTGGGGATGGATTTATAAAATTTGGGTGTATTGTATGTTTTCAATCTATACACAAGCTAAAATGATATTTATTGTGTGATTCTCATATCTAGAGTTTCTCTATACAGCCTCATATCAGTACGATTTGTTGAGATATGATGTAATATTTCTGGTGGGATAATATAGACTAGGAAATTGTTGATTATGTTCCAAGATGTTTAGTCTTTCAATAGGTATAGGCTAAACGAAAACATCCTTGTGGTGTCATTAAACCCCATCCTATTCCTACTTGGAAATTGGATGATATATCTACTGATTGTCACTAGGTTGAAAAAAAATCTATGAATTAAGGATTCAATATGTGTTATTGTTTATTTCCTTAATAAATATAAACATTTCTTCACTATAAGGGATAATTTTCAAATGGAGTGCCTTACACGACACTATATTAATGATGTTGTATGACTTTATGGGGAACATATCTCATTTTTTTATCTTTATCCTCAATGTATATTTAAATTCATGGAAATTATTCAGAAACCATTGAATACTGAGATTCGTTAGTGTACTTCATATCACCCTCAACCTGAAGGGCCATTAGAAAGGACGTTCCAAACATTATATGACTTGTTGAGAACATTCCAACATGAATTCCAAGGCATGAGTTACTCATATTTACCATTGGTAGAGTCTTACTACATTAATAGTTTTCATTCTATTATTCAAATGACACCATATATACAGCATTCTATGGAACGATATATCATACACTAACTTTCTGAGATGAATTTGATAAAAGAAAGCTTCTCCTCCTAAAGCATGTTGAGGAAATAATATTAAAAAATAATACATTTCGAACCCATATCAATGAATCTAAAATTTGGAAAATGATCAACTTTGATAATAGAAGGGAGGATTTTAAATTTCATGTGGTAGTTGTTTTCATTAAAGAAACTACATGGAAATGTCATATATGATTTTCCAAGAAAGGGAAACGGATCCCCAAGTACATTTTCCATTTTCAAATTCTAAGAGAATTGGAGTTGTGGCTTATCATTTGGGAATGCCTCCTAGAATTTATAAGGTACCCAATGTGTTCCCCATCTCCTAGTTAATGTAATTCATTTGAGACACGACACATGTACTCATGTATGAAGTAATAGAATTGGAACCTGAATTATATTACTGTGAAGAGCCTATTCAGATTCTAGACACTAAAGAACATGTGTTGAAGAATTAGATGACTTGGTTGATTATGGTACTTTTTAAAAATTCTAAAATTTAAGAGACCACTTTGGAGCCTAAGGATATTATGATGAAGAATAACCCAAATCCTTTTTTAGGATGACAATGTGGAAATTTCGAGGATGAAATCTTTGTAGGCGGGGAGAATTTAATGACATGGACCTCTATCTATATAATTTTCCTTATGTTTATATAGTAAATATCACATAACATAACTTATAGAATATAATACAAACATAATAAATTAATAAATAATGATATTAGGGATATTTCTAGAAGTTAAAGAACCTATACCAATGATATAATATCTTCAACTTTGGGATGGTAATATGACCTTTTCTGAATAGTAAATTGGACTAATAAATAATAACTTCACCCATGAAATTATAAATAAAATTTAAGAACCTTATTAATACATTAATTATATCATAGAATAGTTAAATGAATATTTTAAAAATTATAAATTAATTGTTCAAAATTTTGTGTGTCATAAATATTTAATTACAATTTTAGAATTATTAAAATAATTTGAAATAAATTTACTTTTCATTAAAATCTTTTATAAATCAAATTTTTTTGTCTTATGATTTTATGATTATTTTATGAGACCTTATTTCATTTTTTACGGTGTTAAAAAATTAGTTACAGATTTAAAGTGTCTATTTTTAGAGTAAAGGAAAGTTTTAATTAAAAAATTATTTATCATATTTGGAAAATTATTGATATAAAATTTATTAATATTTAAACTCTACATGTTGAAAAATGTTTTGGGTTTTTTTGGGATTTTTATAAAATATGTAAATTCATTGTGAATAGTAAATTGCAATAATTTATAATAAAATATAAAAAAATGATTTATTGAGACACAGTTTTTGGTTAGCTCATATAGTCACCATTTATTAAAATCCAATTAACTTATTACATTAAATAGTCCTAAGAATCATTACTATTTATTTTTGTGTGAAAATTTATAAAATACTTAATTAAATAATGATAAATCGCCATCTCTTTCACTCTAAATACCACCCCTCACCACCCATTCTCATCACACCTTCGATGCTAATATCACAATCAAATTTCAACCCAAATTATATCAATTCCTCACCCCACATCCATGATATATTGGTTTTGTCAAAATTCCAAAACCAACTCCCTTAAAGAGGTTCCCATAAAGGAGTATTCTAGAGATAGAATCCAATTCCATACCTTTTTAATTTATTTTCAAGTGCTTTTAATTTTTTATTCTCTATTTACTTCCTCTATCCAAATGATCCTAGAAAATCCGGTAACGTTTATATATTTAAATTATATCTTGGAAATGAAATATCCTTCAACAAAATCTTTCTCCACCTCTTTTATTTTGGAAATGAAATCATCTTCTTTGAGGGGATTATTTACAACCTTTGTGGACAACATATTTTCATTCTTCAATTTCCCCTTCATGGATGGAAATGAAACAATTTTGATGCATTAACCAAACTATATTATGTGTATAAAACCTTTCATATGTTATATAAGGGGCATATTCACATAATACTAAATGATAAAACAAAATGAGTTCATAATGATTAATAATCGTCGTAATAATGTAATCGATTATCACTAAATATCTTATCCAATGATTAATCCTCATAACAAATACCCACATGATATATATAAAAATTTACACTTATTTATATTAAATAATATAATTTAAAATTCAATTCGGTATAATTATATTAACTTTTCATGAACTTCCCGAATCATAAAAAAGTATATTGATCTTGAAAACCAAGGAAACAACTACTCATAGGGAATAAAATGGGATCTTTTAACTCATCAAAAACGTCTTAAAAGATCATAATTAAATTAAAATAAATAAAATATATTTATATTAAGATTTTAAATAATTAATTAATGGATTTTATTTTATTATCTAATAAATTAATGTTAATTACAGAACACAGTCCTATATATGGTAAGGGTTTCTCTCCAAACCATTATTTTTCTTTTGAGTTTAAGCATTCTAACTCTTTATAGAAATAAAATTTTTAATTATTATTATGCACTACTGATATATTTTTTTTTAATATTCTATATATGTGTGCCAATCTTAATCATTCATTATTTGATGGGGAGTAAAATGTTTTATAAGGATATTTCTCAATTCTTCACGATAAGAAAGCCAAATTAATGGGAAATTACGAATTTGTTACCCAATTTAAAGTAAAATATATAATCTATGTAAAGCCTATGTTATTTTTATAAAATATATAATTTTATTATATAATAAAATCATAGTTCATTTTTGGTTCTAGGAAAATATTTTTCCAGAAGAACTCTTATTTTAAAAGTAATAAAAGTATGTCTCTTAAAAAATCTTCGACAATTTTAAAATATTATTTTCATGTATTTAAACACTCCTGTTGATTCTTATGTTCAATTGGGACTAATATTTTATGATATCATATAAAATATATTATTGATTTTTTATGCATAATTTGACATAATATATTCTACCTTGATACCATTCACCATATTACTCTGAATGGTTTGTGATTTTGTTTACTGATTGGGTAAAGTTATTCACATTTCATATGTTAGTTTAAATTTGAATGTCTATGATTATTATGTTTCAACCCACTTATATGAGGGATTCATTGGATATAATATGTGTCTGGGGGGGGCCTCTATATCCTATTAGTGCGTCAGTAGGTCTCATCCCTTTCTCATGTTTATTTTTCCCCAGGATGACAAGATGCATATTTTTAAAGACTTTCAAGGATAATCTATGAGTTTATGCATGTTTCAAATATAATTACTATGTTTTATTTAATCTCAAGTAGTAATCTAGGAAATATGTATTTATATTGTTTTCCAATTCTACTAAACTATTCAGTCCTTTGAGATGTGTATTCCATGTTTATATTCTTATGTAATAATGTAAGGCACTGGCTCCAAGGTACTGGGGTTAGGGTAATTATATAAATAATTGAAAAATTAAATAATTTAATCTACGTCATCATGAGTATTTAATATTCCTATAATTTTCTTAGAAAACAACTTCTCTCCATTACTATTTTAGGCGGTAGGGTAAAGAATTTTTTTAAAATATTATTTCTGATGAACTATTTATGTCCAACGATCAATTACCATGATTTAGATTTTATGAAATTGATCCATGAAGAGTATAATATCTTCAAATGGTCTCTGAATTATTTATTCATGGAGAGAAAAACACCCAAAAAACACTCATATCTAGTATTCATGGAACTTCTTTCCTAATGTTGGTGCTTTTTTGGTAGATTTTCGAAGGACATTTGAGTACTCACATTAGTCGAAGGGTTGAGAACTCTAGCTCATCACAACGTTTTTAGGGGAACTATTTCCTATTATGGGACTCCCTTATAAATTTAATCCATGTTCATATGATTGTGAAACCTTTTTTCATTCCCCAAATCTATCATATGACCACCCCTATGTCGCAAGATCAATCATAAATACACATGGGTCTAGAATCATCAGAATTTATTTGAGGATCTCTGTCAATGTCATTATTATATGGATAGATTAGGAATTATATATTCATTTACTATGACAACATTTGTTTCATCCATGTGATTAGGTAATCTGGAGTTTATTTTCATCCATGGGAGAATATAATTTATTCTGTGTTGGGATTGAACCCATAGGAAGGGTTTCTAAAGTATACTCACAAGAAGAATCAGAACCCACATAGTTTGGTGCCACTTCTCTTGACATATCACCTTGTATGATTGTGTCATAAGATACCAACGATGTTGATTAAGGTCATACAATAAGGATTTATAGGGGTAGGTTCCGATACAATATTTGATACAGAACATATACTGATGCACCCTAATTGACCCCAAAGTGGTGAGGTCGTCTGGGAAAACATTACCCTATAAGGTTGTTATCGGAGAATATTACGATGGAATATGGATCTAGGTTTGGACATTAATGATAATTTTTACATATCCTATATGGATGTAAATAAATTCCCATGTAGTTTAGTATCCCATTTAGTTTTACATTATATAGTCAGGATATGGGTAAACTTATTTGAAATTGATGGAGTGGATGTATTAGGTGAAGTATCAGGCTTGAGCCTTATAGATGTTTCTTACGTATCCATGTTAGTTGGTAATCAGAGTCCACATAGTTCTGAAAAATTTGGTACCTACACTTATAAGGGGGAATGATTAGTGATAACCTCTAGAGAGACGGCCCATGATAAGATTTGGGATCACATGGATTTCATGATCACTACCCACTTCTAAGCCCATGAGTGATGCATAGTAAGAGAATCATGTGGGGGAAGTGAACCTAAATATCACACGGCTTGTTTTGTAACACCCCAAGATTTCATAGTGTGTTATTTCTTCAAAATAATTCAATAACATGCACTACACGCAACACCGAGTTCAAACGCACCATGACTTACCAAAAAAGCCGTTCAAAAAGGGTTATGAATAGTATTAACTAAATTTTAAACTTTATATAATCCTTATAATTTTAGAATCCATATTATGAGTTTCTTAGACATAATGTAAGAACAAATTCATCTTCAGTATTGTAGTTTTACCAACTTTTAATAGTGAACCCTTTTTAAATAAAATATTTTAAACTTTTTGACTAAATGGGGACATCAAAAAATTTAAAATAAAACATCACAAGCTTCCACGGTACGCTTTCCTTTGAATAAAACAGTAGCGTGTGTTGTACGCAACTTCGAGTTTTAACACACACCACAACCGATCAAACTAGCCGTTATGAATAGTAATACTTAATTTTTTGAAATTATATATATTTTATATTTCAAAATGGACTTCATTTTTGGATTCGGAATATCAAATTTAGCCTAAGGTGAAATTTTGGTACTTTTCGGATAACTTCCATATTTTGATGAATAGTAAAAAATTACTAAATTTTAATTAAAAACAACTTTTTTAATCAAAATAATTAATAGTGATAAATTATGAATTTGATTGGTTTTAAAGTATATTTAGAATATATTTTTACCATTTAATATAATTTTGGTCATTGGACATAATTTTACAATTAAACCGAACATAAACAAGTGTCAATCTTTTGATAGTTATTATCTCTTAAAAACACGCTTTTTGTTTTGACAGCGGGAATTAATTTTAACTTAATTTCTGCCACTTCTGTGTTTTGAATATAGAAAAATGGATTCCATATTTGGAATCAGGATGTTCAAATTGTGTAAATAGGTAACTTTTATTTTTAGACATTTTGAATAATTACTGCGGTAAATATTTTATTTACCATGGTTAAGGGTAAATCCGGTAAATAAGGGTTAAAAAATAATATTATAATAATACTAAATTACCCTAAAACGTGTCTTAACCCTATTGGTTGATACATGGTCGACCATGGGCATCTTTGGGTCAATTTTGGGACCCCATTGATCCACTTGTAAAAGATAATGACACTTTATTTTAATTAAGTTAAAATGAATACAAAAATGGCATAAGCTTACATCTTTTAAAAGAACAATTTTTACATAGGGTTATACATGTTTTATTTTCGATTATAAATATTCATTAGAAAGCTAAAAGGATTTTCTACATAATTATATTTTATTTATAATTTTTAGACATCAAATAATTTAAATTATTAATGACACAATAATGATGCAATGTTTACCTCATTAATAAATCATTTAAATAAATAAGATTATAATGATTAAAATATTATCTAAAACCTGTCCAATTCTTATTGGTTGATGTTATTTAGAATATGAGTCATCTTATATTCGACCTCAATGATTTTTGGACCATTATAAACCGAATATAATTATATTATAAAGTAATACTTTCACTCTTTCCTAAAGAGCCCCTCCTCTCCCTTATAAAAAGAGAACACTTCTACTCATTCCTCACACCTCTCAAGCCACTTGGCTTGTCCAAACTCTTCCCAACTAAGCTCCCCACATCCCTCTCCTCCTCCTTGAATCTTCCCCTTAGGCAGAAAGCATTTCAAGAAGTCCTTTGGTTCCAACCAAAGTGAGTTTCCTAAATTAAAGGTAACATTTTCTCTTAAATTATTTTCAATTATTTTGCTTCTCCAACCCCCAAAATCTTTTTATTTCCTTTTTTTGTAACAACACCAGTATCCAAAATATAGTAGGATGTTGTTATAAGAAGGATTCAAACTACACATTCACACAACTCCATCTAATGGATGATGAACATAATGTTTCTGTGGATGGAAAACTAACACCTCATGAAATGATGATTGTTCAAATACATCTTACCGCCTCTCATGGTGGCCATTAGGATGGCACTATAATTAAAAATGATATTAATGATATATATTTTATATATAAGCTTCTGTAATTCCATTTTATTTCATACAATTATTCGTTTCATGTTGTATATACATACGATAATTTCATTTGAGGAAGTGCGGACTACCGCCCCCTTAAAATGATATGACTCGTTCATACCACACATGGAACGTATAAAGGATGGTTTTAATGAACTTAAGTAACATATATAGAATATTATATTTTACTGGAATAGTAATATACCTATGTATCATTTGGATTCGATTCTTTTAAAATAAAAATTAAATGGAAGTAGCATTCGTGCGTACGTACGAACTACCGTCTCCACGAACGCGATGTGATTCATTCTCCATCGTATCCATTCAAGTATAATTATCATTTTATGATTTAAAAATGATTTTTAAGGACTTGATACCATTCTGGATATGAATAATATACATCCCATTAATAACGAATATGGCTCACATAACAAAGAATATAAAGTAAAATGAACCCGTTAACACCTGAAATGACGATAATTCTAAGATATTATTAACAAATCAATGTTAAAAGATCATATATGATATCATATTAAAGTAACTGATTCTTGTATTATTCAATAACAATTATTTCACCATTATAAAGGAGGTAAACCTACCATCGACCAAGGAAAAAGTACAAAGTAAGGGATTCTCTTATCTCACTTTCAATTCCGTGAGATTTCCATTGTTCGCTACTAAATTATTGAAAGTGGTGTATTGTGTACTTCCATTTGATATATATTATCATGATTCACTTTATATTCATGTTATTCTGTAAATCATTTGGTGGTTATTAACTTTTGGCTATGCGACTCAGTTGATTAACGTGGTAAGGGGTTTCTTGTCTCACTTTTAATTCCGTGAGAATTCCATTGATCACCACTTAATTATTGCATGTGGTGTATGTGTACTACCCATGATTGTATTCATTGTGTAATATACTTTATTTTATGGGTATTTACATCATCATGGTATGATCTTTCTTTCATGGGTGTTTGTTTCTTAAGTTACCTAATCAATAAGGGAATTTGAGATTTCAATTTCCACTCATTTGGCTTTACGCATATTTCATTGATTATATTACCCCAAGATTATGTGTGGAATCACTATTCATTTGATTATGTCATAATTTCCACTCCCCTTCCTGTGGATATACTTTTGATACACATAATCTCTCCATTGAAAATTCTCAAGTCATTGATATGAATTTGATAAGAGTAATTTTAACTCTTTCACCATTTGTTGAGTTAAACATCCAATTCGTTGGAGTTGTTTTTACAGGAATATGTGTGAATATACTTTGATTGTTTTACACTGAATATCCAATCATATTTAGTGTATTTATATTTTTCACACATAATTATGTTGTTGATTTATCCTTAACCTAAGGATATGGCCTTTATGAGAGATTTCATCTCAACTTACAATCCATTGAGACTTCTTTGTTGATATACACCAAATCACTTTTATGTGGTGTATATAATGTACTTTGACATAGTATATCATGAATTCCCTTTATTTTCATGATATTACAATGTTTTGATTACCTCAATTATTTTCATTCAAGTGTCTCTCTTTTGGTTAGAATCTCTAACTTAAATACCATTTTTAAATGTTTTAAAGACTTATTCATCTAAATCTTTCTCATTAATGTCCATGTTTTAAAAATGGTTTTAAGGATTTATTTATATGGACATTAAAGTTTAGAAATTAAAAATCCTTTTAAAAGGTTTCAAAGTGGTATGGGACACTTTGATTCAAAAATCTATTTTTAAATGGCTTCTTGACAAATATTGTGACTTTTAAATGTTTTCAAGAATAGGGGGATATTTCTCTCAAATAGTTTTGATGATTATTTTCATCTATGTCAACATCATTCATTATTCATGATTGAGGTTAATGTGATACAATACAATATTCCATATTGTATCAAATGAGTTATATTTGACTGTGGATGTTCTATTTTTATACCATTCATGGTTTGTGGTTAAAGTATTGACATTTCGTATGCTAGTTTTAATACGAATGTTTATTTTATGCTTAAACCTATTCATATGAGGAATGCATTGGACTTAATAAGTGACGGGTGGAGCCCGCTATAGATCCTCGATGCATCGGTAGGTCTCATGAGACAAACTAGTGTCTTGGCACAAGGCCTTTGCAAAATCTTATTTGTAGTCTTGGCACGAGGCCTTGGCTATGTGGTTATGATAGTCTGGAATTATGCATTCCATCATTATGAAAGTGGTTATCGATATTGCATGTGATCATTCGACTAGTAGAATATCCATGTGAGTAAGTAAATGGCATTATTTCATTTTATTTATGCCATACCATGTTGAAAGTTCAAGTTTCAAAGGCTTTTGTTTTAGTTATAAATTGCCTTAAGTGTTTATGATTATTTATGAAAGCTTCTGCTATAATGTTATCCTTACTGAGCATCCGAGCTCACCCCTTTCAATGTTTTATTTTTTTCCCAGGATTATGAAGAAGTAATTTATGAATGACCTGCAGGGATAGTATGAGGGGATATGAAGACAAAATGTTTTTTTTATGATGTAATGTAAAAATTTATGGATGTATCTAGTTATTCCAAGGCTACTAAACTAATCGGTCTTTCGAGACTTGATCTTTCTCATGATCATGCCAATGTTATGTAATAATGCACCGACTCTGGGTAACTAGGGTCGGGGTGTTACAGTTGGTATCAGAGGAAGTTTAGTACAAACCTTGGTAGCTAGATTTAGATAAACTCTGATTAGAGCACGTAGACCTAAGATGAACTTTGAGGTTTAGTATAAAAGAACTTCCTAGAATTTTGGTATTGTAGAGATTTTGTGAGTTTTCCGAGCAATACATCCCTGTCTGGATACGAGCAGGTAGAGGCGGCTCTGGCACAGATGTACCTAGGTGTAAAACCCGAAAACACCGCTTTGAGCTAGACTCGAACGGGAACTGGTGCACGACAACGGGCCTTGCTGCACTCTTGGTTACGACACTCCCGGGGGATATGCTTAGGATAATTTACATTTTCTTTACAAACCGATTTAAGTAATATATACATAAGATGAGAGTAAATGACCTTGGTTAATCCTAATATGTTTCAAATTGAGAATATGGTGACATTTTAATCTCTAAATGATATTATGACTACTATTTCTCACACAATGCTTTCAGGTTTTAGTCAATGGCTGGATTCCAAGGAAGTCATAGTGACTTTGAGAATGATGTACAAGGTGGGAACGGTGGTGGAAATGAGCAACAAAATGGAATGTTGATAGGCGTAAAATATATCGTCTTTATGCCAAATCAGTTTTCCAAAAATATGATCAACAACATATATATTAACCAAATCCCAGACTCAACAAGGAAGAGAAAGGTGATAAATGATAAGATCTCCAGCAATGGAGACCATGGAGAAAAGAAACCTCAATTTTCATCATGCAGGAATTGTGGAAAGAGACACCCAAGAAAGTGTCTCAATGGGACAACAAAATGTTTTACGTGCGGGAAGGAAGGACATAAAGTGAAAAATTGCCGAAGAAAAATGAAGAGTACTATGGAAGAAGATAAAAATGGTCCCAAGAGTCCATTTACCGTCATTTGCCGTAAATGTAGGGGACCTGGCCATTACCCGAGTGAATGTCCTATTTTTTAGGATATTTTATTGCTCAAAGAAGAAGCTATGCGGAAATAAATGGTTGGAGAAAAATTTAAAAAGTATTTTCACTCCTTGTTGATGGGTTTACTTTGGAATAATTTTCTCTTGTATTTGTAACCCCTCAGTTTTCCATGTGAGAATGATATTTGAGGAATAATTGTCTCTTCTCTTGTGGATATAGGTATAAATAACCATTTGGTTTTATATGATCATTGGGGTTTGAGAAAATGATAAGTTATTATAATTTGGGATGAAAATGCAACGTATGATATAACATTTGTGGTTAAATTATGTTATTTTGAAAAATTTATCTCATTTTGGTAATATTATAGAATATAGTTTTTGAAAAAGGACAACACGTAGACCGTGTGACAACCCGTCGCGTCGGACAAAGCTGTGGGAATCGAACCCACAACCAAAGTGCGATTGGGATTTATCGCCTACCACTGGACTACGTGAAGTCCCTGGTTAGTATGACTATTTTTTTTGTTAAATGATTTTATTGATCAATAATAAGATGATTTGGGTTCTTATGTCTTATCAAATGAATACCCTTGGTATAGGAAAATGATTTGGTGATTAAGTGATAAATGTTATTTTGGAAGATGTTCGTTTTGTTAGGAACACTATATGCCCAAGGAAAATAGAATACAATGAGGTTTCATTTGTAGAGTAATGGTGGATTTTTATCTACATTTTTATTGTTGATTTATAGTGATTTGGGTTGTTTATGGAAATTATTAACCTATAACAGAGAATATGTGATGATGTTAATTACTTTTAAGTATGTGACTTTAAGAGTATTTGATGTCATTTGGAGATACAATGTAACATGGGAGACTACATAATCAAATTCTGCTATGTTTTGGGTTTCAATGTTAGTTTGGATTATATTAAAAGATTTTAAGGACAATTGGTTATTGAATGGTATCTATTTAACTTTGGGGTATTGTTGGTTTAATTTTAGAAATTAAGATTAGTGCATATTTATCTCAATGAATATCCTTTTGGGGGATCATTAGATCATTCACTAACCATTTTGGTTTTGATTAATCTTCAAAGACAATGTAAATATATGGTTTATCCTGCATGGATCATGTGATTCTATAGAAGTTTATTCTAGCTCTTCCAGTGTGACCAAGTCTTCTTGAATACTCATCGTTTAAAAAAAATTGAGTTAGTGGTGGAAATTTATTAAAGAATGAAAATCTACTTAAAATTTAAGTATATCTCATAATGTTCTTAGTCAATATCATAAATTAATTCCTCTTCCTTATGTAATGTAACTTTAAAAAAAAATATGTTGTCCAAGATGGTACCTTAAATCATCACTAATTTATGGCTTTGGGATTGTTGGCCTTTTCATAGCCATGTTCTCTACCACTCTCCATCAGATAATTGATGGTTAGATTTCTCCTCCATATCCATATTTTCCTACATGGAACCCTAGTATGTGTTATTTTCGGTAATCTTCATACTTTCCACTCTTTATTTTAAATAGAGGCCTCATTAATTCATTTTTCGATGTGGGATTTCAACTAAGATATTTTGAAATGTCAAAAATGTGTGATCCCAATACCCTATATTTTGTTGAACCGATGGTACTTCAAATCATCATATATTGATGAGTTTTAGGACCTCAATTTTATACTTGTTTGTGATTGATGACCTCAACCACTACCTAAAAATATTTACGTTTTTCCTCCAATTATATGTCTCTAATTGCCACCAATGTTCTCCTAATCGAGATCATAATTTGGTGGTGACCCTTTCATTTCTCTTTTCCTCATATTAAGACTAAATTTTAGTAAACCAATTTCCGATGTGGGTTTTCCCACAAATATATTTTCTATTTTCAACCTTTTATTTTCGAAGAACAATTTCAAATTGCGAGGACGCAATTTATTGAAAGAGGGGAGAATGTAACACCCCAAGATTTCATAGTGTGTTATATCTTCAAAATAATTCAACAAATTGCACTACACGCAACACCGAGTTCAAACGCACCATGACTTACCAAACAAGCCGTTCAAAAAGGGTTATGAATAGTATTAACTAAATTTTAAACTTTATATAATCCTTATAATTTTAGAATCCATATTATGAGTTTCTTAGACATAATGTAAGAACAAATTCATCTTCAGTATTGTAGTTTTACCAACTTTTAATAGTGAACCCTTTTTAAATAAAATATTTTAAACTTTTTGACTAAATGGGGACATCAAAAAAATTTAAAATAAAACATCCCAAGCTTCCACGGTACGCTTTCCTTTGAATAAAACAGTAGCGTGTGTTGTACGCAACTTCGAGTTTTAACACACACCACAACCGATCAAACTAGCCGTTATGAATAGTAATACATAATTTTTTGAAATTATATATATTTTATATTTCAAAATGGACTTCATTTTTGGATTCGGAATATCAAATTTAGCCTAAGGTGAAATTTTGGTACTTTTCGGATAACTTCCATATTTTGATGAATAGTAAAAAATTACTAAATTTTAATTAAAAACAACTTTTTTAATCAAAATAATTAATAGTGATAAATTATGAATTTGATTGGTTTTAAAGTATATTTAGAATATATTTTTACCATTTAATATAATTTTGGTCATTGGACATAATTTTACAATTAAACCGAACATAAACAAGTGTCAATCTTTTGATAGTTATTATCTCTTAAAAACGCGCTTTTTGTTTTGACAGCGGGAATTAATTTTAAATTAATTTCTGCCACTTCTGTGTTTTGAATTTAGAAAAATGGATTCCATATTTGGAATCAGGATGTTCAAATTGTGTAAATAGGTAACTTTTATTTTTAGATATTTTGAATAATTACTGCGGTAAATATTTTATTTACCATGGTTAAGGGTAAATCCGGTAAATAAGGGTTAAAAAATAATATTATAATAATACTAAATTACCCTAAAACGTGTCTTAACCCTATTGGTTGATACATGGTCGACCATGGGCATCTTTGGGTCAATTTTGGGACCCCATTGATCCACTTGTAAATGATAATGACACTTTATTTTAATTAAGTTAAAATGAATACAAAAATGGCATAAGCTTGCATCTTTTAAAAGAACAATTTTTACATAGGGTTATACATGTTGGATTTTCGATTATAAATATTCATTAGAAAGCTAAAACGATTTCCTACATAATGATATTTTATTTATAATTTTTAGACATCAAATAATTTAAATTATTAATGACACAATAATGATGCAATGTTTACCTCATTAATAAATCATTTAAATAAATAAGATTATAATGATTAAAATATTATCTAAAACCTGTCCAATTATTATTGGTTGATGTTATTTAGAATATGAGTCATCTTATCTTCGACCTCAATGATTTTTGGACCATTATAAACCGAATATAATTATATTATAAAGTAATACTTTCACTCTTTCCTAAAGAGCCCCTCCTCTCCCTTATAAAAAGAGACCACTTCTACTCATTCCTCACACCTCTCAAGCCACTTGGCTTGTCCAAACTCTGCCCAACTAAGCTCCACACATCCCTCTCCTCCTCCTTGAAGCTTCCCCTTAGGCAGAAAGAATTTCAAGATGTCCTTTGGTTCCAACCAAAGTGAGTTACCTAAATTAAAGGTAACATTTTCTCTTAAATTATTTTCAATTATTTTGCTTCTCCAACCCCCAAACTCTTTTTATTTCCTTTCTTTTGTAACAAAACCAGTATCCACAATATAATAGGATGTTGTTATAAGAAGGATTCAAACTACACAATCACACAACTCCATCTAATGGATGATGAACATAATGTTTCTGTGGATGGCAAACTAACGCCTCACGAAACGATGATTGTTCAAATACATCTTACCGCCTCTCATGGTGGCCATTAGGATGGCACTGTAATTAAATATGATATTAATGATATATATTTTATATATAAGCTTCTGTAATTCCATTTTATTTCATACAATTATTCGTTTCATGTTGTATATACATACGATAATTTCATTTGAGGAAGTGCGGACTACCGCCCCCTTAAAATGATATGACTCGTTCATACCACACATGGAACGTATAAAGGATGGTGTTAATGAACTTAAGTAACATATATAGAATATTATATTTTACTGTAATAGTAATATACCTATGTATCATTTGGATTCGATTCTTTTAAAATAAAAATTAAATGGAAGTAGCATTCGTGCGTACGTACGGACTACCGTCTCCACGAACGCGATGTGATTCATTCTCCATCGTATTCATTCAAGTATAATTATCATTTTATGATTTAAAAATGATGTTTAAGGACTTGATACCATTCTGGATATGAATAATATACATCCCATTAATAACGAATATGGCTCACATAACAAAGAATATAAAGTAAAATGAACCCGTTAACACCTGAAATGACGATAATTCTAAGATATTATTAACAAATCAATGTTAAAAGATCATATATCATATCATATTAAAGTAACTGATTCTTGTATTATTCAATAACAATTATTTAACCATTATACAGGAGGTAAACCTACCATCGACCAAGGAAAAAGTACAAAGTAAGGGATTCTCTTATCTCACTTTCAATTCCATGAGATTTCCATTGTTCGCTACTAAATTATTGAAAGTGGTGTATTGTGTACTTCCATTTGATATATATTATCATGATTCACTTTATATTCATGTTATTCTGTAAATAATTTTGTGGTTATTAACTTTTGGCTATGCGACTCAGTTGATTAACGTGGTAAGGGGTTTCTTGTCTCACTTTTAATTCCGTGAGAATTCCATTGATCACCACTTAATTATTGAATGTGGTGTATGTGTACTACCCATGATTGTATTCATTGTGTAATATACTTTATTTTATGGGTATTTACATCATCATGGTATGATCTTTCTTTCATGGGTGTTTGTTTCTTAAGTTACCTAATCAATAAGGGAATTTGAGATTTCAATTTCCACTCATTTGGCTTTACGCATATTTCATTGATTATATTACCCCAAGATTATGTGTGGAATCACTATTCATTTGATTATGTCATAATTTCCACTCCCCTTCCTGTGGATATACTTTTGATACACATAATCACTCCATTGAAAATTCTCAAGTCATTGATATGAATTTGATAAGAGTAATTTTAACTCTTTCACCATTTGTTGAGTTAAACATCCAATTCGTTGGTGTTGTTTTTACAGGAATATGTGTGAATATACTTTGATTGTTTTACACTGAATATCCAATCATATTTAGGGTATTTATATTTCTCACACACGATTATGTTGTTGATTTATCCTTAACCTAAGGATATGGCCTTTATGAGAGATTTCATCTCAACTTACAATCCATTGAGACTTCTTTGTTGATATACACCAAATCACTTTTATGTGGTGTATATAATGTACTTTGACATTGTATATCATGAATTACCTTTATTTTCATGATATTACAATGTTTTGATTACCTCAATTAGTTTCATTCAAGTGTCTCTCTTTTGGTTAGAATCTCTAACTGAAATACCATTTTTAAATGTTTTAAAGACTTATTCATCTAAATCTTTCTCATTAATGTCCATGTTTTAAAAATGGTTTTAAGGATTTATTTATATGGACATTAAAGTTTAGAAATTAAAAATCCTTTTAAAAGGTTTCAAAGTGGTATGGGACACTTTGATTCAAAAATCTATTTTTAAATGGCTTCTTGACAAATATTGTGACTTTTAAATGTTTTCAAGAAAAGGGGGATATTTCTCTCAAATAGTTTTGATGATTATTTTCATCTATGTCAACATCCTTCATTATTCATGATTGAGGTTAATGTGATACAATACAATATTCCATATTGTATCAAATGAGTTATATTTGACTGTGGATGTTCTATTTTTATACCATTCATGGTTTGTGGTTAATGTATTGACATTTCGTATGCTAGTTTTAATACGAATGTTTATTTTATGCTTAAACCTATTCATATGAGGAATGCATTGGACTTAATAAGTGACGGGTGGAGCCCGCTATAGCTCCTCGATGCATCGGTAGGTCTCATGAGACAAACTAGTGTCTTGGCACAAGGCCTTGGAAAAATCTTATTTGTAGTCTTGGCACGAGGCCTTGGCTATGTGGTTATGATAGTCTGGCATTATGAATTCCATCATTATGAAAGTGGTTATCGATATTGCATGTGATCATTCGACTAGTAGAATATCCATGTGAGTAAGTAAATGGCATTATTTCATTTTATTTACGCCATACCATGTTGAAAGTTCAAGTTTCAAAGGCTTTTGTTTTAGTTATAAATTGCCTTAAGTGTTTATGATTATTTATGAAAGCTTCTGCTATAATGTTATCCTTACTGAGCATCCGAGCTCACCCCTTTCAATGTTTTATTTTTTTCCCAGGATTATGAAGAAGTAATTTATGAATGACCTGCAGGGATAGTTTGAGGGGATATGAAGACAAAATGTTTTTTATGATGTAATGTAAAAATTTATGGATGTATCTAGTTATTCCAAGGCTACTAAACTAATCGGTCTTTCGAGACTTGATCTTTCTCATGATCATGCCAATGTTATGTAATAATGCACCGACTCTGGGTAACTAGGGTCGGGGTGTTACAGTTGGTATCAGAGGAAGTTTAGTACAAACCTTGGTAGCTAGATTTAGATAAACTCTGATTAGAGCACGTAGACCTAAGATGAACTTTGAGGTTTAGTATAAAAGAACTTCCTAGAATTTTGGTATTGTAGAGATTTTGTGAGTTTTCCGAGCAATACATACCTGTCTGGATACGAGCAGGTAGAGGCGGCTCTGGCACAGATGTACCTAGGGGTAAAACCCGAAAACCCCGCTTTGAGCTAGACTCGAACGGGAACTGGTGCACGACAACGGGCCTTGCTGCACTCTTGGTTACGACACTCCCGGGGGATATGCTTAGGATAATTTACATTTTCTTTACAAACCGATTTAAGTAATATATACATAAGATGAGAGTAAATGACCTTGGTTAATCCTAATATGTTTCAAATTGAGAATATGGTGACATTTTAATCTCTAAATGATATTATGACTACTATTTCTCACACAATGCTTTCAGGTTTTAGTCAATGGCTGGATTCCAAGGAAGTCATAGTGACTTTGAGAATGATGTACAAGGTGGGAACGGTGGTGGAAATGAGCAACAAAATGGAATGTTGATAGGCGTAAAATATATCATCTTTATGCCAAATCAGTTTTCCAAAAATATGATCAACAACATATATATTAACCAACTCCCAGACTCAACAAGGAAGAGAAAGGTGATAAATGATAAGATCTCCAGCAATGGAGACCATGGAGAAAAGAAACCTCAATTTTCATCATGCAGTAATTGTGGAAAGAGACACCCAAGAAAGTGTCTCAATGGGACAACAAAATGTTTTACGTGCGGGAAGGAAGGACATAAAGTGAAAAATTGCCGAAGAAAAATGAAGAGTACTATGGAAGAAGATAAAAATGGTCCCAAGAGTCCATTTACCGTCATTTGCCGTAAATGTAGGGGACCTGGCCATTACCCGAGTGAATGTCCTATTTTATAGGATATTTTATTGCTCAAAGAAGAAGCTATGCGGAAATAAATGGTTGGAGAAAAATTTAAAAAGTATTTGCACTCCTTGTTGATGGGTTTACTTTGGAATAATTTTCTCTTGTATTTGTAACCCCTCAGTTTGCCATGTGAGAATGATATTTGAGGAATAATTGTCTCTTCTCTTGTGGATATAGGTATAAATAACCATTTGGTTTTATATGATCATTGGGGTTTGAGAAAATGATAAGTTATTATAATTTGGGATGAAAATGCAAAGTATGATATAACATTTGTGGTTAAATTATGTTATTTTGAAAAATTTATCTCATTTTGGTAATATTATAGAATATAGTTTTTGAAAAAGGACAACACGTAGACCGTGTGACAACCCGTCGCGTCGGACAAAGCTGTGGGAATCGAACCCACAACCAAAGTGCAATTGGGATTTATCGCCTACCACTGGACTACGTGAAGTCCCTGGTTAGTATGACTATTTTTTTTGTTAAATGATTTTATTGATCAATAATAAGATGATTTGGGTTCTTGTGTCTTATCAAATGAATACCCTTGGTATAGGAAAATGATTTGGTGATTAAGTGATAAATGTTATTTTGGAAGATGTTCGTTTTGTTAGGAACACTATATGCCCAAGGAAAATAGAATACAATGAGGTTTCATTTGTAGAGTAATGGTGGATTTTTATCTACATTTTTATTGTTGATTTATAGTGATTTGGGTTGTTTATGGAAATGATTAACCTATAACAGAGAATATGTGATGATGTTAATTACTTTTAAGTATGTGACTTTAAGAGTATTTGATGTCATTTGAAGATACAATGTAACATGGGAGACTACATAATCAAATTCTTCTATGTTTTGGGTTTCAATGTAAGTTTGGATTATATTAAAAGATTTTAAGGACAATTGGTTATTGAATGGTATCTATTTAACTTTGGGGTATTGTTTGTTTAATTTTAGAAATTAAGATTAGTGCATATTTATCTCAATGAATATCCTTTTGGGGGATCATTAGATCATTCACTAACCATTTTGGTTTTGATTAATCTTCAAAGACAATGTAAATATATGGTTTATCCTGCATGGATCATGTGATTCTATAGAAGTTTATTCTATCTCTTCCAGTGTGACCAAGTCTTCTTGAATACTCATCGTTTAAAAAAAATTGAGTTAGTGGTGGAAATTTATTAAAGAATGAAAATCTACTTAAAATTTAAGTATATCTCATAATGTTCTTAGTCAATATCATAAATTAATTCCTCTTCCTTATGTAATGTAACTTTAAAAAAAAATATGTTGTCCTAGATGGTACCTTAAATCATCACTAATTTATGGCTTTGGGATTGTTGGCCTTTTCATAGCCATGTTCTCTACCACTCTCCATCAGATAATTGATGGTTAGATTTCTCCTCCATATCCATATTTTCCTACATGGAACCCTAGTATGTGTTATTTTCGGTAATCTTCATACTTTCCACTCTTTATTTTAAATAGAGGCCTCATTAATTCATTTTTCGATGTGGGATTTCAACTAAGATATTTTGAAATGTCAAAAATGTGTGATCCCAATACCCTATATTTTGTTGAACCGATGGTACTTCAAATCATCATAGATTGATGAGTTTAAGGACCTCAATTTTATACTTGTTTGTGATTGATGACCTCAACCACTACCTAAAAATATTTACGTTTTTCCTCCAATTATATGTCTCTAATTGCCACCAATGTTCTCCTAATCGAGATCATAATTTTGTGGTGACCCTTTCATTTCTCTTTTCCTCATATTAAGACTAAATTTTAGTAAACCAATTTCCGATGTGGGTTTTCCCACAAATATATTTTCTATTTTCAACCTTTTATTTTCGAAGAACAATTTCAAATTGCGAGGACGCAATTTATTGAAGGAGGGGAGAATGTAACACCCCAAGATTTCATAGTGTGTTATATCTTCAAAATAATTCAACAAATTGCACTACACACAACACCGAGTTCAAACGCACCATGACTTACCAAACAAGCCGTTCAAAAAGGGTTATGAATAGTATTAACTAAATTTTAAACTTTATATAATCCTTATAATTTTAGAATCCATATTATGAGTTTCTTAGACATAATGTAAGAACAAATTCATCTTCAGTATTGTAGTTTTACCAACTTTTAATAGTGAACCCTTTTTAAATAAAATATTTTAAACTTTTTGACTAAATGGGGACATCAAAAAAATTTAAAATAAAACATCCCAAGCTTCCACGGTACGCTTTCCTTTGAATAAAACAGTAGCGTGTGTTGTACGCAACTTCGAGTTTTAACACACACCACAACCGATCAAACTAGCCGTTATGAATAGTAATACATAATTTTTTGAAATTATATATATTTTATATTTCAAAATGGACTTCATTTTTGGATTCGGAATATCAAATTTAGCCTAAGGTGAAATTTTGGTACTTTTCGGATAACTTCCATATTTTGATGAATAGTAAAAAATTACTAAATTTTAATTAAAAACAACTTTTTTAATCAAAATAATTAATAGTGATAAATTATGAATTTGATTGGTTTTAAAGTATATTTAGAATATATTTTTACCATTTAATATAATTTTGGTCATTGGACATAATTTTACAATTAAACCGAACATAAACAAGTGTCAATCTTTTGATAGTTATTATCTCTTAAAAACGCGCTTTTTGTTTTGACAGCGGGAATTAATTTTAAATTAATTTCTGCCACTTCTGTGTTTTGAATTTAGAAAAATGGATTCCATATTTGGAATCAGGATGTTCAAATTGTGTAAATAGGTAACTTTTATTTTTAGATATTTTGAATAATTACTGCGGTAAATATTTTATTTACCATGGTTAAGGGTAAATCCGGTAAATAAGGGTTAAAAAATAATATTATAATAATACTAAATTACCCTAAAACGTGTCTTAACCCTATTGGTTGATACATGGTCGACCATGGGCATCTTTGGGTCAATTTTGGGACCCCATTGATCCACTTGTAAATGATAATGACACTTTATTTTAATTAAGTTAAAATGAATACAAAAATGGCATAAGCTTGCATCTTTTAAAAGAACAATTTTTACATAGGGTTATACATGTTGGATTTTCGATTATAAATATTCATTAGAAAGCTAAAACGATTTCCTACATAATGATATTTTATTTATAATTTTTAGACATCAAATAATTTAAATTATTAATGACACAATAATGATGCAATGTTTACCTCATTAATAAATCATTTAAATAAATAAGATTATAATGATTAAAATATTATCTAAAACCTGTCCAATTATTATTGGTTGATGTTATTTAGAATATGAGTCATCTTATCTTCGACCTCAATGATTTTTGGACCATTATAAACCGAATATAATTATATTATAAAGTAATACTTTCACTCTTTCCTAAAGAGCCCCTCCTCTCCCTTATAAAAAGAGACCACTTCTACTCATTCCTCACACCTCTCAAGCCACTTGGCTTGTCCAAACTCTGCCCAACTAAGCTCCACACATCCCTCTCCTCCTCCTTGAAGCTTCCCCTTAGGCAGAAAGAATTTCAAGATGTCCTTTGGTTCCAACCAAAGTGAGTTACCTAAATTAAAGGTAACATTTTCTCTTAAATTATTTTCAATTATTTTGCTTCTCCAACCCCCAAACTCTTTTTATTTCCTTTCTTTTGTAACAAAACCAGTATCCACAATATAATAGGATGTTGTTATAAGAAGGATTCAAACTACACAATCACACAACTCCATCTAATGGATGATGAACATAATGTTTCTGTGGATGGCAAACTAACGCCTCACGAAACGATGATTGTTCAAATACATCTTACCGCCTTTCATGGTGGCCATTAGGATGGCACTGTAATTAAATATGATATTAATGATATATATTTTATATATAAGCTTCTGTAATTCCATTTTATTTCATACAATTATTCGTTTCATGTTGTATATACATACGATAATTTCATTTGAGGAAGTGCGGACTACCGCCCCCTTAAAATGATATGACTCGTTCATACCACACATGGAACGTATAAAGGATGGTGTTAATGAACTTAAGTAACATATATAGAATATTATATTTTACTGTAATAGTAATATACCTATGTATCATTTGGATTCGATTCTTTTAAAATAAAAATTAAATGGAAGTAGCATTCGTGCGTACGTACGGACTACCGTCTCCACGAACGCGATGTGATTCATTCTCCATCGTATTCATTCAAGTATAATTATCATTTTATGATTTAAAAATGATGTTTAAGGACTTGATACCATTCTGGATATGAATAATATACATCCCATTAATAACGAATATGGCTCACATAACAAAGAATATAAAGTAAAATGAACCCGTTAACACCTGAAATGACGATAATTCTAAGATATTATTAACAAATCAATGTTAAAAGATCATATATGATATCATATTAAAGTAACTGATTCTTGTATTATTCAATAACAATTATTTCACCATTATACAGGAGGTAAACCTACCATCGACCAAGGAAAAAGTACAAAGTAAGGGATTCTCTTATCTCACTTTCAATTCCGTGAGATTTCCATTGTTCGCTACTAAATTATTGAAAGTGGTGTATTGTGTACTTCCATTTGATATATATTATCATGATTCACTTTATATTTATGTTATTCTGTAAATAATTTGGTGGTTATTAACTTTTGGCTATGCGACTCAGTTGATTAACGTGGTAAGGGGTTTCTTGTCTCACTTTTAATTCCGTGAGAATTCCATTGATCACCACTTAATTATTGCATGTGGTGTATGTGTACTACCCATGATTGTATTCATTGTGTAATATACTTTATTTTATGGGTATTTACATCATCATGGTATGATCTTTCTTTCATGGGTGTTTGTTTCTTAAGTTACCTAATCAATAAGGGAATTTGAGATTTCAATTTCCACTCATTTGGCTTTACGCATATTTAATTGATTATATTACCCCAAGATTATGTGTGGAATCACTATTCATTTGATTATGTCATAATTTCCACTCCCCTCCCTGTGGATATACTTTTGATACACATAATCACTCCATTGAAAATTCTCAAGTCATTGATATGAATTTGATAAGAGTAATTTTAACTCTTTCACCATTTGTTGAGTTAAACATCCAATTCGTTGGTGTTGTTTTTACAGGAATATGTGTGAATATACTTTGATTGTTTTACACTGAATATCCAATCATATTTAGGGTATTTATATTTTTCACACATAATTATGTTGTTGATTTATCCTTAACCTAAGGATATGGCCTTTATGAGAGATTTCATCTCAACTTACAATCCATTGAGACTTCTTTGTTGATATACACCAAATCACTTTTATGTGGTGTATATAATGTACTTTGACATTGTATATCATGAATTACCTTTATTTTCATGATATTACAATGTTTTGATTACCTCAATTAGTTTCATTCAAGTGTCTCTCTTTTGGTTAGAATCTCTAACTGAAATACCATTTTTAAATGTTTTAAAGACTTATTCATCTAAATCTTTCTCATTAATGTCCATGTTTTAAAAATGGTTTTAAGGATTTATTTATATGGACATTAAAGTTTAGAAATTAAAAATCCTTTTAAAAGGTTTCAAAGTGGTATGGGACACTTTGATTCAAAAATCTATTTTTAAATGGCTTCTTGACAAATATTGTGACTTTTAAATGTTTTCAAGAAAAGGGGGATATTTCTCTCAAATAGTTTTGATGATTATTTTCATCTATGTCAACATCCTTCATTATTCATGATTGAGGTTAATGTGATACAATACAATATTCCATATTGTATCAAATGAGTTATATTTGACTGTGGATGTTCTATTTTTATACCATTCATGGTTTGTGGTTAAATTATTGACATTTCGTATGCTAGTTTTAATACGAATGTTTATTTTATGCTTAAACCTATTCATATGAGGAATGCATTGGACTTAATAAGTGACAGGTGGAGCCCGCTATAGCTCCTCGATGCATCGGTAGGTCTCATGAGACAAACTAGTGTCTTGGCACAAGGCCTTGGCAAAATCTTATTTGTAGTCTTGGCACGAGGCCTTGGCTATGTGGTTATGATAGTCTGGCATTATGCATTCCATCATTATGAAAGTGGTTATCGATATTGCATGTGATCATTCGACTAGTAGAATATCCATGTGAGTAAGTAAATGGCATTATTTCATTTTATTTATGCCATACCATGTTGAAAGTTCAAGTTTCAAAGGCTTTTGTTTTAGTTATAAATTTCCTTAAGTGTTTATGATTATTTATGAAAGCTTCTGCTATAATGTTATCCTTACTGAGCATCCGAGCTCACCCCTTTCAATGTTTTATTTTTTTCCCAGGATTATGAAGAAGTAATTTATGAATGACCTGCAGGGATAGTATGAGGGGATATGAAGACAAAATGTTTTTTTTATGATGTAATGTAAAAATTTATGGATGTATCTAGTTATTCCAAGGCTACTAAACTAATCGGTCTTTCGAGACTTGATCTTTCTCATGATCATGCCAATGTTATGTAATAATGCACCGACTCTGGGTAACTAGGGTCGGGGTGTTACAGTTGGTATCAGAGGAAGTTTAGTACAAACCTTGGTAGCTAGATTTAGATAAACTCTGATTAGAGCACGTAGACCTAAGATGAACTTTGAGGTTTAGTATAAAAGAACTTCCTAGAATTTTGGTATTGTAGAGATTTTGTGAGTTTTCCGAGCAATACATCCCTGTCTGGATACGAGCAGGTAGAGGCGGCTCTGGCACAGATGTACCTAGGGGTAAAACCCGAAAACCCCGCTTTGAGCTAGACTCGAACGGGAACTGGTGCACGACAACGGGCCTTGCTGCACTCTTGGTTACGACACTCCCGGGGGATATGCTTAGGATAATTTACATTTTCTTTACAAACCGATTTAAGTAATATATACATAAGATGAGAGTAAATGACCTTGGTTAATCCTAATATGTTTCAAATTGAGAGTATGGTGACATTTTAATCTCTAAATGATATTATGACTACTATTTCTCACACAATGCTTTCAGGTTTTAGTCAATGGCTGGATTCCAAGGAAGTCATAGTGACTTTGAGAATGATGTACAAGGTGGGAACGGTGGTGGAAATGAGCAACAAAATGGAATGTTGATAGGCGTAAAATATATCGTCTTTATGCCAAATCAGTTTTCCAAAAATATGATCAACAACATATATATTAACCAACTCCCAGACTCAACAAGGAAGAGAAAGGTGATAAATGATAAGATCTCCAGCAATGGAGACCATGGAGAAAAGAAACCTCAATTTTCATCATGCAGTAATTGTGGAAAGAGAAACCCAAGAAAGTGTCTCAATGGGACAACAAAATGTTTTACGTGCGGGAAGGAAGGACATAAAGTGACAAATTGCCAAAGAAAAATGAAGAGTACTATGGAAGAAGATAAAAATGGTCCCAAGAGTCCATTTACCGTCATTTGCCGTAAATGTAGGGGACCTGGCCATTACCCGAGTGAATGTCCTATTTTATAGGATATTTTATTGCTCAAAGAAGAAGCTATGCGGAAATAAATGGTTGGAGAAAAATTTAAAAAGTATTTGCACTCCTTGTTGATGGGTTTACTTTGGAATAATTTTCTCTTGTATTTGTAACCCCTCAGTTTGCCATGTGAGAATGATATTTGAGGAATAATTGTCTCTTCTCTTGTGGATATAGGTATAAATAACCATTTGGTTTTATATGATCATTGGGGTTTGAGAAAATGATAAGTTATTATAATTTGGGATGAAAATGCAAAGTATGATATAACATTTGTGGTTAAATTATGTTATTTTGAAAAATTTATCTCATTTTGGTAATATTATAGAATATAGTTTTTGAAAAAGGACAACACGTAGACCGTGTGACAACCCGTCGCGTCGGACAAAGCTGTGGGAATCGAACCCACAACCAAAGTTCGATTGGGATTTATCGCCTACCACTGGACTACGTGAAGTCCCTGGTTAGTATGACTATTTTTTTTGTTAAATGATTTTATTGATCAATAATAAGATGATTTGGGTTCTTATGTCTTATCAAATGAATACCCTTGGTATAGGAAAATGATTTGGTGATTAAGTGATAAATGTTATTTTGGAAGATGTTCGTTTTGTTAGGAACACTATATGCCCAAGGAAAATAGAATACAATGAGGTTTCATTTGAGAGTAATGGTGGATTTTTATCTACATTTTTATTGTTGATTTATAGTGATTTGGGTTGTTTATGGAAATGATTAACCTATAACAGAGAATATGTGATGATGTTAATTACTTTTAAGTATGTGACTTTAAGAGTATTTGATGTCATTTGGAGATACAATGTAACATGGGAGACTACATAATCAAATTCTTCTATGTTTTGGGTTTCAATGTTAGTTTGGATTATATTAAAAGATTTTAAGGACAATTGGTTATTGAATGGTATCTATTTAACTTTGGGGTATTGTTGGTTTAATTTTAGAAATTAAGATTAGTGCATATTTATCTCAATGAATATCCTTTTGGGGGATCATTAGATCATTCACTAACCATTTTGGTTTTGATTAATATTCAAAGACAATGTAAATATATGGTTTATCCTGCATGGATCATGTGATTCTATAGAAGTTTATTCTAGCTCTTCCAGTGTGACCAAGTCTTCTTGAATACTCATCGTTTAAAAAAAATTGAGTTAGTGGTGGAAATTTATTAAAGAATGAAAATCTACTTAAAATTTAAGTATATCTCATAATGTTCTTAGTCAATATCATAAATTAATTCCTCTTCCTTATGTAATGTAACTTTAAAAAAAATATGTTGTCCTAGATGGTACCTTAAATCATCACTAATTTATGGCTTTGGGATTGTTGGCCTTTTCATAGCCATGTTCTCTACCACTCTCCATCAGATAATTGATGGTTAGATTTCTCCTCCATATCCATATTTTCCTACATGGAACCCTAGTATGTGTTATTTTCGGTAATCTTCATACTTTCCACTCTTTATTTTAAATAGAGGCCTCATTAATTCATTTTTCGATGTGGGATTTCAACTAAGATATTTTGAAATGTCAAAAATGTGTGATCCCAATACCCTATATTTTGTTGAACCGATGGTACTTCAAATCATCATAGATTGATGAGTTTAAGGACCTCAATTTTATACTTGTTTGTGATTGATGACCTCAACCACTACCTAAAAATATTTACGTTTTTCCTCCAATTATATGTCTCTAATTTCCACCAATGTTCTCCTAATCGAGATCATAATTTGGTGGTGACCCTTTCATTTCTCTTTTCCTCATATTAATACTAAATTTTAGTAAACCAATTTCCGATGTGGGTTTTCCCACAAATATATTTTCTATTTTCAACCTT
The DNA here is from genome assembly GCA_963277665.1 of Viscum album. Taxonomy (NCBI): domain Eukaryota; kingdom Viridiplantae; phylum Streptophyta; class Magnoliopsida; order Santalales; family Viscaceae; genus Viscum; species Viscum album. The sequence goes on from OY728146.1 coordinate 992,602,091, forward strand.
TTATTTTCGAAGAACAATTTCAAATTGCGAGGACGCAATTTATTGAAGGAGGGGAGAATGTAACACCCCAAGATTTCATAGTGTGTTATATCTTCAAAATAATTCAACAAATTGCACTACACGCAACACCGAGTTCAAACGCACCATGACTTACCAAACAAGCCGTTCAAAAAGGGTTATGAATAGTATTAACTAAATTTTAAACTTTATATAATCCTTATAATTTTAGAATCCATATTATGAGTTTCTTAGACATAATGTAAGAACAAATTCATCTTCAGTATTGTAGTTTTACCAACTTTTAATAGTGAACCCTTTTTAAATAAAATATTTTAAACTTTTTGACTAAATGGGGACATCAAAAAATTTTAAAATAAAACATCCCAAGCTTCCACGGTACGCTTTCCTTTGAATAAAACAGTAGCGTGTGTTGTACGCAACTTCGAGTTTTAACACACACCACAACCGATCAAACTAGACGTTATGAATAGTAATACTTAATTTTTTGAAATTATATATATTTTATATTTCAAAATGGACTTCATTTTTGGATTCGGAATATCAAATTTAGCCTAAGGTGAAATTTTGGTACTTTTCGGATAACTTCCATATTTTGATGAATAGTAAAAAATTACTAAATTTTAATTAAAAACAACTTTTTTAATCAAAATAATTAATAGTGATAAATTATGAATTTGATTGGTTTTAAAGTATATTTAGAATATATTTTTACCATTTAATATAATTTTGGTCATTGGACATAATTTTACAATTAAACCGAACATAAACAAGTGTCAATCTTTTGATAGTTATTATCTCTTAAAAACGCGCTTTTTTTTTTACAGCGCGAATTAATTTTAAATTAATTTCTGCCACTTCTGTGTTTTGAATTTAGAAAAATGGATTCCATATTTGGAATCAGGATGTTCAAATTGTCTAAATAGGTAACTTTTATTTTTAGACATTTTGAATAATTACTGCGGTAAATATTTTATTTACCATGGTTAAGGGTAAATCCGGTAAATAAGGGTTAAAAAATAATATTATAATAATACTAAATTACCCTAAAACGTGTCTTAACCCTATTGGTTGATACATGGTCGACCATGGGCATCTTTGGGTCAATTTTGGGACCCCATTGATCCACTTGTAAATGATAATGACACTTTATTTTAATTAAGTTAAAATGAATACAAAAATGGCATAAGCTTGCATCTTTTAAAAGAACAATTTTTACATAGGGTTATACATGTTGGATTTTCGATTATAAATATTCATTAGAAAGCTAAAAAGATTTCCTACATAATGATATTTTATTTATAATTTTTAGACATCAAATAATTTAAATTATTAATGACACAATAATGATGCAATGTTTACCTCATTAATAAATCATTTAAATAAATAAGATTATAATGATTAAAATATTATCTAAAACCTGTCCAATTCTTATTGGTTGATGTTATTTAGAATATGAGCCATCTTATCTTCGACCTCAATGATTTTTGGACTATTATAAACCGAATATAATTATATTATAAAGTAATACTTTCACTCTTTCCTAAAGAGCCCCTCCTCTCCCTTATAAAAAGAGACCACTTCTACTCATTCCTCACACCTCTCAAGCCACTTGGCTTGTCCAAACTCTGCCCAACTAAGCTCCCCACATCCCTCTCCTCCTCCTTAAAGCTTCTCCTTAGGCAGAAAGCATTTCAAGATGTCCTTTGGTTCCAACCAAAGTGAGTTACCTAAATTAAAGGTAACATTTTCTCTTAAATTATTTTCAATTATTTTGCTTCTCCAACCCCCAAACTCTTTTTATTTCCTTTCTTTTGTAACAACACCAGTATCCACAATATAATAGGATGTTGTTATAAGAAGGATTCAAACTACACATTCACACAACTCCATCTAATGGATGATGAACATAATGTTTCTGTGGATGGAAAACTAACGCCTCACGAAACGATGATTGTTCAAATACATCTTACCGCCTCTCATGGTGGCCATTAGGATGGCACTGTAATTAAATATGATATTAATGATATATATTTTATATATAAGCTTCTGTAATTCCATTTTATTTCATACAATTATTCGTTTCATGTTGTATATACATACGATAATTTCATTTGAGGAAGTGCGGACTACCGCCCCCTTAAAATGATATGACTCGTTCATACCACACATGGAACGTATAAAGGATGGTGTTAATGAACTTAAGTAACATATATAGAATATTATATTTTACTGTAATAGTAATATACCTATGTATCATTTGGATTCGATTCTTTTAAAATAAAAATTAAATGGAAGTAGCATTCGTGCGTACGTACGGACTACCGTCTCCACGAACGCGATGTGATTCATTCTCCATCGTATTCATTCAAGTATAATTATCATTTTATGATTTAAAAATGATGTTTAAGGACTTGATACCATTATGGATATGAATAATATACATCCCATTAATAACGAATATGGCTCACATAACAATGAATATAAAGTAAAATGAACACGTTAACACCTGAAATGACGATAATTCTAAGATATTATTAACAAATCAATGTTAAAAGATCATCTATGATATCATATTAAAGTAACTTATTCTTGTATTATTCAATAACAATTATTTCACCATTATACAGGAGGTAAACCTACCATCGACCAAGGAAAAAGTACAAAGTAAGGGATTCTCTTATCTCACTTTCAATTCCGTGAGATTTCCATTGTTCGCTACTAAATTATTGAAAGTGGTGTATTGTGTACTTCCATTTGATATATATTATCATGATTCACTTTATATTCATGTTATTCTGTAAATAATTTGGTGGTTATTAACTTTTGGCTATGCGACTCAGTTGATTAACGTGGTAAGGGGTTTCTTGTCTCACTTTTAATTCCGTGAGAATTCCATTGATCACCACTTAATTATTGCATGTGGTGTATGTGTACTACCCATGATTGTATTCATTGTGTAATATACTTTATTTTATGGGTATTTACATCATCATGGTATGATCTTTCTTTCATGGGTGTTTGTTTCTTAAGTTACCTAATCAATAAGGGAATTTGAGATTTCAATTTCCACTCATTTGGCTTTACGCATATTTCATTGATTATATTACCCCAAGATTATGTGTGGAATCACTATTCATTTGATTATGTCATAATTTCCACTCCCCTTCCTGTGGATATACTTTTGATACACATAATCACTCCATTGAAAATTCTCAAGTCATTGATATGAATTTGATAAGAGTAATTTTAACTCTTTCACCATTTGTTGAGTTAAACATCCAATTCGTTGGTGTTGTTTTTACAGGAATATGTGTGAATATACTTTGATTGTTTTACACTGAATATCCAATCATATTTAGTGTATTTATATTTTTCACACATAATTATGTTGTTGATTTATCCTTAACCTAAGGATATGGCCTTTATGAGAGATTTCATCTCAACTTACAATCCATTGAGACTTCTTTGTTGATATACACCAAATCACTTTTATGTGGTGTATATAATGTACTTTGACATTGTATATCATGAATTACCTTTATTTTCATGATATTACAATGTTTTGATTACCTCAATTAGTTTCATTCAAGTGTCTCTCTTTTGGTTAGAATCTCTAACTGAAATACCATTTTTAAATGTTTTAAAGACTTATTCATCTAAATCTTTCTCATTAATGTCCATGTTTTAAAAATGGTTTTAAGGATTTATTTATATGGACATTAATGTTTAGAAATTAAAAATCCTTTTAAAAGGTTTCAAAGTGGTATGGGACACTTTGATTCAAAAATCTATTTTTAAATGGCTTCTTGACAAACATTGTGACTTTTAAATGTTTTCAAGAAAAGGGGGATATTTCTCTCAAATAGTTTTGATGATTATTTTCATCTATGTCAACATCCTTCATTATTCATGATTGAGGTTAATGTGATACAATACATTATTCCATATTGTATCAAATGAGTTATATTTGACTGTGGATGTTCTATTTTTATACCATTCATGGTTTGTGGTTAAAGTATTGACATTTCGTATGCTAGTTTTAATATGAATGTTTATTTTATGCTTAAACCTATTCATATGAGGAATGCATTGGACTTAATAAGTGACGGGTGGAGCCCGCTATAGCTCCTCGATGCATCGGTAGGTCTCATGAGACAAACTAGTGTCTTGGCACAAGGCCTTGGCAAAATCTTATTTGTAGTCTTGGCACGAGGCCTTGGCTATGTGGTTATGATAGTCTGGCATTATGCATTCCATCATTATGAAAGTGGTTATCGATATTGCATGTGATCATTCGACTAGTAGAATATCCATGTGAGTAAGTAAATGGCATTATTTCATTTTATTTATGCCATACCATGTTGAAAGTTCAAGTTTCAAAGGCTTTTGTTTTAGTTATAAATTGCCTTAAGTGTTTATGATTATTTATGAAAGCTTCTGCTATAATGTTATCCTTACTGAGCATCCGAGCTCACCCCTTTCAATGTTTTATTTTTTTTCCCAGGATTATGAAGAAGTAATTTATGAATGACCTGCAGGGATAGTATGAGGGGATATGAAGACAAAATGTTTTTTTTATGATGTAATGTAAAAATTTATGGATGTATCTAGTTATTCCAAGGCTACTAAACTAATCGGTCTTTCGAGACTTGATCTTTCTCATGATCATTCCAATGTTATGTAATAATGCACCGACTTTGGGTAACTAGGGTCGGGGCGTTACATGTTTCATCTCCTATGAGATGGTGTTGGAGCCTAAAGAGGGAAAGAAGGGGTATTTGAGTTTAAAAATTGACTCAGATATTTTAATATAAAGGATTGGAATATGGGTTGACCTATCTAGATATGTCCTAGGATGAGGTGAAGAGAAGAAGGAGTGCCGCCCCGCACAGGAAAGGCTAGAGGGTTACCATTAGAATAGTACCCTAAAATTGGTTCTGGAAAATGGGAGGAGTATCATTCCTCATGAAAAGTAGATGCAAGCATGATATTTGCAGTTTATCATCATCCTTATCGAATGGAAATTTTGTCGATTCCCCTTAATATCTATAATTTAAGGCCCGTGTGAGTATCCTATGATCAGAACCCATGTTACCATGGAAATATAGATTTATGAGAATTTTTAGGATCCTCTTTACTCTGGGGATTACCCACCTGACTCCACTTACAACGGGTATGAAAACTCATAAGGTCACACTGATGCACCCAATGGTCTCATCTTATGGGTCTGGCGGATTCATGAGTAGATTTAGTCTAGTGAAATTGGACTAGCTAATGGAGGGACTGAGGATGAGAATACCTAATGAAAATAAAATTGATGGTGTCGAGGGATGAAAAATGCTAAGATAAACCATTCCACAAATATGGATCTTACACAGAATAAGTTTTCCTCTGCATTGAATTTTGTTTATTAGGTGAGGTATTCCTCTACATACCATGATGTTATGTGGACATGGGTTCAATCTGCATGAAATATTTCTATGTGGGTCATAGTTCCATCCATGTAGCGATTTTCTATTCAGGGTTGTGTTCCATCTATGTACTGATTTTCTACATGTGTAGGGTTTTTCTAGCATAGATCATTTTCCTATGGGATACCTCATTAATAAAGGCACACTAGTTATGTATGTCATATAAATTATATCCCCAAAGGATGTGGGTTTTACAGTCTAGAAATTGGTTTGGATTTTCCTCCATAATGATTTATGATGGGTATTATCTGTAGCGAATCATCAAAGGATTATTTCACTTTCAGGGCTCTCTTGTTAAATTCCTATGTCAATATATTGATCCTACATCACAGATACCATTTTGGTATTATTAATATAGGGTTTGATGAACTCTATGCTAGTGTAGTGGTGGTCGGTGGGAATCTTTTACGGAATACCATGGACATAATCAGTAGGGGTTCTTTGAGATCACTCAGATCTCCCCTTGGATCCAAAGACAGCTTTGTTTCAACTTTGGGGGTTTTCAACACCTCCTTTCCTTTTTAATGAATTTTTTTCTAGGGTAATACTTTTTAAAGGCTTATATCACTTCCCATTTTAACAAATGAATTTATTTCATTCAAAGGTGGCTCCGAATCCACCCCCTTCCATGGATTGTTTTCATTCACATGGATTTCACAAAGCATCAGTCCACAAAGGTATTTTCTATTTTTATCATTTCTTCCATTATAAATTTTTATCTTCCTAGTTAATTTTTACATCATATTTTTCTCCAATTTAATTATCTTCCTGTGTAAAAATGGAAAAAGTGTCTCCTTCTACTATGCATAATTTTTAGGACCCAATAAATTCCCCCATCCGAATGTGTTTTGGTCTGGATCAAGAGTAGTCTATTTTTATGTTGAATGTTGTCCTAATTTGAATAAAATATCACATAATTTTATTTTTTACTTTGGAGATATGGTATTCATCAAGCATAGTTTATCTATTTATTCAGTTACGTAGAAATCCCTATAAACTTTTTGCCTTTTCTGTTGTCACCACAATTTTTTTCCAAACCCCAATTTATATTGGCTTACCGGGTATTACATGATTTTTTCTTAATCCTACTTTTTCAGGTATTTTAACTAACAAAAATTTTGTCTCACTAATTCACAATTTTTTGATATTTTTCCTAAACCCTGGAAATCATTGGTTTAGAAACCTACTACTCAACTTTTCTCTGGGGTTCCATTTGTGGGATTTCTTATTGGAGAGTTTTTTTTCTCTTTTATGTGGGGGGGGGGGATAGATTCTTTTGAGCCTAGAATAACATTACTTATATTTTAGGTTTAAAAAATTGAACATGAGATGTAGGTAGAGGGCCGTGATTAGGACTCATTGACCGATGATGTCCCAATATTTTTCTGACAAGAATGATTGATTTGTCATGACAATGATTTGTTTTTTTATTAGGATATATGAAATGATATGGCACATGAGATACATTGGTTGAAAATATACATGAAAATCATATCTTGGGGATAGATTTATATTTTTTTACAATCCTTTTTGTGAGAAATGAATACAAATCCATTGGGGCATTTTGTGCATAGTCAAATATGGTTTCCTCATGTTACTGAATTTTCATTATTGAAGGCCATGTAATTTTATGTAAATTTGTATTTTCATTCATTGTAAGGCCATAGATGGTGTCATGTTGAATAAATGTTGTCTAAAATTGATAGGTAATCTATATCATCTTGGAATAGGAATGATACTCGCACATGAATTTGACTTTTGTAAATGTGGATTGAAGAATTATGTTATTTAATGTTATACAACATGGACATTTGAAACATATGATTTACAATAATTATACTTTGACTTAGGGGTAAATGATTTTCACTATTCATGTTAGGATGACCATGAATATTTTTTCATCCTAAGGTATGAAAGGGAAGAAAATATATAAATTGTAGTTCAAGGGGATTCTGATTCTAGGGATTGAGGTAGGACATAAACGTCATAAGAGCATATATAGGTAGGAAAATCATCTCGTGAGGATAAATTTGAGTTTTTTTGAAATTCTATTTTTTGTGGTAAAATTTTGTAGAGCCACTGAGGAATATTGTGGATCGTCAAACAACAGGGTCTTGAGGACATGGACAATCCATTTACGATTTCTAGGGATTGTTATATGGATTAAAACATTTCCAAACAAAGAGTACGTTTTGTGAATAGTTGCTTCATGAACATGAAAGTGGCATTTCAAGATAAAAATTTTAGGGAATAAGTAGAGGTGTTCTCCCCACACATGTGTGAGTAGGTTCCCTATAAAGGACCAACCCATGCACATGAATGGACGAGAAATTTTATTTCATGATTGGAGATGAGATATTATATTTGAGACCCACAAGATATTCTATGATAATAGGAATCAAGGTGGGCATAGTTAATTTATGTTTTATCCGTACGTGGATTGAGTTGAAATATAGGAATTGGGTGTTTCTTTATTATAAATGAGATCCCCAATAACTCATGACTCATATTGGACTTTCTTTTTCTGAATTATTTCATGCATAAGAATAAGGGTGAAAGAGTTTTTTCTATGTCAGGAAATTTACCATCCAGGTCTGACCCATTTTTCGAGAAGTGGTATTTTCAATTATTTCTTTGGTTGGCCCCAAGGATTATTGTTTGGTAATATGTTGTATTAATATCATGTGATTGCGAAATTAATATAGTTTCCCTGGTGAACTGGGGGATAACTAGGCCAGGATGTCCTAACATACTTAATATGTTCGTGGAAAGGATAGAATTTATCATTTTTTACAGGTTCTTAGATCAGGTGAAATAATACGAGTCCTGGAATCCATTGGAAAATATGGAAATTTTATAATCCTTTCATGAGGATAAATTTTACAACATTTGAGAGGCATTTTTGGTTTGAAACTTATTCAGAGACACCTAGGCTTATTTTGATTAATAAAAAATTTCCTCAAGAAACTTATTTTCCCTTTCCAATGGAAATGGACATATTTAAATATCTACAATCACCTAATGGAAATAATTCGATGGAAGGAAAGGGTGTTTCTGGACACATTAGAAACATTCAGGCCACTATTACCCATGGAGTTGGAAATTCCCTATATATATTTGACTTCTACATAGAAACTCCTTCACATAGGCTTGGTGAAAACATGGTGAGATGGGAAATGGTTCTATATTTCCTTTTATTGGCGGTGGTTGGGGAAAAAATTCACCCACACATCCCTACCTATCCTAACTGTACTGGAATATGGAAAAACATAGTACGTGTGGTACTTTGAAGTTTAACATCTTCTATTTTGGACGTAGATTCCTGGTAGTTTTTCATCATTTGGTAATGACATAGATGACCCAACATGAATGTGGGGGAAATTGTCTTATTCATGGAATTTGTTAAAAATATGGCCTTTTTGGGAGTCCCCTACTTTGACTATGTTTTCTTGTATAAGTGGGGACATTTTTATGCATTTTGCGGCTAGGCCCATTTCATTGTATCTAGGATTCACTACATTTTTTCCGATGTGGGAATCAATCCATATATAGTTCTATATACAAATAACCATTCATAGGTCTATCTTATTTATAGGGGGAATATTTCACTCTTGGAGTGGCTGGAAAAGGATGCAAATCCTCACATCACTATGTATCCTGTTTATACTAGAATCAAGACACACGTAGTTCTATAAAACTGTTTGTTGGGTGAACAATGCTAGAGGAAATTTCCTCATAGGTGAGATCATTTTGATTTTGTGTTAATTAGTTTTACATTCTACACCAATGAAATTTTGTTATTAAATTTAACGTCACGCGATTAGGGTAATTTTCCCTAGTAGTTTTACATCATGTGGGGAGGATGTTGGCCACACAGTTTAATGGAATGTTGTGGGGAAATTTTATTGTAGAAACAATTACTAATTAAAGGATAAAGGAGACAAGATATTTTGACACTCCCTGTACAAAGTTGAAGGAATGTGCAATCCATTATTTTGTGGAATCACATATTGGGAGAGATGATACATGGCTTCTAATCTATTGAGCGTATAAAAGTAGGAAAGGCCTCTCATGGGGAATAATTTTCCATTGGTTAAAATTCATTTTTGTGGGAAACATATGCAAATACAATGACGAATATTTTTCAATGAAAGACAAAGTTTTTTCAAGATAGTTACCTTTCATTTCTGATTTTTGGGGAGGTTTATGAGGATATGAAATTTTCTAATAAACGTAGTTTGTTGGATAGAAAGGGAGTTCCTAGGTACGAAGGAATATCCATACCATGATTAATCATGAAGTATGGAATTCCCTACATAGATTTGAATTGTATATATGGGGAATATTGATTCATTGACATGTCCTAATTGTGGGATCAAGGAATTGAAATTGTCACCATGGATATGTTTTTACATGTAGGTGATGGGGATATTTTACATTTTTCATGGATAGACCCTATCACAAGATCCTCACATCCCAACGTATCTCATTACTCTAAAAATAAATACACACACAGTTATTAACACATAATGTAGTTCAAAGTTATATGGTAAGGAAATATGTTCCCCATTTTTAAGGGGAAACTCAAGGTGTTCCTTTTTGGCTCTTTCTATTAGGAGCCTTAAAAAATCGCTTCGTATTGATAGGCCTTGACCATGTGGGGAATCCTTTTAGAAGACTCCATGCCCGCGGGAGTTTTTCTTAGTGTGATAAAAAGGTATGGAAAAGGTTTATCCCACCACACTATGGAAACCAAATTAAGGAAAGGGAATTTTACTTTTGGACCATTATCCCTTATGAGCCCAGTGTTAGAGATTATAGTTCCACTACCTATTTAGTTATTATAAGAATTAAGTTGGTTGTAGTTCTATGAACTTCCCTATTCATATCTATCTGATATACATGAAATGTGCATTTTGTTTTTTGTGGCAGCATGACCAAGATGTAGAATATGCGTGTCTATACATATTAAATGGGGGAAGGAATCAATCCACACATAGTTCTAATGAAACCTAGTTTCATTGGATTGGTTGCTACGTAGGGAAATGGGAAATGTTTTGTGGCAACTCTACTACGATGTAGATTTGGACTGCAACTATGTATTCCTCGAGGGAAGGAATCAAGTGACACATAGTTCTAGAAGTATGATCCGCACACCGGTTTGAGCAATGAATAGGGAGGGTAATTTTTATCAATTCTTTTGAGGTGATGGGTTTTCGTGTACCTTTACTCATTTTTTATTTGGGTATGTCCTTACCACAATTATTATACTCAAATGAGCTATGATCGTTGTGGGAAATAAGGAATTAAAAATGTTATTCCTCCATAAAGAGGTAGTTAAGGGTACAACAGAGGAATTTTGTATCATATGGTGGTAGGACCAAATTATACGATCAAGACATCCCAAGTTATTTCATTGACAATTGATAATGTAGTCGAATGTTGTTTTATAAACAAACCTCCCTACAAATATTTTGTCCATATGAAATGAGGGAGTATTTTTTATCGTTGTTGGTCTTATGAAACAATGTATATATGTCACTATGAATCTCACCAAAATGAGATTCAAGACACACATGGTTCAGGATATAGAGATTACCCATGTGGATTTGACACTCAAATAGGAACATGGTAATTTTCTCATTCTCCCAAATAGATCTGACTCATGTATGATAAATCATTGACTGGAAAAATGATATCAATACAGTTTAATGACATTTAGATAGGAAGAAAGATTTTATGTCATTTAATGTATTGTGGTGAGTACATTTATGGTATGAATTTTAATGTTTTACCTCAATGTTATTTAATTCTACTGTATAACTCCATTTGACCAGGGTGTTTATCATGCAATTTGCAGAAACAATTTGGTTGTATCCTATATTTTATCATCTTGCAATTAGTGTGATAACTCCGAGTTTATGTCGATATAGTGTGGACTATACAAGAAGTTTATCATTGTGCATTTAGGTTGATGGAATCATAGTTTAACATATTTTTATGATGATTATTTCCATAATTTTTAACATTGTGTGGATAGTACATTCATCCAATGATTTTTAATGTCCTACATAAAGGTTTCTAGTACTAATTTTTACCATTAGTTGACTATTATGTTTATCATATAGTCTAAAATCATGTGATTAGTAAATTTATCATTTGGTTACATGAATTATTTTTTCGTGAAACTCACTTTTCTATGAGTTGTAATGAGTTTTCAATCCATGAAAATTTAGAAATATTCTCTTTTATGGTAGAAATTGTGTATGACATATAGTACATTTCATTTTTGATCCAATTTTGGAGGTTTAATTCTATGTATCATGGGTATCCTGAGAGGTAACACCATTTATATTTAATGTAATGACCAAAGGATAACTTATCAAAGTCTCAGGCCATCAGATTCTGATGGATCTATAAATGGTGAATGGTATGAAGCCAATTTTCATCAATTCACTCCAATTAATCAATTAATTTCTAGGAATTCTCATATGTGGATAATTGATCACAAATGGTAACATTGTGTGGGGGAAAGTGAACATTGATGGGTAGAACTACCTCAGTCTATTATACTAGTGATTCTGTTTTTTCTAGAGTGATTGTGTAGGTCATGGTCTAGTAAACCCCCAAATCATGGAGTATCTTGTCCAACCATGATTTATTGTCCTCTTCAACAATATTTTGAATTATGTTTGATAGGGACTGGTTTAAGGCCTCTATATATCCATTTGGATGATGCATGATAGCGGGATGAATAGTTTATCTTGATACCATACTACTGATATAGTTTTTCCTATTTATAATAACAAAAATTTCTGTAGTTATCAACCAATATTTTATAAGGGAAACCAAATATATCGGTGTTGTTGGATTTAAAAATTCTAATAATGCTTCTTTCCCAAACCTCTTTGAGGGTTATGGCTTCTTCCCACTTACAAAAAGAAGTTGGTTTCCTTGACAATATACTTTAATTAATTGTGCATAGTGTGAAGATAAAATCCCATGGAAACTATTCCCATTATGAAAAATGGCATGGAGTACATATTTGTGGGTAGCATCTCCGAGTGTTGATAGATGTAATTGGACTGAACTTGATAAGAATGACACATCATGGTGATGTTAGTGCAATGATATGTCACAGTGATCTAGTAGTATCCAAGCCTCTGAATTTGATGGGAAATTATATATCATAATAAATGTTCCCCATAGTCTCTATTATTAATGTCTTTCAGGACAAAAACAGTCTCTTCTCCATCACTACACCTAGGAAGGACCCCATCAAGGCCCCACTTATCGAGGACCATTTGTTGATTTTTACCATCATAATGAAAAACTTATTTTCTCATCTATAGATTCTCTCCCTTACTTCCCTATCGAGGGTGTGTTGTTTTTTTAAAGGTAGTCCTCAATGGGTTTCATAAATCTAGTGGTAGGATCATAAAAATCAGGTATGAGACAAATATCATCGATTTATTCCTTGATTGTATAAAAAATTATTGATACCGTCCGACAGTGGGTGATACTAGTTACTGTTTCATCCCATTATGAATTATCTAGTCTTGTAGATGCATTTTCTAAGGTGGCAGCCTATGTATTTCACAATTATAAGACATGATTACATGTCGTCGTTGAAAGGAATTCCACCATTAACCCATGGAAGTGGTCTCAAAAAGGAATTATCTAATCGTTTTATATAGTATAATTGAAATTGAAATTTATTATGACATTTTATGAGCCTCCTGTTATCTTCAATTGTTCTACTTGTTCTTGGGGTTCCATATTTAGGCTTACAATGAGAGCATAATATTTTTATTCATTTTTTATGAACCCCTCCATCATACGGAATGAGTAATTCAGGACTACCCCTTATATATATATGAGTATGACACCAAACCCTATATGTTGATCATGAGGTATTCTATTTGTTTTCCTATCAGACTTCTATATTTACCATCAAAAAGAATATCCCTTGTTTTGGGGACCTCTTGAAAAGAGAAAACCCATTTATTGGGTTGTTCAATATCCAATGTAGTCATTTCTGCTAAGGGGCATTCTGCAAGAATTCATTCTAATACTAATACATTTATGTATTTCTGAGGTATAAATGATATTTCATGTTTCTAAAAAATGACTTCCATCCTTTACAGGTATCCAGTAAACATTGTAAGTATGGGAATATACTCGTGTGGGTTACTTTGAAAGACAAAATTGGCATTGTGGTTCTGAAGATAATTCATTATCTTCTAGATCTCAAATATTATCATTAGGTGGATCTTTTTGATTTTGAATTATTTTTCTCAATATCAATCATGTTTTAGATGAGATAATAATTTTTTTTCTGTGGTAGGCATCATTCTTTTGTGCAAGGAAGGTGCCAAAGGATTGGTCCATGGATTTCACAAACATGATGTGTATTCTTCCTTCAACGGGTGGCATTCTCACTGGAATACAGATGAGATACTTATTAATACTATATAATAATTCCTAACAATCCTCATTCTAGTGATATAAAATCTATTTTTTCATAATCCTAGTGAAGGGAAAGCATTTTCCTTGAAGAAGGGATTTTATGAAATTCAAATTTAGGATATATTTACTTGATTTTCACTCAACATATTGAGGTCATGAGGATATGAAATTCCAGGTATATAAATTGTATTCATGGGTTCAACTTTTATATTGTGGGGGAATATGATGAAGCTGAAGAATTTTACTGTGGTGATGATTAATGCACATTTTAATGGGTTCAATTTCAGTATTTTTTGTATTAGTTTATTGAGGGATATTTCAATATACTCAATGTTGTTTGGGAATTTTCGGGACTTAACAACAAGATAATCTACTTAGTATTAAATGAACATTCCCAACATTGGATTGAAGATGAGATTCATGGAACATTAAAATGTAGTGATATCATTTTTCAAATAAAAGGGCATTACCCTATATAAAAATACTCCCAAGGTGAACTTGAAGGTGATTGGATATTAAAATTCATGCTCCTTTCAAATTTTATTATATCCTGAATAGGATTCCATGAATGTGAGATCCTGATATCCCACAATTAAATCTATTAGTATTTCTATAATAGGGTTTTAGAAGACATCTTTCAGACATTTTCATATGAGATCCAAGAAATCGATGTAGAATAATATTTTCCCATATTTCTTTTTGATAGGTACGATATTGGAAACCCATAACAGATATTGGACCTCCTAAATAAAGTCATTTATAATTAGATTGTTGAAAATAAAATATATATCTGAATCATATGTTAGGTTGGTCCTTTTAGCCACTTTTTTTTAGCGTCGAAGGTCCTCTAACAGACCCATGTGGCGTGTTTCCACATTGGGATCAGGGATTGTCATTTCCATGTAGTTCTAAGAGAAAACGTCTATATTCTACCTGAGGAATGTGGTATATACTTCTGTCTTTTCAGAATACACGGACGAACTAACTATAGTGTGTATTGGGTCTTCTTATGTACCCCGATGTATTTCCATGAGTTCATCAATGTTGTTAGAGAAACCCTCATCTAATGATAGAGGGATGTCGATAAGGTCCCCCTCCTCATCCTCTTTATCTTCTTCCTCCTGTTTAGATAGTGAAAAATTTAATTTCATGAGCTCTTCAAAATTGGGAGAAGAGTTGACATTTTAGTATTTGGGAGATGAAGATGCTAATTTAGATCTAGATAATTGTGGGGAATGTTACTAAGATAACAGAGTGAGGGACATGGCGATTTTTTCTTCCTCTACTTCTTCTATGAGTGGTTCATCAGTCTCCTAGATATCTGAGAATGGATTAAGGTAATTTACCTTCTAGAATTTTTTATTTTCTTGAGGTCGTTAGATATTTTAGCATCGTTAGACTCTGTAGACCAAACCAAAATCTGGTTTACTATTGAACACATATCCATTTATGGAATCACTCACCCAATCAGGTTGATGGGTAGTATGTATTCTTTACTGGTCTATTTGAATTGTTCAACATGGATCATATTTAAACCATAGGGGGTGGTGACTCAATCAATACCATCGACCGAGAGTCACATTCTTTTCTACTCATAGAATCCTAAATCGATAGAGTTTTACTCACTTGATTCAAAGGGGGCCTTATCGGCATATAATTTCCCATTTTTACATTAGAAAAATATTTGATAAAATGGTGGTTAGATGAAGGAATCACCTTATGTTGATACAATGAGGAACTTCCTTGTAGAATGGCGATGGCAGTGTTTTTATAAACCACCAGAAATTCTGAGTCCGCTATGGGGTCCCCAAACTAGGTGTTGATCTTGATTTGAATTAATATTTTCTAGTCACATCTTTCATATCCCATTAGGGTAGTGGTAGATGGTGTCAGATTATCCTCGTTGTAACCTATTAAACAAACTACTCATACATGGATTATATTGACTCTATATCAAATATCAATGAATAATTTTTGAATATTGATATCATTTATCATGCTGGAGACATATAATGGTATTATTTTCACCAAAATAATGACATGTTCATCTTGATCCATGAAGGTGATAACAAAATGAAATTCATTAGGGTTGGTCTTTTTCAAATAGATTTTAGTGGTAGAAACTTCGGTGTCAAACTCTTGGGTTCTTATTAAAGATTATATGAGTACTTCCCTAATGATTGTTGATATATTTTGGTAATCCATGATTTATAACTTTGTGAGAACTGAGGACAACTAATTTTAGATGTCATACATTTGGTCTAGAGTCTGGTTCTTCCTTTGATGTGGATGGTCTTTCATAGGTTCCTTAGAGTCTTTCACATTACATGATGATTAGTCAACCCTTGGGATTGGAGCTGGAGGTGCTTCTATGCATTGTGGGTTTTTCTGCGAAGGTCTTCATGCACACCATGGTAGATTCGACATTAGTTCATCTTCGGATTGAAATTCTATAATGATCAAGAAAGTTTATTTTCGGGTAGTAGAAGAAGAGTTTTTCCATTTTTGTTGAGTTGATTGAAGGGATATTCCATGAGTTTCTGCAAAAATAATTGTTTGATCCATGGTGTAGACAAAAATTTGGTTTACGACATTAATGTATCTTCCCCGTTATCAATGCTTCCAGATGAATCTTCCAACGTCTCCCCAATTGGATTTGTAGATCTCGGGTTCATAACCATATTATTCAATGAATAAGGGATCCATTAATAGAGTAACATTAATGGTGGAAAATTTAAAACAATCATATGAATATTTCACCAATATGAGTGGTGTTCTCCGCCTGGAGTGGATGATACCGACACATATAGAAAGCATCTCATATTGGGAGACAAGTCAGTTAAAAGAGCAGGTTAGACCATTCCATCATAAAATGATTTCTCAGAATCTCTCATTATACTATTATTTTAATTTTATAATGGTCTTGACTACTTTATTACTCAAATTTGTGATGAAAATGAAATGGATGTTCCAACAAACATCCTCCCATCATGTTACCAAATGAGCTCGAAAACCAGTATACCATAAAATGGCTAACACAAGTCTGTTTGAAAAAAATTATGAGATTCACTTCATCTTGTTGTTATTGAGTTCCCATTATGTGATCACATTAATATTCATAATGCATCTGATGTTTTTTTGGGTCACATGAGCCATTGAATATTCGGAACACTGGGTTCCCTAAATTAGGTGGTGGTATAGTTTTTCTTACCCATTCAGGGTAAGGTTTATGTTCTAGTTGTATCATAGGACATCATACATCTATGGATTCAAATTGAGTATCCAATGAATTTATGGTGTCAATTATCCATTGATGTGTGTTCTATAGAATCTTTGTTTGGGTGGTACTAGTAATTGGAAGACTCAACATGTTGGATCTTCAGGTACATGAGGCAGGTGTGTGAATAGAGGAATATTTGGATTATTTTCTGGTACATAGGATAGTTTTTTTAATGGAGGAAAATATTGATATCCATCCATGATCGGGTCCAAATAGATTAATGGACCAGGTTATGTGTTGCGCGTATGTATTTTCCATGATTCATTTTCCGAGTTAAACACATCAACTTGAAGTAGAAATGTTGGAAGAGTACATTGAGGCTCTCTTTAAGGAACATATTGGATATGACAACATCTGTAGAGAAGCTCAACATTGATGCACCTAAAAACTTTCATTTTTTACTTCTACCAAGAGAATCTTTCCTCGAGTGTGAGGCTCTCATTTTTTGAAGGATGAGGTAGGGGTCTTGTGAGACCTTGATTTTTTTCTTCCATATATTAGTGATTATTTGATGGGGAGTTATAGGATTTACCTAGAGTACACTCAAAGTCAGGGAAGCGCATGGGTTATGGGTACATACACCATCATTCTTAGTATGGATCATATTTCAAAAGGAACCATATTATACATGATCTTATTCATTTACATATTTTTTAGTGTGGCCCATAGGATAGAAATCCATTGAAATTTACGGATTCATGACACATTTTCAATGGTGTAGCATTTTCTGAATGGTAAGGTCGCTTCCATCCTACATTGGATATTTCCCTTTCATTCTATGATCCACTTTGGGCTTCCAGGTGAAGGTTAACTCAAAGGAAACCTTTACATGACATTATTGTAAGCCTGTCATCTATATAAAACGAGTCTCGAGATAAAATATAACATGTGACCTTTCTATTAATAATCCTCTATAATAGGAAATGACTGATCTTCACTAGATTTTTGGTTGAGGTAAAAATTCACCTTCTATGTAGGATGTGGTTACTCTAGATCTCATATTATTGTGTCTCAGAACAGATTTTCTATTTATAAAAGGGAAATTTGTTTAAAAAATTCCCTCATACCTGCAAGATGCTATTGATCATATTTGATTTCAGAATCTGTTGTTGTTTATTCTTTGTTGACCTTCTACATTCTCAGTCGGTCATGTACTAGATATGGTGTCAGGTCTACATGGGACTTATTTTCACATTAGGACATTAAAAATTCTTGATGATTGGATTATTGTAGGATAGAATCCTTCATATTTTTCTTTGTTTTTTGGATCATGATTTGTTCAATGGATCATGCCAGTTGGGCCTGATGCTTTCTAGACTTAATCTAGGACAATTTTTATCAAGAAAGTTTCCTTTCCAGAACATGGATTTCATTTTATCTATAACTTGGGATAGTGATATTATAAGATTTCATTTCTAGTAGGTAATATTGTATTGAAAGTGGGTTGATGTGAAAATCTTCATGCTATCCCCATCAACATATTTGAACATTCAGCATGGAATTTATAATAATATTATCTCATTTATATAGAACATGGAATGAGGTTTGTGGAAGATATTTCTTCTGTATCTCAAATTGTGGTCAGCCCATAGAAAGAAGGGATTCCATGTTGATTTGATAATTAATCTCTTCTAATATTATAAAATGGTTTGCATACCAATCCTAGTTTAAGATTATTTCTTTCAATTAGTGGAGTTATCTTAGGTTTTGAGCATAATTGTAAGAACCCAGTTCTTATTTTTGAGGTACGGGTTTCTTCTTTTCTCTTTTCCATAAGTGTTTTGGAAAAAATAAATAAAATTGGGAAAAATATTAAATTTTGGGAGTACACGCTGTGTACTTTTCTACACGCAGTGTAGTTTGGCCGTGTGGGATGGGTACACAGGGTGTCTAGCTATGTCGGTGATGAAGGGTGTAAAAAACGATTATATGCTATGTAGTGAATATTTACACACCATGTAGTCATTTGGCAAGAAAAATAGTAAGGCGGTGGAAGCATCCGCAAACTGAGTGACAATACATGCTATGTAATTAGAAATACATGTCGTGTACTCATGTCGACGGATGAACAATGCGGTGGTGCAGCCAAAGGAACAGTTAAATGAGAAACGTACACACCGTGTAGTCAATAGTACATGATGTGTAGTTTGTTTTTTTCACT
Organism: Viscum album; assembly: GCA_963277665.1. Lineage (NCBI taxonomy): Eukaryota > Viridiplantae > Streptophyta > Magnoliopsida > Santalales > Viscaceae > Viscum > Viscum album. Next base: position 992,621,493 of record OY728146.1, read on the forward strand.
TAAAATGGGATGTTACCAACCCTGTTCATAGGATTGTCTTAGAAATAGAGGTAGGAGTTGGTAGAGGAGGCGAAACCTTCGAGGATCTCCAGATCCATCTTCAGGAATCAGTTTTCACCTCTGACGATCTCGTTGGAACCGCACGGGTAATACCTTCACTCTTCATAAGCCATTATTTCCAATTCTTCCTCTAAGGGATGTTATTTGGGTTTGAACAGGGATTTCTTTCACATCATATCTAGGTCGTTCTAGGACGATTTGAGGATTTTCGTTCACATATACCATTGAGTTGTGTTTAAGGTAGGTGGCTTGGTGTTTAATTTCCAACTATTGAGCGTTTTGTGTATTTTTGTGATACGGACCCCTGTTGGGGTGTCGTGTGGCTAAGACCTTGGCTTTTTTGAATACCTAAAATTGTATAGGTAATTAAATGTGATAATAAAACTTCTGTTTGGGATCACTGCTTGGATCCAGGACCACCACGATGGTGTGTTCCTATGTTTAGCTATTTGTCCAGGATACCTGAGGGTATGCCATGTTTATTTTTCACATTACTTTTTCATTGAGAGAAATTGTATGTGAATTTCTTGTTATATGTTGGGCATGTCCTGGTTACTTGTTTAGCCCGAGGGTAGTGTTTTACTTATCCTGCGGGCAGTGGTTATTTTATCCTAAGGGAAACTTCTTCCTTTCTTGTGGCCAATATACTCTATGCATGAGGGCGACACTTTGTTTGACTGATGGAAATATCTTTTATGCATGTGGGAAATTACTTATGGGTTACGTTTCTGATTACTTAAGGGTAAGGGTTTGCGTGTCTGAGGACACTGACTGTTTACATAGAATATTAACTATGGTGGTTTCCTTATATTTAATGATTAAATGAATAATAAAATGAAAATATAACTGGTAAAGTTAGTTACTTTTGAGTACTACTTAGTTTATTGCATTTTACTACTACACACAGTTGTTGCATATTTTCACACAGTTGGGCACATGCCTTTGGTGGGTGCCTACTGAGATTTATTTCTCACACCCTGTTGGGGTCATGTCTTCTTCCCAAACAGATTACATTTTTGTAGGTGTGGAAAAGGGAAAGGGTCCCTATACAGGTACATTATTGCTGCTGAGGAGTAAGGGAGCATGGGACCAGGATTAGGCTCACGATGCTGCCAACTGTTTTGTTTTGTCTTGTTGTACTCTGTATTGTACTGTACTTTATTTTTGTGTAACATGTTCTGGCTATTTTATTAGAACATGATACATGTTGCATCATTATATATACAACTGTAGGTTATCTTTTACTACAGTTGTTTATTTTAAAGGTGTATAGTTTATTTCTTCTACTGTTGTTGTATGTTTTTTATATTATTCAACTGCACTACACTTTGACAAATGAGGGCATAGTATCCCCACCATCAGACATGGGACCTCACTGCTAGTCAGCAGCCTCTAGCGTTTGGGTAAATGCGCTTGAGGTCATTTGACCAACCAGGTTCAGGGAACCTAGATCTGGAACGTTACAATGTTGTATCAGTGTGGTTATTTTCTTTGAATTACTATTTGGAGCCATAGTCATGGATAAGATGGGAATGGTAGTGAGTCATAAGTTGTGTCCAGGTGTAACTAACCCATGTACAGGGAAAAGCCAGTCTACCTCATATTTTTTCAATTGTTCTGATTTTGAAAATTTTATATTTGATTGATTTCACCGTTGGGTGACACACTTGTGATTTTACAGTTTATATTTTATACATGGGTTCTATTTAGTTGAAACCCAATTAGATGAGGGTATTCCATCACATGTATCTTTTAGGAACATGCTAGGAATCACATTCCATGCATGGCTTCCATGCCATGTAGGTGTATTAATAATTGTATGATATTGTGATAGTTGTTGTGCTAGAAAATCATATTGTTGTGATTTCTTCTTTGATAAATACCTGCTATGTGATAGGGTATTTTTGTATAATCTTGTTTATGGAATGGACACCAAACTTTGGTTTTTGGGGAGTATGGGCCCACATTGAATAGAATTTGGTGGATCATTGACTGTATATCTTTTTATAACCCATATGGGATGCCAAACCATGATTCGCGGGGAGTATGGGCCCTCACAGATCGGAATTTGGCACTTAGGTGTTGCTTTTCAGTATTTGCAGGGTTCTAGAGTAGTATCTGAGCCTTACTATCCAGAAAACCCAGGATACACACCATGTAGTTCCTCAGACACATGCCGTGTGTTCTTCTGTTCTGGAAGAAAAGAATACATTTTGAGTACATGCCGTGTACCCTCAGTACATGTCGTGTACTCTCTTCCTATGTCATAGACCATGTGGGAAGGGACATGGGGAAGGGAAGAGCTTGGGGAGAACACGTAGTGTACCGAATGTACACGCCCTTTAGTATTGACCCAGAGTCCGCCCATGTAACTAACAACATGGATGGAGGTGACCATAAGACATACATGTCGTGCCCACTATGGAACACGCTGTGTAGTCTGTCCTAGGGACCTAGCCATGTCACTAACAACACAGGTTGGTGTAATACTTTCGTGTACATGCCTTGTGTATATGGAACATGCCGTCTAGTTGAGTTGTGTATCCGGCCGTGTAACAAACAACACGGGTCGGCGGAGCTCGTCCAGTACACGGCGTGTACCTATAGAACACACCGTGTAGTCTTGACCAGTGACATATAGTGTGGACCTGACCGTGTGGTTGGGGAAACACGGTGGTGTACACGCCGTGTGCGGGTGTATCACGCTATGTAGTATCAAGCCGAGTTGTCAACCGTGTCCCAAATGGAACGGGAAGTTGGTAAATTTACACCCTACACGCCGTGTAGATTCTATACACTCTGTGTAGTTTTGTTTAATGGGGGCCGTGTGGCTTAGCCATGTAGAAGGACCCGGGTAGGGGAAGAGAATTCAGGTGCACGTCGTGTAGTTAGTGTACATGCCGTGTAGTCTTGTTTTGAAAAAATTCAATTCCCTCTTCCTCATGTTTCCCTTTTGGTACCTTTGTTACCAGTCTTTGATACTCTTGATCTAAGGTGTGTGTTTGAACTTGTAGATTCATGTCGCTAAGACGACCATGCGTTGTTCACCAGGAGAGCGACAAAAATTATACTCCAGAGATGGTGGTCCATGGGCTACTAGTGGATCCTCCAGTAGAGCCAGATATGGCGCCAACCATTATACTGGACACAGGCGCGGAGGCGCAGTTCCGTGAAGGATGTATGTTGATCATGCAGACCATTCATGGAAAACCACCGACTGCCACATCTATGGATGAGATGACTCGTATCATCCAACAGCAGAATCCGCCATCGTTTTCAGGGTATGGCAGACCAGAAGCTGTGGAGTATTGGCTGGGGTCTATGCAGACTATTTTTGAGCATCTTGAGATGCCTCAAGGGTGGAGGGTCAAGCTCGCGACTTATATGCTGCGTGATTCCGCCAAGAGGTGGTGGGATGTTACCCCCTAGTCAGATAATCACAGATACATGGCGTGGGAATATTTTCAGGCAGTCTTCTATGACTACTTATTTCCAGAGACACTAAGGGTAGATAGAGCTCAAGAGTTCATGAATCGGTAGTAGGGAACTATGTCGGTGATGGATTATTCTACTCGTTTTACCGAGCTTTAGAGCTTTTCACCTGTTCTAGTGGGTGATGAGAAGTTGAGAGCCAGACGCTTTGAGGATGGTCTTCGATATGACATCTGAGAACTGGTGAATGTTTTCAGGTTTCCGTCAGTACATGCTATTGTGAACCAGGCACTGATTACTAAGAGGAACCTGTGGTAAGCTAGTGGTGTGGGCCAGGGTGGTTCAACACCAGTTTCTAGTACTATTTCTACTAGCATGAGGAAGAGACAGATGGACTTCTCTCAGGGTGGCAGTACCAGCCTGAAGAATGTTTCAGGTGGCCATGTCATGTGCTGCTAGTGTGGTAAGGAGGGGAAAAAAGCGACCTCAGTGTCCACGAGACCCAGTGGAGTACCAGCTTGTAGCAAGATGGGTCATCTGCAGCACTTTGGCATTGAGTTTCCACCAGTGTCTAGTGAGAGGGGTTCTGTGCAGACTCCGCATGCGGGAGTTGGAACAGCAGCTTCTTACCTATCAGGAAACTGGAATACGACTGGGCATGCAGACAGAGATGGTGGTTGTGGCCGTGGTAGCCAGACACCCAGATTTCAGAGGCAGTAGGGCAAGACATCTTAGGGTAGCCAGGCTATGTCACAGGGCCGCAACACTGAGCAGGCATATGAAGTGCAATAGACCCAACAAGAGAAGGATCTCGGACCTTATACTGTCAGAGGTACTATTCTAGTTTCTTCTTTATTTTATTCAGGGATTTTTGATATGGGTGTTGCACATAGTTTATATTTGTGCCCGTTGTGGAGAGCCTTGGGCTCTGTGTTTCTTCTTTTTCTGCGGTTATGACGCTAAACACTCTATAGGGAAGTAGAACGGCTGGTGTGCGTCAGTTTAGGGAGTACCCCCTTGAGGGTGGTGGGTGTCACATTCTATGGGACCTCTACGTCTTAGAGATGACAAGATATGAATTCATTCTTGGGATGGACTAGTTGGTTCCCTTCCGATAATTTTTATATTGCTATCGCTGTAGGGGGAGTTTCACGTCACCAGAGGGAGGAGAGTTCAATGCAAGGGTGAATGGGATGTTCATGGGAGCTGAACAAGACCAGATCATCATGGGAGAGGTGGAGTCACAACCCAGACAACAATTTTTTATTTGAATGATCATGGGACTTGTTAGACGGAGTTCCCTCCAGTGGTTGATCTTTTTAGGGATGTCTTCCCAGACGACTTATTAGGTCTACCTATGGAGGGAGAGGTGGATTTCTCTATTGATCTTGTTCTAGGAGCAACACCAATGTTCATTCCTCCTTATAGGATGGCTACACCAGAGCTGCAAGAGCTCAATAAACAGTTAGAGGAGTTACATGAAAAGGGTTTCATCCAACCCAGTACTTCTCCTTGGGGTTCTCCGGTCCTCTTTGCGAAGATGGTGGATGGTACCCTCAAACTCTATGTGGATTATCGGAAGCTGAACTAGTTGAATGTTAATAACTGATATCCCTTGTTGAGGATTGATGATCTTTTAGATCAACTTTGTGGAGAACGATTTTTATCTAAGATTGACTTGAGATCGGGATATCATTAGCTGCGCGTGAGACCATCGGATATACCGCTTACAAATTTTCGTAGCAGATATGGTCTATACAAGTTTTGGTTATGCCGTTCGGACTCATGAACGCGCCAACAGTTTTTATGGATCTGAATGAATCATGTGTTCCATCCATATCTAGATTATTTTGTGGTAGTATTCGTGGATGACATCTTAGTGTACTCTCACACTCGACATGAAAATTCCACTTATCTTGATATCGTATTCAGTACACTGAGAGAGCATCTTCTATATGCTATGCTCTCAAAGTGCCACTTTTGGATGGACTAGATTCACTTCCTGGGTCATATCATCTCAGAGGTAGGAGTTGCAGTAGACCCAGAGAAGGTGAGAGCAGTAGTTTTCTAGGAGAAGCCTAACAATGTGTTTGAGATACAGAGTTTCTTAGGGTTGGAAGGTTACTATAGATGCTTCATACAGGACTTATCCCGCTTAGCAGCGCCGTTGACGGGTTTGACTAAGAAGTGTGCGAAGTTCGTTGGTCAGAAGCATGTGAGACATCCTTTCAGAACTAGAAAGGAAGGTTGACATCAGCACCAGTCCTGATACTCCCAGAGTAGGGAAAAGCTATACAGTTTACTATGATGCATCAGGTATTTGGCTGGGACCAGTGTTGATGCAGGGTGACCAAGTTGTTTCATACAGTTCTCGGTAGTTGAGGTCACATGAGAGGAATTACCCGACACATGATCTCGAGTTGGCTATTGTTGGTCATGCATTGCGCTGTTGGAGACATTATCTCTTGGGAGAGAATTTTGTGGTTTTCACCGACCACAAAAGTCTGAAGTATATCATTAATTAGCGTGACTTGAATCTGAGATAGAGAGGGTGGGTAGAATACCACCAGTCCTTCGATTTTCTGCTTGCCTATATATCTGGTAATGGTAATGTAGTAGCTGATGCACTGATCAAGAAGACTCAGATACAGGCAGTGCAGGAGGCTAGTGGTGAGTGGCATCTTATGGATTTGTTCTCTAATATTCATTTGGTGGTGCACGACAGTGAAGGGCTGACCTATCTTTATTCTTTTGTTGTGACTTCTACCCTCCAGGATAGAGTGAGGATGAGACGACTATCTGATTCAGATGGCCTAGTTCTACAAGATTCGGCGGCATGTGAGGACCCTCCTACTGGTTGGACGATAGGCGATGATGAAATTATGTGTTTCCATGGACGAGTGTGGGTTTTAGGGGATATAGGCAAGGAGATGATGTGGGAGTTTCATGTTTCAACTTGGGCAGTTCATCTCAGGGTTACCAAGATGTATCGTGACATGAGATGTCAGTACTGGTGGTCGGGTATGAAGAGGGAGATAAATGGATTTGTTACGAGGTGTTCCATCTGTCAGTAAGTGAAGGCTGAGCATCAGAGGCCAGCCATACTGTTACAGCAGTTACCCATTCCGAAGTGGAAATGGGATAATGTCGTGATGGACTTTGTGACTGGGTTACCGAGGTTACCTCAAGGAAATGATGTCGTGTGGGTTTTTGTAGACAGACTCATGAAGGAATCTCACTTTTTGCCGATCAAGGAGACCTTCTGTGTTTACGATCTCAGAATGTTGTATATCCGAGAGCTCGTACGTCTTCATGGGGTTCCTCATTCTATCATTTTGGGTAAGGAAGCCCATTTTACGTCTCATTTCTGGAATATTTTTCAGAGTACACTGGGTCCACAGGTGCTTCTAAGCACAGATTACCACCCTCAGACTGATGGCTAGTCAAATTGTATGATACAGGTGCTTGAGGACATGTTGCGTGCAGGCATCCTACACATTGGGATCTCTTGGAAGAAGCACATACCCCTAGTCGATTTTTCCTATAATAACAGATTTCATGAGAATATCGAGATGGTACCTTACGAGGATTTATATAGTAGGCCATGTTGACAACCTTTATGACGGTTAGAGGTAGGTGAGGCATCTTTACTGGGACCACGTCTCGTGCAGGAGACTTCAGAGCAGGTCCAGTTGATTCAGAAGATGATTGCTACCGCACAGTCTCGTCAAAAATCATATTATGATCGCTGCATGCAACCTTTGGAGTTGGAGGTCGGGGATCAGGTCTTCTTATGTGTTTTGCCGAAGCTGGGACATAGACAGATCAGGTGACAGGGTAAACTTTCACCGAAGTATGTGGGGCCAATTGGGATAATGGAGAGAGTCGGGCTGGTTGCCTATCGGTTGCAGTTACCACAAAGGTATCGAGCCATGCACGACGTCTTCCATGTATCTTAGTTATTCTGCTATCATTCAGAACCATCTCGCGTCTTTCTGTCCGAGGAGGTTGAGCTTGAGGTTGATGTGTCCTTTGAGGAGCATCTGATTCGTATTTTTGATAGGAGTACGAAGGTTCTCTGAGGCCTGTCAGTTCCTCTCATACGGGTGATGTGGTAGCATGGCCGAGTGCAGGACGAATCCTGGGAGCAGGAGACCGATGTACATGCTCAGTGGCCAGATCTGTTCTGAGATTTATCTTCACCACCCTTGGAAGGGAAATTTGGTAACAGATTCCTTTAAGGGGTGATGTTTTTAGGAACTCGGTTCATTTTTTTGAGGTATGAGTTTCTTCTTTTCTCTATTCATTATGTTTTTTTGAGAAAATAAGGGAAATGGGGAAATTTCCTAAACTTTGGGACTACACATCATGTACTTTTCTACACGCAGTGTAGTTTGGATGTGTGGGATGGGTACACAAGGTGTGTAGCCATTTCAGTGACAAAGGGTGTAAAAATTTACTACACGCCTTGTAGTGGATATTTACAAGCTGTGTAGTCAGTCGGCAGACAAATAGTATGGTGGTGGAAGCAGCCGCCAGCTGAGCGACAGTACATTCCATGTAATCAGAAATACACGATGTGTACTCATATCGATGGATGAAAGTGTGGTGGTGCCTCCAGACGAACAGTTCATTGAGAAAAGTTAATGTCGTGTAGTCAATAGTACACGCCGTGTAGTTTAATTTTTCTCTTAATTTTGCTAGTAGCCTACCCTGTTCATGGGATTGGCATAGAACTGGAGGAAGGAGTCGAGAGAATAGGCCATACCATCGAGGATCTTCAGATCGAGTGTCAAGAATCTTTTTTCACCTCTGATGATCTCATTGGAACCACACGGGTAAGCCCTCCACTCTCCTTAAGCCGTTCTTGCCAATTCTTCCTCTGGGGGATGTTATTTGAGTTTTAATAGAGATTTATTTCACCTTATATCTACGTCATTCAAGGACAATTCTAGGATTTTCATTCCCATATAACGTTCAGGGGCATTTAAGGTAGGTGACTGGGTGTTTAATTATCAACTTTTGTGTGTTTTGCCTATTTTTGTGCAATCGACCCATGTTGGGGCGTCATGTGGCTGAGGCCATGGATGTTTTGAATACCTAGAATTGTATATGTAATTAAATGTGAAAATAAAACTGTTGTTTGGGATCGCTTCTTGGATCTAGGACCACCCTGGGGTGCGTTCCTCTATTTATCTGTTTATCCACGATACCCGAGGGTATGCCATGTTTATTTTGCGCATTAATTTTTCCTTGAGGGGAATTGTATGTGAATTTCTTGTTATATGTCGGGCATGGCCCGGTTACTTGTTTAGCCTGAGGGAAGTGTTTGACTTTGCCTGAGGGCAGTGATTATTTTAGCCTAAGGGAAACTTCTTCCGTGCCTATGGGCAATAGACTCTTTGCCCGAGGGAGACACATTGTACGCCTGAGGGCAATATCTGTTATACCTGTGCACAATTACCTACGGGTTACATTTATGATTACCTGAGGGTAAGGGTTTGAATTTCTGAGGACACTGACTGTTTACATAGAAAATTTACTATGGTGGTTTCCTTATATTGAATGATTAAATGAATAATAAAATGGAAATATAACAGGTAAAGTTAGTTACTTTTTAGTACTTCTTAGTTTATTTCCTTGTACTACTGTACACTATTGTTTCATATTTTCACACTGTTGGGCACGGGCCTTTGGTGGGTTCCTACTGGGATTTATTTCTCACACCCTATTTGGGTCATTTCTTTGGCCCAAACAGATTACACTTATACAGGTGTGGATAAGGGAAAGGGTCCTTATACAAGTACTTGGTTGCTGCTTAGGAGTAGGGGAGCATGGGACCAGGATTAGGCTCACAATGCTACCGACTGTTTTACTTTGTTTTGATGTACTCTTTATTGTATTGTACTGTATTGTCGTGTAACATTTTTTGGCTGTTTTCATAGAACTTGAGACATGTTGCATCATTGTCTATATAACTGTTGGTTATATTTAACTGTAGTTGTTTATATTATAAGTTTATGGTTTTTTTCTTCCGCTGTTGTTGGATGTTTTTTATTTTATTCCACTATACTGCACTTTGACAAATGAGGGCATAGTTTCCCCACCATCAGACATGGGCCCTCGTTGCATGTCGGCAGCCTCTGGCATTTGGGGAAATGCACCTGAGGTCATGTGACCAACCGGGTTCAGGGTACCCATTGAGTGGCACCCGGATCCGAGACGTTACAATAATGTTATGTATTCATTTGTCTGAAAAGACTCTTGGTACGTCAAATTGAGATGTGTCTGGGGCCCAAAACAAAATTGGGCGTAGTTTCCCCACCATCAGACATGGGCCCTCGTTGCATGTCGGCAGCCTCTGGCGTTTGGGGAAATGCACCTGAGGTCATGTGACCAACTGGGTTCAGGGTACCCGTTGAGTGGCACCTGGATCCGGGACATTACAATAATGTTATGTATTCATTTGTCTGAAAAAACTCTTGGTACGTCAAATTGAGATGTGTTTGGGGCCCAAAACAAAACCGGGATGTCATCCATGGGTAATTTTGTTCTCACGAGCGACATATCAATTTGATCATATATTAGGGAGTTATCCACATGATATACATAACTTGAAATCTTCTTGATGATTTTATCAAAAGTAGTGGATCCAGTAGCAATCATGTTGATATGTGAACAGTATAGAGATGGTTCAGATGATGAAAGTAGACCTAGGCAATCTCCTGGATGAGAAAATATGTTTCTATCTATTGATATCATTTCAGACATGCTTGAACCCATCTTTCCATGTGCCTCTGAATATGATGGATTCCTCATGAATGACATGGAAAGTGGAGGAACTTCATATTGGTGTGATGTTTGGTTATGGGGAGGACCTTCGTATTTATGTCGTTAAGTATAGGGAAACCACCACGTCTTGATGTTAGAAAATATGGGGAATTTATGTAGTGTATAGCCTGAGGAGGACCTTCAGGGTAGAATACCAAAATGGTGTAACCCTCTTGTTATCTAATTTCATTGAGGAGAAGTGCTTCACAGTGACCACCATCATGGAAAGAAATACCGTCATAGATAGATGTCCTAAATTAGGGAGAATTTATGCACCATATACCATAAGGATGACCTTCATGGTGGGATATAGTAAGGTGTTGAACTTCTTGCTGCCCAATGTTAGTGCAGGGAGGAAATTTGTATTGAATTCCATCATGGAGAGAATAAAAATCATAAACAGGACTGCCATCAAAGCTATATTTCTAATGACATGGATAATTTTGTAGTGTATTGCATAATGTGATCCTTTATGGTTAGTAAGGTCATGACCTTCCTGTAGTAGGACGGTGTTGTGGGGAGTACCTTTTTAGTGACTTACATTATGGAGAGGACAACCATCATAGAGAGATGTTCAACTACAGGGATAATATTTCCAGCTTATATGTAACACCCCGAGATTTTATGAAAAATATTATTTTTAATTTCATTAATGTCTTGTGTTGTATGCTACACCAAAAGAAGATTTCACAACACGCATCCTTGACTTGCCTTGCATTACACGCAATCACGACCTTCCTCGATAGCATGTGTAGTATGCAATATCGAGTTTCACTAAACAACGACATGCTATTAAAATATTATTAAAACTAGCCGTTATGAATAGTAATAACCACCTTTTCAAATTTTGTAAATTTTATTTTTCAAACTATAATTCATTTTTGGATTTAGAATATCAAAATTAGCTTATGGTGAAATTTTGGTACTTTTCGGATAACTTTCATTTTCTGATGAATAGTGAAAATTACTAAATTTTAATTAAAAACAACCTTTTTAATAGAAATAATTAATAGTGATAAATTATTGATTTGAGTAGTTTTAAATTATATTTAGAATATATTTTTACAATTTAATAAAATGTTGGTTATTGGATGTAATTTCACATTTAAACCAGACATAAACAACTGTCAATCTTTTGATAGTTATTATCTCTTAAGAACACGCAATTTGTTTTGACGATGGGAATTAAATTTTAAATTAATTAATGCAACTAATATGTTTTGAATTTGGTAAAATAGAAATAATTTTTGAATTCATAATATCAAATATAGCTTAGGCCTAATTTTTGGTATTTTTCTGGAAACTTTCATTTTTTGATGAATAGTGAAACCACTAAGTGGTAGTTAAAAAAATGAATTTTTCATAAAACATAATTTTACCGCTTCTGTGAGTGAAATTTCAAAAATCCTAGAGACACGATTGATGTCAGTAAGTAAAATGTGTTTCAATGAGATGAAAATAATTTTTGGTGAATAGTAACTTTTTACTTTTTTTACCACGGTTAAAAGTAAATAGGGTAATTAAGGGTAAAAATAATAATATTATTACCCTAACACATGTCCTAATTCTATTGGATAAGTGTAATTCGACCAAAAACAACCTTAGGAATAAAATATGACCATTTAGGCCAACATGAATTAGATTAGGACATTTATTATTAATTTATTTAAAGAAGGGTTAAAATAGTTAAAATCAAAGTTTACTAACTAAATTATTTTTAATATAGGGTAATACATAAGATAAATTCGACTATAAATATTTATTAGAAAGATAAAAATATTTCATACATAATTATATTTTATTTGTAATTTTTAGACATTTAAAAAGTTAATTTATTTATGACACCAAGATGATGCATTAATTATCTTATTAATGAAATATTGACATAATTGATGTTATAAATACCCACATAAATGTAATTTGAGACTTTTTATGAATTACACTAATTTTATAGGATAATATTACATGTTAGTATCGATTTAATTAATGTTTTTCGAACTAATAATTATGTTATGAATTTAACAAAAATCAATTACTACATAGTGTCAAAATTGACATAAAATAGTTTTTAAAACAAATATTATATTATTAGTTGTTATTTTATTCCTAAAAATATAATATTTGGCCAAATGACTTAGATAATGTTATATATATTAATAATAAATAAATTAGGGTTCTTTTGTCTTGTTATTGTATGTTTATTAACCTTAAAGTGTAAGAACACAAAAAGACACGGTAAAAGTAAAATTATCTAACTTAAGGTTAAATATAAATGATATTATTAAAATAGGAACCTAAACTTGTCTAAATTCTATTGGATGAGAGTCTTTCGACCCATCCCCCCTTATCTTCGAAAAAAATAAATTTGGAGCTATTTAAAGCTGAATTTGACTTTATAATAAAATAATAGTTTTAGTTATTCCAAATGTGCCCCTCTCCTCCCTTATAAAAGGGCACCTCCTTCCCCTCTTCCTCACACCACATTGAGCCTTAATGCTCGGCGAAGCCCTGCCAAATTCTCTTCTCCACTTCCCTAAAAACATCCTAGAGGTCCTGGGCTTCTTCAAAGGCCAATTTAAGTACCCTAAGTGAAGGACTCAAATAGGCTCTTCAATGAAAAGGCAATGTCTGTTACCGATTCATTCAACTTTATTTCTTCTTCAAATTTTTCTTCTTAGGTTGTTTCATTATGAAGTAATAACATCAGTATCACACATATACTGTTATGTTATTATAAGTATGAAACAACCCTATTTCACCATCTATCCATCCTATGGAAAATGAGATCACCGCGCGTGCGTACATATGGAATACCGTCTCCACGCTGTGGTGTAATCTAGTTTTCCACCACCACCTTACTTTGATGGGTATAATGGTGTAAATAATAACTATATATGTATATTTTAAAGTGATATTGATTCTCAAATAGTATACATACACTCCAAAACAATTCAACGATCATGAGAACGATATCATCGCTCGTGCGTATGTACGGACTACCGTCTCCACGACGCGATGAGATTCATTCTCCACCTTAACCATTCATGAATTATTATAAGGTATATATAATATGTAATCATGAAATATATGAAATAATAATAATACTGGATTTATGTATATATATATTTACATCATCTACATAATTCCACTCAATTCAATAAGGAAACGAAAACAGCGTTCATGCGTACGTACGGCCTACCGTCTCTATGAACGGTGTATTTCTTTCCATTTATCGATCCATTATATATATGTATATTCTAATTATATATTATATATAAATAATGTTTTACATTCTGTATTTAAGTAATCATGATCTAAGTAATCATATGAATAATTACAAGTTAAAACACGAATGACAAATGAGACGATTTTACCCAAAACGCTACTTTAACATTAATTTACAAAAGAACGGGTAATATAAAGTCATAAGTGAACCATATATGATATAGTAACAATGAATATGATTCTGGAATAAGTCAATAACATTATTTATATCATTATACAGGAGGTTCGGACACTTACGAAGAAAATCGGACCTAAGGTAAGAGAAATATCAAAATCTCATTTTTATCCGAGATTGTTTATACTTTGAAATTTACTGGGCTGTATTTTATTATCCACATCCATGTTCCTCAATATTTAATATTATTTCCATTCAACTACATTTGTTTAAATCCAATTTTACCCTTCGGTGAGTTTTTAGTAAAAATTATTAAAGGAATATTTTATCATTTTTCGTACGAAGTACTTTTTGACTTTTCCGACAAAAGTACTAGAAGAATGTTTTTTTTAAATTATACGGAATGAATGGATTTTTAAAACATTATTTCCAAGAATCTTCCCTTACATGTTTTCATGTTTATTTTTAATCAACTTCTTTTAGTTTATAATTGTATGACATGTTAAGAAAGTAAAAGTGTTTTTGAAGTAGAAAGGATATTTTCCTCAAGAATGGAGTTCAAGTGTTTTATCAAAATTAGTTTACATCTAAGATAATATAGTGTTCTGTTTATATCCCTATTATTACATGGATTTGATTATGTTGTGATGGAAATATTCTTATGAATTCCTTTATCTTATATGAATTGTTTTATGATGTCACGATGTTTAAGATTCCAATTTTTATTACATGGGTTATGCAATGATGTATAATTTATGATTTTGGGGCACACATAAGAATGGTATCATTATGATATGGGTGGGACCTATATCTCCCTCCAATGCATTGGGTAAAGATTTTATATCTCATGAGATAGACATGGCTGGAACGAAAGGTTAAACCGGTTCAGTGAAATAGGACTGAAACGAGGAGTGAACTCGGTTCAGAAATGGACTTTGTCCACTAAGATAGTCTTGGCGATGAGTCTTGACTAATAAGAAATGATTCTCTATGATTATGTGTGTATGCCACAAAGTTTCATGTTTTAATTTATGATTATTGGGATTACATTTCACTACTATGATTGATCCCATGTTATGAAATTATGATTTCTTTTGCAGGTTAAGATTTCCAAAAGTTATGTTCTTATGTATATGATGTGATTGATATTTCTTTTTTTTACCCTTACTGAGCATTTGAGCTCACCCTTTTGTGTTTTCTTTTCCCTGGGATATAAAGAAAGGTTTTAGGTATAAAAAAAATAAATTCTTTATGGGAGATGTTGAAGATCTTTCACCACGATTAGAAGATTATATTCCGAGTTTACAGAGAAACTAAAATATTACGGTCCATGTGTGTGTGTTTTTTTATGTACTAAGTATTCCGCAAAAGTAATGTAATGTCCTTGTACGTCAAGCTTCGGGTCTCTACAGTTGGTATCAGAGGAAAGGTTTAGTCATCCTTCGGAAACTAGGATACGAGAACGTTAGTGAGATCCCTTGAGGTATTTCTATGGTATGTCTAGGGATGTCCCTAAGGTCAAGTATAAGCATAGGTTATAGTACTAGAATTACGGTAACCCAATATGTTAGATATTGAAGGTACTCCCCATTTGTTATGTTGTTTTACCTAGCGTGATTTTTTCCTCTCACACTATTCTTTTTGGGTTTTAGACGATGGCTAGAACCCGAAGGAACCGTGTTGATCAATGCAATGGGAAATGAAATGATTGTCCTCCTAAATAAACAAATGTTATGGGAGATGGAGTGAAAAATATTATTATTATACTTACACAAGCTATGAATCATTCTGGACTTCCAAATGAGCAGATAAGGGAACAATATTCTATTGAGTCCTTCACGAGGCAACATCCACCTTCTTTCAGTGGGTCTTCTGATCCACTTGATGTCGAACATTGGATCAGTACTACTGAAAAGATATTTCAGTTCTTCAATGTTCTGAACATGATAAAGTCATCTTAGCAGTGTATCATTTGGATGGTGATGCTGATAAATGGTGGAATCTTATCAAGAATACGAGTCCAAGAGATGAAATTGAGTCCATGGAATGGGACGAGTTCAAGAACTTATTTTTCAATAAGTACTTCCCTCATATTCTTCGAACAAAGATGGAGAAGGAGTTTCTTGAACTAAAGAAAAAGGATGATGAATATTGTTGGTATATACGAAGCGAATTTTACAAGGCTTGAAAGGTATACATCTGGATTCATCATCCAACCTGAAAGTAAATTTGATCAATTCTTCAGTGGCTTAAAACCAAATCTTCGAAAGGCATTAACTATAAGAGACTTCAGTAGCTATGAAGAAATTGTGCGTTGTGCTATCAAGGTAGAAATGGAAGTTGGTTTTAGTTATCCATCTCATAGTTTTGACAATAAACGAAAGATGGAGTTCAAGGAGAAATCTCAGAATAATGGTGAAAATAAGATGAATGTTTCCTTATGCTCAGAGTGTGGAAAAAGAATGGTGGAGATTGTCTTAAAGGGACAAGTAAATGTTTCAAATGTGGAAAAGAAGGTCATCATGCATTTTAATGCCGCAATGATGTGAAGAAGATGTCTAATGATGCAAACAAAGGAAGGGATACACAGAATGAACCTAATACACTTTAATGCTTCAAGTGCAGGGAAATGGTGCATTATGCTAATAAATGCCCAAATCCAAGGGTCAGTGATGATCGACATGAGCAACCACTTAAGGCAAAGGACAAAGGGAAGTCACATGCGATCACTATTGGCGATGTTGAATATGAAAATGATGTGGTGGAATGATTAAGTTCATATGTAATGTGATTCCAAAATAATGTTGTATATAGTATCGTGGAATATTGGAATATTTATGTATTGGTATATTGTGGTTTTCAATAATTTTATGGTACCGGTAACCATGGAAAGTGATTGAGATATTTTTGGAAAAAAGATGATATACACATAATGAAGGGATAAGGAAAAAATGAAATGTTTGATAGTATACATGATCTCATTATTGATATAAGGACTAACTGATATCATGGTTTGAGTATATAGAATTTTATGGATTTCGGTATGTGGAAACAGTTAACTTTTAACAGCATTCATGTTTTCAATAAGGTTCAATGGGTATTCATTTTTTTTCAAGGAATACATGATTAAGGCCTTTGAATGTTTGGAATGTGACCAACAAGACATATCTCATGATATATGGGGATCAACAATGGTATTAACATGCCAGTTGTATGAACTCTTTGGTAACAATTTTCACTATAATATGAGATTAGACAGCATTATTTTGGATATGCCTAAATATTGGAATGGATTATGTTAGACATAAGTTAGTATTGTATAAGGATAGAAGTTTTTTTTCGATATTATTTATGGTATGTTATAGTAATGTAGTTTTAGAAAAAGGACAACCTGCAGGATGGGCGACAGCCCATCGCACCGGACAAGGCTGTGGGAATCGAACCCACAACCGAAGTGCGACTGGCCTTTATCGCCTACCACTGGCCTACAGGAAGTCCCTCTTTAGTAGAAACAAGTTTAATTATATTAATTAGTATGATATATGAAGTATAAGTCCATTTTAGGAACCATATATGATTAATCTCACTATAGATGGACTTATGTATTTTTTGATAACTTTTCTAACCTTTTGTTTGAGACAGATGGAATGACCCATCATTCTATCACATGATCTACTAACACATCACGAATGACAAATTCAACTTCATTTCATTAAGAGATGAAGTGAAAATTTTCCAACAAACTACCAACAGTGAGACTATACCAAAATAACGAAAGTATTTCTTCTAATTCCAATTTCATCAACTTTAGGGAAATGATCTTGAAAACCAAAAATGATGTCCTAGGGCTCTTATATCTAATGAATCAGATGATACATTAGATCATCACAAATTTATGGCTTTGTGATTGCTGGTTTTTCCATAGCCATGTTTTCTACCACTCTCCATCAGAACATGATGTTTAGATTTCTATTCAATATCCATATTTTCACCTATGTGGAAACCCAGTGATTAGTTTATCTGGGTAACCGTTACGTTTCATACTTTTTTTTTAAATATTGGTTTTGGTATTCCTTTTTACTATGTGGGTTTCAATTAACAAAACTTTTAAATAGTAAACCATTTATAACCCTGATGAATTTCGAGGGAAAAATTCATTTTAAGGGGGGTAGAATATAACATCCCGAGATTTTATTAAAAATATTCTTTTTAATTTCATTAATTTCTTGTGTTTTACGCTAAACCAAAAGGATCTTGCACAACACGCATCCTTGACTTGCCTTGCATTACATGCAATCACGACCTTCCTCGATAGTGTGTGTAGTACGCAATACTGAGTTTCACTAAACAACGATATGCTATAAAATTTTTAATAAAACTAGCCGTTATGAATAGTAATAACCACTTTTTGACATTGTGTAAATTTTATTTTTCAAAATAGACTTCATTTTTGGATTCCGAATATCGAAATTAGCTTAGGGTGAAATTTTGGTACTTTTCGGATAACTTTCATTTTCTGATGAATAGTGAAAATTACTAAATTTTAACTAAAAACAACCTTTTTAATAGAAATAATTAATAGTGATAAATAATTAATTTGAGTGGTTTTAAAGTATATTTAGAATATATTTTTACAATTTAATACAATTTTGGTTATTTGATGTAATTTCACATTTAAACCAGGCATAAACAACTGTAAATCTTTTGATAGTTATTATCTCTTAAGAACACGATATTTGTTTTTACGACGGGAATTAATTTTTAAATTAATTAATTCAACTGATATGTTTTGAATTTGGTAAAAAAATACATCATTTTTGAATTCATAATATCAAATATAGCTTAGGCCTAATTTTTGGTATTTTTCTGGAAACATTCATTTTTTTGATGAATAGTGAAACCACTAAGTGGTAGTTAAAAAAATGAATTTTTCATAAAACTTAATTTTACTGCTTCTGTGAGTGGAATTTCAAAAATTCTAGAGACACGGTTTATGTCAGTAAGTAAAATGTGGTTCAATGAGATGAAAATAATTTTTTTGTGAATAGTAACTTTTTACTTTTTTTACCACAGTTAAAAGTAAATAGGGTAATTAAGGGTAAAAATGATATTATTATTGCCCTAACACATGTCCTAATTCTATTGGATAAGTGTAATTCGACCAAAAACAACCTTAGGAATAAAATATGACCATTTAGGACAACTTGGATTAGATTAGGACATTTATTATTAATTTATTTAAAGAAGGGTTAAAATAGTTAAAATCAACGTTTAATAACTAAATAATTTTTAATATAGGGTTATACATAAGGAAAATTAGACTATAAATATTAATTAGAAACCTAAATAAATTTCCAACATAATGATATCTTATTTGTAATTTTTAGACATTAAAAAAGTTATTTTATTTATGACACAAAGATGATGCAGTAATTATCTTATTAATAAAATATTGACATAATTGATGTTATAAATACCTAAATAAATTTAATTTGAAGCCTTTTTATGAATTTCACTAATTTTATAGGTTAATATGACATGTTATTACTGATTGAATTAACTTTTTTTGAACTAATAATTCTGTTATGAATTTTACAAAAATCAATTACTAAATAGTCTCAAAATTGACATAAAATAGTTTTTAAAACAAATATCATACTATTAGTTGTTATTTTATTCCTAAAAATCTAAGTTTCGGAAAAATGACTTATATAAGGTTATATATATTAATAATATACAACTTGGGGTTCTTTTGTTTTGTTATTGTAAGTTTATGAACCTTATAGTGTAAGAACACAAAAAGACACGGTAAAAGTAAAATTATCTAACATAAGGTTAAATATAAATGATAAGGTTAAAATAGGAACCTAAACTTGTCTAAATTATATTGGATGAGATGATTTCGACCCATACCCACCTTATATTATAAATAAATCAATTTGGAGCTATTTAAAACCGAATTTGACTTTATAATAAAATAATAGTTTTAGTTATTCCAAAGGTGCCCCTCTCCTCCCTTATAAAAGGGCACCTCCTCCCCCTCTTCCTCACACCACTTTGAGCATTCAAGCTCGGCCAACCCCTGAAAAATTCTCTTATCCACTTCCCTAAAAACATCCTAGAGGTCCTGGTCTTCTTCAAAGACCAATTTTAGTAACCTAAGAGGAGGACTCAAAGAGGCGCTTCAAAGAAGAGGTAGTGTCTGTTACCGATTCTTTCAACATTATTTCTTCTTCCACTTCTTCTTCTTAGGTTGTTTCATATTGAAGTAATAAAATAAGTATCACTAATATACTTATATGTTATTATAAGTATGAAACAAACCTATTTCACCATCTATCCATCCTACGGAAAATGAAATCACCGCGCGTGCGTACGTACGGAATACCGTCTCCATGCCATGGTGTAATCTATTTTCCATCACCACCTTACTTGGATGGGTATAATGGTGTAAATAATGACTATATATGAATATTGTAAAGTGATATTTATTCTGAAATAGTATACATACACTCCAATACAATTCAATGATCATGAGAACGATATCATCGCTCGTGCGTATGTACGGACAACCGTCTCCACAATGCGATGAGATTCATTCTCCACGTTAACCATTCATGAATGATTATAAAGTATATATAATAAGTAATAATGAAATATATGAAATAATAATACTACTGGATTTATTTATATATATATATTTACGTCATCTACATAATTCCACTCAATTTAATAAGGAAACGAAAACAGCGTTCATGCGTACGTACGGCCTACCGTCTCCATGAACAGTGTATTTCATTCCATTTATCGATCCATTATATATATGTATATTCTGAATATATATTATATATAAATAATTTTTTACATTATTTATTTATTTAATCATGATCTAAGTAATCATATGAATAATTACAAGTTAAATCACGAACGAAAAATGGGACGATTTTACCCAAAACGCTACTTTAACATGAATTTACAAAAGAACGGGTAATATAAAGTCATAAGTGAACCATATATGATATAGTAACAATGAATATGATTCTGGAATAAGTCAATAATATTATTTAAATCATTATACAGGAGGTTCGGACACTTACGAAGAAAATCGGGCCTAAGGTAAGGGGAATATCACAATCTCATTTTTATCCGAGATTGTTTATACTTTGAAATTTATTAGGGTGTATTTTTTCACCCACATCCATGTTTCCTCAACATGTCATATTATTTCCATCCAACTAAAATTGTTTAAATCCAATTTTACCCTTCGGTGTGTTTTTAGTAAAAAATATGAAAGGAATCTTTTGTCATTTTTCGTACGAGTTACTTTTTGACATTTCCGACAAAAGTACGAGAAGAATGTTTTTTTAAATTATACGACATGAATGGATTTTTAAAACATTATTTCCAAGAATATTACCTTACATGTTTTCAAGTTTATTTTTAATCAACTTCTTTTAGTTTATAATTGTATGACATGTTAAGAAAGGAAAAGTGTTTTTGAAGTAGAAAGGATATTTTCCTCAAGAATGGAGTTCAAGTGTTTTATCAAAATTATTTTCCATCTAAGATAATATAGGGTTCTGTTTATATCCCTATTATTACATGTATTTGATTATGTTGTGATGGAAATATTTTTATGAATTCCTTTATCTTATATGAATTGTTTTATGATGTCACGATGTTTATGATTCCCATTTTTATTACATGGGTTATGCAATGATGTATGATTTATGACTTTGTGGCACACATAAGAAAGGTATAATTATGAGATGTCTGGGACATATATCTACCAAAATGCATTGGGTAAAGATTTTATATGTCATGATATAGACATGGCTGGAACAGCAGGTTAAACCGGTTCAGTGAAACAGGACTGAAACGAGGAGTGAACTCGGTTCAGAAATAGACTTCGTCTACTAAGATTGTCTTGGCGATGTGTCTTGACTAATAAGAAATGATTCTCTATGATTATGTGTGTATTCCACAAAGTTTCATGTTTTATGTTATGATTATTGGGATTACATTTCACTACTATGATTGATCCCATGTTAAGAAATTATGATTTCTTTTGCAGGTTAAGATTTCCAAAAGTTATGTTCTTATGTATATGATGTGATTGATATTTCTTTTGTTTACCCTTACTAAGAATTTGAGCTCACCCTTTTGTGTTCTTGTTTCCCCATGATTTAAAGAATGTTTTTAGGTATAAAAAAAGATCTTTATGGGACATGTTGAAGATCTTTCACCACGATTAGAAGATTATATTCCGAGTTTCCAAAGACACTAAACTATTACGGTCCTTGTGTGTGTGTTTTTTGTTATGTACTAAGTATTCCTCAAAAGTAATGTAATGTCCTTGTACGTCAAGCTTCGGGTCTCTACATTATACCCCAAGGAGGACCATTAGGGCTGACCAAAATAAGGGGAATACCTTATTACTAGGTGATTTAATTAACGGGAGGATGTTCACCATGATATCCATCATGGTGAGTATAACCATAATATATTGATGTCAAAATGCATGATTCATTTCTATAGCTTATACCCGAAGAGTCCCTTTAGGGTTGGTTGTATAAAGGGGAGGACCTTCTCTCTACCCGATGAAATTGTGGGGAGGACATTCGTTGCAACTTACATCATGGTGATGACTACCATCATAGCTAAATGCCCGACTACAAGGACAATTATGTTACATATAACGTGAGGTGGACCTTAAGGGTAGATAGTTAAAAGGGGAGGACCATCTTTCCGCATGCTTTTATTACATGGATGACCTTCATATTAAGTTCCATCATGTCAAGAATAGCCATCATAGATGGTTGTCTGATGGCATGGATTAAATTTTTAGTGTATAACATGGTGAGGACCATTAGTGGAGGTGATGAAAATGGTATGACCTTCTAGATGTTCAATATTCTAAAAAAATTAGAGGGATATAATAATGCTCCTTAAAGACAGGCTCTCATTATAGATCATTTTTTTCCCACAATGTAAGCCTATGTGGTATATTCTTTGGGGAGGACCTTTGGAGATACCAGTAACAATGTTGTGTGGAGGACCTTTACAATTTATAATGCCACATACATAATTTAGTTATGTATTGGTAGGATCCTGAGAATATTTTGATAGGTTTTTAATGGAGTTAGGTACAATAGATCCTAGTAGAAAAGGTTCATGAACATGCTAATTATTTTCTATTTTCCTTTAGAATGTTTTGTTTTTGGGCACTCTATTGAGGGAAACTATGGTCGCATGTTGTTGGTAACATCAATCATATATGGTTTATTCTTATAGTATTTCCAGTGATTATTACATGATACACCAATTATCATCTTGAGTTATATTAGGGATATGTTTCTACCATATAGAGGACACCATGGTGGATCATTGTCCCCCTGTTATAATGTGTATTTGGTCTCAATATAGTAGT
Source organism: Viscum album (assembly GCA_963277665.1). NCBI lineage: Eukaryota > Viridiplantae > Streptophyta > Magnoliopsida > Santalales > Viscaceae > Viscum > Viscum album. The sequence goes on from OY728146.1 coordinate 992,644,646, forward strand.
AAATTTATCAAAGAATATGGATGATTACCCTCTTGTACTAAATAATAGTTGTAGTTCTTCGGCATAGTGATCACTTTATTTTTTGGATGAGTCCCCCCACATCGGATGATATGGTTGTGGGCCTGAATAATTCTTATATCCATAGATATAATTACATCTCTATAGGTCTTGATGAAGTAATCCTGAATTAATTTATGTTCATCCATCATTTTAAGAATGACTTGACATGCCTCTTTGGATATAATGGGGATATATGACCATTCCATTGTTAGAGAATGAAGATGTGAATGCTCTGATCCCCATGCTATTCTAGTGGGTAGAGGTATTTCTCCTCTCACAAGGTAAAAAATGAGTATCCCCCTAACTTATATCTAGGATACCCCAATTGTTTTCTCTAGATACCATATTATTTGACTGATGTGACTCATATTTTGTGAGATAGAATTTGTGTCTTCTTATCTTTTTCAATATTTGTCTACCAGAATTGTCATGCATCTAGAGGAATTTGACTCTTCTTGTAATTTCATTCCATCATATTGGATTGGTGGCCTTCATATTCCTTGGTAGGGATATGTGTTTAACTATTATTTCCTATCCTTTTTCAATGATGGGCTTGTTATGTCACAGAATGGATTTGTATTTGTTCATAGATGGTTTCCACCCTATTTAGATGAGGGGGCCCATGCACATATGAGGGGATTTTAATCTATCAATAATTTTATACCCCAATTGTGTGTGTGCCTTTGAGAGAATTAGTGTGACTTTTATATTTCTCCTAATATTCGACTGTATTTGCATGGTGGGATTCAGGAGAGGGAGTGATAATTTATTCCAACCCGTAGTAGGATTCTATATATGAACACATGAAATATTACATAGGAACCAGGGTGAATAAATGTTCCAAGATATATAATAACCACCATTGACCAGAAGTATGAGGGACCTATAGTCTTTTACCTTCAACAGGTACCCTTGGAACTATATTCTCATTAGGTTGAGGATACTAGGATTCATGGAATTGGTGGCAAGGTCTTTGGTAGGGACCTTGAGAGGGACACCTTTGAAGGGGGGAAAAGTCATTGTTAATGACATCATTCACCTCCCTAGGATAAGTGTTTTACTCATTTTCACATTCTATTTACAGGATCCTAATATGTTTATAGATGGCCAGTGGAACCTTTTAGTTCTGGTCTACTGGTCAATATTGAGTGGGTTGTTGGCAATATTTCATTGGCTAGAGGGCCTGACATGGTGCCTCCGGTGTAGGGGAAGAACTATTTTGATGGTACTCTTGTACTAGTGAACTCGAGACCCAGTGTTGGATAGGTTGGGTAGGTGAAAGAGTCCTCTACATCATGGAGGAATCGTCTGATGTAGTGGTTGACATGTGTGTCTTAATGAACCTATATATTTCCATTGAATTTAATAAATATCTAAATAATTCATGAAATATCATTGAATGTGAAGACAAAAAAACTCATCAATGTATAATCACATGATGGAATGTATGTTTGATGATCTTGCTTGGAAATATTTTGTTTTGGATTTAAAAGGGGGTTTTCGTGGGGTAAGACTTCCACTATAGTTAAGGATTCATTTCATGTTGACCATTTTTTTCTGTTGAAAATTTTATTTCCAATGATTGAATATAGGGATTTTTTTAAATCAAACCTCAAAGGGTACAATATCTTCAAATGTTCTCCAAGGGGTTTGTCCGTAATGCCAGTAACATCGAAAATCTCTCATATCCAAGATTCATGGACATAGTTCCCAAAGTTAGGTTCTCATTCGATAACATGGAGAATGGAACTACAGAACTAAGATTGTTCAATAGGATGGTAACCCGGGATCATCACACCCTTTTTAGGAGAACAATTACCTATTATAGGACTCTATTATAGATTAAATCTTTGTGCATATGTGTCACGAACCGAATCTGGTCATCGCCAAAACCGGCACCAAACCCAGCCTGTGACATGACCCGAAGGGCGTTCCCCATCCCCACGGGCTGGCACAAGTGCCCGGGTATCATAAAAATTCATTTGGGGACGATTTACCCGAATTTGGGTTCATAAGATAACCAAAAAACAAACAACAAACCAAATCTGAAAAATTATGCCAAACAAGAATTAATAAAAATTCAGAACTTAGTATATGAGTTTAAACAAGACACAAGAGGTCCAAAGGTACATAAAATTAGCAGAAAACAGCCCAAGAGACTCCACACGACAAGGGGTCATCACCCACAAGCCGTCTCCACAACACCGCACCATCGAGAGAAACTAGCAACCCGAACCGCCATCGCCCAAGGCTTTTCCTTTGCCTGTGTCAAACATGATCAAGTCTAATTACACCAAAAGGTGTAAGTAGGGTGTGAGACTAAGCCCAATAGGATATCACCCAAGGATTTCAAGTGATAGGCATTGTAAAATAAAAGGCTTGCCAGACTTATAAATAGATAATAGTGGCATTTATTTCTAAAAGTGAAACTTTGAAAAGAAAATAACTTTCAATGGGGATAACTATAAAGAATCAGTGAAATTGAATAAAACATTCAAGATGCTGGTTTTCACATCCCAAAATACCATAAAGAAAGTTTAAATTCCAAAAAGGCCACGAGCACCAAGGGTAGGAACCCCCCCTAGGTACTAGTTTGTTGTGAGCCCCAAGTACCTCGTACCTCGGTGAAAGTAACCATAACGAAATTCGTTCTCGTGCACGAGCCACTAGTAGGGAGCATACCCATAACCTAGTGGTCTCCAATCATCTCCATTATAGTTTTTTTAGTGTTATCCATGTCAGACTTGCTAAGTGAACCATGGTCAAAACCCCTCTGTTCACTAGCGTACTAGTACACGTTAGCCCACCTAGATACCCGAGTTTCCCGTATTGTGCTCAAATAGTCACCACATGCTACCAAAATAAATATTCACATATAAATATTAGTTCTGTCCACACACATTCAAAACAGTATCTACACATTCTTTTCACCTTTTTCATAACTCAAAAAACCATTTATAATTTCCATAAAACAATTTCAAGAAAATTAATCAAATGTTGCACATTAAATTCATCTAAAATCCCATATTTAAAACCAAATGGAGACCAATATTATACCAAAACATAAATTTCAGCATCAAAACATTTTTATAAATCCAATCCCTGAATTATAAAACAACACCAAGAGGCACAATATGGGTTACACATGTAAAACACCCATTTTCACACAAGATTGGCACTTAAAAATCTACCACTTTTAAAATGTTACCCAAATCAATTTTTGAAATCAAAATACTGAATTATGAACATAATGGAAACCTAAATACAGCAAGCCAACTCATTATACAATACCTACATATGAAATCACCTACCAAAAGAGTCAAAACCCCCAAATCCTTGTGTGTCACTTCAACCGCACCTCCGCCGCACCACAAAGGAGTAATATTGAACCTAAAACCAGAGGATTGGACCAAGAAACTCAAAACTAAAACCCTAGGTACGAAACCCCATCTTCTGGACATTTGGGGGTTCAGTAAAAAAGGAAGAAACCCTAAGAAGAAGGGAGGAATAAGGAAGAGAACCAACTTACTTGAGAAATCTGGACGTTTTTTGGAGCTTCAGAAGATCGGCCCTAGATCTCGATCAATATGAGCTCCAAAGAGGCGAAAACGAAGATGGGGGTGTGGCTGGGTTCGATGGGAATGTGTGAGAGGTGGAATCACCGAAAGAGGATAAAAAATAAATATTTTATGAAATAATTACAAAACAATTTTAAAACTGGAAATGGGCTTTCGGGTTGGCCTAATACCTAATTTTATCACCCAAATCCATGATTCTAATGAATTTTTAAGGGGCCCAGAATTATTTTTTGGTTTTAATAATTAAATGAAGGTCATTTGTGAAGTTGAATGGTTGAAAAATGTAGAAAAAAGAAGGAGTTATTAAAGAAACAAAATATACTTTCAAAACTGGAAATGGGCTCTTAGGTTGGCCCAAATTTTGGAAACCCACTATTTCCTTTAAAAATGCATGAAAAACCACCAAAAAAAATCAAGGATGTAAATTAAATGAAAAATACCTCTAAATATTTCATTATTTGACAATTCTCCCCCCCATGAAGGACTTTCTGCCCCGGAAAGTCAACATGAGGCTTGATTGGAAAACAAGAACGGGTACTCTTCCTCGACCCACGACTTTCGCTCCCGTGTCTCATGTGTATCATTACCATGCTGCCATAGAACCCGGACTAATGGAATATAAATCCCTTGAAGTATCTTCTCTTGGGAGTCTACTATTTTCACTGGCCTCTCAACAATAGACAAGTCAGGCTCTATCTCCAATTCTTCCCAACTCAACACATGGGACAGGTCCGGGTAGTATTTCTTCAACTGAGAAACATGGAAGACATCATGGATGGATGTCAACTGAGAAGGTAAGGCCAACCTGTATGCCAACTTTCCAATACGTTCAATGATCTCAAATGGCCCGACATACCACGGAGTCAGCTTACCTTGCTTCCCCAATCGACGATGGCCTAAACGAGGGGCCACCTTCAAGAATAATCTATCACCCACAGAAAACTCTAGGTCTCGACGCCTCCAGTCAGCATATGATTTATGATGACTCTGAGCTGTCAATAAACGTTTCCTGATTAATTTTACCTTCTCAGATGTCTCCTGCACTATACTCGGCCCCAGTAGTGAGGTCTCACCTACCTCAGCCCAACAGAGGGGGGACCGACAAGGCCGAACATAGAGCGCCTCAAAAGGAGCCATTCGAATCGAGGATTGGTAACTGTTATTATAAGCAAACTCAACCAATCCCAAATGGGTATCCCAAGAACCTCCAAAGTCTAGGACACATGCACGAAGAATTTCCTCTAAAATCTGATTTTCCCGCTCTGTCTGACCATCCGTCTGTGGATGGTATGCTGTGCTCATCTTAATCTGGGACCCAAGGCCTTCTGAAGGCCTTCCCAGAATCGAGATGTGAAACGAGGGTCTCTATCTGAGACAACTGCTGATGGCACACCATGGAGTCTCACCACCTCCTGAAGATACAAACGGCCCAACTCATCCACTTTAGATGTATCTCTGATCGGAATGAAGTGGGCTGATTTGGTTAGACGATCAATCACCACCCAAATGGCATTCTTAGCTCGAGGTGTACGAGGTAATCCAACAATGAAGTCCATGGCAACCTCGTCCCACTTCCAGTTAGGAGTGGGTAGTGGTTGGAGCAAACCGGAGGGCCTTTGGTGCTCTGCTTTCACCTGCTGGCATGTGTAGCATCTCGACACAAAGTCCGCTATGTCCCGTCTCATACCAGGCCACCAAAACTGCCGACGGACATCATAATACATCTTAGTGGCACCCGGATGGACAGCCCACTGAGACTGGTGGCTATCCTGCATCACCACCTTCTGTAGAGATAACGGCACTACCGAACGACCCTTGAAGCACAAGATGCCCTCGGGAGATGACGACCAATCAGAGGATGTCTCCCCACCATGAAAAAACTGCTTCGATCGCTGACAAAGCTCATCACTAGGTTGTTCCTGCTGAATCAACTCCAACAGAGAAGGATTCAACTGGATGCTCGCCAAGAATGCCCCTCCACTATGTTCCTTGGTCTCCACATGCATCTGAGAAAAGATCCCCATCAATGTCCACTCATCACTAGACTTCCTCAAAGCCTGCACTGGAACCCTTCTGCTCAAGGCGTCGGCCACTACATTACCCTTACCTGGGGTATAGATAATGTCAAAATCAAACCCCTGCAAGTACTCGATCTAGCGACGCTGCCTCATGTTGAGGTCCTTTTGTGAGAAGATATAAGCCAAGCTTTTGTGATCAGAATAGACCACAAACTTCTCCCCAAAGAGGTAGTGATGCCACGTCTTCAAAGCATGCATCACTACTGCCAACTCCAAGTCATGGGTTGGGTAGTTCTTTTCGTGTGGTCAGAGTTGGCGAGAGCCATACGCCACCACGTGATCATCCTGCATAAGCACGCACCCAAGACCCATACCTGAGGCATCACAATAAACCACATATCCCTTTCCTGCCTCTGGTAAAATCAGCACGGGGGCAGTAGTCAATCGCCTCTTCAGCTCCTCGAATGATTCCTGACATTCTGGACCCCATACAAACTTCACCCCTTTCCGGGTGAGGGTATTCATCGGTGAAGCAAGCCGAGAGAAATCCTGAACGAATCGCCTATAATAACCAGCCAGGCCAAGGAAACTCCTAATCTTGAACACATTCTTCGGCTGCTCCCATGACATAACCGCACTAATCTTATTAGCGTCTACTGAAACTCCATTCTCTGAGATCACATGCCCGAGATATCTCACCTCCCTAATCCAGAAACTGCACTTTGACAACTTTGCATAGAGGCGGTGATCCCGTAATGTACCTAAAACGACCCTCAAGTGATGTTCGTGTTCCTCCTCAGAGCTAGAGTATACCAGAATGTCGTCCATGAACACCACAACAAAGGAATCGAGATATTGATGGAAAACCCTATTCATAAGTGTCATAAAGACTGCTGGAGCATTTGTCAATCCAAAGGGAATGACCAAATACTCAAAGTGGTCGTACCTGCTTCGGAAGGCTGTCTTTGGGATATCTGACTCCTTCACCCTGAGTTGATGATACCCTGAACGCAGGTCTATCTTTGAGAACCACTTTTCCCCCTTCAACTGATCAAACAAATCATCTATTCTGGGTAAAGGGTATTTGTTTTTAATTGTTACCTTATTCTGCTTCTGGTAGTCAATGCACAACTGGAGGGATCCATCAGCCTTTTTTGCAAACAACACAGGAGCGGCCCAAGGAGAGACACTCGGGCGAATGAATCCTTTGGATTCTAAGTCGTCCAGCTGTATCTTTAATTCCCCCAACTCGGTGGGGGCCATGCGATAAGAGGGAAGAGATATCAGCTGTGTTCCCGGCGCCAGATCAATTGAAAACTCCAAATCCCGCTCTGGGGGCAAGCCTGAAAAATCATCTGGGAATACCTCCGGAAACTCATTCACTACATGAGGTAGTGCACTTTCAGGGGAAAGAACATCCTCTAGCATAAGAGAAGATAACTGGAAGATAACACTTCCCAACTCTGGGAGTGGAGGCCCTGCGCGACCTGACCGAGAATCCCATTCTCCATGAAAAACCTGACGACTCCCATCAGGTGCCGTGAAACTCACACACCGTCTATAGAAATCGATGTGTGCCTGGAAGTGTACTAGCCAATCCATCCCGAGTATGACATCAAAAAGGTTCATATCTAAGACCAAGAGGTCCCACTCCATCTCAACCCCTGACACAGAAAGCGCACAAGATGGGCACCTGAGACCCTGCTTTTTCTTCTTTCCCAGCGGTGTCACCAACTCCATTGCGAATGACATCAAATCAGTTGGCAGATTCAGAATGTCCACAAAACAGGATGAAATGAATGAAACAGAGGCACCAGTATCAAAAAGAGCAGTAGCTATAGATGATGAAATCAAAACGGTACCTCGAACAGTCGACGGTCCCGCCTCTGATCCTGGTGGTGCATGATCCACTGCATGGAGATGTCCAGTCTCTGCCTGAAGACGACCGCTAGTTTGTGGTTGTGCCCTGAACTGGCTTTTCCCAGAAGATGACCCAGCCCTACCACCACGGCTGCCAAATCGAGATCCCCCAGTCCTCGACGGCTCAGACTGTGCTGGCACTCCTCTGGGAGCCATGGATCCTACCCCACTTTGAAGTGGACGCGCTATCCCGCAAAAGCGTTGCATGCGTCCCATACCTCCACACTAGAAATAGGTCTTCGGAGGATGAGGGCATGCTGGACGGATGTGCCTGGTCTTCCCACACTGGTGGCACACGACCGATCTCGCATCAGAAGCCGCTGATGACAACTGCCTAGAAGAGTTCCCTGAACTACCTCCTCCTTTCTTCACATGATCCTCCCGCTTCCTTTTCTTCTCTGAGGAGCTTCCACTTCCCACTGTTGATACAGAACCATAGTAACCAGCCATTCCTTTTCTATCAATCTCCACCATGCACGCCCGATCAACGACCTCAGCATAGGTCCTCAGCTTAAACAAGAACACCTGGGAGTATATCTCTGGTCAGAAGCCTTTCTCAAACCTCTAGGCCTTCGCTTGCTCATTAGAGACAATTTCTGGAGCATACCGAACCAACTCAGCGAAACAGTTGGCATACTCCATCACAGATAGATTTCCCTGAACAAGTTCCATGAACTCTCTAGACCTGGCATAAGCCAAGACCTCAGGGTAGTACTATTCATTGAGGACAGCCTTGAAATCTCCCCAGCGCATCTGCTCATTCTTCCCAGCCTGAAGCACTGACTCCCACCATTTACGGCTGGGACCCTCCAACAGAAAAGAAGGCACACTTCACCCTGAGCTCCTCGGGTGTTTCTAGGAACTAAAACATACACTCGATCTTCTCGAGCCATTCATATGCTTCTTGGGGTTCTGAGATGCCTCGGAAGGTTGGAGGCTTATTTTTCAGAAACTCCGGGGCCTTGTCCTTTCTGGGACCAGTCTCATCCTCTCTAATAGGAGATGGAACTGGAACTGGTCCATATCCTAGAGCCTGGACAGCCTGGACCACAGCCTCGACTAGCCTCTGATCAATTGGTGTGGGAGAACTCTCTCTGGCTTCCTCCCATGGGTGCGTGAGAGCTTTCCGGGGAGGCATGTTGCTACAAAATGTAACAGTCACAAAATAATAATCAATACCACAATTCTGAAAATTTTAATCAAATACCTCAAATATAGATAATCAAAGCACATTTCAGTAATAAAATAAACAACTACAACACATCCGCATGATGTCCAAATGTGGTCTGCAGCCCACACGTCTCACCTGGAAGTGAAGTCAATCTTTAAATTCCAACATCCCCTGGTGACTCAGGGTATGCCATGAGAGGTGTGGGCCAGACACCCTACTCACAACCAAAACCCCAAGAACCGACAGTCCTAGCTCCTGTCTATCCTGACTCATCCCAAAATAACAATATAACCCAAAAACATTAACCTCCTTTGATACCATTTTGTCACGAACCGAATCTGGTCTCCATCAAACCAACACCAAACCCGGCTCATGGAAAGACCCTAAGGGCGTTCCCCATCCCCACGGGCTGGCACAAGTGCCCGGGTATCATAAAAATTCATTTGGGAACGATTTACCCGAGTTTGGGTTCATAAGATAACCAAAAACAAACAACAAACCAAATCTGAAAAATTATGCCAAACAAGAATTAATAAAAATTCAGAACTTAGTATATGAGTTTAAACAAGACACAAGAGGTCCAAAGGTACATAAAAGTAGCAGCAAACAGTCCAAGATACTCCACACGACAAGGGGTCATCACCCACAAGCCGTCTCCACAACACCGCACCATCGAGAGAAACTAGCAACCCGAACCGCCATCGCCCAAGGCTTTTCCTTTGCTTGTGTCAAACATGATCAAGTCTACTTACACCAAAAGTTGTAAGTAGGGTGTGAGACTAATCCCAATAGGATATCACCCAAGGATTTCAAGTGATAGGAATTGTAAAATAAAAGGCTTGCCAGAGTTATAAATAGATAATAGTGGCATTTATTTCTAAAAGTGCAACTTTGAAAAGAAAATAACTTTCAATGGGGATAACTATAAAGAATTAGTGAAATTGAATAAAACATTCAAGATGCTGGTTTTCACATCTCAAAATACCATAAAGAAAGTTTAAATGCCAAAAAGGCCACGAGCACCAAGCGTAGCAACCCCCCCTAGGTACTAGTTTGTTGTGAGCCCCTAGTACCTCGTACCTCGGTGAAAGTAACCATAACGAAATTCGTTCTCGTGCACGAGCCACTAGTAGGGAGCATACCCATAACCTAGTGGTCTCCAATCATCTCCATTATAGTTTTGTTAGTGTTATCCATGTCAGACTTGCTAAGTGAACCATGGTCAAAACCCCTCCGTTCACTGGCGTACTAGTACACGTTAGCCCACCTTGATACCCGGGTTTCCCGTATTGTGCTCAAATAGTCACCACATGCTACCAAAATCAATATTCACATATAAATATCAGTTCTGGTCACACAAATTCAAAACAATATCTACACATTCTTTTCACCTTTTGCATAACTCAAAAAACCATTTATAATTTCCATAAAACAATTTCAAGAAAATTAATCAAATGTTGCACATTAAATTCATCTAAAATCCCATATTTAAAACCAAATGGAGACCAATATTATATCAAAACATAAATTTCAGCATCAAAACATTTTTATAAATCCAATCCCTGAATTATAAAACAACACCAAGAGGCACAATATGGGTTACACATGTAAAACACCCATTTTCACACAAGATTGGCACTTAAAAATCTACCACTTTTAAAATGTTACCCAAATCAATTTTTGAAATCAAAATACGGAATTATGAACATAATGGAAACCTAAATACAGCAAGACAACTCATTATACAATACCTACATATGAAATCACCTACCAAAAGAGTCAAAACCCCCAAATCCTTGTGCGTCACTTCAACCGCACCTCCGCCGCACCACAAAGGAGTAAGATTGAACCAAAAACTAGAGTATTGGACCAAGAAACTCAAAAATAAAACCCTAGGTACGAAACCCCATCTTCTGGACATTTGGGGGTTCAGTAAAAAAGGAAGAAACCCTAAGAAGAAGGGAGGAATAAGGAAGAGAACCAACTTACTTGAGAAATCTGGACGTTTTTTGGAGCTTCATAAGTTCGGCCCTAGATCTCGATCAATATGAGCTCCAAAGAGGCTAGAACGAAGATGGGGGTGTTTCTGAGTTCGATGGGAATGTGTGAGAGGTTGAATAACCGAAAAAGGATAAAAAATAAATATTTTATGAAAGCATTACAAAACAATTTTAAAACTGGAAATGGCCTTTTGGGTTGGCCTAATACCTAATTTTATCACCCAAATCCATGATTCTAATGAATTTTTAAGGGGCCCAGAATTATTTTTTTGTTTTAATATTTAAATGAAGGTAATTTGGGAAGTTGAATGGTTGAAAAATGTTGAAAAACGAAGGAGTTATTAAAGAAACAAAATATACTTTCAAAACTGGAAATGGGCTTTTAGGTTGGCCCAAATTTTGGAGACCCACTATTTCCTTTAAAAATGCTTGAAAAACCACCAAAACAAATCAAGGATGTAAATTAAATGAAAAATACCTCTAAATATTTCATGTATGTGACAATATGTTCATGAATACGTTTTTTATTCCCAATAATGAGTATGTAGACCACCCTTAGGTCGTAATAATGATCATAAATACACATGGGTTTTGAATCATCTTTATGTATCCATGGTTCTCCATCAATGTTACAAATCTATGGGAATATCAAGAATTTCATAATCATTTCATGAGACAATGATATTTTGCGCGACATGATGAGCCACTGTATATTTCTTTCATCATCCACAGGGGAATATAATTGTTTTAATGTTGTGATCAAACTGATAGGAAGAGTTTCCTACATATCCTTACCAGGGGAATCAAAAACCATGTAGTTTAGTGCCACATAACTGGAAAACATAACATTTTATGTTTGTGTGAGAAGGAACCAACTATATAGTTTCATTTAATGATGTAAGGAAATCTAGGAGTAAGGTTCCTAGTCAAGATTTGATAAGGGAATTATTCTGATGTGGTCCAAGGGACCAAGAACTTGTGTGGTATTCTGAGAAATCATGACCCTATCAGGGAGGTTCCCTAAGAATTTTAGGTCAGATATGGGATTTGGGTTTAGAAATTCAGGATCCTTCATAATTATCCCTTTTGGTTGGAAATCAAATTTTACATAGTTTAGTATCTTCTATAGTTTAAATTCATGTTTTGAGGACGAGAGTGAACTAATGTCATAATAATGGAGTGGATGGGATAACTGAAGTATTGGGATTGAAAATTAGGGGGTTTTGTTAAGTATCTATATAATTTCGGTATCAAAGTCCATGTAGGTATAAAGAAGTTGGGACATACAATTAAGAGGAAGCCCATTAAGGGGGACTTATTGGGGCTTACATCTAGAGAGAAGGCATGTTGTAAAAGGATTCCTCGTGGTTATATTTTGACATTGGGAATATGCATGGAATATACCCATTTGGTTTATAGATGGTGATTATATCCATGAATAAGGCCCATTATATGATTTGGGATTTTATAGATTTCATTATCACCCAAAAACTCAATTCCCACATGATTCATGCTCAGTGTGAGAAGAAGAGGAGCTAGTGGATCTAAGGATCGCACATCCCGCTCTCTCTTGTAATGGATGGTGTTTGATCCAAAATTGTGAAGGGGGATTTAGTGTTCTAATTTAATCTATTTTATCAAATCCAAGATATTAATATGTGGTGACCTACCTGGATACTTAATTGGTTGAAGTAAAGAGGATCAAGAGTTCCTCCTCCTACCGGAACCGATAGGGGGTCACCTCCAGAGTTGTTCCCAGAAATTTGTGTTTGGAAAAGGGAGGAGCATCATTAACCATAAAATTAAATGAAATAATTCTCTCTAATTTTTATCACTAGACCACATTGAAGGTAAATTCCAATGATTCCCATTAATACTGTGAATGGGGAGGTTCATGTGAGTATCCCAAGGTCAAAACCAAGGTTACCATGGTAATGTTAACCTCTAGACATTTTGAATATCCTCCTTACTATTGGGATTAACCAACTAAATCAACATACCATGGGTACGTAAACTCAAAAAGGTCCACTTATTTTCCCAATGGTATCATCATATAAGAACATTGTCTTCGGAAGGGGCATTGGCATAATACCATTGTACTATTTCATATAAGGACTACCAATGATATGATTGAAATGGACAGAAATGACTGGAGCCATATGACGTAACACCTTATGTTACCCCATTTCACATAGAATGCTCCTACATGGGATGGGATTTCCTATGCATAACTTGTTTTTATGTGGGAGAGGGGGCAGTTTAAATACCATAGTCATAGGTGGAGGTGGGTTGAATCCACCTAGAATTTTCTATGCGGGCCAGGATCCATCTGTAAATTGATTTTCTATGTGGGGTTGAGTTCCATCAACGTAGTGACTTCTACATGGTGTTGGGTTCTTGAAAAAGAATTCTTTTCTATGTGGGATTCCTGATTACAAAGGGGTCATTGGATTTGCACCTCATAAAAAGCCTATCAAAAATGTATATGGGGTATTTGGTCTACCAATTTGTTTTTCCTCTTTAATTCTATGTGGTGGGTGTTAACCATGGAGAATTGTCGAATTATTCTATATTTAGTGGTTCTAACTTATTTTGTTCCGTCATAGTTCAATCAATCCTCTTCCAGGATGCCCTCGACGTCTTATTTTTAATCTGGTAAAAAACCCAGATACTAGTGTATCCATTCGGCTGCACGTGTCTTTTGTTAAATCCAATAGATGACCTAGTCTACGGGGGGGCCTTTATGGTCACTGAAATCCCCACAGGGCTTTTCATTCAACTATGATTCATCTATGCAAACTAACATCACCTCCTTTCACCATGAACTATTTTGTTCAGGGGAAATCATTTATGGGGGTTTATGTCACTTCCCTTATTCACAAAAGACATTATGTTTTTCATGGTCCCCACTTCATCCACCCCTTATATGGACTATTTCCATTCACAAGGATTTTGTAGTGTAATGTTCTGGAATGGTATTTTCCCTTCTTGGAATTTCTTTCAGTTTAATTTTCTAGTTTCATGGGGAATTATTCCTTCAACTTTTTCTCCAAGTATATTTTTATCTTTTTTCAAATTAGAGAATGTTTTTTTATTTCAATGTGTAATTTTCAAGACCCAAATAATACAAAATAAAATTAGGGGATGAGTAGAATATTGTTTTGTGGAGGCTTATAAATTTCACAAGACACAATAATTCAACTCAATCACTTCTATGACATATAATTTTATTTATCGTGAGGATTTCTCACTCAAGACACATATATGATATAATAATGTTTGTATTGTGTAGATCAAACAAATTTAGATTGAACAAAAATCCATCGACCTACATTGATGCGTAAACCATCAACTATGATATTTTACATGACATCATCTCCTAAGTACAACATGGAATATTAGATAAAACCTAGAGATAAAAATTATCCATGAAGTACTAAAATTTATCCTACCATTCATTATTATACGGACCATAACTATGGCTTACATGTATTGTGTTAATAGTTTCACTAAAATCCTATCCAAAGATACTTCATAGTGTGATCTTGGTTATACATGGTAGTTACATCCCTTCTATTCTGAATTCAGTGAAATAAATTTCACTATGGTGTAGGGACCTCAAACCTATCATCCCCTACAATGTCTCTAGTCAATCTATGGTGAAATATCCTATAAAATTATTTTTATACTGGTGCCTCATTTAGAATCTCCTAATTTTGTAAAATATGTTGTTCTGTTATTTTCATCCCTCCATTATTTCGATGATATGGAATACAACATGATACATTCTCCATAATTGCATATTTATACTTGAATAATAGTCTCTCCTTCCATGATATGTTATTACTAAAACTAGGTCAAGTATCAACTAAATTCATATACCCACAATCCTAGATTCTTAATCAAATCATAATAAAACTTCATTATCAGTATATTTATTTGATATCCATTATTTTCATACAATTCATGTTTTCCCAATATACTGAAATTAATATAAACTATCTCTCATAGGAATAAAATACAACCCACAATGTGATATGAGCAATAGAAAAAGGAATTAAATTATAATTTTACACATGAAATGATAAATAACAATTATTTTATTGAAAATTAATCTATTTATCATCCTAGGAATAGTTTAATAATTTTTAAATGTAATGTTATATATAATTTAATGTTATTATTAACAACATAGAGTACGAAATTTATTATTATACTTTACATGTGTTCCTATGTGCATGTGTATGTATTTTATTTTAGTTCTGATTAATATGAATTATTACACTAATAATTATTGAAATTTAGATTTAGGTTTTTATATAGTGATTATAAAAGATCCCGGGGATTATTTTGTAATTCATCAAATCTTTATAATTTTGAAATACGTATTATACTACCTAATTGTTTCTTAGTAACCCTAAACTATAATAGATAGTTTATTAAGGATGTGACTATGATCTCATATTTGATGGACATAAACATACTAGGATATTGTAATTTATTCTTATTTAATATGGTAGATTTCAATAGAGTCCTAGTTTAGAGTAAAAGTTACCATTTCCCCTTAATATGCCAATAAAGGATCTTTGGCCCCATGGAACTCATTATCTATGACTTTTTCCTATTATCAATTAATGTATAATGACAACCATGAAATACTTATATATTATACAATGGTCTTCCTATTTGTTTTTTGATACATGTAAATCTACTTTATAAAGATTTTATACATAGTTATTTCTTAATATGAGACTATAAATATTATGGATAAGTTTAATTAATTTATTCAAATTTATTATTTTAATTTTATATCACATCATATATTGCATGCGCTCATATAAATATATATATATAAAGAGTAATATTAGGGACATTGTTGGTTGTTCAACACTTAGTTATGCTATCAAACTCTATATATAAGTGTTGTTCTATATTTTATTTCTCATTTCTAATATATATTATAGTATAATATTTATATAATGTTTCTCTAAATTTTTTTTGATTTGGATGTATTCAGTTTGAGGTTTTATAGACCATTAAGAAAAAAAATTATTAGTTTCAATCATTTTGTGGGGGTTATATTTGTTAATTTTGTATAACACCATATATATAATATTACCCTATATATTTAATGACTCTATTATTTTAATATCATGTTATTATCATTCAAATATATATAAATGGATAGTCTATCAGTAATATATAAAACTAGAACTTCAAAGAAAATAAGATATGTTTTATTTCATGATTATCATATATATAGATAGTACCATATTTTTTAGACTTGATTTCGAATTGATCTAGAATTTAATTAATAGATTGAAAATTAATCTATCATGATAAATACTATATAATAACTCTTATCAATATCTCATTGATATCGATGAACACCATTGGGCACATTATGATTTCAAAAATAATAATTAAAATCGAGGTCATGTCATTTAAACATTGATGGTAATGGTTTTGAGGACAATTATGATTTTAGATTCATTATATAGGAGTTTTTATCATATGATATTCATAACACACACACACACATATATATATATGAAAAATAATTTATCGAAAAAACTAATGTTTTCATGTGATGTTTTTGATATAAAACTAAGTAATGAGTGATCTTTTCGTTTTCAGTATCTTGAGTAAGACAAGGTGGAACTCTAGATCCATCATGTCGTTTATTAAAGAGCTAGTTATTGAATTTAATAATTCATAATACTTAAAAAAACGTCATGTAATATTTTATTTCTTATTTGTGGCACATAAATGAAAATTTTGAAATATTTATTTGACAAAGTATAAAAAAATTTTGAGATGAATTTTAAATTTTGGATTCAATTATCTAAAGTAGAAAAAATAAACTATGATATGTTTTATTACATAATATATAATTTCTTCCTATCTAAAATATTATTAAATTGATAGAACATTATTAATTTTTTAGAAAATGGTTTTGATTAATAAATAATATTTTTTTGTTCATTACCTTTTCAACATTGACTGGTAAAACTTTTAAGGGTAATCCATGGAATATTTTTTAGTTAAATGAGATAATTTTTAAGAATTTTTTAGTAATTATAAATGAAATGTGGTTTTTTTGTGATATTTGTATGAGTTAAATGGATAAATATTAAAATAATTTATTTTTATTTATATACTTATTCAGTGGAATATGTTATTTGTGATATTATAATAGATGAGTGTTCACTATTATATTATATGATTGGTCTGAAAATTTTTTTAGAAGTGGTATAATGATATATATATATAATTTCAATGAAGATTATTTAGATATAAAATGACTATATATTGTGTTGGGACTATATTTGTGGAAGGTGGGTAGTATGTGTGTGGAGTAGTTATTGGTAGAATAGGGGAACATAAAAAATTTTAAAATGGGTTAGATTAGTGTATTATATTAGAAATAATATCATTAGTGTCATTGGGATATTATATTTCTTTGTATTTATACACTACTATGTTCTATTCATGATTGATGTAAGGCTGTGACCCCGGAAGCCCAGAGTCGGTGCATTATTACGTATCATTGGCATGATCACAGAAGAACAAGTATCGAACGATCGATTAGTTTAGTAGCCTTGGAAGTACTTGATACATTCATATGGTTTACATTACATCATAAAATAGAAATCTACAACAACATTGTTTCTATAAATAACACTATGATCCCATATACAATCCTTACAGGTCATTCATAATATACTGCTTTGCATCCTAGGAAAAATAAAACATAGAAATGGGTTATCTCAGATGCTCAGTAAAGATAACAATATACCATAAACTTTTATAATGAAGTTAAACATTTAGGGCAATGTATAAGACTAAAACAAAATCCTTTTAAACATGAACTTCTACATAATATAGAAAAGATAAAATCAAATAATTCCATTTACTTATTCACATGGATATTTTACTATTCGAATAATCACATGAAATATCAATAGGCACATTCATAATGATGGAATGCATAATGGCAGACTTTAATAACCACATAGTCAAGACATTGTTCCAAGTATAAAAATAATATTTTGTCCCAGCCTTGTTCCAAGACACTTGTTTGTCTCATGAGACCTACCGATGCATCATGGATCTATATAGGGCTCCACCCGTCACGTACTAAGTCCAATGAATTCCTCATATGAAAAGGTTTAAACAAGACATAAACATTCGTCTAAAAACTAGAATAAGAAATGTAAATACTATATCCATAAGCCATGAATTGTGTAAAAAGAACACATTCACGGTCAAACATATCACAAAACTTTTAATACAATATGGATGTTTTGTATCATAATATATCAACTTCAAACAATATTAGAATCCATTAAATTATGCTGACATAGATGAATCAAAAATGTTTAAGAGAAATAAATCATTCTTTTATTTGAAATCATTTAACATTACATAATTATGAAAGAAAACATTTATTTTGAAAATATTCTTATATGATTGTAAGGGAAGCTTAAACGATGTTATAATGGAAGAAAATAGTCACAGCTACCGTATAACTTAAAAAAACATTCTTACCTTAATTTTTTCGAAAAGGTCATAATGTACCTTATTTGGAAAATGACAGAAATATTCCTTTCAACAAATTTTATAAAAAGTAAAACAAGGTTATAAATTAATTTAACCCATAGTCTAGTAAATAGTAAAAATGTTTTGAAATAAATTTTTAAGAAACATGGATGTGGATGATAAAGAGGTCTTAGTAGATAATTATGTATAAACAACCTCAGATAATGAAGAGATTGTAGAATTAACACTTACCTTGTACTTTTCCATGGTCGAGGGTAGGTTAAACTCGTTTATAATTTTGAAATAATTTTTATTAAATAATAAAATAATAATATATATTAATATGACATCATATATGATTTTTTACCATTTAGTTTTTAATAATATCTTAGTATTATTGTGGTTTCAGGTGTTAACAGATTTATTTTCCATTATATTCTTTGTTATGTGAGTCGTATTTGTTATGGATGGGATTCATCTTATTCATATCCAAAATGATATCAATTATTTAAAGATTATTTTTAGTCATCTAATTAAAATTAGTTTTTAATTGATATGATGGGGAATGAATCTAATCGTGTCCGTTGAAATGGTAATTCGTACGTACGCACAAGCGACAATATCATTATTTTTATATTATAATAATATATAATTTGATGGTATATATTATATACAGAATAATTATCATGTTTTATTTTTTATTTACATCAATTACACATCATTATTATACCCATCCAAATAGTAATGTATTGAATAACAATTACACCCAGACGTTGATATGGTAAGTCGTACGTACGAACGTATGGTGACATGTCATTCAATGGATGGATAGAATAATGAATTTGGTTGTAGAATATTTATAAAAAAATTAAAATATATAGAAGATATGGAGTTAATATTTTAGAAAGGAAACAAAAAAAATGAAGTGGAAGAAGAAAGGAACTTGGAAGAGGTGACGAAATATTTACCTCTTCTTCTGGTTCATCCTTTTGATTTCATCAATAAGGCTCCGTAGGATGGATTTCTGACTTAAAAAAGGACTCTAGGACGAAGAGATGATATTTTAGAGGGTATTTGGGTAGAGTTTGTATGAGAAAAATGGCTTTGAAGAAGTGAATTAATGATAAGGGGTGTTCCCTTTTATATGAGGGGTTTGGGGCACCTTATGAAAAACTAGAAATATTATTTTATTATAAAATCATTTTCAGTTTATAATCACTCTAAAATGGATTATTTTAAGGCTAAGGGGGTATGGGTCGATAACAATCAAATAATAGGTTTTATATAGGTTTGGGTAAATATATTAACTTTATATTTTAGATTTAACTCTTAGTTAAATAGTTGGACATTTACCATGTGTCATTGTATTTTAATATTATTTGGTTAATAAACGTACTATAAAATGCCAATCGAACCCTAATTGGTTTATTAATGTCATATATATTTTTATATGATTCTTTTGGAAGATCCTCATATTTTTAGGAATTTAATATCAATTAATGATATAATATTTGTTTTTAAAACTCTTTTATGTCAATTTTGACACTATATAGAATTTTGTTTTTTCTAAATTCATAACAGTATTATTAATTCAAAAAAAATCATCTAACCAATAATAATATGTCATATTAAAAAATAAAATTTATTTAATTCATATAAATTCTCAAATTAAATTTATTTGTATATTTATAATATCTATTATTTTATTCATTCATTTATACGGTAATTATTGCATCATCATTGTGTCGTAGATAAATTAAAATATTTAATTTCAAAAATATATAAATAAAATACAATTATGTAGTAAATATTTTCATATTTATAATTAATATTTATTTTCGAATTTATCTTATGTGTAACCCTATATTAAAAATGGCTTAGTTATTAAACATTGATTTTAACTCTTCTATATCTTCTTTGAATTAAATAATAATAAATGTCATAATCTAACCCAAGTGGACCTAAAGGATCATATTTTATTTAATAGGTTGTTTTTGGTCGAATTACACTTATCGAATAGAATTAGGACATGTTTTAGTGTAATAATAATATCATTTATACCCTTCATGACCCTATTTACTTTTAACTGTGGTAAATTAAAGTAAAGAGTTACTATTCACCAAAATTTATTTTTAAATTTTTAAACAAAATTATTTTTACTTATATTAACTAGGCCTCTTGGATTTTTGAAATTCAACTCATGGAAGCGGTAAAATTATGTTTTATGTAAATTTCCAATTGCTCCTAGAAGGTGGGGAGAAGGCGGTAAAAAGTTCATTAAAATTTATATATAAATATAATTATTATAAATTGACTCTAATAAATTACCTTGAACATATATATGTATTATGTATCTGTTTTTACCTACAATCAATTTAAAAAAAATAATTATTTAAATAAAAAGTCGATTTTTAAACAATAACTCAATGTTTTTCACTATTCATCAAAAATTGAATGTTTCCAGAAAAATACCAAAATTTTACCCTAAGATAATTTTGATCATATGAATTCAAAAAATAAGTTTATTTTACCCAATTCAAAACAAAAAAGTTTCATTTATTAATTTAAAATTAATTCTCACTGTCAAACCCAAAAAATAGTGTTTTAATGACATAATATCTAACAAAATATTGACACTTGTTTATACTTAATTTTATAGTGAAATTATTTACAATGAATAAAATTGGATTAAATGGTAAAAATATAATCTATTTATACTTCCAAACCATTAAAATTTATAATTTAACACTATAAATCATTTTGATTAAAAAAGTTTTTTTGAGTTAAAATATTGTATTTTTCACTATTTACCCAAATATAAACGTTATCAAAAAACACAAAAAATTTATTGAAACTAAATTAATATTTCATGATTCTAAAGAAGAATTTTATTTTGTTGAATTGAATATATAAAATATTCAAATATTGGATTTAAAAAGGGTTCGCCATTAGAAGAGGGTAAAATTGATTTTTTTTAAAATAATTCTTTTAACTGAAAAAATGTATTTGTTCTTAAATAATGTCTAATAAACTCATAATATTGATTCTAAAATGATAAAGATTATATAAAGTTAAAAATTCAATTAATACTATTCATAACAACTTTTGAACGGCTAGTTTGGTAAGTCGTGGTGCGCCTGAACTCAGTGTTGCATGTAGTGAAAGTTGTTGCAATACTTTGAAGAAATAATGAACTATGAAATTTTGGGGTGTAACATTATTCCATAATCAATAAATTGATTCCTCTCATTTTGAATTTTTTTTTCAAAAATAAAAGTTTGAAAAATGAAAATACTTTTGTGGGAAAACCCACATCAGAAATAGGGATATTAAAATTTAATCTTAATAAGATGAAAATGGGAATGAAAATGTCACATCCAAATTATGATCTATATTAAGTGAAAATTGTTGGAAATTAGAGACACATAATTAGGGGAAAACGTAAATATTTATAGGGAGTTATTGAGGTCATCAGTCACAAACAATTGTATAATCGAGGGCCTCAAATCCATTAATCTATGATGATTTAAAATATCATATGTTCAATAAAACATAAGGTATTTGGATAACACATATTTAGTTTTGATATCCTTTACCTAATGTTTAAGAATTAATTTCTTCATAGAATAATAGAAGAAGAAAATATATATACTTGACATGTACTGTTCCATCCTTTAACTAATTTTTACCACAAACTCATCTTTCACTCTAAAAGATAATAGAACATAAAAAATATTCTATTTATCATATTCGTACAGGGTTCCAAAAAAATGTATTTATAATTCATCTACAAGACCTTTTTAAAAAGCTAAATTATTCAATCCAGAGCTTCACGTGGGCCAGCGGTTGGAGATACACCCTTGTCACCATTCGGTTGTGGGTTCAAGTCTCGCGGCCTTGCCGGATGCGACGGGTTGTCTCCCGACCTTCAGGTTTTCCATTAATGGTAGTCCAAAAATAATATCAAACAAGAATTATCCTAAATACATATGTCCAAAATCACAGTCCTAAATTTATAAGGAAGGTAAAAACAATGAAGATCCTTTTGGCCACGTAATAACTTGTGAACACCATCATCATGTATTTTTTTAAAACAGTGCATCATACTGAATTACCATAAAACCTTATTGATTGCATTAATGATTTCTTATCCTTTATAGAATACTGGATGTACTCATTCTATCCAAAAATGATGTAATCACCAACAATAATTGAATATAAAAATCATTAATCAGTTTCAAGGTATTCAAGAATATCCAATATAATTTATCCAACTCTGCCATCTCTTATTCAAAAATCAATACCTCATTATCAGGACAATATTTTGGATTACTTTTACTTCAACCATCTATTTTCCGAAAAAGTGTAACATACTATTAAGTGACTTTTCATAGAACCATATAATCTCAAATCCTCAATAAAATAGTACAGTATTACAATCCTTATTTGTCTCTATAATTCAAATAACTAGTATATTGCTGATACAACACTCAAATGAAATAATTCTATAAAAAAAGAACACTCGTCATTCCTCTTCATCCGAGGTAGTATCATAACATGTTTTTTATCCAATAGAATCATTTTTTTGTACACTCTAATGACTAGGACATTGATTTACGTAGTGTCCCAATGCCTTGAAGATGAATAATTTTACATTTGAATCCTTTTTCTTACCCTTGAAATCACGTAATTGGCATCATTTTTCTTCACACTTTTAAAAAACTCTCATTCCCTAAAATAATTTACCAAGGTGATTACTTCCATAGCTATCACATATGGAAACATCATTCCTTTCCCTCTTCCCTTTATCCATCTTTATCTCTTCCATACATTTCTTCTCTTACTTCCCTTCAAATCCATAGGATTAGGAGAATTGATTACTTATCTTATTAACACATGATACTATTTTTTCATATATTTAGAATACATGGGAGACTATTTCCCTTCTAAATGTTGGATTAATACTTTGAAAGATATGATCCTTCTTAATCTTTGGATCATAGGTATTACTGGAGTTCACATTCCTTCTACTGGGCGCCATTTCTATACAATGCCATACACTAGGTTAATTTATGAATTGCAATGAATAATTCCAAATTTGTAATATACATAATGTAAATTGAAAAATTTAGGGATATAAACAATAATCTTAAAAATATTTTCTCAGAGAAATTATATAATCATTAATACTTCATAATGATTTGTAACGAAAATGAGAATTATCCTAAGCATATCCCCCAGGAGTATCGTAACCAAGAGTGCAGTAAGGCCCATTGTTGTGCACTAGCTCAATGCGATGTTTTCAGGTTTTACCCCTAGGTACATCTGTGCCAGATTAGCCTCTACGTAATCACATCGAGATAGGGATGTATTTCATCGAAAACTCAACAAATCTCTACAATACCAAAATTTTTGGATGCTCTTATATACTAATCCTCAAAATATATCATAGGGCTATGTACTCTAATAAGAGTTTATCTAAATATAATTTCCAAGTATTGTACTAAACTTCCTCTGATACCAACTGTAACACCCTAACCCTAGAATCCTAGAGTCACTGCATTATTACGTATCATTGGAATGATAACATAACATCAAGTCTCGAATGAACTATTAGTTTAGTAGCCTTGGATGTACTTGATTCATTCATAAGGATTACATTACATCATAAAATGGAAAACTACAAAAACATTGTATCCATAAACAACACTGATATCCCATAGACTATACATACAGGCCATTCATAATATACTTCATCGAATCCTGTGAATAATAAAACATAGAAAGGGGTGAGCTCAGATGCTCAGTAAGGATAACAATATAGAAGAAACATTCATAAACAACCATAAAAATTTAAGGAAATGTATATGACTAAAACAATAGCCTTTTAAACAAGAACTTCATCATAATATGGAAAAGATAAAATCATGTAATTAAATTTACTTATTCACATGGACATTCTACTCATCGAATAATCACTTTCAATATCAATAGACACTTTCATGATGATGTAATGCATAATGCCAGACTTTAATAACCACATATTCAAGGCCTTGTTCCATGTATACAAATAAAATTTTGTCAAGGACTTGTACAAAGACAATAGTTTGTCTCATGAGACCTACTGATGCATTGAGAAGCTATAGCGGGCTTCACCCGTCACATACTATGTCTAATGCATTCCTCATATGAAAATGTCTAAACATAATATAAACATTCGTATTAAAACTAGCATATGAAATGTCAACACCATATCAATAAAACATGAATGATGTAAAAAAATAAAACAAACACAGTCAAACATATCAAAAAACCTTCAATACAGTATCGAAGTATTGTATCATAATAAATCAACATCAAATAAGATTAAATCCATTAAAGGATGTTGACATAGATGAAATAAAAACAATTTGAGAGAAATATCTCATTCTTTTTTTGATATCATTTAAAGTTAAATAATTATAAAAGAAAACTTTTATATTTAAAATATTCTTATAAGCATGTAATTAAAGCTTTGACAATGTTATAATGGTAGAAAATATCTGCACCCACTATATAAGTTAAAAAACATTTTTACCTTATTTTTTTCGAGAAGGTCATAAAGTACCTTGTTTGGAAAATGATAAAAAGAATAATTTAAATCCATTTTATAAAAATTAACACAAGGGTATAAATGAAATTATACCATAGTCTATAAAATTGTAAAAAAAGTAGAATAAATTTTTAAGAAACATGGATGTGGGTGATAAAGAAGTACTATAAGATAATTACGTATAAACATCCTCAGATAATGAATAGATTGTAGAATTAACCCTTACCGTTTACTTTTCCAAGGTAAAGGGTATTTTAACATCTTGTATAATGGTGATATAATTGTTATTAAATTATACAAGTATCATATACATTAATATGATATCATATATGATCTTTTAACATTAATTTGATAATAATATCCTATTATTATCGTTGTTTCGGGCGTTAACTGATTCGTTTTACATTATATTATTTGTTATGGGAGTCATATTTATTATGGATATGATATATACTATTAATATCATTAATGATATCATGTATTTAAACATTATTTTTTATCATCTAATGAAAATTAGTCTTGAATGGATACGATGGGGAATGAATCTCATCGCCTTCGTGGAGACGGTAATCCGAACGTACGCACGAGAGACAATATCATTATTTTGATAATAAAATAATATATAATTGGATGGTATAGCATATATAAAGAATAATTATAATGTTATATTTATTATTTAACTCAACTACACATCATTATTATACCCATCAAAATAATAATGTATTGAATAACAATTACACCACGACATGAAGATGGTAAGTCGTACGTACGCACGTAGGGTGAAATGTAATTAAAATGATGGATAGAATAATGAATTTGGTTGTACCATATTTATAATAACATCACAGTATATAGAATATACTGGAGTTATTATTTTAGAATGGAAACAATAATTAAAAAGGAAGTGGAAGATGAAAGGAACATGAAAGAGGTGAAGAAATATTTACCTCTTCTTCGGGTTCTTCCTTTTGATTTGATCAAAAGGGATAATTAGGTTAGCTTTATGACTAAATTAAGGCATCTATGATGAAGGTAGGATAGTTGAGAGGGTATTTGGGAAGTGTCTGGACAATCCAAATGGATTTGAAGGTGTGAATTAGAGAGAAGGGTGAGTGCCCTTTTATAAGAGGGGTGAGGGGCACCTTAGAAAAAGAATGAAATATTAATTTATAATAAAAAAATAGGTTTATAATTGTTAAAAAATATATTATTTAAATTATAAGTGGGTTATGGGTCTAAAACCACTCAACCAATAGGTTTGGGACATGTTTGGGTCACTATATTAACTTTATATTTTATATTTAACTCTTAGTTAAATAGTTTGACATTTACCATGTCTCTTTGTATTTTAATATTATTTTGTTAATAAACTTATTATAAAATACCAATCGAACCAAAATTGGTTAATTAATGTCATATAAATTATTATATATGTCTTTTGGAAGATCCTTAAATTTTTAGGAATAGAATATCAATTAATAATGTAATATTTGTTTTAAAATCTCTTTTATGTAACTTTCAATGCAATTTAGTATTTTGTTTTTTATAAATTCATATCAACATTATTACTTCAAAAATAAATCATAAAACCAACCAAATATTTCATATTAATCTATTAAATTAGTATAATTCATAAAAACTTTCAAATTACATTTATTTGGATATTTATAATATCAATTATTTTAATCATTCATTAATGCGGTAATTACTGCATCATCATTGTGTCATAAATAAATTAAATTATTTAATGTCTAAAATCTATATATAAAATACCATTATGTAGGAAATCATTTTATATTTATAATGAATATTTATATTTGAACTTATCTTATGTGTAACCCTATATTAAAAATGGTTTAGTTATTAAACATTGATTTTAACTCTTTTTACTCTTCTATGAATTAAATAATAATAAATGTCCTAATCTAATCCAAGTGGATCTAAAGGATCATATTTCATTCATAATTTTTTTCTTAGTCGAATTAAACTTATCCAATTGAATTAAGACATGTGTTAGGGTAATAATAATATCATTTTTACCCTTAATTATCCGATTTACTTTTAACCGTGGTTAATAAACGTAAAAAGTTACCAATCACCAAAAATTATTTTCATCTTATTGAACAATATTTTAAATACATATATCTACTATGTCTCTTGGATTTTTGAAATTCAACTCACTCAAGCACTAAAATTATGTTTTATGTAAATTTTCAAAGCTCCTAGGAGGTGAGTAAAATACGGTAAAAAGATAAATGAAATTTTTATATACCTAAAATTATTATAAATTGACTCAAATAAATTACATTGGAATTATATAGGTATTATGTATATATTTTTACCTAAAACAGATTTAAATAAAATAAATAATTATTTAAATAAAAAAGGCGGTTTTTAAATAATAACATATTGTTTTTCACTATTCATCAAAATTTGAATGTTTTTAGAAAAATACCAAAATTTCACCCTAAGATATTTTTGATAATATGAATTAAAAAATAATATCTATTTTACCCAATTCAAAACATATAAGTTTGATTTATTAATTTAAAATTAATTCCCATTGTCAAAACCAAAAAGTGTGTTTTTAAGAAATAATATCTAACAATAGATTGATACTTGTTTCTGCTCAATTTCAATGTGAAATTATTTAAAATGAATAACATTTGATTAAATGGTTAAAATATAATATATTTATACTTCCAAACCATTAAAATTTATAACTTATCACTACAAATCATTAGAATTAAAAAAAAATCAGTTAAAATATAGTATTTTTCACTATTCACCCAAATATCAACGTTATCAGAAAAACACCAAATATTTATTGAAACTAAATTATTATGCCCTGATTCTAGACTAAAAGTTTATTTTTTCGAATATAATATATAAAATTTTCAAATATTGGATTTAAAAATTGTTCACCATTAAAAGGAAAAAAAATTGTACTTTTTTTTGAAAAATAATTCATTTAACTGAAAACAAAAATTCATTTGTTATTAAATTATGTCTATAAAAAAAATTATATGGATTCTAAAATTATATGTATTATATAATGTTAAATATTCCATTAATACAATTCATAACCGCTTTTGAACGGCTAGTTTGGTAAGTCGTGGTGCGTTAGAACTCAGTGTTGCATGTACTACAAGTTATTGCATTACATTGAAGAAATAACGTACTATGAAATATCGGGGTGTAACAATTGATATGGAAATTAAATTAACATAGTTAACGATAATTTTTTAGTCTTGCACATTTTATTTTAGAAAATGTGGTGATATTGATGATGTACCCATCAGATGAGTGTGGTATGAATTTTTAAATCCATTTAAGATGAAATAAAGGTATAAAAAGTGATATTGGTAGAGAAATATATACCACCAAAATATATCCCACTCTACTATTTGAAATGGAATGAGGACAAAGGTCAATTAAAATTGGATTTAATTTTTTTTTTAATTTTATAGAGAATTCTATTCCTAGAATATATCTAGAGACATTCTAGTCCCATATATTGAAGGATTAATATATTAATGGTATATAAACACCAAGATAAAAACATATATGGGTCATCATATATGGATTTTAACTCATTCATTTATTTGTATTTTTATTAGATAACAGATTAGGGAAAAATCTTGAAAAAAACAAAAGTCAATGTTTTTGATTGATTATAAAATAGTGATGTTTTGGAGTTTAATTAATTATTTTAAAAAATATCAACCATCCAAAGAATTATTTTATTAATTAACAAATATTTTAACAGGTTTAAATTATTTTGAATGACTGTGTATAATTGTCTTTTCTATAAATCCAATATTAAATAAATTATTCTATTTTTTGTTGAATTAAAATCAATCTCATCCTCTAAATGATATAAAGGAAACATAGTCACTACGTATTAATGAATCATTTATATGGTATTCATTAACATCTGTAATATAGGGGATGTTTCCATTGTTATCTTCAAAATTTTTATATTTGGGAGCTATATAAACTAAATCTCATGAATTATTGAGGTACTATTGTGTTTGTATATATATTTTTGGTATCTAAGAATCATTATGATAAATCATTGCTATTTTTATCATTGGTAGAGTAAAATAATATGGATAGTTAAAAATGAAAATAACCATCGTGGAAAATATATTTTGGGATATTAGAATAATGAATCAATAATTCATTTTCATAAGTGTTGATGAGGAACTAACTTCCCTAGTTTCTATGCGAAATATATATATAATAATCATAGCATCTTATGAACATAATTATTTTTCTAATAGTTAAATAATTTTAATGAGTATGGTATATTAAAAACATTGTAATACTTTTCTGGTAAACCAATGCATGGTGTGTTTGAGGTTTTATTTGGGCCTCCAGATTAAAGTGGGTGAGCCATAAAGGGAAGGTAAAATAATTTGTTATTATAATTCTGATTGAGAACATAATATAAAAATATTTTCACATTAAAATAAAAAATATTAATTCAATGGTGGGTTTTCAATGTTGTATATTGATAAATAGAATTATTAATTATTGAGTAATATAAAAAATTATGATTTTTTATCTTTTAAAGAATGTAATACATTATGATATCTTACTCATATAAAATGTTTTCAAATTAATAAAAAATACCTCAAGATAAAGATGGATCAAAGACATAAATAATGTATAATGGAAATCCCCTTTTGGAAAAAATATTTTTATATACCATTAATCATGTTATATATTGAGATCTTTGTTTTGATAGTCAAGAAAAATTAATTTATTGTTCATCATAAGTTGACTTATACATGAGATAATTCACATGGACTATTATATAGCTTAAATCAATGATTATGAGTTTCAACGTGTTTCTAGATTTAGTTCACTAAAATAACTGAATCTATTTTTGTCTTGGGGGAAATGTAATTAGTAAAATATATGATAGCAGGTGTGTTGGTGTATCCATTAACACTTTTAATTATTGTTTTCCTATGACTAAATGAGTTTGAAATCAGACCCATTATTAAAAATATAATTATCTTGTTCTTTTAATTTGATCAATAGGTACGATATATAAGAATTCTTAATGATCAAATTAAAAATTCACATTCCATTATATAATGATAATGATATTTTATATTTTTTTCCACTGGGTGAATAAAATCATATAAATAATAGAGGTAAAATATTTAGGATAAGATGTTATATGCTGGGTAATGTATAATGATCATAATATAACATGCTAAATAGATGGGAGTTTGGGAGAGAAATAAATATTATTTGATCTGGTGAAATTTTTAATTTCCAAATTTTTATGTAAGGGGAGGCTATTTGGATGTGATTTGAATGTTAAAATTTTTTAATCATCATTTCAAATGATTTTAGAAGAAACAAATTTTTTATTCCAGTAGTACTCTGGTCACAGACCAAATTTGGTTTCCATCAAACTAAGCAGCCAACCCAGCCCATGGAATGGCCTGAAAGTTGTTTTCTATCCCCACGGGTTGGAAAAAGATCCTGAGTATCATTAATATTGGTTTGGGAATGATTTACTCGAGATTATAATCATATAAAAACCAAATACAATCAATAATCTAAATCAGAGAAATAACAACCGAACAAGCCTAAAATAAAATTCATTATGGAATACATGGTCTTATACATGACACTTGAGGCCTAGAAATATATAAAAGTAATAGAAAAACAGCCCAAGGAACACAACATGATATGAGTTCATTACCCACAAGCCATCTCCAAAACACACCACCATAGATGGAAACTAACATCCCAAACTACCATGACCCAATGCCTTACCATTACCTGTGTCAAACATGATCAATTCTACATACACCAAATTTTTCATGTAGGTTTTTTGGCTAATCTCAATAGGATACCACCCATCGATTCTGCATAGTATGCAATACAAGATAAAAATACATGCAGGTTTTAATAATCAAGAAATAGTGGTAATAATTTCTAAAGAATGAAACCTTTAAAAGTAAACAATTTACAATGATAAATTTAAAATAGTGAACACACTTCAATAAAAGAATGTATGTAGCTTAATTTTTCAGCCAAACACTCCATATGTTAATGATAAATACCAAATATTCAATGAGCACTAATCTCTAGAACACCCCTCGGAACAAGTTAGTTCTGGGCCTCATGTACCTCGTATCTCAGTATAAAAGTAACTATAAACATATTTGTTCACATGCTTGAGACACTAGTATCGAAAATAACCATTTCTTATTGGTAACCAATCATCATCATTATAGTTTTGTTAGTGTTGTCAATTTCCAATTTTCTATGTGAAACTGGGACAAACCCACTCTAGATCACTAGCGTAGTAATACAGATTGACCCTCTTAGATACCCTAGCTTCACCCTATATGCTCAAAATATTTCCACATGTTACCAAAATCCAATTTCACATAAAAACATCAATTCTGGTCACAAAAATTCAAAACAATATATAAACGTTCTTTTCACCCATTATATAACTCAATTAACCTCTATGAATTTCCATAATACAATTTCATGGTATGTAATGAAACGTTGCACATTAAATTCATCTAAACATCCTATTTAAAAACAAAATTCCCACAAATATTACCCCAAAACGATATTTCACTAGAAATACATTTTAATAAAACCCTTCATTGAATTATAAAACATCCCCAAGTGGTACAACATCAAACACAGATGTAAAATAACCATTTTCACACAAAAATGGAATTGAAAAATAGTATAAGAAAATCAACCAAAAATAATTTTTATATCATTTGCAATGAAGGATGAGTATTTTAAAAATAGAAATCAAGCAATGTTAATTCATCTAACAGTTCTTACACATGTAATCACCTACCACAATTGACAAAAACACCAAATCCTTGTGAAAAAGTTCAACTGCACCACCGCCTCACTAAAATGGTGTTAAATAAAACCGAAAACCTCAATATTAGACCATGAAACCCATGATAAAACCCTATGTTCTAGTCCATACTTTATGGAAATTACTAACATCATGAAATATATATGAAACCCTAAGGAAATTGGAGGAGGTAGGAAGAAAACCCACTAACTTGAGAGATTTTAAATAAATTGCAACAAATACACCAATTGGAGAATCTTCATGTAGAAAATACTTATATGGATGTCATAATAGTTAATGGTAGGTCAAGTGGGAACTAAAATGGTGGAATGAGTGTAAAAAATGAAGGCATTATGAATGAATCAAATTACCTTTTAAAATATGGATGATTTGAGAATGCCTGATAAACGTTTCCCAAATACACAATGCAGATGAGCTCCAAAGAGGGAGAAAATAACATGTGGTGTGCCTAGGGTCCTTGTACTAGAGAGAGAGGTTGAATCACATAAATATATTACTAAAGTGAACAAACTATAAAACATACAATTTTTTTAAACTGGAAATGGGCTCACGGGATGGCCTAATACCTTAATAAATAACCAAAATCCACGATGAATATAGATTCATAGGGGTTAAAAATAGATATGATAGTTTTCATTGGTCAAGGGAGGATAAGTTGGAGGTATAATTGGTGAATCATGTTGAAAAATGTTGGAGTTATAAATGAAACAAAATATAATTTTAAATCTGTAAATGGGCTCATGGTTTGGCCCAAATCTGGAAAACCCACCCCTTCCTCCAAAAATGCATGGGAAACCCCTAAAACCAAGAAATAATGTAAATTACATGAAAAAATATATTAAAATATTTATTTTATGTGGGAATTATCCCCACTATAAAATACTTTCCACCCCAGAAAGTCAATATGATACTTGATCGGAAAACAAGAATGGTGATTCTTTCTCAACCCACAACTTTTTCTACCATGTTTCATGGACATCGCTCCATTGCTACCAAAGGACCCAAACTAGTGGAATTGGATTTCCTTGAAGACCATTCTCATGGGAATCAATTGTTCACACTGGATTCTTGAAAATAAGAAAAATCAGGTCTATATCCAACTCGTCCCAATTCAGGACATGGGACAGATATGGGTTGTAATTTTCCAATTGCGATGCACCAAGGATGTCATGAATGGATTCCAACTAAGAAGGAAAACCCAATCTCTATTTCACATTTCCAATACTCTTGGTGATTTCAAAAGTTATGACATACCGTAGTGTCAGCATCCCTTTCTTTCCCAAATCACAATGGCCCACATGAGGGGACAATTTCAAGAATAACTAGTCACCCATAGAAAACTCTAGGTCTCAACACCTTTGGTCCATATAAGATTTATGGAATCTATAAGATTTCAATAAGAACTACCTGATCAACATGACTATCCGAGATGTTTCTTGAACAAGGCTCATCCCCAACAGTGATGTATCGCCTATCTCTACCCAAAAAAGGGGGGACTGACAACGTCGAACAAACAATGCCTAAAAAGGGTCCATTCGAATTGATGATTGGTATGTGTTATTATAGAATAATTCAAAAAATTCCAAATGGCTATTCCATGATTTTACAAAGTCCAAAACACATGCACAGATCATGTCCTCTTATATCTGAGTCACCCTCTCTGTCTGACCATCCATTTGATGATGGTAAGTCATGCTCATTTGAATATGTAACCCCAATTCCTTATGAAGGCCATCCCAAAACCAAGAAATGAAATTAGGGGTCTCTATCAAAAGAAACTGCTCATTGAACACCCTGAATCTTTACCACTTTACGAAGATTCAAACGTCCCAAGTCATCCACATTTGCTACATCTTTTATTGGAATTAAGTGGGCTGATTTTGTTAGATGATTAATAACTACCCATTTTGAATTCATATAAAAATTTATATGAGGAAAGACAACAATGAAGTCCATGGAAACCAATCCTCACATCCAAGTAGGAATGTGTAATGATTGGAAAAACATGATGGGTATTTTGTGCTCTGCTTTCACCTGCTGAAATGTATAGCATCTCGACATGATGTAAACTAAGTATCGTCTCAAACAAGGCCACAAGAACATCAGAAACACGTCATAATACATCTTGGAGTCACTAGAATAGGCATCCCACTAAGGATGGTGGAAATCTTGTATCACTGCCATCCATTGAGATGAAAATATTAATGATCGGCCCTTTATGTAAAAGATTCCCCCATGAGGTGACAACAAATCAAAATTCATCTCCCCAACATGATGAAAATGCCTCAACCAGTGACAAAGCACATCAATGGGATTTTCTCACTAAATCAACTATATGATATAAGAATTAAACTGCATACCCTTCATTAACAAACCTCAAATATGCTTCTTGGACTCCAAATGGATTTGAGAAAATAGCCCCATTAGAGTCCACTCATCATTGGATATACTCAAGGCTTTCACTGGTACTTTTCTACTCAAATTATCCACCACAAGATTTCTATTTCCTTGGGAATAGTCAACAAAAATGTTGAACTCTATAAAGTACTTGATCAAACGGCACATCCTCATATTGATATCCTTCTGAGAGAAGATAAAGGCCATGATTTTGTGATCAAAGTATTCCGAAAAATTCTCCCAAAAAGGTAGTGACACCAAGTCTTTAAATCATATTTCATAGCTACAAACTCCAATACTTGGGTTAGATAATTTGTTTTTTGTTGTCAGAGTGGGCGAGAACCCCACACCACAACGTGATCACCTTGCATAATCACACCTCTGATATCCATACCAAATGTGTCGCAATAAACCACATACCTCTTTACAGCTTCTGAAAAAATGAGAACTGGTGTGGTATTCAACCACCACATCAGCTCATATAGGATTCTTTCCAATCAAGGCCTCATTAAAACTTCACCACATTTCGATTGAGCATGGCCATGGGAGAATCAAGCTGAGAGAAATCCCTAATAAACTGCCTATAGTCACCAATATTGAGGAGGAAACTCTTGATCTCAAAAAAAATTCTTTGGCTTATCCCATGACATAACAACACTGATCTTATTGGGTTCCACTAAATCCCCCTACTATGAGGTGAAAATTCCCCAAAACGTCACCTCCTTGATCCAGAATGTGCACATAGACAACATTTCATAGAGGCAGTTCTCTCGTAAGGTTCCCAAAATGTTGGGCATATGATGTTGGTGTTCCTACTTGGATGCAGAGTAAACCATGATGTCATCCAAAAATACCATGACAAAATATTCAATATACTAGTGGAACACCATATTCATGAGATAAATAAATAACGATGTAGCATTGGACTATCCGAAGGACATGATCGGGTACTCGAAGTGGTTGTACCTCATTGGAATGTTGTCCTCAAAATATCAACATCTTTCTCCCTAAGTGTGTGGAAACCTGAACATAAGTCTATTTTTTGAAACCAACATTTCTTTAATCAACAGGTTATAAAACTCATATATTTACCGAAAATTAAATTTATTATTTATGGTTACCTTTTTCAGAATCTATTAATCAATACACAACTAGTGGGATTTGTCGGCCTTCTTCATAAAATTAACAAGCGAAGCCCAAGAAGAGATGCTTGAGTGAATGAATCCTTTGGATTCTAAATCGTCTAACATTATCATTAACTATTAATCGCCAGTTCATTCACAAGGCATTATCAATAAAATATATATAATATGAAACTAATGAGTTTTCAAGTTAATAATGAACAATTATATTGAATTTATTTGAATAACATAGATATGATACACAATATTGCAATACACGTGGAGAAATTATTGAGACATCATGAATATAGTAGAAAATATTAAGTAAAACATTAAAGGATTGGGAATATAATTTGGTTTTTAATAATTGAATAAAATTATTAAAAGTACATTTCAAATTGCATTCACAAAAACATTGGATCTCACACTGAAATAAAAAGTGATGATAGAAATATTGATGTCTATATTTGTAGATGTTTATCAATCATTGACACCAGAATCCAAAGAAGCAACATGCTACATTGATAAAATGATGGATGATAATAACCTGTTCGAAATGTAAATAATGTTAAGAATATATACCCCATGATTTTCATGAATACATTATGGTTTATTATATTAGAATATAAGATGTGATTTTTTTCTACACAAATTGTTTAAGATTCAATTTACCAAACATGTTTTTTTTACATCACAAAATGCTAATTGTAATCTTTATATACCATACTATAATACATAAACATGCAAATTTAAACAACAACATTAATTAAATTTTTTCCACCATGTTTACTGAAGAAAATATGTCACAGGTTATAAAGACACTTGAGAATACCAACAATGAATAAATTTATATATATGGAAACTCTATTCCTATTTTAAATTCACTTTTTCAAGAATATTTAATAGAATGTGGTTTCACGAAATAATCTGTATGAATTTAAAAGTAATTAATAAAAAATAACCATGCTAAATATGCCTATATTCTAGAATATATATGCTGCATTATAATGTGGAGAGACTTGTTTTGGGATGAAGAATGTGGTCAACACTGAAAGTGCATTTCAGCTAATGGAAAACACGGTACAGATATAACTATCTAATTCTCAATGATAGTTATATCTATCACAATGATGTATGATGTTAATTGGATTCTACTTAAATGAATGAATAAGAAAATATATGATGTAGAGTTAACATGTAATGGAAAATTGGGGAATAATGGGAAGAAAGGATGATGTAAGGTGAAATTATATGATAGAATCACTTTATTTATGGTCTATTGCTAAACTGTTATATAGAATACAAAAAATATGATTCGTTTTTTTAGGAATCTGTAAAACCAATAGACATGGGTGACTTATTTACAAGTAGTACCATATTTTATACATGATATAAAATGTGATTCATGTATCTTAACTTATACACTGCATAATAATTTCTATTCTATGTACATAATAACTATTGAAAAAAATTCTCAACAAACTGGAATGTGTTCATTTCATTTAATATACACATGCTAATCTAAAAAATAGTGAAACAAAAAAGTTGGAATAAAATATGGGTATACTTTAATGTTTGTTACTCTATGAAACCAAATATATTAATTATTTCATATAATAAAAAATGACTCCTTGGCTGAAAAAATCAATTTACATAGTTGACAAAAAAATTAAAAAAACTGAAACTTATAACAGGATGATTTTACATCATTATAAATGAAGTAGTCATCGAATGGAACACCATTGCGGGACCCCAACAAAACCACTGAGTCTCCATGTGAGCTGATTTCAGTTTCTCTTTCAACTCAAAAATATGCTCAAAAGTTCAATAATTGGAGGCCAATTTTACAATAGTCCTAAAAGGCATAGCCCTTCCAAAATAATTATTCCATTCGTCAAAATAAATATAATGGATGGCATGATGTGGAGTCATGTGAAGGAAGAAAACAGATGAAAACATTTTTTATGATAACATCCTCACTTCAACAAAATTCTAGATTATTAACGTACCAGCCACTCTAGGTTTTAGTCTAGAGAATAGGATTGTAACCATTTTTTGGGGAAAATATATCATAGTAGAAATCATTAATGTTGTAAATCTACATTAACATAAATGAAAATGCGTATCAAAACTTCTCAATAAGAAACAATTTTCTCATCAAAATCCAAATCAATTGAATAGAAAAAATGAGATTAAGGGTACTTTATATCATGCACATGGCCCATGGGAATCTAGTAATCTGTGGATATTGATCCATCTTTT
Source organism: Viscum album (assembly GCA_963277665.1). NCBI lineage: Eukaryota > Viridiplantae > Streptophyta > Magnoliopsida > Santalales > Viscaceae > Viscum > Viscum album. Next base: position 992,682,190 of record OY728146.1, read on the forward strand.
TTTTCTCCATTCACCTTAAGGATGAATACAAATGATGTTTCAATTAGGAACATTTCATGATCATAATATTGCAATTATTTTTCTCCGTACAACACATCTCATTAGGTTTTAGTTATCTACAATGGGATCAATTGATAGTTCTAGAAGAAATAATGAATTATTTGATAGTTCCTACTGAATTACAAGTGCATCATAATATGTCTAGAAAAACTGGATTGTCATTTTCCCTGTTGGATGCTGCAATCATTTCAGCACACATTATTCATAATATTTTACATTTATATGAAATCATATGGTCCTATAATTCAAATAATACTGACCAATCAATTCCAATAGAATAATTCGTTCCACTTTTCTTTTCTGGATCACAAAAATAGGTTTGAAAACATTGTATGAGGAAAATTTATCATAGTACAATCCATTAGAGGTAATAACCTATAGTCACAAAAGAAAAAACATACGAAAACATCCCAATAGGAAACATGTGTATCTTCAAAATAAAAATCCTTGGAATGCTAAAAACGGTATGAAGGGATTTTTCTTTCATTGAAATGATCCAAAGAACTCCTTTTTTATTGGCATATGATTCCCCTTATTTTTCTCCATTCATCTCAGGGATGAAAAAACATGATGTTTTAGGACCTGAATTAGTTTATGGTTAAAAAATAAATGAAACATGAATTTGTATATACCAAATTCATATAAGATATAAAACGATAATCAAATTTAGCTCCCTAATATTTCATTATGGTTGAATGCATTTCCTGGTGATACTGATTTTTTTAAATATTCACAAATTATGAAACCATAATGTTTTTAATATGAATAACACATACATCAGATGAATCATATGTTATCTTTTTGTTCTTCCAAACACACACACACACATGTATACATATATTTATTATAATATTTTCATCTTCTAGTGTGTTTATAATTTTCATAGAATAACCATGTGATTCATAATTCCATATACTTCTAAAATCACATTTTGGACTACTTTTTTCACAATAATTTAATTATTGCAGAATGATTGTATTCATGCTAAAAAATCTCATACATGAATATTATATTAAATAACACTATTCCATCTACAACACAGTACTACCAAAGCTAGATATTGATAATAAAACAATCAATATTCTTACTACCTTTCTTTTATAAACTAAAAACTATAATACACTTGTTATGTTAAAAAATTAAAAAAAATAGAAATATAAAAAAACCGGCAACATGAAGTCTTACAATTTCATTTTATTAGAAAAAGTCATTCTCTTTTTTAGTATTCACGATTTAGTATCCATTCATTTGGGGGTGAAGATTAGTGGCATGTATTTCCAAGGCAACGGTGTCTCTAGACAATTCGAGATTATGTTTCACCCCATCCTCAATATCAAAATCACGCGACAACTTTTTCTATATATAGAATATATTTTCATGTTTATGTAGAAAATATGCATTAAAAATAAAATCCCCGAATATGAAGTTAATATTAACATTCATATTTCATTCTTGAAATAAATATGAACCTTCCTATTTCAATTCTAAAATAAATATAAACCTAAATATTTCAATCCTAAACTAGAATATTTCAATTCTGAATACAAATAAGATAAAAAAATAATATTCTAACATAAAAATGTATAAAATTGGAATTAATATGAACCTGGATATTTCAATTCTGAAATAAATATGAACCTGGTTATTTAAATTTTGAAATAAATATAAACATTCTTCTTTCAAATCATAATACCTAAAATTTATAAAAAAAATTATTCAAACATTAATATGTATAAAAATAATATATATGTGATAAAAATTAATATAAAAAAATTATTATGAAATGAAATTAACCTTCGTGTGGTGGAACACATCATCCATATTCATCATTTTTCAGTTTAATTTTGCTCCCATATAAATATTTATAATCCAAGTTAATAATATCCACTAAATAGTGAAATAGTAAGTGGAAAGTAGTAATAGAAAGTAGAATATGGGGAAATAGTATTCATAAAAAAGGAGCATCAATTAGGTACTCTATATAATGGAGATCCCAGAGAAATGGATGTAATGCTGGTTACTAAATCCCAGCAAGCAAGAGTTATCTTTCTTCCCTAATAATAGACACTCCTACAACCTCCAATGGAATATTAAAAATCATATTAATGAACAAAAAACTAGGATGTTAGAGTTATGGTATGGATTGGTGATTGAGACAATAATAGACCATGAGAATATAAGGGCTTCGAGAGGCTAAATAAGATGAATCAAAATGTTGTCTATGACCAATAATGAAGTCAATACAATAAATTGATAAGAGCCTTATCCATGAATTCACAGCTAAGCGGAGATCCATCGAACTTTCCCAAACATGAGTAGCATTGTTATATCCATAAAACCTCAAAAAAATAATCAGATTGGAAGAGATTACATAGAAAGAATTCTAGAATCACTAGGCACAAAAATCAACTTAACCGTCATATTCCCATTCATAAACATTCTCTTCCTTGTAAACCCATTTTTTAATGAACAAATGAATCAAAAAAGGATTTATGAATTTATACATAAAATAAGAAAGTAGGTAGGGGAGGATTTCTGAACCTTTTGGAAGAATCTCGACAATTTTTCATGGTGTACTCCCTTGAAAATGTAATTGATATACTAAAATGATAATTTTGAAGGATGATGAAAAAATAAGTCAATGTTCGATAAATTATTCTATTTCGTATGTAACTAGAGTTTCATATCACCAAATATTCCATTTATGATGATTAAGGTGGTGTTGATGAATCCTAAATATGGAATTATTCTTGGGGGTATGTATTTATGGAGAACATGAACCTATATTAATTTACATAGGAAAAACTTTAATCGCATAACATAGTTTAAATTCTCAGTTTCACCTGAGAATGATGAATATGCTCAAATAATTGAATCTTGAGCATAGGAGATGGGATTTGGAGACCTTCATTTTTTCTTTGATGATTTTTTCCATACAAAAACCTATAACAAATGAAATATGACTAAAATTTCAAGGGTAGTTAAGGAGGTATAGAGAGCAGATAAATGGGTTACTGAGCCAAGCTATTAGCTAAAGCAGAGCTCCTCGACCCCCAATTGAGAGATGCTGACAAACATGCTTATGAAAGAACCCTGACTCAATGATAATAGTGTATTTTTATGAAGATTGATATACACTGAGATTTATGGTCTCCACTATTTAATAAAAGGAAGAAAAGGATTTGGAAGTGATGGATTTGGAGGTGGAGGGGTCAGAGGAAGTGGAGTAGGCTGACATGGAGAAGGAAAAGGAGGAGGCAAAGTAGCTAAACACACCGACGGTAGTTGCGGAGGTAGTGGTATCCAAACATGGAGGTAGGAACTAAAAAGGAGTGGAGGTAAATGTATAGGTGTAACCCTATTAGAATCGGGGGAATGTGACCTTGAATGGGATGAGAAGCCCACGAACCCTTGGGGTAGCGTGGGGTCTCGATCGGCATCACATTTTTGGTGGGAGGGAATTTTCTTTGTGATGACGTAGAACTGTAGTTTAATGATACATATGAAATAAACCACCTAGCATTAGTATATATAATATATTCCCACAGCTCATTGGGGCCATACAATACCTGGGAAGAGATATTGGTTGGGTTCTCGATTCCAAATCATTCAAGAACACCACACCCTGCTCTCGAGGTAATCCGTAAAGATCATATAGAAATACCTCCAAAAAATAATCCATTACATGATGTAGTACACCTTCAAGAGAATTACTATCATCCTCTAGTGTGAGTGATCATATATAGAAGACATGGCTCCCAAACACTAGTAGTGGATGTCCTGTGTGACCCCACCAAGGATTCCAATCCCCAAGGAAACCCCGATGACTCCCATTTGGTTCTGTGAAACTGACCCACCGCCTATTGGAATTGATATGTGATTGAAATTTTATCAACCAATTTATTCCTAGTGTCATATAAAATTGATCTATATCAAAGATATAGAGTTCCCCCACCATCTCTACCCCTGACCTGGAATGTGCTCACAACGAGCACCTGAGACCCTGCTCCTTCTTCTTTCCCAGTGGTGTCACCAATTCCATCACAAAAGGCTAAATCATGGTTGGAAAATTTGGTGTGTTAAAAAATTCATAAATATAAATGAAATAGTGGAACCATTATCAAAAAGAGTAGTTTTTATAGAATATACAATAAAAAAAGTAACTCATATAGTCTACAGTCCCACCTCGGATCCCACTGGTGCCAGATCCACCGCACAAAGATTCCTAGTCTGTACTTGAGAATGACCACTCACCTATGGATTTTCCAATAACTATATCTACCCATACGATGATTTGGCCCGGCCATCATGACCACATAACTGAGATCCCATCATTCTAGATGGCTCTGACTTAACTTACACCCCTTTAGAAGCCACAGATCTGGAACCACTCTAGAGTGAACGTTCCATCCTATAAATTGATGCAGGGGTCCCATAACTACACATAGGTAAAAGGAACTCAGAGTAGTTGATTATGTTGGTAAAATTTTCCCTTTCCTCCCTCACTTGTGGAAGAAGATAGAATATGCATCATAAGCCATCAAAGAAATCATCCTTGAATGTTGGCATGAGCTTCCACCTCGCTTCTTCCCCAACTCCTGTCACTTTCATTTCTTCTCAGAAGAACATCCACTACCCATTTCTGATACTCTCCCAGAGATACTATACCTTTCATTTTAGTCGATCTCCTCTATGGAAGCTCTATAAATCACTATTACATAGGTTTTCATCTTTAACAGGAAGACATAAGAATTGATCTCTAAATGCAAACCCCTATCAGACTTCTGGGCCTTCATCTTCTCATTGGATACCATTTTCGGTGCTAACCACACCAACTCAGCAAAACAGTTGGCATACTCCATCATTCACAGATCCCCCTTAATAAGTTCTATAAACTATAATGATCATGTATATTCAATTACATTAGGGTTTAATTGGTCATTGAAGATAACATTGAATTCCATCCATCTCATTTGCACGTTCTTCCATGCTTGAGGCACAAATTACCATCACCTTTGACAAGGAACCTATAATAGGAAGGAGACCCATTTTAACCTAACCAGCTAAGGTGTTTCTAGGTTCTCAAATATTCACTCGATCTTTTCGAGCCACTCTACCGCTTGTTGGGGTTCAGTTATACATGAGAAAGTATGAGGTTTTTTTTAAAAAAATCATAGGCCTTTTCATTCCTATGACCAGTATTCTCTTATCTAGTAAGAGTTGGAATAGGTGTCATTCTCCATTATTATTCATGGAAATCTTGAACCATAGCCTCTACTAGCCTCTAATCAAGCGGTGAGGGAGAACCCTATTCGACTTCCTCCCGTGGGTGTATGGGAGCTTTCGGGGGAGGCACGTTTCCATTAAAGGCGATATTCAGAAGATACAAAATCAGTACAATAGTTCTGAACAATTTCATTAATAACATAAAATATAAAAATCCAAACATATTTCAATAATAACATTAACAACTACATCACCCCACTTGGTGCCCAAATTCATTATATAGCCCACATGTCACACCTAGTAGTGATGTCAAACAAACAATTCAATGTCCCATGGGGACTCATGGTATGTCATGAGAGGTGTGGGTCAGGAGGCCTAATCATGTACAAAACAACGATCCCTAACATTCCTAGCTCATATCTAGCCTGACTAATCCCAAAATAATAATATAATAAAAATAAAATAAATCCTCTGATAACATTTCTTCACAAACTGAATCTGGTTACCATAAAAACCAACCCCAATCTGGGCCCCATACAAGGCCTGAAGGGAATTCCTTATCCCCTTGGAATGGAAAAATTTATAGAGTATCTTAAATATTTTATTGGGAACAATTTACCTAAGTTTAAATTCATTTAACAACCAAATAAAATAAATCAACTAAATCTGAAACGTTCCAACCAAACAACCCTTAAATAAATTTCATAACTAAATACATAGTCCTAAACATGACACATGAGGTCCAAATGTGTATAACAATAGAATAAAAACCTCCCACGGAACGCCACATAATAACATTTCATCACCAATAAACCATCACCAAAACACCGCACCGTGGAAGGAAACTAACAATCCGAACCTTCACCCCCAAAGCCATGCCTTTACCTTCGTCAAAAATGACCAAGTCTTTGTACACCCAAATTTGTAAGTAGGTTTTTATTTTAATCCCAATAGAATACCACTCAAAGATTCCATATAGTATAAAATACTAGATAAAAAGCATTCAAGTTTTAATAATCATTAAGTGGTGGCAATAAGTTCCAAAAAAATTAAAAGCAAACACTTTTAAAAGGGGATTTTGAAAGAGTGAAAACATTTCAATAAAAATTGTTTTCTACTGAATTTTACATCAAAACACACCATTATACAATGTTAAATACCAAATAGATAATGATCACTAATCTTAGAAATACCCTTAGTCACTAGTTAGATTTGGGCCCCTTGTACATCGTATCTCTGTGTAAGGTAACCATAACTATATCTGTTCTCATTCATGAGCCAATATTAGGGAACATACCACTAAAATAGTGGTCCCTAGTCATTATCATTAATTATTTTGTAGTTTTGTTAATGCCCAAATTTCAATCTGAAATTGGTAAAAACCCACTCCAGATCACTAGAGTACAAGTACACATCCACCCACATAGATACTCGAGAATCCCATTTGTGTTCAAAAAATTTCAACATGTTACAAAAATCCATTTACACATAAAAACATTAGTTATGGTCACACATATTCAAATTATTATCTACAAATTCCATTCAAACTATATATAACTCGATAAACCACTTATAATTTCCATTAATCAATTTCAATAAATGTAACCAAACATTGAATATTAAATTCATCTAAACACCTCTTTGAAAAAATAATTCCCATCCACATTACCCCAAACAAGAATTGGACAAGGATTTTTTAATAAAACCGTTACATGAATTATAAAACAGACCAACATGGTACAACATCGAACACACATGTAAAACACCATTTTTAAAAAAAAAATTAAAATTAGAAATCAATTGATTAACAAATTCCTCCAAACAAATTTCATATCCAGAACAAGGAAGAAGGAGTGTGAAGCAATTAGAAAGCAAGCACGAATAGCTAAACTAGTTTTGATTACACATGGAATCACCTACCACATGTTTCATAAATACCAAAACCTTGTGCAAAATTTCAACTGCCCCTCTGCTGCACCACAAGGGTGTTAAATCAAACCCAAAACCAAAATAATAGGCCAAGAAAACAATTATAAACCCTAGGTTCGAATCCCTACTTTTGGGACATTTGGAACATCAAGAAAAATCATAGAAACACTATGAAAGTTGTAGGAGGAGGAAATAACCTCTCTTTCCTGATATATATTGAATAAATAACCTGAAATACACATATAGGTGAATCTACAAGAATCAAAAACTAATATTAAGGTTTGAATAAAGATGAGGTAGTCACGTGGGAACTAAAATGGGAGAAAAAGAGTAAAATATGATGAAGGTATGATGGAATCAAATTACCTTTTCAAATATGGATGATATGAGAAATCGTGAGAAATATCAACCTATACCACGATGAATATGAGCTCCAATGAAGAAAAAATGAACATGGGGGAGGTCCTACGGTCCGTTTTCTCGAGTAAGAGATATAATCACAAGAAAATATTAAAAATTGAATAAGGTATAAGAGAAAAAAATAGTTTTTTTAATTGGAACTGGGCTCACATGATGTCCCTATACCTTAATAGATAACTCAAATCCACAATGTTTATGGATTGTGAAGTTGTCCAAATGGATATAATAGTTTTAATTTATCTAGGTTGGCCAAATGATAAGTGGAATGAGTGAAAAATTATTAAAAATGGAAGAGTGAATAAAGAAATTCTTTTAATGTGGAAATGTGCTCACAGTTCGGCCCAAATCCTAAAAACCCACCAAATCCTGAAAAAATGCATGGGAAACCCACACAACAACGCATCAATGGGAATTAAATGAAATATAATTTTAAAATAAGTCTTGTTTGTGAAAGTTCTTTTATTCTTTTACAATACATCTTTTTGAAGAGGGAGTGTTGTTATCGAAATTTAATAAGCATTTAGGGAAGATACCAATCTTCATTTAATGGGATACTATTAGTGACTACACATATAAACACTAATGAATATTTGTAAATGTTTTAGTGGACTAATTGAAGAGGGTAGATATCACAAGAAAAATGAAACAATTTTATCTAAATATTTTCCATTTAATGGGAAAAAAGAACATTTATTTTAAGATCTATGATTTGGATGGATTCATGGATACTAAACTCCAAATCCAAAATTCATTCACCTTATGAATGTAGTTCAATACGATACTATTAATCTATAAATTTAGATGTTATTTAAAAAACCCCAGTCTGATGTCACCTAGAGACTAATTAGATATAGATCCATTGTGTAATATGATATTTAAATGATGAAGAAAAATAATTGGTAATATAATTGAGGTGGGTATATTTGAAGACTATTATAGACATTATTCTATATTAATAAAAACAAGACTATAATGGGAACACCTTTGAAGAATATAATAGTGGAAAAGAAGAAAAAAGATTAAAATAAACGGGATATAAGCTTGAGGTCATGTTTTATATTCATAAAAACGGTTGGAGGTGCTAAATATAACATTTTGACATATCTTGTAAATTTATGTCCTTTAAAATTGATGGGATAACCGACACTCTTGGAAAATGTCCCTATACCCTTGGTTTTAGTAAATATAATTGGTATAGGTATATTATGGGAACTTATACCCACAGTTTTGGATAAATGTGGGTATAGGGGTGAGAATAGCAACAATTATTGTAGTATCGTGGGAATATGCTATTTTTGAACACCTATACCCACAATTTTATTGAAATCATGGCTCTAGGGTTATTTTTCAAGGCCTATAACCATAGATCATGTAAACCCTTGGGTATTTCTTTCTCGCCGTATAAAGTGGTATTAAAATTTTCATGGGATACAAATAAATCTGGAAAACTAATTCCCATAATTTTCTAACAATATCCACATTACACATAAATATATATTAGTAAGTTTATATTAATATAACAATAAGAAAAATTGATTAGTGGTTAGGCACAAGAAGAATAATGGGGTGGTCCAAGGATTGAATCCCACAAAAGTGTATTTTATCAAAGTTATACCCACTTTTTCACAAAATGTGGGCATATGTTAATGACAAGATAAAGTTTACATATACAAATGGTTTCCAAAACCACCAGTATAGATCAAGGCTATACCAACACCTTGGTTTCCAACTGTTCCTTGAAACCGTGGGTATATACTATACCCACGTTTCAAGGTTTATATACATGGTATCAAACTGTGGGTATATGGAAAAAATATAGTAGTGATATTTTTAAAATATTCATAGATATTTTGAGAGGTGGACTTCAAAAAATAGTATATTTTATCAGTATCACATATTCACATTATGATTCCATTGAAAGGGAAAAGTTAGATTCTAATTCATGATCAATTTAATATTGTTAATTTATAGTTGAAAACATTATTTTTGTACTCTTTAATAAATATTACATTAAAATTATTATTGTCCAAAACATACTCTATAATGAGGAGATGCTTTAGAATATCCATAATAATTTAAATTAATCTCATGGAGTAAAGAACTAAGATATTTAGAAAGGTTTACATTCAATAGAGGTTTAGTGGTTTCTATATGTATAGGGAGTTTAGAAGATGGTGTTTGAGTGGTACAACCATGGTCTTGAATAGATGATGTTGTTAAAATTATAAATATACAATTCCCGGTGTATATAAATTCGCAATAAAATTATATGACTATGGAATTGTTTTATATTCATGATTCAAAAAATAATCTTAACCATTTGTGTAGAGGAAAAACACATGGATTTGAGGACTATTGTAAAATATTTATTGGGAAATGAACACTATTAATCTCACATATGATAGGGAACCCAAACGCCTAGTGAGATTAGAATCCAATATTTCTCATTAAATATGTATTTAACAATAAAGGAATATATTTATTCATTATATATATGATATATATGAAATACTAGACTTAACACAATAGAATAGGTCATGTTAGAAGAATAATGTTTATTATCAAAAAGAAGATGTGGATGGTATAGTTTAGTGTATGGTGTGGTTGGATATATAGGGCATTAATAAGTTAGATCATGTGGACATTGGATAAATATTATCACATATTATTAAATGTATAGTGTTTATGAAGATCTTCAATCATGTTTCTATTGAGTTTATGATTCTTCACTGAAAGGATTTAATATTTTTTCCTTTATGTTGATTTAGATGATGGAAATTGACATGATGTAATGAGATTCATTTTCATACTAAAATGGAAAATATTTATAGTGTAACAGATAACTAAAAGAATATATTGTATTATGTATGCCCCAATATAATGGATTCTTTTGTTTTATAAATTTTTGAGGATGTAGGATTTGAATGGTACGGTGGTGGTTTTTTCGGGTTATTTTGGCCTAATTTCCTTAGTGTTTACTATTTTTAATGGTTTCCACCAATCATTTAGGTTAGTCTGTCTATTTATGAATTGGGGTGGTGTTTTAATCTAGTTATAATTTTCTAATAAGTATGAGTTTTGTACTTCTGAATTGAATTGGTTCAATGATGTAGTGAAATTATTTTATAGATTCATCCTTTAGAATCATGGATCTAAATAACTATCTTCAAACAGGTACACTATAGAAAAATTCTATGAGTGATTTTCATGTTTTTTCTTCTAATTTATATATTTTTTGTAGTTTTAAATGTTTCCTGCAATATAATTCGAATTTATTTTATTAATATGTATGGGTTGTCTATTTTACAATTTATATTATCTACATCATGGACATAATAAAATAATGAACTAAAATGGCATGACATTAAGAGTCAAAGAATGAGTGATCGTGAAATTTTAATTGGAAGGATCTTGGTTCCACTATAATGATGTTGGGGGGATAACTAGAGGTGACCTGAATTATAATATTTTTTATCACAAATAGAGTACAATTACAATTTTTTTACAATTTTTTAATATTGACTTATTTGAAAACTATAGGATCTGTAACATCCCAAGTAAGTAATGAATAATATATATTTTTATCTATGTTTATTAATGATTAAGATAGTGTTATAGAGGCTTAAAATGAAAATAAATACAATCTTATGCATGGAATACACAAACATTCTTAAAAGATTGTTTTACAGCCTTTTGATGGAAAATAATTTTTGAATATATATTTTGACAATTTTATAAACTATGATTGTCAAAATAAACTTATCCTTTATGACTGGGACATCAAAATTTACATTGTGTGAATTTTTGGTATTTTTCTGACAATGTTCATTTTTTTAATGAATAATGAAAAATACTGCATTTTACTTCAAAACTGCTTTTTAATCTAATTTATTTATATGATTATATTATGTTTTGAATTGGTTTTGAAGTGAAATTAGAATATATTTTTACCATTTTATCCAATGGTGGTCATTGGAATCAATTTCACTTTGAAATTAGACTTAAAATGGTGTCAATATTTTGATACTTATTGTTTTGTAAAAACACGCTATTTGCTCTGGCAGCGGGAATTAATTATTGAATTAATTAATGTGAATTATATGATTTGAATTTTTTAAAATGGACTTCATTTTTGAATTCGGAATATCAAATATAGCTTAGGGTGAATTTTTGGTAATTTTCTGAAGAACTTCAATTTTTGATGAATAGTGAAACCACTAAGTGGTAATCAAGCAAACTGATTTTTCAGTTAAATGAAAGTTTCCACTAATGTGTATTGAATTTTCAAAATCAGACATACATGGTTGTCATTAAGAAGTAAAATGTGGTTCAATGAGATTATAATATTTTTTGGTGAATAGTAACTTACTAAGTTCTTAATCGCGATTAGTGGTAATTAGGGTAGTTTAAGGTATAAATAATGCTTTAATAATAGGAAATGACCTAGAAACATGTCCCAACCTTATTGGTTGTGTTATTGCCGACCAAGACAAGCCATGGGTAAACTTGGGGACCCCATGGAGACACTTTGGTTTGTAAATGACATAAATAACTTTTTATTAAATGTTAAAGTAAAAATGACACAAACAAGGGATGTTTTACGAAAAAAAATTTTACATGGGGTTATAAAGATCATATTTTTGATTATAAATAGTCATTGGAAAGATAAAAAGATTTCCTAAATCATAGTATTTTTTTATGATTTTTAGACATTAAATAAAGTAAATTATTTATGACATAATAATGATGCAGCGATGACATCATAATTTGACGATTTAAATAAAATGGAAAGATAATGTAAAATCTATGAACTAAACATGTCAAAAACTTATTGGATGAGTTAATTTCGAAGCCTTATCACCTTATCCACGAATTATATCAATGTGGGACCTTTTGAAACCGAAACACATTTTCAAATAAAGTAATATTTCTTTACTTTCCAAAAGTGCCCCTCCTCTCCTCTTATAAACGGCCCCCACCTCTACCTCATTTCACACACTACTCAAGCCTTTGGCTCGGCCAACCCCTGCCCATTTACTCTCTCAACATAACTCTCCTCATCCTAGAGGATTCCCTTTGGGAAGAATCCTTTCAAAGGAAGCCTTTAGACTCAAATCAAAAGGAGATACACTTTTAAAGGTAATTCATTTTCTCATGTTCATTTGTTTTATTTTGCTTCTCCAACCCCCTAAACTCTTTTTATTTACTTATTTTGTAACAACAACAGTATATTAAATATACAAGGATGTTGTAATAATATTTATTTGAGCTACACTCTCACACAACTACATAAAATGGTTAAAGAACATACGGTTTCCGTGGATGGCGAAATTCTGCCTCCCGAAACGATGATTGTTCAACACTCATTTAACACCTTCAAAGGTGGCCATTATGATGTCACTATTTTTATATATGATATATAATATGTTTATGTTTTCCTTAAGCTTCTGTTTTTTTTCATTTTGGCCATACCTTTATGGTTTCCATTATGGGTAAACACGATATCTTCATTTTAGGAAGTGCGGACTACCGCCCCCTCAAAGTGATTTGATTCGTTAAATACCATATGTGGGACATATAAAGGATGTAACTATGATATTATATATGATATTATACTGGAATTATAATATACCTTTATATCATTATGATTCCATTCTATAAAATACGAAATAGAAATGAAAGTAGCGTTCATGCGTACGTACGGCTTACCGTCTCCATGAACGGTGAATTTCATTTCTTACCTCTAAATGATTATGTAATATTATAAATGCATGTATGTACGGGATATATATGACATATATGATATCTACATCATGAATACCATTCTGGATATAATGAACCTTTGAACAAATTAACAACATGTAAGTGTAAGAAGTCTATTCTTGACTTAAGAACCAAATACCGACAAAATGAACATTATTAACTTAACTGATTACATGATGGTCATAACATGGTATAAAAGGAATAATTAACTTGAAAAATATTCATAAGCAAGTATAGATTAACTCAAGTTTATTATTTAGGAGATTAAAGAACGGTCGGGTCATGTCGGATACGAGGTATGGGACTTCGTCTCAATCTCCTTTCATTGAGGCATATTTTATTTTATACACAACTTTCTTTTATACGGTGTATAATCCCCTTTGACTTTTACGTTTATTCAAAAAGAATCTTTTTTATACGAAGCATTTACTAAACGAAAAAGGGAATGTTTTTGTCGTACGTATGCGGCGACAATGACTTCTCCGCCGTCGTAACCGTTATTTGAGTTTCGGCTTCCTCTACAAGCCATACCTTCTTTTTTTTAAAAGAAAAATAAATACCATGTTTTACTTTGGTATTGAAACTGGTTTTCATAATGTTTTATTATATCAATGTGTTGTATTGATATCTCGTGATTGAAATGTGGAAATGTTATGTTTCCTTTACGCATGTTTTATGTGATATGATTATGTTATGGTTCTTGGGCATTATTATGAAGACGGGTGGTTCCGTGATAAACTAAGGGTGGGTGAGCCTGTTATAGCTCTCCAATGCATTGGGTAACGCGAAGGAGTGAAACTTTAAGGTTTCTCCGAAGAGATTTTAGGGAATATACTGTGATGGTTATTCCAAACGTAACCAAGAGGGTTACTCCCTACGTAAGAATGTTATGAATTCCTCAAGTTACCTTTATGTCTTATGATTTCTATGATGTATTCATGATTTTATGAGGTATGTTAAAGTGCCTATGTTTTATGGGTAAAGTATGATTTCATTCTTATGTATATATGAACTCATGTTTCCTTTCCATGTTTTTTTATAACCCATACTGAGTTTTTATGCTCATCCCATGTTTTTGAAATGTTTTTCACAGGTCAAGGGAAAGGTACATGATAAGATGATAGAGTCAAGGATGTGTCAAGAAATAATCCATGTTTTATTTTAAATGTGTTTCCATTGATGGGAATGAAGATTACTATCTTTATGTAACCACTTTGTTTATATGTGGAATGTAATGCAAGTTTTATGATCTAATTCTCTAAAACTCTAAACCCGAAAAGATCCTCAATGTGTAATCTTGTAATAACTCAAGATTAAGTAAGGTTTAAGGCTGGGGCCTTATAGTTGGTATCAAAGGTCGGTTTAGATAACTTTAGGAGGTAGAATTCTATTAAATGATTATCCAAAAATATTTTTTTTTCTCGAAATGATATAGTATTTAAAGATTACCATGTTGCTTCATCTAAGACATGTTTGTTCAGAATGGTTTTCCGCAGAGGAAACAGGGAAGCAGTGCTAGGAAGGCATACAGAAGGAAATAACCTTCCGAATCAGCATCCTGAGATGGTCGGAATTGGAACTGAACAGTTTGTTGCAGTAATGGCGCATTTGACTCAAGCGATAAATGGCGGTGGTATCCATGCACGAGATCAGCCAGAACAACCGCAGAGGAACATGTCAGTGGTGGAACATTTCACAAGGAAACATCCACCATCATTCAGAGGATCATCTGACCCTGTGCTAGCTGAAGGGTGGATTAAAGCACTGGAGAAGATTTTTGATGTCATGGGGTGTTCAGACAATCAAAAGGATAGTCTTGCTATTTACCGTTTGGAGGGTGAAGCAGATCAGTGGTGGTCTATGGTTAAAAATATCAGGGACACCGATGAGATTGATGCTCTTTACTGGGATGAATTCAAAGGTATGTTTCTTGAGAAGTATTTTCCTAAGGCTGTTCTACTTAGGATGGAAAAGGAATTCTTGGAATTGAGGCAAGAGGAAGACTCAGTGGCTACCTATGAAGAAAGGTTCACTCGATTGGCAAGGTATGCTCCAAATTTTATCCGGGACCTTGATAGTAAAATCAATCATTTTTACTCAGGATTAAAGCCTAAATACCGAAGGGCATTAGCTTCTCGTGAGTTTAAAAGTTATGAAAAGCTTGTTCGATGTGCTGAGAAGGTGGAAATGGAGTTTGCCGATGACCAAGTTTTCTATAACAACCAGCAGAAGAAGACACCGAGGTGGCAGGAGAAAGGTAAGAATTCTTCAAAAAAGTCTGATGGTAAGGGAACTAAGTTTCCAGTTTGTGATAAATGTGGAAAAAGGCATGTTGGGGAATGTCTTATGAATTCTGGGAAGTTCTACCGATGTGGTAAGATGGGACATAAGGCTCGTGATTGCACTGAAAAGGATCAAGGTGAAGGTAAGAACAAATTTGATTTATAGTTAGTGAAATGTTATAAGTGCAATGAGATGGGTCACTATGCAAACGAGTGTCTGACAAGGAGCTTGAGTGATGGGAAGCAGTTAGACTACAAGCAGAAAGGGGTTGTGAAATCCTTTGCAACTACTTCAGCAGATGTCGGGCCATCAAATGAAGTTGTATCAGCTCCAGGGAGCTCGGTTTTTTTCAAAGATTCACATGAGATCGGGGTACCATCAGCTGAAGGTAAAGGAGGAAGATATTCCGAAGACCGCGTTCCGTACGAGATATGACCATTATGAATTTTTAGTAATGCCTTTTGGGCTAACCAATGCACCTGCTGTATTCATGGACTTAATGAATAGAATTTTCCATGAGTTCTTGGATAAGTTTGTGGTGGTTTTCATTGATGATATTTTGGTGTTTTCTAAAAGTAAAGAGGAGCATGAAAAACATTTAAGGGTTATCTTGCAAACCTTAAATGAAAATAAACTGTATGGGAAATTCAGAAAGTGTGAGTTTTGGTTGCAACAAATTTCTTTCCTTGGTCACATTGTTTCTAAAGATGGAATAACTGTTGATCCTGCAAAAACAAAAGTTGTGGAAGAATGGCCAAGACCCACAAATGTAACCAAGATTCGTAGCTTCCTTGGTTTGGCGGGCTATTACCGAAGGTTTGTTAGAAATTTTTCATGGTTATCTAGTCCAATGACTAAGCTAACTCGGAAGGGTGTTAAGTTTATCTGGACAAAAGAATGTGATGATTGTTTTCAGGAATTGAAAAGAAGATTGGTGAATGCTGCAGTTTTGGCACTACCTTCCAGGAATGGTGAGTTTGTTATATACAATGATGCTTCATTGAAAGGACTTGGTTGCGTCCTAATGCAGAATGATCAGGTAATTGCTTATGCTTCACGACAGTTGAAAACTCATGAGGTAAATTACCCTACACATGATTTGGAATTAGCTGCTGTTGTTTTTGCTTTAAAAATTTGGAGGCATCATTTATATGGAGTAAAGTGTGAAATATATACCGATCACAAAAGTTTAAAGTATATATTTACTCAGAAAGAGTTAAACATGAGACAAAAGAGATTGCTGGAATTAATCAAGGATTATGATTGTACAATTCATTACCATCCGGGAAAAGCAAATAAACTGGCTGATGCTTTGAGTCGAAAAAGTAATGCTTCATTAACAATGTTGCGTTTGGAACGTGATCCTTTGGTTAAGGATTTGATGAACTTTGGCATAGAAGTTGTTGGTGCAGGAAGTCCTTCTGTTTTGTTTCAGGTATCAGTGAGATCTTCTCTATCAGATAGAATCAAGCAGGCACAGAAGCAAGATAGTGAGTTGCAGAAAAAGGTAGAGCTGGTTCAGAAAGGTAAGTTGCCTGAATTCAACATTGATAATGATTGTGTTTTGAGATTTGGGAAGAGATTGTGTGTGCCATGTGATTGATAGTTGAAGAGAGAGCTGTTATGTGAAGCTCATAGTTCTCCGTTTTTAGTTCATCCGGGCAGTACTAAGATGTATAGAGATCTGCGGGAGTATTACTGGTGGGATGGAATGAAAAGAGATATTGCTGATTTTACTGTGAAGTGTTTGACATTTCAACAGGTTAAAGCAGATCGGCAGTTACCGAAAGGGATAATTCAGCCTTTACCAGTGCCATAGTGGAAATGGGAGAATATATCCATGGACTTTGTTGTTGGATTACCGAAGACATCTCAAGGTAATAATGCAATCTGGGTTATTGTTGATCGCTTGACCAAATCTGCTCATTTCCTTTCTATACGAGATACTTTCTCTCTTGATCAACTTTCCCGTTTGTATCTTAAAGAGATAGTTAGGTTACATGGATTTCCTCTCTCCATTGTATCAGATCGTGATCCCAGGATTACTTCTAACTTTTGGAAAGGCCTTCAGAAGTCGTTGGGTACTGAATTAAATTTTAGTACAGCTTTTCATCCTCAATCAGATGGGCAGTCAGAACGAACAATTCAAACATTGGAGGATACGCTACGAGCTTGTTCTATGGATTATCAGGGAACTTGGGACCAACATCTTTCTTTGGTTGAGTTTTCATATAATAACAGTTTTCATTCTAGTATACTTTTGGCACCATTTCAGGCATTATATGGGAAGTGGTGTCGAACTCCAGCTTTCTGGGATTAAGTGGGTGAAAGGAAGTTGATGGGACCAGAATTGGTAGAAGAGATGGCAAAAAAAGTTCAGCTGATTCAGAAACACATGAGAACAGCTCAGAGCAGGCAGAAGAGTTATGCGGATAACCGGAGGAAGGATCTATCTTTCGAGGTAGGTGATCATGTTTTTCTCAAGGTTTCTCCTTGGAAAAGTGTGATGAGATTTGGTAAGAAAGGAAAGTTGAGTTCAAGGTTCATTGGACCGTACGAAATTCTGGATAGTGTTGGATCAGTTTCATACCGAGTGGCTTTACCTCCGAGTTTATCTCCGGTACACAATGTTTTTCACATTTCGATGTTGAGAAAGTATATGCCAGATCCATCTCATGTTTTGAGTCCAGAGGTAGTTCAGCTGGAAGAGAACCTATCTTATGAGGAACAACCGGTCCAGATTCTTGACCACAGGGAGAAAGTGTTACGGAATAAGGTGATTCATCAGGTAAAGGTTTTGTGGAAAAACCACATGATTGAAGAGGCAACATGGGAATCTGAAAATGCAATGAGGGATAAGTACCCCCATTTATTCGATAAGTAAATAAATTGCGGGGACGCAATTTTCTAAAGGGGGGAAGGATGTAACATCCAAAGTAAGTAATGAATAATATATATTTTTATCTATGTTTATTAATTATTAAGATAGTGTTATAGAGGCTTAAAATGAAAATAAATACAATCTTATGCATGGAATACACTAATATTCTTAAAAGATTGTTTTACTGCCTTTTGATGGAAAACCATTTTTGAATATATATTTTGACAATTTTATAAACTATGTTTGTCAAAATAAACTTATCCTTTATGACTGGGACATCAAAATTTACCTTGTGTGAATTTTTGGTATTTTTCTGACAATGTTCATTTTTTTAATGAATAGTGAAAAATACTGCATTTTACATCAAAACTGCTTTTTAATCTAATTTATTTATATGATTAGATTATGTTTTGAATTGATTTTTAAGTGAAATTAGAATATATTTTTACCATTTTATCCAATGGTGTTCATTGGAATAAATTTCACTTTGAAATTAGACTTAAACTGGTGTCAATATTTTGATACTTATTGTTTGGTAAAAACACGCTATTTGCTCTGGCAGCGGGAATTAATTATTGAATTAATTAATGTGACTTATATGATTTGAATTTTGTAAAATGGACTTCATTTTTGAATTCGGAATATCAAATATAGCTTAGGGTGAATTTTTGGTAATTTTCTGAAGAACTTCAATTTTTGATGAATAGTGAAACCACTAAGTGGTAATCAAGCAAACTGATTTTTCAGTTAAATGAAAGTTTACCACTAATGTGTATTGAATTTTGAAAATCCGACATACATGGTTGTCATTAAGAAGTAAAATGTGGTTCAATGAGATTATAATATTTTTTTTGGTGAATAGTAACTTATTAAGTTCTTAATCACGATTAGTGGTAATTAGGGTAGTTTAAGGTATAAATAATGCTTTAATAATAGGAAATGACCTAGAAACATGTCCCAAACTTATTGGTTGTGTCATGGCAGACCAAGAAAATCCATGGGTCAACTTGGGGACCCCATGGAGACACTTTGGTTTGGAAATGACATAAATAACTTTTTATTAAATGTTAAAGTAAAAATGACACAAACAAGAGATGTTTTACGAAAACAATTTTTACATGGGGTTATAAAGATCATATTTTTGATTATAAATATTAATTGGAACTATAAAAAGATTTCCTACATCATAGTAGTTTTTTATGATTTTTAGACATTAAATAGATTAAATTATTTATGACATAATAATGATGCAGCGATGACATCATTATTTGACGATTTAAATAAAATGGAAAGATAATGTAAAATCTATGAACTACACATGTACAAAACTTATTGGATTAGTGGATTTAGAAGCCTTATCACCTTATCCACGAATTATATCAATGTGGGACCTTTTGAAACCGAAACACATTTTCAAATAAAGTAATATTTCTTTACTTTCCAAAAGTGCCCCTCCTCTCCTCTTATAAAAGTCCCCCACCTCTACCTCATTTCACACACTACTCAAGCCTTTGGCTCGGCCAAACCCTGTCCATTTACTCTCTCCACATCCCTCTCCTAATCCTAGAGTATTCCCTTTGGGCAGAATCCTTTCAAAAGAATCCTTTAGACTCAAATCAAAAAGAGATACACTTTTAAAGGTAATTCTTTCTCTCATGTTCATTTGTTTTATTTTGCATCTCCAACCCCCTAAACTCTTTTTATTTACTTATTTTGTAACAACACCAGTATCTTAAATATACAAGGATGTTTTTATAATATTTATTTGAGCTACACTCTCACACAACTACATCAAATGGTTAAAGAACATACGGTTTCCGTGGATGGCGAAATTCTGCCTCCCGAAACGATGATTGTTCAACACTCATTTAACACCTTCAAAGGTTGCCATTATGATGTAACTATTTTTATATATGATATATAATATGTTTATGTTTTCCTTAAGCTTCTTTTTTTTCATTTTGGGCATACCTTTATGGTTTCCATTATGGGTAAACACGATATCTTCATTTTAGGAAGTGCGGACTATTGCCCCCTCAAAGTGATTTGATTCGTTAAATACCATATGTGGGACATATAAAGGATGGAACTATGATATTATATATGATATTATACTGGAATTATAATATACCTTTATATCATTATGATTCCATTCTATAAAATACGAAATAGAAATGAATGTAGCGTTCATGCGTACGTACGGCTTACCGTCTCCATGAACGGTGCATTTCATTTCTTACCACTAAATGATTATGTAATATTATAAATGCATGTATGTACTAGATATATATGACATATATGATATATACATCATGAATACCATTCTGGATATAATGAACCTTTGACCAAATTAACAACATGTAAGTGTAAGAAGTCTATTTTTGACTTAAGAACCAAATACCGACAAAATGAACATTATTAACTTAACTGATTACATGATGTTCATAACATGGTATAAAATGAATAATGAACTTGAAAAAGATTCATAAGCAAGTATAGATTAACTCAAGTTTATTATTCAGGAGATTAAAGAACGGTCGGGTCAAGTCGGATACGAGGTATGGGACTTCGTCTCAATCTCCTTTCATTGAGGCATATCTTATTTTATACACAACTTTCTTTTATACGGTGTATAAACCCCTTTGACTTTTACGTTTATTAAAAAGGAATCTTTTTTATACGAAGCGTTTACTAAATGAAAAAAGGGAATGTTTTTGTCGTACGTATGCGGCGACAACGACTTCTCCGCCGTCGTAACCGTTATTTGAGTTTCGGCTTCCTCTACAAGCCATACCTTCTTTTTTTAAAAGAAAAATAAATACCATTTTTTACTTTGGTATTGAAAACGGTTTTCATAATGTTTTATTATATCAATGTGTTGCATTGATATCTCGTGATTGAAATGTGGAAATGTTATGTTTCCTTTATGCATGTTTTATATGATATGATTATGTTATGGTTCTTGGGCATTATTATGAAGACGGGTGGTTACGTGATAAACTAAGGGCGGGTGAGCCCGTTATAGCTCTCTAATGCATTGGGTAACGCGAAGGAGTGAAACGTTAAGGTTTCTCCGAAGTGATTTTAGGGAATATACTGTGATGGGTATTCCAAACGTAACCAAGAGGGTTACTCCCTACGTAAGAATGTTATGAATGCCTCAAGTTACCTTTATGTCTTATGATTTCTATGATTTATTCATGATTTTATGAGGTATATTAAAGTGCCTATGTTTTATGGGTAAAGTATGATTTCATTCTTATGTATATATGAAGTCATGTTTCCTTTCCATGTTTTTTTTATAACCCATACTGAGTTTTTATGCACATCCCAAGTTTTTGAAATGTTTTTCACAGGTCAAGGGAAAGGTACATGATAAGATGATAGAGTCAAAAATGTGTCAAGAAATAATCCATGTTTTATTTTAATTGTGTTTCCATTGATGGGAATGAACAATACTATCTTTATGTAACCACTTTGTTTATATGTGGAATGTAATGAATGTTTTATGATCTAATTCTCTAAAACTCTAAGCCCGAAAAGATCCTCAATGTGTAATATTGTAATAACTCAAGATTAAGTAAGGTTTAAGGCTGGGGCCTTATAGTATCTACCCATTTTAATCACATAAAAAATAAAAAGGGAAGATTCCTATAATGGATAAAAATGTTAAGTATATTTCTGTGGGTTTACATGAATATGTTTTACGATGTAAAATTGTTTCAATGGAATTTAGTATGACTCATATCTCTTAAGTTATATGTTTATCTATAATATTTATATCAACACAAAAAATCGGAACTAAGAGGTTATTAAGTAGATATTTTTTTTTCTCAATGGAATCGTGAGTTTCTAACTCCATTAAAGAATTATTGATCATTTAGAAAGGATGATAATTTTTTTAGATATGGTATCATGAAATCTCACCAATTTCATACTATTTTAATTAAAAAATATCATCATGATAATTTCGTATAGTTAACAACTATTTGTTCCATTTTTAACCACTAAATAGGAGTATGATTAAATAAATAATATTCAAAAAATTCACCATGGTTGAATTATTTACTAGTTTAAAGAAAATGAAATAATGAAATTTATGAGATTTATTGTTAATAAAAAAGTGAAATTATCTTGGATAAGAACCATTTTGTTAACTCCCTAATAAATAAAATTCAACATAAGAACAACTTCATCATGTAATAGTTGGTAGATGTAATACTATAAATATAAAAATAAAAATATATTATAAATCTAAATGATATTATAACTATTGTTATAGATCCATAAATTATATAGCAATTTTACACATTATTGGGTTTTAGAGAAAATTGAGGATTAATGATTTTACACTCTATGAATGAATGAAAAATATAAACTAAAGAAGAAAGAATTTAGAATATAATTCTAATAATTCAAAATGATTAGTTCTAAATCCTATAAAATGATAGTCTTCTAAGAGATTTATTTTAACAAATAGAAGTTTCTATTTTATGATTATGTATTGTAGCATAAAAAAACGATAATTTTATTAGAACTACATATGGAACAAGATATAGAAGGATTAAAAAACCTTATTTTTATAATTTATAATTGTATCTATTTTTTGGATTATTTAGTAAAAAAAATACACACTTAGATGTAACTATATTATTTGTGTGAAATAATAACACAATTATTTTTCAAAGGATATATAATGTTTTTCTGAAATACATATTTATCTGTAAAAGGATTAATTCTTCTGTATTAGAAGTATTTATTGTATGGATAGTCTTTGGTAGTGGTTTTCAATGGATCCCCTGATTATATGGAAGTCATTATGTGAAATAATTTGGAAATGAAATTTATTAGTCATGAAGATTGTTGTGGTGTTCATCTATAAACATATGGACTATTGTTATTTTTATGTAAATTGGATTCCTTTACCATATTCCCCAATTATCTTTTTCATTGAGGTTGTAATGTAATCTTGTGTTTCATCCTATTTTGAAGTTTTTGTTTCTGAAATAATAATATTATGTTTTGAACAATGAAAATCACATAATTCTATCATTCCTTGATTTAATTCAGTTTATTAATTTTTTTCATGTGATGTATTTTATGATTCCTAGAGTGTTTGGAATGTGCGTAAATGGGGTGATTTGGATTTTTAGTTTTATACATACCCATCAATGGTGTTCAGAGTATTGAATATCCATTCTCCATGTTTCATATTTTAGGGTTGGTACAATCATCGAAAAATTAGATAATGGTATCTCAAAATTTCACTATCAAGTAGAACTCATTCCACACAGAGTCTCCCTCTTATATATATATATAATCTTACTATTAGCTAATCCAATATATTTATAATGATATGAAATCATAGAGGTATGTCTAACACCTAGTTCCTTATCTCTATTTGTTTCCCTTATAATTTTTCACTTAAAGATCAAACTATTTTCAGTGGATTAGTATCAATTATATGACTTCATATATTTTGGATGATTCAATGACAGATTATAGATTTGGATACATCTTATTTTATAGTGTAGGGTGTCCCTATTATGAACTAACCTTGGTCTTCCCCCTATCAGATTCCCAAACAGGTCGGTGACTGTAACACACCAGGTAAATAAAGAATATGAAATTTTTATATTTATCCATATTTGTGAATAAAATGTTAATATTAGTTTAAAGGGAACTCTATGCTCGATGGCTTACCCAATACGCAACAATGAGTTCCTTTGAAATCTTACGTTGTACTCTAATAATAAAATAATTTTTTTAAATGGTAGTTAACACCTAGCCATTTTAATGACGGGAATGAACATAACTAACTAAAAAATGATTATATATGTTTTTCAAATATTTTTACTTTTTACAATAAATGTTAGAGGATTAAAAATGTGAGTGAATCCAATTTTAAATGTAAACATTCTAATATTCTTTAAAAGGTTGATTAACCGCCTTTTGATGGAGAACCTCTTTTAAATCCACTTTTGACAATTTTATGTGTTATATTTGACAAAATAAAATTCCTCTTTAAAATTGGGAAATCAAAATTTTCTTTGTGTAAATTTTTGGTATTTTTACGATAAAGTTCATTTTTAATGAATAAGTGAAAAATGTTGTATTTTTATTCAAAACCTCTTTTTAATCTAATTTACTTATATTATTAGATAATCTATTGAATTGGTTTTAAAGTTATATTAGAATATATTTTTACCATTTAATCCAATGGTGGTCATTGGAATTAATTTCACTTTGAAATTGGACTTAAACTAGTGCCAATCTTTTGATATATATTTTTTCATAAAAACACGCTATTTGTTCTAATAGGGGGAAATAATTATTAAATTATTTAATTTAACTTATATGTTTTGAATTTTTTAAAATAGACATCATTTTTGAATACAGAATATAAAATATACCTTATGGTGAGTTTTTTGTATTTAATGAAAAAACTTCAATTTTTGATGAATAGTGAAACCACTAAGTGGTAGTTCAAAACCTGATTTTTCGTTTAAAAGAAACTTTACCACTTCTATGATTTGAATTTAAAAAATAAAACATACATGGTTTTTATTAGGATGTAAAATGTGGTTCAATGGGATTAAAATAATTTTTTGGTGAATAGTAACTTTTAAGTTTTATTAATCGGGATTAAAGGTAATTAGTGTAATTTAAAGTAATGAAAATGTTATAATAATAATAAATGATGTTGAAACATGTCCTACCATTATTGTATGAGTCATTCCCGACCAAGACAGTCCATGGGTCAACTTGGGGACCCTATAGAGCCACTTATGTAGGAGAATGACATTAATAACTTTTTATTTAATGTTAAAATTAAAATGTCCCAAACATGTGTTGTTTTACTAAAACAATTATTACATGGGGTTATAAAAGTCATATTTATTACTATAAATATTAATTAGAAAGATAAAAATATTTCCTACATCATGATATTTGTTTTATAATTTTTATAGATTAAATTAATTAAATTATTTATGACACCATGATGATGCAGCGATTACCACATTATTTACCAATTTAAATAAAATGAAACGATAATTTAAAATCTAATAACTACACTTCTCAAAAATCTATTGTATGTGTGGATTTAAAACTATTATCACCTTATCCTAAAAATATATAATTGTGGGACCTTTAAAATCCGAAAATCATTTTATAATAATGTTACTTTTTAAGACTTTCCAAGAGTACCCCTCCTCTCCTCTTATAAAAGGCCACCACCTCTACAACCTTACCAACACCTCTAAAGCCTTTGGCTCAGCCAAAACCCACCCATTTTGTCTCTCCACATCCCTCTCTTACTCCTAGAATCTTAAATTTTGGCATAAGTCTTTCCATGGAAACCTTTGAGCACGAATCAAAAAGAGTTACCCGATTTAAAGGTAGTGTCTTCTCTTGTGCTCTTATGTTTTATTTATCTTCTCCAACCTCCTAAAATCTTTTTATTCCTTTATTTTTTTTAAAAACCAGTATCTTAAATATAATAGGATTTTTTAATGAGAAGTATTAGAGATAATCCTACACACACCTTCGTTTAATGTTTAAAGAACATATTGTTTCTGTGGTTGGCGATGTTCTACCTTACAAAACGATGATTGTTCAATAATCATTTAACACCTTTAAAGTTGGCCATTATGATGTCACTTTATTTTATATATTATATATATGGTATTTATGTTTACTATATGCTTCTTTATTTTATATTTAAAACATACCTTTATTCTTTTCTTGTTGTGCAAATGCGATAATTTCATATGAGGAAGTGTTGACTACCGCCCCCTCAAGGGATATGACTCGTTCATGCAATACCTGGAATGTATAAAGAATGAAATTAATGAACATATGTGACATATATAACATCTATATTATAATGGAATTATAATATATATATATCTGATATATTTTTAATTCCATTAATATGACAAAAAATGAATGTAGCGTTCATGCGTACGTACGGCCTACCGTCTCCATGAACGGTGATTTTCATTTTTATCTCCAAATGTTATGGAATAGTATAAAATTAATATTTACTGGATATATATGATATCTTAATCATTAATAATATCCTGGAAATGATTAACTTATAACTACATGGTAAATCATTTTCAAACAAGTTCATTTTTTACTCATGTACCAAACATCAGTAAAAACGTCTGATATGAACTAACATTATTAAACAATTTTTATAACATTATAATATGTGATATGAACTGAATAATAATATTTACATTATATCCTTAAGAAAATATAAATTGACCAAATTTTATTATTCAGGAATATAATGAAACGAACAAGACAAGTCAGACTTGAGGTAAGGGATCTTACCCCTCTCTTTCTTTTTAAGTACACTCTTTTATATAATTTCTTTTAAGCTCATATTTCTTATGATTGGGATGTTATTTTATATTAATATTACTGTAATATTTTATGTTCATATTATGACATACCCTATTTTCTCTCATCAATCCATTTTGTAAGTTTTGAGTGGCCCCGTTAGGCTTCCAAATTTTCGTAAGAGATCCAACCTCTCTCTTTCTTTTTAAGTACTTTCCTTTATGTCACTTCTTTTAAGCTCCTCTTTGTTATGTTGGGGGATTATATTTTATATCACTTTTCTGTAAATTTTATGTTAATATTATTAGACACCGTATTTGATCTCATCAATCCATTTTTGAAAGTTTTAAGTGGCACCGTTAGGCTGTCGAGTTTTCGTAAGGAATTTTTCATCTCAATTTTATTCCTGTGAGATTTATGATACATTTTCCACCATTTACTTTTATTGGTATAAGTAATTCCCATTATTATACTCTTTTTTTAATATAATTTCATTTTTTAGTATTTAAATCAATGTTGTATTGTCCTTATTTCATGGGGTGTATGTTTCGAAAGATACCCAAGTCGGAAAGGGAACCTTTCACCCTCCTCTTTTTAAAAGACTTCTTTTGTCATGTCTTTTAATTTACATATTATTATGTAAGGATATTTTCATATATATCCTTATGGATGTAAACTTTATTCAAAAGTTATGAGATACCCTTTTTTTCTCATCAACTCATTTTCTAAATTTTAATGTGACGTTGTTAGGCTGTCAAAATTTTACAAGGGAACTTCTTAACCAAATTTCTATTTCTTTGGGTTCAACTTGTAGTTATTGATTATTTTATCCTATGAATATGTTTGAATGGCCTCAGATTGTTTTAAACTTAATATCCACTTATATTTGGTGTATTTATATTTGTCACACATACTTTTGAGATTGATTTATCCTTAATTTAATGATACCTTCATTATAAGGAATTTTATCTCATTTTGCATTTCTATTGAGACTTCATTGTTGTTATGCACAAATTCACTCTTATATGGTGTATATACTATCCTTTGACATATTATATCATGAATCCTTTTATTCTCATGATATTATAAAGTTCTTAATAAGTGGTATTCCTCAATTATTTGTTTTCAAGTGTCTCTCATTTTGTTAAAAACACTTTAACTAAAATATTGTTTTCAATGTTTTAATGATTTAATATTATAAATATTTTTCATTAATATCGATGTTTTCAATGTGGTTTTCAGGATTTATTTATATGGATATTAATGGTTTAAAATGTTAAAATCATCAATGTGGTATGGGACACATTGATTAAAAAATATCTATATTTAATGTTTTAAATGGGTTTAAAAAAGGTTTTTAGAATGGATTCAATATTTAAATATCTTAAAATGTTGTATTGTTATTTCAATGTGGGAATGTTTTGTTTCTTTGGTGCTAATGTTCGGTGATATGATTATGTTATGGTTCTTGGGTATTGATTATGAAGAAGAGTGGTTCCGTGATAAACTAAGGGCGGGTGATCCCGATATAGCTCTCCAATGCATTGGGTAATGTGAAGGGGTTAAATTCTAAGGTTTCTACGAAGAGATTTAAGGAATATTCTGTGATGGGTATTCCAAACGTAACCATGAGGGTTACTCCCTATGTAAGAATGTTATGAATGCCTCAAGTTACCTTTATGTCTTATGATTTCTATAAGTTATTCGTAAATATTATGATTTTATGAGCTATGTTAAACTGCTTATTATATATGAGTAACGTATGATTTCATTGATTCTTATGTATATATGAACTAATGTTTTCTTTCTGTATTGTTATAACCCTTACTGAGATTTTTATGCTCATCCCAAGTTTTTTTGAAATGTTTTTCACATAACACAAAGTTGAATAGGGTCAAGTATGGGATCAAGGAAATTTCAGGCTGTCTAAAACAAGGAATTATACATGACTCTTTCGTTCAAGAGTTTTTTTTTAAACAAATGGAAGCTGAGTAGATTTTTCTACTTTGTAACCTTTGAGATGTAATAGTTATGTCCTAATTCTCTAAAACTCTAAACCTAAAAATATCCTCAATGTAAATTATTCATTTAATTAAATAATAAGTAATGTTTAAGGCTGGGTCCTTATAGTTCGTATCAGAGAGAGGTTAGGATAACATTTTAGGTTAGAGTGTTAATTGACAAGTTGTGTATAACCACAATGGTTATTATATTAGATAGAGACATTGTTATTTTTTAATGTTGGAATGTTTTTAAGATAACTTGGATAAGTATATCTTAGTGTTTATATTCCTCTTTAGTACATAATGATTTTGTTGATATAATCACACTGACATATCTGGTTTTAGTAAATGGATGGATCTAGCAGGCACCAATGTGACAGTGGGTTTGAAGGAAACTGTGGTGGTTCTCTGATTAAGGGACTGGATGAAATGGGGGATTCAATAAGAAATATCATGGTTATTCTAAACCAACAATCAGGTGTCATGATCAACCCATTGAACCTTGGGGAGTTCTCTAATACATCATGTACGAGAGAACCAACTCGATATGGAAGTTAAGGTAATAACTATAAAGGTAACAATTAGTGTTTTTATGATCCTTAATTTTGAGGTAATTATGGCTTACTATACATTATGATGGAATATGAACGACATGAGATAAACTTGAGGTTAATTAATATTATGGTTATTTTTGATGATTTTATCTCGTTTTGGGTAATGTTTTAAGAATTATATAGTTTTTGAAAAAGGACAACACACAGACTATGTGACAACCCGCCGCGTCGGACAAAGCTGCGGGAATCGAACCCACAACCAAAGTGCGACTGGTATTTATCATCTACCACTGGACTACGTGAAGTCCCTGGTTAGTTTGACTATTAATTATTTTTTAGTTGGATGATTTTATGAAACAAGAGTAAGTTGAATTTCAGTTATCTTTGGAAATTATTAACCTATCGTGGAGGATATGTGATTAGTTTAATTACTTTTCAGCATGAGACTTTAAGAACAACCGATGTTATTTGGAGATAATTGTTAATTTGTACCTTGGGAGACTATGTGATTAAATCCTACAAATATTTAGTTTTCAATATTAGCTGGGTTTACATTGAATAATTTTATGGATAGATGTTTATTGAATGGTCTTTGTTGAGCTTTGGGTTTTGTTTGACAAATTCTGGAGATTAGGAGTAGTTTTTCTTTTTTTTTTAAAATATCTTTTTGGGTATTATCTGATCTTGTACAGAATATTTTGGATTGGATTTGGTTGAGATATAAAGACATGGGAAATATATAGTTTTCTTTTGTGGATTAGGTGATTCTCTAGAAGTTGATTATAGTACTCTTAATGTGAACAAGCCTTCCTAAATACTCATCATTTGTGGAAAGTATGAGTTTGTGTAAGAAATATAGTAAAAGTTTAAAGTCAACATGAAAAGTAAGTATGTTTCCTTAAGGTCAAAAATAAATTCCTCAATAAAAATTAACTTAAAACATAAATGTTGTCTATTAACTTTTATTACTGTGGAATCTAATACAGTTTAACCCACCACACGTTTTTGATTTTCTTGTGGTTAACATTCTCCTAAACATGTTTTCTATCACTCTCCCTCAAAACATGACCCTTTGCGTATTCTTCCATATCCATGTATTCATACATGGAATCCTAGTGTGGCTTAACTCGGGTGACCTCTGTACTTCTCTTTCTTTCTTTTAATGTTATTGTTTTACCGACACTTGTTCCAATGTGGGACTTTCAATGATGTTTCCAAACCCAATTTTAAAATTGAGAGGACGCAATTCCGAAAAGGGGGGAAGGATGTAACACCCCAGGTAAATAAATAATATGAAATTTTTATATTTACACTTATTTGTGAATAAAATTTTAATATTAATTTAATGGGAACACTATGCTCGATGGCTTACCCAATACGCAACAATGAGTTCCATTGAAAACTTATGTTGCACTCTAATAATAAAATAATTTTATTTTAAATGTTAGTTAACACCTAACCGTTTTAATGATGGGAATGAACAGAACTAACTAAAAAATGATTATATATGTTTTTCAAATATTTTTACTTTTTACAATAAATGTTAGAGGATTAAAAATGTGAATGAATCCAATTTTAAGAGTAAACATTCTAATATTATTTAAAAGGTCTGTTAACCGCCTTTTTATGGAGAACCTCTTTTAAAACCACTTTTTGAAAATTTTATGTGTTATATTTGAAAAAACAAATTTATAATTTAAAATCGGGACATCAAATTTTACTTTGTGTAAATTTTTGGTATTTTTACGCTAAAGTTCATTTTTAATGAATAAGTGAAAATGTTGTATTTTTATTCAAAACAACTTTTTAATATAATTTATTTATATGATTAGATCATCTATTTAATTGGTTTTAAAGTGAAATTAGAATATATTTGGACCATTTAATCCAATGGTGGTCATTGGAATTAATTTCACTTTGAAATTGGACTTAAACTAGTGTCAATCTTTTGATATATATTGTTTCATAAAAACATGCTCTTTATTCTGACAGCGGGAATTAATTATTAAATTAATTAATGTAACTTATATGTTTTGAATTTTGTAAAATAGACAAAATTTTTGAATTCAGAATATCAAATATAGCTTAGGGTGATTTTTTGGTATTTTTCTGAAAAACATCAATTTTTGATGAATAGTGAAACCACTAAGTGGTAGTTTAAAAATCGATTTTTCATTTAAATGAATCATTACCACTTCTGTGATTTTAATTTCAAAAATCAAACATACATGGTTTTCATTAGGTTGTAAAATGTTTTTTAATTGGATCAAAATAATTTTTTGGTGAACAATAACTTTTAAGTTTTATTAATCGCGATTAAAGGTAATTAGTGTAATTTAAAGTAAAGTTGATGTTATAATAATAAGAAATGACCTTGAAAAATGTCCTAAAATTATTGGATGAGTCATTACCGACCAATAAAATCCATAGGTCAACTTGGGGTCCCCATGGAGCCACTTTGTATGAAAATGATATTAATAACTTTTTATTTAATGTTAAAATTAAAATGTCACAAACATGTGGTGTTTTACTAAAACAATTTTTACATGGGGTTATACAAGTCATATTTATTACTATAAATAATCATTAGAAATATAAAAATATTTCCTACATTATGATATTTTTTTATAAATTTTAGACATTAAATAAATTAAATTATTTATGACACCATGATGATGCAGCGATTACCTCATTATTTAACGATTTAAATAAAATGAAAAAATAATGTAAAATCTAAGACCTACATTTGTCAAAAACCAATTTTATGTGTGGATTTGGAACTATTATCACCTTATCCTCAAAATATATAATTGTGGGACCTTTAAAATCCGAATATAATGTTATAATAATGTTACTTTTTAAGGCTTCCCAAGAGTGCCCCTCCCCTCCTCTTATAAAAGCCCCCAACCTCTACCCCCTTAACCACACCTCTCAAGCCTTTTTCTCAGAAAAACCCTGCCCATTTTGTCTCTCCAAATATCTATATTACTCCTATAATGCTCACTTTGGGATGAAGTATTTCAAGGAAGCCTTTGAGCTCAAATAAAAAAGAGTTACCCGATTTAAAGGTAGTGTCTTCTCTTGTGTTCATATGTTTTATTTTGCTTCTCCAACCCCCTAAACTCTTTTTATCCCTTTATTCTATAACAAAAAAATTATCTTAAATATACTAGGATGTTGTTATGAGAATTATTATAGCTACACCTATACACACCTTCGTCTAATGGTTAATGAACATACTGTTTTTGTTGGCGATTTTCGGCCTTACGAAACGATGATTGTTCAATATTCTTTTAACAACTTTAAAGGTGGCCATTATGATGTCACTGTATTTAATATATTATATATATTTTATTTATGTTTAATATATGCTTCTTTATTTTATATTTAAAACATATCTTTATTCTTTGCATGTTGTGCAAATTTGATAATTTTATATGAGGAAGTGTGGACTACCGCCCCCTCAAGTGATGTGACTCGTTAATTTAATACATGTAATGTATAAAGAATAAAATTAATTAACATATTTGACCTATATAACATATATATATAAATTTAATTATAATATATATATATATCTCTCTCTCATTTATTTTTAATTCCATTAATATGACAAAAAAATTGAAAGTAGCATTCATGCGTACGTACGGCCTACTATCCCCATGAACGGTGCATTTCATTTTTATCTCCAAATGTTATGGAATAGTATAAAATGAATATTTACTGTATATATATGATATTTTAATCATTAATACTCTTTTGGAAATTGTTTACTTATAACTACATGGGAAATCATTTTCAAAAAAGTTCATTTGTTTTCGCAAGTACCAAACATCGGCAAAAACGTCTGATATGAACTAACATTATTAAACAACTATTATAACAGTATACTATGTGATATGAACGGAATAATAATCTTTAAATGATTTCCTTAAGAAATTATAAATTTACCAATGTTTATTAATCAGCAATATAATGAAATGAACAAGACAATTCGGACTTGAGGTAAGGGATCTTACCCCTCTCTTTCTTTTTGAGTACACTCTTTTATGTCATTCCTTTTAAGCTCAACATTATTATGATTGGGATGTTATTTTATATTAGTATTACTGTACATTTTTATATTCATATGATGAGCGAACATATTTTCTCTCATCAATCCATTTTGGAAGTTTTGAGTGGCGTCGTTAGACTGCCGAATTTTCGTAAGAGATCCAACCTCTCTCTTTCATTTTAAGTACTTTCCATTATGTCACTTATTTTAATATCGTCTTTGTTATGTTAGGGGATGATATTTTATATTCCAATATCTGTACATTTTATGTTAATATTATGAGATAACCTATTTGATCTCATCAATCCATTTTTGGAAGTTTTAAGTGGCGTTGTTAGGCTGCTGAGTTTTTGTAAGGGATTTTTCATCTCACTTTTATTCCCGTGAGATTTATGCTACATTTTCCACCATTTCCTTTTAGTGGTAAATGTACTACCGATTATTCTACTCTTTGTGTAATATAATTTCATTTATGATCATTTACATCAATGTTTTATTGTCCTTCTTTCATGGGGTGTATGTTTCGAATGATACCCAAGTCAGTAAGGGAACCTTTCACCCTCATCTTTTTAAAATACTTCTTTTGTTATGTCTTTTAATTTACATATTATTATGAAGGGATATGTTATTATATATCCATATGGATGTATAATTTATTTCCAAGTGACGATATTCCCTTTTTGTCTCATCAACTCATTTTCTTAATTTTAACGTGACGTCGTTAGGCTGTCGAAATTTTATAAGGGAACTTCTTAACCCAATTTTGATTTCTTTGTGTTCAACATGTAGTTATTGATTATTTAATCCTATGAATATGTGTGAATGACCTATGATTGTTTTAAACTTAATATCCTCTTATATTTGGTGTATTTATATTTGTCACACATAATTATGAGATTGATTTATCCTTAATTTAAGGATACCTTTTTTATAAGGGATTTTATCTCATTTTGCATTTCTATTGAGACTTCATTTTTGTTATGCACCAATTCACTCTTATATGGTGTATATATTGTCCTTTGACATATTATATCATGAATCATTTTATTCTCATGATATTATAAAGTTCTGAATAAATGTTATTCCTCAATTATTTGTTTTCAAGTGTCCCTCATTTTGTTAAAAACCATTTAACTAAAATATCATTTTAAATGTTTTAATGATTTATTCTTATAAATATTTCTCATTAATATACATGTTTTCAAAATGGTTTTTGGGATTTATTTATATGGATATTAATGGTTTAAAATTTTAAAAGCTTCAAAGTGGTATGGGACACTTTGATTAAAAAATCTATTTATTTAATGTTTTAAATGGTTTTGAATATGGTTTTTAGAATGGATTCATTTTTTCAATATCTTAAAATGTTGTATTGTTATTGAAATTTGGGAATGTTATCTTTCCTTGGTGCTTAAGTTAGGTGTTATGGTTATGTTATGGTTCTTTGGCATTGTTTATGAAGATGGGTGGTTCCGTGATAAACTATGGATGGGTGAGCCCGATATAGCTCTCTAATGCATTGGGTATCACGAAGGGGTTAAACACTATGGTTTCTCTGAAGAGATTTAGGGAATATTCTGTGATGGGTATTCCAAACGTTACCATGAGGGTTACTCCCTATGTAAGAATGTTATGAATGCCTCATGTTACCTTTATGTCTGATGATTTCTATGAGTTATTCATAAATCTTATGATTTCATGAGGTTTGTTAAATTGATTATGCTTTATGAGTGAAGTATGATTTCATTGATTCTTATGTATACATGGACTATTGTTTTCTTTTCTGTATTGTTATAACCCTTACTGAGATTTTTATGCTCATCCCAAGTTTTTTTGAAATGTTTTTCATAGGACATAAGGTTGAATTGGGCTAAGGATGGGATCAAGGAAATGTCAGGCTATCTAAAACAAGGAACTAGACATGACCCTTTTGTTCAAGAGTTTTTATTTTTGTGAAACAAATGGAAGTTGAGTAGATTTGTCTACTTTGTAACCTTTGAGATGTAATAGTTATGTCGTAATTCTCTAAAAGTCTAAACCTGAAATGATCCTCAATGTGAATTATTCATTTAATTCAATAAAATGTAATGTTTAAGGCTGGTTCCTTATATTTGGTATCAGAGAGAGGTTTAGATAACTTTAGAGGTTATATTGTTAAGTGACAAGTTGTGTATAACCACAAAGGTTAATATATTAGATAGAGTCATTGTTATTTTTGAAGGTTGGAATGAGTTTAAGAAAACTTGGATAAGAATATCTTAGTGTTTATCTTCCTCTTTAGTACATAATGATTTTGTTGACATTCTCACACTGAAATTTCTGGTTTTAGTAAATGGATGGATCTAGCAGGCACAAAAGTGACAATGGGTTTGAAGGAAACTGTGGTGGTTCTCTGATTATGAGACTGAATGAAATGGGGGATTCAATGAGAAATATCGTGGTTATTCTAAACCAACTATCTTGTGTCATGATCAACCACTTGAACCTTGGTGAGTTCTCTAATACATCATGTATGAGAGAACCAACTCGATATGGAAGTTCAGGTAATAATTATAAAGGTTACAATTAGGTTTTATATGATCCTTACTTTTGAGGTAATTATGGGTTACTATACGTTATGATGGAATATGAATGACATGAGATAAACTTGAGGTTAATTTTTGTTATGGTAATTTTTGAAGTTTTTATCTCGTTTTGGGGAATGTTTTAAGAATTATATTGTTTTGGAAAAAGGACAACACACAGACCGTGTGATAACCCGTCGCGTCAGATAAATCTGCGGGAATCGAACCCACAACCAATGTGCGACTGGTATTTATCGCCTACCAGTGGACTGCATGAAGTCCCTGGTTAGTTTGACTAATTATTTTTTTTAGTTGGATGATTTTATGAATCAATAGTAAGTTTATTTTGGGTTATCTATGGAAATTATTAACTTGTCATGGAGGATATGTGATTAGGTTAATTACTTTTCAGAATGAGACTTTCAGAAAAACTGATGTTATTTGGAGATAAATGTTAATTTGTACCTTGGGAGAATATGTGATTAAATCCTTCAAATATTTTGGTTTCAATCTTATTAGGGTTTAATTTGAATAATTTTATGGATAGATGTTTATTGAATGGTCTTTGTTGAACTTTGGGTTTTTTTTTACAAATTTTTGAGATTAGGAGTTGTTTTTCTTTTTGTAAAAAAATACCCATTTTGGGTATTATCTGATATCGTACTAAACTTTTTAGTTTGGTTTTGGTCGAGATCTAAAGACATGGGAATTATATATTTCTCTTTTGTGGATTAGGTGATTATCTAGATGTTGATTATAGTACTCTTAATGTGAACAAGTCTTCATAAATACTCATCATTTGGGGAAAGTATGAGTTTGTGTAAGAAATCTAGTAAAAGTTGAAAGTCAACATGAAAAGTAAGTATGATTCCATAAGATCAAAAATAAATTCCTCAATGAAAAGTAACTTAAACCAAAAATGTGTCTATTAAATTTTCCTACTGGGGAATCAAATATTGTTTAACCCACAACAAGTTTGTGATTTTCTTGTAGTTAACCTTCTCCTAAACATGTTTTCTATCACTCTCCCTCAGAACATGACTCATTGCATTTTCTTCCATATCCATGTTTTTCTACATGTAATCCTAGTATGGGTTAACTCAGGTGACCTCTATACTTCTCATTATATCTTTTAAAGTGATTGTTTTACCGACTCTTGTTCTGATGTGGGACTTTCAAGGATGTTTCTGAGCCCAATTTTCACATTTCTAGTACGTAATTCCCAAAAGGGGGGAAGGATGTAACACCCCAGGTAAATAAAGAATATTACATTTTTATATTTATCACTATTTTTGAATAAAAATTTTTCTATTAATTTAAATGGAACGCTATGCTCGATGGCTTACCCAATACGCAACAACGAGTTCCTTTGAAATCTTACGTTGCACTCTAATAATAAAATAATTTTATTTTAAATGGTAGTTAACACCTAGCCGTTGTAATGAAAGGAATGAACAGAACTAATTAAAAAATTATTATATATGTTTTTAAAAAAATTTAACTTTTTACAATAAATGATAGAGGATTAAAAATGCAAATGAATCCAATTTTAAGTGTAAACATTCTAATATTCTTTAAAAGGTCGATTAACCGCCTTTTGATGGAGAACCTCTTTTAAATCCACTTTTGAAAATTTTATGTGTTATATTTGACAAAATAATATTCTTCTTTAAAATCGGGACATCAAAATTTACTTTGTGTAAATTTTTGTTATTTTTACGATAAAGTTCATTTCTAATGAATAAGTGACAAATGTTGTATTTTTATTCAAAACCACTTTTTAATATAATATATTTATATGATTAGATCATCTATTGAATTTTTTTTAAAGTGCAATTAGAATATATTTTTACCATTTAATCCAATGGTGGTCATTGTAATTGATTTCACTTTGAAATTGGACTTAAACTAGTGTCAATCTTTTGATATATATTGTTTCATAAAAACACGCTATTTGTTCTCACATCGGGAATTAATTATTAAATTAATTAATATAACTTATATGTTTTGAATTTTGTAAAATAGATATCATTTTTGAATTTGGAATATCAAATATATCTTAGGCTCAATTTTTTGTATTTTTCTGAAAATCATAAATTTTTGATGAATAGTGAAACCACTATGTTGTAGTTTAAAAACAGATTTTTCGTTTAAATGAAACATTTCCACTTCTGTGATTTGAATTTCAAAAATCTGATATACATGGTTTTCATTAGGATGTAAAATGTGGTTCAATGGGATTAAAATAATTTTTTGGTGAATAGTAACTTTTAAGCTTTATTAATCGCGATTAAAGGTAATTAGTGTAATTTAATGTAAAGATAATGTTATAATAATAAAAAATGTCCTTGAAACATGTACTACCCTTATTGAATGAGTCATTCCCGACCAAGAAAATCCATGGGTCAACTTGGGGACCCCATGGAGCCACTTTGGTAGGAAAATGACATTAATAGATTTTTATTTAAAGTTAAAATTAAAATGTCACAAACAAGTGTTGTTTTAATAAAACAATTTTTACATGGGGTTATACAAGTCATATATTTTAATATAAATATTAATTAGAAATATAAAACGATTTCCTATATCATGATATATTTTATAATATTTAGACATTAAATAAATTAAATTATTTATGACACCATGATGATGCAGTGATTACCTCATTATTTAACGATTTAAATAAAATGAAAAGTTAATGTAAAATATTAAAACTACACTTGTCAAAAACCTATTGGATGTGTGGATTGCGAACTTTTATCTCCATATCCTCGAAATATATAATTTTGGGACCTTTAAAATCCGAAAATCATTGTATAATAATGTTAGTTTTCAAGACATTCCAAGAGTGCCCCTCCTCTCCTCATATAAAAGGCCCCCACCTCTACCACCTTACCCACACCTCTCAAGCCATTGGCTCGGCTAACCCCGGACCATTATTTCTCTCCAAATCCCTATCTTACTCCTAGAATCATCAGTTTGGTTATAAGTATTTCCAAGAAAGCCTTTGAGCTCAAATCAAAAAGAGTTACTCGATTTAAAGGTAGTGCCTTCTCTTGTGTTCTTATGTTTTATTTTTCTTCTCCAACCCCCTAAACTCTATTTATTCAATTCTTTTTAAAAAAAACCAGTATATTAAATATAATAGGATTTTTTTATGAGAAGTATTAGAGCTACACCTACACACACCTTTGTCTAACGGTTAAAGAACATATTGTTTCTGTGGTTGGCGATTTTCTGCCTTACGAAACGATGATTGTTCAATATTCTTTTAACACCTATAAAGGTGGCCATTATGATGTCACTATATTTTATATATGATATATATGGCATTTATTTTTACTATATTCTTATTTATTTTATATTTAAAACATACCTTTATTCTTTGCATGTTGTGAAAATGCGATAATTTCATATGAGGAAGTGTGGACTACCGCCCCCTCAAGTGATGTGACTCGTTCATGCAATACATGGAATGTCTAAAGAATGAAATTAATAAACATATTTGACCTAAGTAACATATATATTATTCTGGAATTATAATATATATATATATATCTCTCATTTATTTTTAATTTCATTATTATGACAAAAAAATGAAAGTTGCATTCATTCGTACGTACGGCCTACCGTCTCAATGAACAATGATTTTCATTTTTATCTCCAAATGTTATGGAATAGTATAAAATGAATATGTACTGAATATATATATGATATTTTAATCATTAATACTATTTTGGAAATGATTTACTTATAACTACATGGGCAATCATTTTCAAACAAGTTAATTCTTTTTACTCATGTAACAAACATCGACAAAAACGTCTGATATGAAATAACATTATTAAAATTTTATTATAATATTATAATATTTGATATTCACTGAATAATAATATTTAAAAAATTTCCTTAAGAAATTATAAAGTGACCAAATTTTATTATTCAGGAATATAATGAAACGAACAATACAAGTCGGACTTGAGGTAAGGGATCATACCCCTCTCTTTCTTTTTAGGTACACTCTTTTATGTCATTCCTTTTAAGCTCGACTTTTTTATCATTAGGATGTTATTTTATATTACTGTTACTGTATTTTTTATGTTCAGATGATGATAGACCATATTTTCTCTCATCAATACATTTTGGAGGTTTTGAATGGCGTCGTTAGGCTGCTGAATTTTCGTAAGAGATCCAACCTCTCTTTCTTTTTAAGTACTTTACTTTA
Source organism: Viscum album (assembly GCA_963277665.1). Lineage (NCBI taxonomy): Eukaryota > Viridiplantae > Streptophyta > Magnoliopsida > Santalales > Viscaceae > Viscum > Viscum album. The sequence goes on from OY728146.1 coordinate 992,722,504, forward strand.
TGTCACTTCTTTTAAGCTCATATTTGTTATGTTGGGGGATTCTCTTTTATATTAATCTTTCTGTAAATTTTATGTTAATATTATTAGTGACCCTATTTGATCTCATTAATCCATTTTTGGAAGTTTTAAGGGGCGCTGTTAGGCTGCCGAGTTTTCGTAAGGGATTTTTCATCTCACTTTTATTCCTGTGAGATTTACGCTACATTTTCCACCATTTCCATTGAGTGGTATATTTACTTTCTATTATTCTACTCTTTATGTAATATACATTCATTTATGAGTATTTACATCAATGTTGTATTGTCCTTCTTTCAAGAGGTGTATGTTTCGAAAGATACCCAAGTCGGTAAGGGAACCTTTCACCCTCCACTTTTTAAAAGACTTCTTTTGTTATATCTTTTAATTTACATATTATTATGTAGGGATATGTTCTTATATATAATTATGGATTTAAAATTTATTTCCAATCTATTAGATATCATTTTTGTCTCATCAACTCATTTTCTGAATTTTAAAGTGACGCCGTTAGGCTGTCGAAATTTTACAAGGGAACTTCTTAACCCAATTTTGATTTCAATGGTTTCAACTTGTAGTTATTGATTATTTCATCCTATGAATATGTTTCAATGACATATGATTTTTTTACAGTTAATATACACTTATATTTGGTGTATTTATATTTTTCACACATAATTATGAGATTGATTTATCCTTAATTTAAGGATACCATCTTTATAAGGGATTTTATGTCATTTTGCATTTCTATTGAGACTTCATTGTTTTTATGCACCAATTCACTCTTATATGGTGTATATATTGTCCTTTTAAATATTATATAATGAATCCTTTTATTCTCATGATATTATAAAGTTCATGAATAAATGTTATTCCTCAATTATTTGTTTTCAAGTATCTCTCATTTTGTTAAAACCCCTTAAACTAAAATATCAATTTTAAATGTTTTAATGATTTATTCTTATAAATATTTCACATTAATATCCATGTTTCCAATATGGTTTTAAGGATTTATTTATATGGATATTAATTGTTTAAAATGCTAAAATATTCAATGTGGTATGGGAAACTTTGATTCAAAAATATCTTTATTTAATGTTTTAAATGGTTTTTAGAATGGATTCATTATTTAAATATTTTAAAATGTTGTATTGTTATTGAAATGTGGGAATGTTATATTTCCTTGGTGCTTAAGTTAGGTGTTATGATTATGTTATGGTTCTTGGACATTTTTTATGCAGACGGGTTGTTCCATGATAAACTAAGGGCGGGTGAGCCCGATATAGCACTCCAATGCATTGTGTAATGCGAAGGGGTTAAACGCTAAGGTTTCTCCGAAGAGATTTAGGAAATATTTTGTGATGGGTATTCCAAAAGTAACCATGAAGGTTACTCCCTATGTAAGAATGTTATTAATGCCTCAAGTTACCTTTATTTCTTATGATTTCTATGAGTTATTCATAAATCATATGATTTCATGAGGTTTGTTAAATTGCTTATGCTTTATGAGTAATGTATGATTTCATTGATTCTTATGTATACATGGACTATTGTTTTCATTCCGTATTGTTATAACCCTTACTGATATTTTTATACTCATCCCAAGTTTTTTTGAAATGTTTTTCATAGGACATAAAGTTGAATTGGGTCAAGGATGGGATCAAGGAAATGTCAGGCTGTCTAAAAAAAGGAACTAGACATGACTCTTTTGTTCAAGAGATTTTATTTTTGTGAAAAAATGAAAGCTGAGTGGATTTTTCTACTTTGTAACCTCTGAGATGTAATAGTTATGTCCTAATTCTATAAAACTCTAAACCTGAACATATCCTCAATGTGAATTATTCATTTAATTCAATAATAAGTAATTTTTAAGGCTGGGTCCTTATAGTTGGTATCAGAGATAGGTTTAGATAACTTTAGAGGTTAGAGTGTTGGGTGACAAGTTGCGTATAACCACAATGGTTATTATATTAGATAGAGTCATTGTTATTTTTTAAGGTTGGAATGAGTTTAATATAACTTGGATAAGTATATCTTAGTGGTTATCTTCCTATTTAGTACATAATGATTTTGTTGATATACTCACACTGACATTTCTGGTTTTAGTAAGTGGATGGATCTAGCAGGCACCAAAGTGACAATGGGTTTGAAGGAAACTGTGGAGGTTCTCTGATTAAGAGACTGGTTGAAATGTGGGATTCAATGAGAAATATTGTAGTTATTCTAAACCAACTATCAGGTGTCATGATTAACCACTTGAACCTTGGTGAGTTCTCTAATACATCATGTATGAGAGAACCAACTCGACATGGAAGTTCAGGTAATAATTATAAAGGTAACCATTATGGTTTATATAATCCTTACTTTTGATGTAATTATGGGTTACTATACGTTATGATGGAATATGAATGACATGAGACAAACATGAGGTTAATTTATGTTATGGTTAATTGTGATGATTTTATCTCGTTTTGGGGAATGTTTTAAGAATTATATAGTTTTGGAAAAAGGACAACACACAGACCGTGTGACAACCCATCACGTCAGACAATGTTACGGGAATCGAACCCACAACCAAAGTGTGACTGGTATTTATCGCCTACCATTGGACTACGTGAATTCCCTGGTTAGTTTGACTAATTAATTTTTTTAGTTGGATGATTTTATGAATCAAGAGTATGTTGATTTTGGGTTATCTATGGAAATTATTAACCTATCATGGAGGATATGTGATTAGGTTAATTACTTTTCAGTATGATACTTTAAGAACAACTGATGTTATTTGGATATAAATGTTAATTTGTACCTTGGGAGACTATGTGATTAAATCCTTAAAATATTTGGGTTTCAATATTAGTTGGGTTTACTTTGATGAATTTTATGGATAGATGTTTATTGAATGGTCTTTGTTCAACTTTGGGTAATGTTTGACAAATTTTGGAGATTAGGAGTATTTTTTCTTTTTGTAAAAAAAATATCCTTTTTGGGTATTATCTGATCTCGTACAAAACATTTTGGTTTGGTTTTCGTTGAGATATGAAGACATTGGAAATATATATTTCTCTTTTTTCGATTAGGTGATTCTCTAGACATTTATTATAGTACTCTTAATGTGAAAAAGTCTTCCTAAATACTCATCATTTGGAGAAAGTATGAGTTTGTGTAAGAAATATAGTAAAAGTTGAAAGTCAACATGACAAGTAAGTATGTTTCCTTAAGATCAAAAATAAATTCCTCAATGAAAAGTAACATAAAACAAAAATGTTGTCTATTAACTTTTTCTACAGGGGAATCAAATACTGTTTAACCCACCACAAGTTTGTGATTTTCTTGTGGTTAACTTTCTCCTAAATATGTTTTCTATCACTATCCCTCAGAACATGACCCTTTTCGTTTTCTTCCATATCAATCTTTTTCTACATGGAATCCCAGAATGGGTTAACTCGGGTGACCTCTGTACTTCTCTTTCTTTCTTTTAAAGTGATTGTTTTACTAACTCTTGTTCCGATGTGGGACTTTCAATGATGTTTACGAGCCTAATTTTAAAATTGCGAGGACGCAATTCCCAAAAGGGGGGAAGGATGTAACACCCCTGGTAAATAAAGAATATTAAATTTTATATATTTATCCCTATTTGTGAATAAAATTCTAATATTAAATTAAATGGAACACTATGCTCGATGGTTTACCCAATACGCAACAACGAGTTCCTTTGAAATCTTATGTTGCACTCTAATAATAAAATAATTTTATTTTAAATGAAAATTAACACCTAGTCATTGTAATGACGGGAATGAATAGAACTAACTACAAAATGATTATATATGTTTTTCAAATATTTTTACTTTTTACAATAAATGTTAGAGGATTAAAAATGCAAATGAATCCATTTTTAAGCGTAAACGTTCTAATATTCTTTAAAAGGTCGATTAACCGCCTTTTGATGGTGAACCTATTTTAAATCCTCTTTTTGAAAATTTTATGTGTTATATTTGACAAAATAAAATTCTTCTTTAATATCGGGACATCAAAATTTACTTTGTGTAAATTATTGGTATTTTTACGATAAAGTTCATTTTTAATGAATAAGTGAAAAATGTTGTATTTTTATTAAAAACCTCTTTTAAATATAATTTCATCATATGATTAGATCATCTATTAAATTAGTTTTAATGTGAAATTATAATCTATTTTTTCCATTTAATCCAATGGTGGTCATTGGAATTAATTTCACTTTGAAATTGGACTTAAACATGTGTCAATCTTTTGATATATATTGTTTCATAAAAACACACTATTTGTTCTGACAATGGAAATTAATTATTAAATTAATTAATATAACTAATATGTTTTGAATTTTGTAAAATATATATCATTTTTGAATTCGGAATATCAAATATAGCTTAGGGTGATTTTTTGGTATTTTTCTAAAAAACATCAATTTTTGATGAATAGTGAAACCACTAAGTGGTAGTTTAAAAACCGATTTTTCATTAAAATGAAACTTTACCACTTCTGTGATTTGAATTTCAAAAATCTGACATACATGGTTTTCATTAGGATATAAAATGTGGTTCAATGAGATTAAAATAATTTTTTGGTGAATAGTAACTTTTAAGTTTTATTAATCGCTTTTAAAGGTAATTAGTGTAATTTAAAGTAAAGATAATGTTATAATAATAAGAAATGACCTTGAAACATGTCCTACCATTATTGGATGATTCATTCCCTACCAAGGAAATCCATGGGTCAACATGGGGACTCCATGGATCCACTTTGTTAAGAAAATGACATTAATAACTTTTTATTTAAAGTTAAAATTAAAATGTCACAAACTTGAGTTTTTTTACTAAAACAATTTTTACATGGGGTTATAAAAGCCATATGTTTTACTATAAATATTCATTAGAAAGATAAAAATATTTCATACATCATGATATTTTTTTAATAATGTTTAGACATTAAATAAATTAATTTATTTATGACACCATGATGATGCAGCGATTACCTCATTATTTAACAACTTAAATAAAATGAAAAGATAATGTAAAATCTAAGACCTACACTTGTCAAAAACCTATTGGATGTGTTTATTTATAACTATTATCACCTTAGCCTCAAAATATATTATTGTGGGACCTTTAATATCCTAAAATCATTTTATAATAATGTTACTTTTCAAAACATTCCAAGAGTGCCCCTCCTCTCCTCTTATAAATGGCCCCAACCTCTACGACCTTACCCACACCTCTCAATCCTTTGTCACGGCCAACCCCTGCCCATTTTGTCTCTCCACATCCATCTATTACTCTTAGAATACTCACATTGGGCAGAAGTCTTTCCAAGGAAGCCTTTGATCTCAAATAAAAAAGAGTTACATGATTTAAAGGCAGTGTCTTCTCTTGTGTTCTTATGTTTTATTTTGCTTCTCCAACCCCCTAAACTCCTTTTATTAATTTATTTTGTAACAAAACCAGTATCTTGAATATACTATGATGTTTTTATGAGAAGTATTAGAGCTACAAATACACACACATTCGTCTAATTGTTAGGGAACATATTGTTTATGTGGTTGGCGATTTTCTGCCTTACGAAATGATGATTGTTCAATATTCTTTTAACACCTTTAGTGGTGGCCATTATTATGTCACTATATTTTATATATGATATATATGGTATTTATTTTTACTATATTCTTATTTATTTTATATTTAAAACATACCTTTATTCTTTGCATGTTGTGCAAATGCGATAATTTCATATGAGGAAGTGTGGACTATCGCCCCCTCAAGTGATGTGACTCGTTCATGCAATAGATGGAATGTATAAAGAATGAAATTAATGAACATATGTGACCTATATAACATATATATTATACTGGAATTATAATATATATATATATATATATATGTCATTTATATTTAATTCCATTAATATGACAAAAAAATGAAAGTAGCGTTCATGCGTACATACGACCTACCGTCTCCAGGAACGGTGCTTTTCATTTTTATCTAAAAATTTAATGGAAAAGTATAAAATGAATATGGACTGGATATATATGATATTTTAATCATTAATAATATTCTGGAAATTATTTACTTATAACTACATGGGCAATCATTTTCAAACAAGTTCATTTTTTTACTCAAGTACCAAACATCGGCAAAAACGTCTGATATGAACTAACATTATTAAACAACTATTATAATATTATAATATGAGATATGAGATGAATAATAATCTTTAAAGGAGGTCCTTAAGAAATTATAAATTTACCAAAGTTTATTATTCATCAATATAATGAAACTAACATGACAAGTCGGACTAGAGGTCAGGGATACTACCCCTCTCTTTCTTTTTAAGCACACTCTTTTATGTCATTCCTTTTAGGATCTCCATTCTTATTATTGGGATGTTATTTTATATTACTCTTACTGTAATTTTTTATGTTCATATTATTGGAGAACCTATTTTATCTCATCAATCCATTTTGGAAGTTTTGAGTGGCGCCGTTAGGCAGCCGAATTTTCGTAAGAGATCCAACCTCTCTATTTATTTTTAAGTACTTTCCTTTCTGTCACTTATTTTAAGCTCTCATTTGTTATGTTGGGGGATGATATTTTATATTCCTCTTTCTGTAAATTTTATTTTCATATGATGAGATACCCTATTTGATCTCATCAATCCATTTTTGGATGTTTTAAGTGGCGCTGTTAGGCTACCGAGTTTTTGTAAGGGATTTTTCATCTCACTTTTATTCTCGTGAGATTTATGATATATTTTCCTCCATTTCCTTTGAGTGGTATATGTACTTCCCATTATTATATGATTTTTGTAATATAATTTTTATTTATTAATATTAAAAACAATGTTTTATTGTCCTTCTTTCATGGGGTGTATGTTTCGAAAGATACCCAAGTCGGTAAGGGAACCTTTCACCCTCCTATTTTTAAAAGACTTCTTTTGTTTTGCCTTTTAATTTACATATTATTATCTAGGGATATGTTCTAAAATATCCTTATGGATGTAAAATTTATTTCCAAGTGATGAGATACCCTTTTTGTCTCATCAATTCATTTTATGAATTTTAATGTGACGTCGTTAGGCTATCAAAATTTTACAAGGGAACTTCTTAACCCAATTTCGATTTCTTTGGGTTCAACTTGTTGTTATTGATTATTTCATCCTATTAATATGTGTGAATGACCTCTGATTGTTTTGAACTTAATATCCACTTATATTTGGTGTATTTGTATTTTTCACACATTATTATGAGATTGATTTATCCTTAATTTAAGGATACCTTCTTTATAAGGGATTTTATCTCATTTTGCATTTCTTTTGAGACTTCATTGTTGTTATGCACCAATTCACTCTTATATGGTGTATATACTATCCTTTGGCATATTATATCATGAATTAATTTATTCTCATGATATTATAAAGTTCTGAATAAATGTTATTCCTCAATTATTTTTTTTCAAGTGTCTCTCATTTTGTTAAAAACCCTTTAACTAAAATATCATTTTAAATGTTTTAATTATTTATTCTTATAAATATTTCTCATTAATATCAATGTTTTCAATGTGGTTTTAAGGATTTATTTATATGGATATTAGTGGTTTAAAATTTTAAAAGCATTAAAGTGGTATGGGCCACTTTGATTCAAAAATATCTTTATTTAATGTTTTAAATGGTTTTGAAAATGGTTTTTAGAATGGATTCATTATTTCAATATCTTAAAATGTTGTATTGTTATTGAAATGTGGAAATTTTATCTCTCCTTGGTTCTTAAGTTAGGTGCTATGATTTTTTATGTTTCTAGGCCATATTTTATGAAGACGGGTGGTTCTATGATAAACTAAGGGCGGGTGAGCCCGATATAGCTCTCCAATGCATTGGGTAACGCGAAGGGGTTAAATGCTATGGTTTCTCCAAAGATATTAAAGGGAATATTCTGTGATGGGTACTCCAAACGTAACCATGAGGGTTACTCCCTATGTAAGAATATTATGAATGCTTCAAGTTACCTTTATGTCCTATAATTTGTTTGAGTTATTCGTAAATCTTATGATTTCATGAGGTATGTTAAATTTCTTATGCTTTATGAGTAAAGTATGATTTCATTGATTCTTATGTATAAATGGACTAATCTTTTCTTTCCATAATTTTATAACCCTTATTGAGATTTTTATGCTCATCCCAAGTTTTTTTGAAATTTTTTTCACCGGACATAAAGTTGAATAGGGTCCAGGATGGGATCAAGGAAATGTCAGGATGTCTAAAACAAGGAACTAGAAATGACTCTTTTGTTCAAGAGTTTTTATTTTTGTGAAAAAAATGGAAGCTGAGTAGATTTTTCTACATTTTAACCTTTGAGATGTAATAGTTATGTCCTGATTTTCTAAAACTCTAAACCTGAAAAGATCCTCAATGTGAATTATTCATTTAATTCAATAATAAGTAATGTTTAAGGCTGGGTCCTTATAGTTGGTATCATAGAGAGGATTAGATAACTATAGAGGTTATAGTGTTAAGTGACAAGTTGTGTATAACCACAATGGTTATTATATTAGATAGAATCATTGTTATTTTTGAAGGTTGGAATGAGATTAAGATAACTTGGATATGTATATCTTAATTTTTATATTCCACTTTAGTACATAATGATTTTTTTGATATACTCACACTGACATTTCTAGTTTTAGTAAATGGATGGATCTAGCAGGCACCAAAGTGACAATGGGTTTGAAGGAAACTGAGGAGGTTCTCTGATTAAGAGACTAGATGAAATGGGGGATTCAATGAGAAATATCATGGTTATTCTAAACCAACTATAAGGTGTCATGATCAACCACTCGAACCTTGGAGAGTTCTCTAATACATCATGTACGAGAGAACAAACTTGACATGGAATTTCAGGTAATAATTATAAAGGTAACCATTAGGGTTTACATGATCCTTACTTTTGATGTAATTATGGGTTATTATACGTTATGATGGAATATGAATGAAATGAGATAAAATTGAGGTTAATATATGTTATGGTTTATCTTAAAGATTATATCTTGTTTTGGAAAATGATTTAATAATTATATAGTTTTAGAAAAGGGAAAAGACGCAGACCATGTGACAACCTATCGCGTCGGACAAAGCTGCGGGAATCGAACCCACAACCAAAGTGCGACTGGTATTTATCGCCTAACACTGGACTATGTGAAGTCCCTGGTTAGTTTGACCAATTATTTTTTTAGTTGTACGATTTTATGAATCAAGAGAGAGTTTATTTTGGGTTATCTATGGAAATTATTAACCTATCATGGAGTATATATGATTAGGTTAATTACTTTTCAGTATGAGACTTTAAGAACAAATGATGTTATTTGGAGATAAAAGTTAATTTGTACCTTGGGAGACTCTGTGATTAAATCCATCAAATATTTGGGTTTCAATCTTAGTTGGTTTTACATTGAATAATTTATGGATAAATGTTTATTGAATGGTATTTTTTGAACATTGGGTTTTGTTTGACAAATTTTGGAGATTAGGAGTAGTTTTTCTTTTGGTAAAAAAAATATCCTTTTTGGGTATTATCTGATCTCGTACTAAACATTTTGGTTTTGTTTTGGTTGAGATCTACAGACATGGGAAATATATAGTTCTATTTTGTGGATTAGGTGATTCTCTAGAAGTTGATTATAGTAATCTTAATCTGAACAAGTCTTCCTAAATACTCATCATTTGGGGAAAGTATGAGTTTGTGTAAGAAATCTTGTAAAAGTTGAAAGTCAACATGACAGGTAAGTATGCTACCTTAATATCAAAAATAAATTCCTCAATGAAAATTAACTTAAAACAAAAATTTTGTCTATTAACTTTTCCTACTGGGAAATCGAATACCGTTTAACCCACCACAAGTTTGTGATTTTCTTGTGGTTAAGTTTCTCCTAAACATGTTTTCTATCACTCTCCCTCAGAACATGAACCTTTGCGTTTTATTCCATATCCATGTTTTCCTACATGGAATCGTAGTATGGGTTAACTCGGGTGACGTCTTTACTTCTATTTATTTCTTTTAAAGTGATTGTTTTACGACTCTTGTTCCGATGTGGGACTTTCAATGATGATTACGAGCCCAATTTTAAAATTGCGAGGACGCAATTCCAAAAAGGGGGGGAAGGATGCAACACCCTAGGTAAATAAAGAATATGACATTTTTATATTTATCCCTATTTTTGAATAATATGTTAATATTAATTTAAAGGGAAATCTATGATCGAAGGCTTACCCAATTTGCAACAATGAGTTCTTTCGAAATCTTACGTTGCACTCTAATAATAAAATAATTTTATTTTAAATGGTAGTTAACACCTAGCCGTTGTAATGAGGGAAATGAACATAACAAACTACAAATTGATTATATATGTTTTTCAAATATTTTTACTTTTTACAATAAATGTTAGAGGATTAAAAATGAGAATGAATCCAATTTTAAGTGTAAACATTCTTATATTCATTAAAAGGTCGATTAACCGCCTTTTGACGGTGAACCTCTTTTAAATATACTTTTTGACAATTTTATGTGTTATATTTGACAAAATAAAAATCTTCTTTAAAATCGGGACATCAAAATTTACTTTGTGTAAATTATTGGTATTTTTACGATAAAGTTCATTTTTAATGAATAAGTGAAAAATGTTGTATTTTTATTCAAAACCTATTTTTAATTTAATTTATTTATATGATTAGATAATATATTTAATTGGTTTTAAAGTTCAATAAGAATCAATTTTTACCATTTAATCCAATGGTGGTCATTGCAATTAATTTCACTTTGAAATTGGACTTAAACTAGTGTCAATTTTTTGATATATATTGTTTCATAAAAACATGCTATTTGTTCTGACAGTGGGAATTAATTATTAAATTAATTAATGTAACTTATATGTTTTGATTTTTTTAAAATAGACATCATTTTTGAATTCGGAATATCAAATATATCTTGGGGTGAATTTTTGGTATTTTTCTGAAAAACATCAATTTTTTATGAATAGTGAAACCACTAAGTGGTGGTTTAAAAACCGATTTTTCGTTTAAATGAAACATTACCACATCTGTGATTTGAATTTCAAATATCTGACATAAATGGTTGTCAATATGATGTAATATGTGGTTCAACAGGATTAAAATAATTTTTTGGTGAATAGTTACTTTTAAGTTTTATTAATCACGATTAAAGATAATTAATGTAATTTAATGTAAATATAATGTTATAATAATAATAAATGACCTTGAAACATGTCCCACCATTATTGGATAAGTCATTACCGACCATAAAAATCCATGGGTCAACTTGGGGACCCCATGGATCCACTTTGGTAGGAAAATGACATTAATAACTTTTTATTTAAAGTTAAAATTAAGATGTCACAAACAAGTGTTGTTTTAGTAAAACAATTTTTACATGGGGTTATACAAGTCATATTTTTTACTATAAATATTCATTATAAAGATAAAAATATTTCATACATTATGAAATTTTTTTATAATTTTTAGACGTTAAATAAATTAAATTAGTTATGACACCATGATGATGCAGCGATTACCTCATTATTTAACGATTTAAATAAAATTAAACGATAAAGTAAAATCTAATACCTAAACCTGTCAAAAACCTATTTTATGTGTTTATTTAGACCTATTATCACCTTATACTCAAAATATATAATTGTGGGACCTTTAAAATCCGAAAATCATTTTGTAATAATGTTACTTTTCAAGACTTTCCAAGAGTGCCCCTCCTCTTCTCTTCTAAAAGGCCCCCCCATCTACCACCTTACCCACACCTCTAAAGCCTTTTTCTAGGACAACATCTGACCATTTTGTCTCTCCACATCCCTATGTTACTCCTAGAAGCCTCACTTTGGGTAGAAGTCTTTCCAAGTAATCCTTTGTACTCAAATCAAAAAGAGTTACCCGATTTAAAGGTAGTGTCTTCTCTTGTGTTATTATGTTTTATTTTGTTTCTCCAACCCCTAAACTCTTTTTATTACTTTATTTTGTAACAAAACCAGTATATTCAATATAATAGGATGTTTTTATAATAAGGATTAGAGCTATACCTACACACACCGTCTTCTAATGGTTAATGAACATACTGTTGTTGTGGTTGGAGATTTTCTGCCTTACGAAACGATGATTGTTGAATATTCTTTTAACACCTTTAAAGGTGTCCATTATGATGTCACTATTTTTTATATATTATATATATGGTATTTATGTTCACTATATTCTTCTTTATTTTATATTTAAAACATACCATTATTCTTTTCATGTTGTGCAAATGCGATAATTTCATATGAGGAAGTGTGGATTACTGTCCCCTCAGTGATGTGACTCATTCATGCAATACATGGAATGTATAAATAATGAAATTAATGAAAATATTTGACCTATATAATATATATATTATACTGGAATTATAATATATATATATATATCTCATTTATTTTTAATTCCATTAATATGAAAAAACAAATGAATGTAGCGTTCATGCATACGTACGGCCTACCGTCTCCATGAATGGTGCTTTTCATTTTTATCTCCAAATGTAATAGAATATTATAAAATGAATATGTACTGGATATATATGATATTTTAATCATTAATACTCTTCTGTAAATGATTTACTTATAACTACATGGGAAATCATTTTCAAACAAATTCCTTTTTTTACTCAAGTACCAAACATCAGCAAAAAACGTCTGATATGAACTAACATTATTAGACAACTATTAAAACATTATAATATGGGATATTAAATGAAAAATAATATTTAAATGATGTACTTAAGAAATTATAAATTGACCAAAGTTTATTATTCAGGAATATAATGAAACGAACAAGACAAATCAGACTTGATGTAAGGGATCCTACCCCTCTCTTTCTTTTTAAGTACACTCTTTTATGTAATTACTTTTAAGATCATATTTATTATGATTGGGATGTTAATTTATATTAATATTACTGTAATTATTTATTTTAATATTATTAGAGACCCTATTTTCTCTCCTAAATCCATTTTGAAAGTTTTGAGTGGTGCCGTTAGGCTGTCAAATTTTCGTAAGAGATCCAACCTCTCTCTTTCTTTTTAAGTACTTTACTTTATGTAACTTATTTTAATCTCCTATTTGTCATGTTGGGGGATGATATTTTATTTTACTATTTCTGTAAATTTTATTTTAATATGATTATATACCCTATTTTTTCTCATCAATCCATTTTTAGAAGTTTTAAGTGGCGCCGTTAGGCTTCCTAGTTTTTGTAAGGGATTTTTCATCTCACTTTTATTCTCGTGAGATTTATGCTACATTTTCCACCATTTCCTTTGAGTGGTATATGTACTGCCCATTATTCTACACTTTGTGAAATATAAATTCATTTATTAGTATTTAAATCAACGTTTTATTGTCCTTCTTTCATGGGGTGTATGTTTCAAAAGATATCCAAGTCGGTAAGGGAACCTTTCACCCTCCTATTTTTAAAAGACTTCTTTTGTTATGTCTTTTAATTTACATATTATTATGTAGGGATATGTTATTATATATCCTTAAGGATGTAAAATTTATTTCCAAGTGATGAGATACCCTTTTTGTTTCACCAACTCATTTTCTGAATTTTAATGTGACACTGTTAGGCTGTCGAAATTTTACAAGGGAACATCTTAACCCAATTTCTATTTCTTTGGGTTCAACATGTAGTTATTGATTATTTAATCCTATGAATATGTGTGAATGAACTCTGATTGTTTTAAACTTAATATCCACTAATATTTGGTGTATTTATATTTTTCACACATAATTATGAGATTGATTTATCCTTAATTTATAGATACCTTCTTTATAAGGGATTTTATCTCATTTTGCATTTCTATTGATACTTCATTGTTGTTATGCACCAATTCACTCTTATATGGTGTATATACTATCCTTTGACATATTATATCATGAATAATTTTATTCTCATGTATTATAATGTTCTGAATAAATGTTATTCCTCAATTATTTATTTTCAAGTGTCTCTCATTTTCTTCAAATCACTTTAACTAAAATATCGTTTTAAATGTTTTAATGATTTATTCTTATAAATATTTCTCATTAATATCCTTGTTTTCAACATGGTTTTATGTATTTATTTATATAGATATTAATGGTTTAAAATTTTTAAAGCTTCAAAGTGGTATATGACACATTGATTCAAAAATATCGTTATTTAATGTTTTAAATGGTATTGAAAAAGGTTTTTAGAATGGATTCATTATCTCAATATCTTAAAATGTTGTATTTTTATTTAAATGTAGGAGTTTTATCTTTCCTTGGTTCTTCAGTTAGGTGTTATGATTATGTTATGGTTCTGGGGAATGTTTTATGAAGACGGGTGGTTTCGTGATAAACTAAGGTCGGGTGAGCCCGATATAGCTCTCCAATGCATTGGGTAACGCGAAGGGGTTAAACGCTACGGTTTCTCCAAAGAGATTTAGGGAATATTGTGTGATGGGTATTCCAAACGTAACCATAAGGGTTACTCCATATGTAAGAATGTTATGAATTCCTTAAGTTACTTTTATGTCTTATGATTTCTATGAGTTATTCGTAAATCTTATGATTTCATGAGGTATGTTAAATTTCTTATGATTTACGAGTAAAGTATGATTTCATTGATTCTTATGTATACATGGACTAATGTTTTCTTTCCGTATTGTTAAAACCCTTACTGATATTTCTATGCTCATCCCAGTTTTTTTTAAATGTTTTTACAGGACATAAAGTTGAATAGGGTCAAGGATGGGATCAAGGAAATGTCTGGCTATCTAAAACAAGGAACTAGACATGACTCTATTGTTCAAGAGTTTTTATTTTTTTGAAAAAAATGGATGGTGAGTAGATTTTTCTACTTTGTAACCTTTGAGATGTAATAGTTATGTCCTAATTCTCTAATACTCAAAACCTAAAAAGATCCTCAATGTGAATTATTCATCTAATTCAATAATAAGTAAAATTTTAGGCCGGGTCTTTATAGTGACAAGGCCTTATGGGATTTCCCAATCCCCAGGGGATGACACAAGATACTAGAAATCATTGAAACATGACATGGGTATGAATGTACCATTATATAATAAATAAAATTAGAATAAATTAATTAAACATCCATCACAACACATTAGTAAAATATGCAACCAATCTATATAAATATTATTAATAAAAAACCAAATATCAAAACAATGAAATTTATTAAATAGTTGTGATAAAAAAACCAATATCACCCTCAAAATATCCTCTCCTTTAAGGAAAATATTCCCCTGAAGTAAATTGTTTTCACCCACCAAAAGAAATTTATAATCTCCATCCATAAAATGAAATGAAATAATATATGGCAAATGTAATTAAGGAATATACAATAATAAATAAACAAAAAAATTTAAAACATCCAAAATAATATATATTCCACTTACCAAAAAAAGAACCATGATTCCCCATGGGTGAAAATATTAGATAAAAAAATAATAATAAAGAAAAAATTATAGAGATATTGGTATGAGTATAAAAATTCCATATTGAAACGAAAAGAGAGAAACCATGTCTTACACCAATTCTTTAAAGAGAAAACAATTTTTTAGTTGTTTTAAAAAAAGATATATAAAAATATGTTTTTCCATTTTCATTAAAACATGTAACATGATAATACCACAAGGAAACCATTTTTCCATTGATGACAATAACTTCTTACCTGAAAAATTAGATATTTTTAAATAACCCAATTATAATAATGAATGAGATGATAATGTAATAGTCTCAGTAAGAAAGAATAATATTAAGGAGCATATCATCATGTTCTATAAAGTATATGGAAGTGAAACATGATTGTTATTATTTTATACATGAATATTGATCTGAAATAAAAGATCATTTTAAAATATCTCTATAAATAAAAGTGGTAAATGAGAGAAAGCATTGTGGGAGACCCCAAACCAGGATCGTTATTTTGTTCCTAGGATACATATAATCATTTTGATCAATCCATAATGATATTTTCTCCAATGAATGCGCTATTAGAGAGGTTTAATCAAATATTTTAGAGGTTTTAACTTCATCATAAAATGTCTAGTAAGTTTTGTAGTGTGAATCAGCTATTGAGTCTCAATCAAATCCCTATAGTCCCTCTTGTATACTAGTCCTTAGCTTTCCCACCTGGGTAAACTATATTTCTATGTTAAATTCCCATACCGAATCACATGTGGTACTTTTAGTGTACCTGTCATGTTTCAATCACAAAATAATGAAAAGAAACCAGGAAACTACACCTCACCTACCAACATTACAAATGTGAATCCAATTTTGTTAGAATCCTTCAAATATACCAACAAAAAAATATCATTCCCAACATATTCATAGGAGTCTGGTATTATATTAAAGTGAATCATACTTTCAGAAAACCATTATAACATAAACCCCATTTGTTATATTCTTATAAGTAGATATTTTGTATTTTCAAAACCACCTTCTACATCATAGATTAAATTCTATAGAACCATTCATCATCCACGGACACATATACACATTGATATATATAAGCACCCTTTAAACTGAAGTACATGTTAAAATTTCCTTGACTTAAGTTGTATATATATATATATATTACCTATATATGTATCTATGTATGAATATATGAATAAGTCACATTTAACACATCAAAGGATTTTAAAACACATAGTGGGTATTTGAAATACCAAAAAATACAATGGTATTTCATGGAAAAATTATATAAAATCGAAAAAAACCTTGAGAAATTATAATTTACATGAAAAAAATATTTTGGAAACCAATTAAAACATATAAGATATTTAAAATTTCAAAACACTATTGAAAACATTAATTTATAAGGAACCCCAAAATCTCAAATTTCATTAAAGTGTATAAAACATGAAATAAACCAATTCCATTCTCCATAACACTTTTATAATAATTACATAGAAAATAATATAATAATAAAAGGCACATAAATAGTTACTAATTCATGTATTTTAGTTTTAAATAATGTACATAGTGAAACCAAACCCAAAAACTCAGAATCAAGTTGTTACGGTTCTGAAAGTAATCAAATTTGAAAAATCATGAAATAATTGTATTCATGTTCAGCCTAATGATAAATGGGAACCAAAAACTCCACATAAATAATCAGGTTCGTCTAAGGGGCTCGAGTAGTGGGGGAAAATGAAATCTTAAGTAGAAATAGGATAAGAGAAGAATATGGAATAATAAACCCCTACCTGTGGAGATCACAACATGAAATGTAATGAAAATTCAATGAAAATGGAGAGTTGAGGAATGAGTGGATTCCATGATAATGTTAATCATGGTTGTTTTCATCCTGAGAGTGAGGAGATGGGAGGGATACCCACTTTTGTGTATTTATTTCATAATGGGTATGATGAGAATTAAAAAAAATAACCCCATGGACATAGTGCACAATTTCTACACATTATTGGCCAATCCATGTGAAAACCATATTCCCCTAATACAATCATGAATACCATTCAATGGAATTTCACAAGTTTATGGAAACCTTTCACCATCCCTGAGGTAATATCTATAAAGCAAATTGTCACAAATGCATGAATTTTTCACATTTTATACAAATGATGGGAAAATGATTCACCTATAACGAATTGCTTTTTTAAATTTTGAAGCTCGATCTATATAAATAACAATAATTAAGATAAATATAATATTAATATTGAATTTTTTTTATAAATCATGGTTACTGTAAAGACCCGTAAATTTCATAGGAAATTTGTTCTTAATTTTGTTTGGGATTTTTCGAGTACGCAGTTTCTGACGGCACATAATTCTGAGGCCCGGTGTGCCCGAAATCAATTTATGAAGTTTAGCTCGGGTACGTTCTGTGAACGAATGAGCGGGTTTTTCTAACTTTTGAACAGGTGCACGGAATCGAAATCTGAACGCACCGATGAAACTGCAGCGCTGGTATTTTCCTAGGAACACCTTTTCTGGAGTTGTGTTTGCTCGGGGGTGGTTATTAAAGAAATGGGTTAACTAAAGAATGAAATAAAAATTTGTGCAACAATTTTTGATTTTCTATTCTAAGTAGAATAAACTATGCATGTTGGTTGGAGTGGGACCCACTAATATCCTAACTCCACCAGGTAGGATATTAGTGAAGTGGGGCCCACACGAGCCCCACCCCTTCAATTCCTTTAACCTACCTCTCTTGCATTAAGTTTGTAACTCACCCGCAACCACCTTTTTAATGGAAAGTCAACCCTCAAATTAATTTGAATTTTAAATGCTCTTCAATTAAGTGAATTAATTGAATGAGATTCCTTTTGAATTTGAAATTAATGTCTTGTGTGTGTGTTAATAAAATAAGAGAATGACTTATTTTATTAGGGGTTGATTCGTTGTGCGAAAATAAGAAGAGGACTCTTACGCTCTTGAAGAATATCTTCTTCCTCATCATAGAACGCGAAGAATGACGAGTCTTCAATGAAGAACTCCTTCACCGCAATGGAATCGTCGTCCCATCACCTCTCTTCTCTGTAGCCGGCGGGAGACACGTACTTCGGGGGTCGACGACGCGCCACGTCTTTCTTCGGGTGAACGCCGACGATGCTTACGGAGCATCGAACCACGGCGTCGTATTCCGCGACGCCGTCTTCCGCAAAGTCGTCTTCCGTGACGTCCTTTTCCCGCGATGAACCTCGTTCGATGACTTCATCGAGGTAGGGGTTTGGAATTTTGTTTGGGAAATATTCTTTGTCGTTCTTCGTCTTTTATTTTGGGCCACTTGTTATCAACATAACGGGAGGAGTTCAGACCACACGAACACGGCCGACCCTCCTCCCCCATTGTTGTTGTGGTTGTTGTGGCTCGAAAGAAGGTGGCGCAGTGCAACGACTCTGCACGGAAACGTGGAGGAATGCAATGAAGAAGTGTGGTGCCGTCGCGCCGCGTCATTGAGGCCGAATGAAGCCACGGGTGGAGTCGGGCCACGACAAAGGGGCACGGCGCCGTCGCACCATGCCGGAGAACCATGACGAGGCCGCAGCCGGAGCGGGGCTGTGGCGGAGGGGAGCGGCGGCCGGAACCGCCGGCCGCCAGTGCAAGTAGGGCGGGACCCGCGGGGGGTCCCGTGGTGACACACCGGCCGGCCAAACCGGTCGGCCAGTTCCGAGAAACCCAGGGGTCGAAACCCCCAGCTGGAAAAGGGAATGCCCCCCATGCAAAGGCCATTTCTCAATCAGGGGGGCAGCGCAGCCCCCCCCCCCCCCCCTTCAGCGACGGTTCGGCCAGCACCGAGCTGGTCATGCGGGCCACGCCCGCGCCAGCCCAACCGGCCACCCGGGCCAGACTAGCCGCACCGGGCCGGACTCGCCGCACCGGGCCAGGGCGCCCAGGCCGAGCCGGGCCATTCCCAATGGTCCGGACCAGGACCTGGGTCGGTCGGTCCCAGCCCAAAACCCCCCATTTCGGATAGTTCTGTTGAAATGACCGTACCTTGGGCTACGGACCTCCGATCGACACACTGTCAATTGCGATGCGATCCTTGTATTGAGACGGTAGTGCCGGTATATTACACTCAAGTTTTTGGAGAACTTTGGGTATGGCCAGGTTGGTTCGAACACGAAACCAACCGGGCCCTCGGAACGTAAACACTTATAACTTGTGGTCCGGACGTCCGATTGACGTGCTGGCGACTTCGTTGGATTCCTCCAAGTGAGACGGACCTTTTGGATTAATCCACTCGAGGTTTGAATGTAGTTAGAGTGTGGTCGGGTTGGTTTTGACTTAAAAACCAACCGGGCCACTGGAACAAAAAATCCAATAACTCTCAGTCCGAGCGTCTGATTGACATGTCGTCTGTCATGTTGAGTTATTTTGGAGAGACAGAACTTTGGGATACATCAACTCCGGACTACGGGTCAGTTGATGTATCGAACCCCCTTGTCTTGGGGAGCAGACCCTCCCGGAATCGAGCATGCTGTGTGCGGGAACCCTAGAGCTGGATGTGACTGCGACGACGATGATAACTGCACTGAAATCCTACGTGGGTTTGACAGCGATGAGGACTGCATTGAAATCCTCCGTGGGTTCGACAACGATAAAGACTGCACTGAAATCCTCTGTGGGTTCGGTAGCGATGAAGACTGCACTGAAATCCTCAGTGGGTTCGGTAGCGATGAAGGCTGTACTGAAATCTTATGTGGGTTCGGCAGCGATGAAGACTGTACTGAAATCCTACGTGGGTTCGACGACGATGACAATTGTTCTTGTATCCTACGTGGGTCTGTCAGTGATTGGAGCTATTCTTGTATCCTATGTGGGTCTGGCAGTGTAGCTGGTTTGTATCCTATGTGGGTCTGACAGCTTAGCTGGTCTAGTATCCTACATGGGTCCCAACTTAGATGAATCAATGGCTACATCTGATCATATCTATCACCTTACGAATAAGTATACCTGTGTGAGTTGTGTCTTCACTTTCATTCAATATCTTCGATATGATTGACTTGCTTTCCTATGTGGATGGGGTTGTGTTATCCTGTGTGGATTGGATTTGTGCTATCCTGTGTGGGCGTGATCGAACTTGGGCGCGGATGTTGGAGCCGAACTGGAATTGATGACTTAGTTATATCTATGGTCATATAACTAAGTAGTGTTGGATGTTACTTCATGATTGAATCTTTCCTTTGTTGATTATCCTTTGTGGATTTTGAGAGAACTTCAGGGGTCTCAGGGTCCCTACTGAGTAGCGTATACTCACCCCTGCACGGGCTATGCCCGCACTGCACTGTGTTGGATGCAGATGATGGATAGTGCTGATCGTGGTTGAGGCTTGTGGAGCATTTCGGTACCTGGAGGTGGGCCACTAGGAGGGACGTACATGGAGCGGACGGCTGTACCCAAGGATATGAGGAGGCTATCTGTACCGACCCTTCAGGTAGGACTTCCAGTGGACGGATCGATGTTGATGATTTACTTTTAGTTGATGTACTTTCATTCCAGTTGTACTTTACATCCATATTGGGTTTGTATTCTGTCCCATTTACTTTCCACATTTACTATTGTACCCAGTTTTACTTAGTGTTTACTTCTGTTTTTTTACTCTGTGGAGTTGTGTTACTTTATAAAGGCAATGCCTTCCCCTTTTTGTCGAGTTTTACGCCTTGGTGCTAGTCGCTAGCCCCTGGCCTATGGGAGGCGGGCTTGGGGTAGTCGCAGAACGGGTCTCGAGGATGGGTCATGACAAATTGGTATTAGAGGAGTTCGGTTCTATCGCAGTACTCAGGACTATGATCTTTCTTCTATGTGAAGAAATATTGTTAAGGGTATTAAGTGTGGTTATCAGTACAGGGAGTCCATTGTTGGTGCGGCGACCAACGTATCCATACACTAGGACCCTAACCTCTGATTTCCGACTCAATTCATGAAAACATAGATTGCATGCGTGTTTCAAAAGTTTTATTTGTGATTACTTTGTGTTAGCTCACTAGGAATACTATTTTGACCATGACATATCTATTTCTTTTCAGGATGGCCCCATGACGGCATCCAGCAAGGGTTCTGAGTTTTCTGCGACCCGACAGCCCACCGAGCGACGAGGCCTCAGTGCAGGGCCCTTTTTCAGCGGAGGCACCGGCGGTACCTCTACCCGCCGAGCCACCGATCCCACCAGCCCCATCCGCTGAGAGTGAATGTCACCTTAGTGCACTGCACGAGTTTCAGCGTCATAGACTGCCCAGGTTCCACGGGGAGATGGAACCTCAGGCAGTCGAGGATTGGCTGGAGGTGGTTGTGGGAGTTTTCAGGGTAGTTTGGACACCATCTGACCTCATGGTGATCCTTACAGCGATCCTCCTGCACGCGGCAGTATGAAGATGGTGGAGATTTATTGTCTAGGTGTATGATGAGGAATCAGTCCTCTGGACAGACTTTGAGAGCCTCTTTTTCTCAGAGTTCGTTCTAGCCACCCTTCGTGCGGTGCGTATCCAGGAGCTTCTACAGCTGCGGTAGGGTAGCATGACAGTCGCCAAGTCCTCGGCAAGATTTACCGATCTCTAGCGCTATTCGACGGATATGGTACGAGACCCATTCTTCTGGCCCCGAACCTTTGAGAAGGGACTGAGGCATGAGATCAGGGCATTGATGATCTTCCTCAGTATTCTGACACAGGAAGGAGTACTGGAGCGAGCCCTTCTCATAGAGAGATTTCATACTGAGCCTACACCAGTAGGGAGACCTACCATAGAGCGGCACGTAGCTGAGTCGTCTGTAGCTGGTAGTCGATAGACGTCACAGGGGTCCAGGCGGACCAGACCATCAGGCAGACGACCTCAGGACACTAGCTCAGAGGTGCGGGGCACGCGCTGTGGAGCCAAACATCCGTAGAGCAGAAAATGCTATGCATGCGGCGGGCAGGGCCACTTGGCTCGTGACTGCCCGACCCGTCGTGCAGAGGAGTAGCAGACGGTTGAGGGGCCACCCAAGCAGACGTAGAGGTTCGACCGTGGCAGTCTGCCCAGAGCAGGCGGACGAGGCAGGGGAGCTGGCCGAGCAGCAGGTGGTGGGAGACGCTTTGAGGCTTTACCAACACCACCACAAGGAGGTCCACCCCGACCACAGTGAGCTGGCGGGCAGAGACAGGCTCAGCTTCAGGCAGTGGAGGTCTACGACCACGGCGCGCCAGAGATGATTCGAGGTACTATCTGTTTCTACTCCACCCTTTCTGCAGTTCTTATAGACACAAAAGCGAGTCATTCTTTCATTGATGCTACCCTTGTTCAGATATCTGAGATTCCAACGGAGCCGTTGGCTCGATCCTTACTTCTAGAGACTCCTACGAGAGACAACTCGATGATTACGCACTGGTGTCGGTAGTGTGAGCTTACTCTAGGAGGCGAGAGCTTCGGCCGAGATCTTCTTATTGCGGCGTCGAGGCCTTACGACGTCATCTTGGGCATGGATTGTTTATCTACAGCGCATGCTCAGATCGGCTGTATTAAGCGCATGGTGTGGTGTGTTCGCACAGATGGGAGTAGGTTCACCTTCACCGGTGAGAAGAGATCCTTTGATGTGTAGGATGGACTCACTCAGAGGAGAGGACAACCCATCACTCATCATTTGGCTAGCCTCATCCTAGGAGCAGTTGACATGCGGAGTCCGAGTTTTCCTATAGTGCTGGATCAGTATGCGGACGTCTTTCCTGACGACGTTCCAAGACTACCTCCTCGCAGAGAGGTAGACTTTTATATTTACATGTACCCCAGGACATCCCCGATATACACTCCAGCATATCGGATGGCTCCAGCTGAGCTTCGAGAGCGGCAGGTATAGCTGGAGGACTTGCATAGCAATGGATTCATCTGACCCAGTGTTTCACCATGGCCTTCCCCGATTTTGTTCACTAAGAAGGAGGATGGGAGCTTATGACTGTGTGTCAACTATCATCTCCTAAACCAGGTGACCTTGAGGAATAAGTATCCGCTATCCAGGATTGGCGACCTCTTCGATCAGCTCAAGGGCGCACGATGGTTCTCGAAGATAGACCTCATGTCAAGCTTTCCTCAGCTCAGAGTTCGAGAAGAGGACGTTCCGAATATGGCCTTCAGCGGTGTTCATGAGTCTCATGAACATGATCTTTCAGCCATACCTCGATCGATTTGTCATGGTCTTCATCGACAACATATTGATATACTCGACCACTGAGGAGGAGCATGCCTACCACTTGCAGGCTGTACTGGACACACTCTGAGAGAACCATCTTTATGGAAATCTCTCAAAGTTTCAGTTCTAGTTATGTGAGGGCCACTTCTTGGGACACATCATTTCTGAGGCGGGAGTTGCGGTGGATCCTGCGAAGATCGAGGCAGTTCCAGCTTGGCAGCCACCCAAGAGCGTGATGGAGGTGCAGAGTTTCTTTGGTATAGCTGGGTACTACCGGAGGTTTGTGCCAGACTTTTCCAGAGTTGCGGCACCACTTTCAGCCTTGACGAAGAAGGGAATACCCATCTTGTGGTAAGATAGATGTCAGTAGAGCTTCCAAGAGGTGAGACGTAGGTTGACTAGCGCACCTATCTTGAGGCTACTGGAGGAGGGAGTTGGGTACGTAGTCTACTGCGATGCATCTGGGACCGGACTCGGATGTGTCCTAATGTAGGAGTGGGCAGTGATCACTTATGGATCATTTCAGTTGAGGCAGCATGAGAAAAACTACGCTACCCGTGACTTAGAATTAGCAGCAGTGGTCTTCGCTCTGAAGATATGGCAACACTATCTGATGGGAGAGCGCTTTATAGTCTACTCTGACCACCAGAGTCTCAGGTACATCTTCTCACAGAAGGACCTGAACCTGATACAACGGCGATGGGTCAGGTTCTTCTAGGACTATGACTTTGAGATAGCCTATACTCTTGGAAAGGGGAACGTAATAGCTGATACTCTCAGCAGGAGGACGGGCATTCAGCTACTTGGGGAGGCGACGGAGCAACTAGCCGGTTTGCAGATATCATTCATGGATAGAGATGGAGCAGCCCTTCTTCAGTCACTCCTCCACTTCTTCAGCGGGTCAGAGAGGCTCAGTTTGGGGATGTTGACTATGAGATGCGGTGTGCACAGATATCCTTAGGATAATAACCTGATGGATTCTCTGTGGGAGGAGATCATGTCATCCTTTTCGAAGGATTTACCATGGTACCGGCTGCTTTACAGGAGGAGGTGCTGAGAGAGTTTCACACTTCCCCTTTAGCGGTACATCCAGGAGTGGCGAAGATGTACCAGGATCTCAGACGACATCACTAGTGGTCGGGTATGAAGAAGGCTGTTGCTGAGTTCGTTTCTCGATGACTCGCCTGTCAGTAGGTGAAGGTAGAGCACTAGGTACTAGCAGGCATGATACAACCCTTGGAGGTCCCGGAGTCGATGTGGGACGGTATATCTATGGATTTCATGACTCGACTTCCACGCACTTCTAGAGGTCACGACTCCATTTGGGTGATTGTCCACCGACTCACCAAGTATGCCCACTTCTTACACATCAGAGAGTAGGGCTCAGTAGAGAGCTTGGGACGTCTCTACGTTCATGAGATTGTACTACTTCATGGTGTTCCATCATCTATCGTCCCCGATTGAGATGCTCGCTTTACGTCCCGGCTTTGGAAGGGGTTACAAGAGGCATTCGGGACGTAGTTATGACTGAGCACCGCCTTTCACCCTCAGACAGATGGTCAGACAGAGAAGACCATTCAGACTCTCAAGGACATGCTCCGTGCATGTGTCACCGACTTTGGTCATAGCTGGGAGGACCAACTACCCTTGGTGGAGTTCGCATACAACAATAGCAACCACTCAACCATCTGGATGGCACCATATGAGGCATTGTACGACCGACCTTGCAGATCACCATTGTGCTGGACAGACCCTGGGGAGTCAGCACTTGTGGGACTAGAAATGGTCCAGGCCACGATAGAGAAGGTCCAGGTCATCCAGGAGCGGATTAGGACAGCTCAGAGCTAGCATAAGTCTTATCTTGGCAAGAGGTGGAGAACACTAGAGTTCGAGGATGGCGATCACTTATTTTTGCGGGTCTCACCTCGATGTGGATTATGAAGATTTGGCCAGGGCGGCCTGTTATCTCTACGCTTCATCGGACCATTCAAGGTTCTCAGCAGGATAGGTGAGGTGGCTTATCGCCTGGCTCTACCACCTCAGTTGCACCGGGTGCATGAAGTCTTCCACGTATCTCAGCTGAGGAGATACATGCATGAACCGACACATATCATCGACCATGGAGAGCTAGACCTTGATGAGGGGGAAACCTTTGCGGAGGTCCCGGTGGAGATCGAGGATCGAAAGGAGTGGGTCCTACATGGGCGGTCGATTCCTCTAATGAGCATCAGATTCCAGCACAAGAACCTCCAGGAGAGCACTTAGGAGCGGGAGGCTCAGATGCGTGCCCAGTACCCTCATTTGTTCCCCTAGTTTGTGATTTATCTCTACGGGGACATAAAATCCTGAGGTGGGAGTAATTTAAAGACCCGTAAATTTCAAGGGAAATTTTATCTGAATTTTCTTTGGGATTTTACGAGTACACAGTTTTTGACGGAACCTGATTCTGAGGCCCGGTGTTCCCGAAATCAATTTCGGAAGTTTACCTCGGGTACGTTCAGTGAACGAACGAGCGGATTTTTCAAACTTTTGAACCGGTGCTCGGAATCGATATCTGAAGGCACCGATGAAACCGCATCACCGGTAATTGCCTAGGAACACCATTTCTGGAGTTGCATTTTCTCGAGTGTGGTTATTAAAAAAATGGGTTAACTAAGGAATGAAATAAAAATTTCTGCAACAATTTTTTATTTTAAATTCAAAGTATTATAACCTATGCCTGGTGGTTGGAGTGGGAACCACTAATATCCTAACTCCACTAGGTAGGATATTAGTGAAGTGGGGCCCACATTAACCCCACCCCTTCAATTCCTTTAACCTCCCTCTCATGCATTAAGTTTGTAACCCACCCGCAACCCCTGTTTTAATGGAAAGTCAACCCTCAAATTAATTTGAATTTTAAATGCTCTTCAATTATGCGAATGAATAGAATTATATTCATTGTGAATTTCAAATTAATTTCTTGTGTGTGTGTTAATAAAATAAGAGAATGAATTATTTTATTATGGGTTGATTCGTTGTGCGAAAACAAGGAGAGGACTCTTGCGCTCTTGAATAATATCTTCTTCCTCATCAAAGAACGTGAAGAACACCGAGTCTTCGATAATGAACTCCATCACCACAAGGGAATCTCCACGCCATCTCCTCTCTTCTCCGCAGCTGGAAAGAGACACCTTCTTCGGGGAACGACGATGTGCCGCATCTTTCTTCAGGTGAACGCCGATGACGCTTATGGAGCATCGAACCGCAATGCCATCTTTTGCGACACCGTCTTCCGCAACGTCATCTTCCGCGACGTCCTTTTCCCGCAACGAACCTCATTCGATGACTTCATCGAGGTAGGGGTTCAGAATTTTTTTCGTGAAATATTCTTTTCCGATCTTCGTCTTTTGTTTTGGGCCGCTTGTTATCAACATAACGAGAGGAGGTCTGACCGCACGAACACGGACGACCCTCCTCCCCCTTTGTTGTTGTGTTTGTTGTGTCTTGAAAGAAGGCGGCGTGGTGCAATGACACTGCGTGGAAATGTGGAGGAATGCGGAGAAGAAGCGTGGCGCCGTCGCACTGTGCTATTGAAGCCGAATGAATCCATGACCGGAGTTGGGCCGCAGCGAAGGGTCGCGGCGCCGTCGCGCCGTGACAGAGAACCACGATGAGGTAGCGACCGGAGTGGGGCCGCAGTAGAGGGGCGCATCACCGATGAACCACGCCGGTCGGACAAGGTTGTGGCCTAAGGCCACGGTGGTGCGAGGAGTGGCGGTCAGAACCGCCGACAGCCGGCGCAAGGAGGGGGGGACCCTCGGGGGTCCCACGGTGACACACCGGCCGGAAAAACAGGCCGGTCGCCTCCGAGAAACTCGGGGGTCAAAACCCCTAGCTGGAAAAGGTCGGGCCCCCCATGCGGTGGTCATTTCTCAATCAGGGGGCAGCACCCCCCCCCCCTTCTACGACGGCTCGGCTAGCGCCAAGCTGGCCATGCGGGCCGCACCCACGCCAGGCCAACATGCCGCCCGGGCCGGACCGGCCGCATCGGGCCGGGCCGGGCCGGTTGGGTCGGGCCACGCCCACGCCCAATGGGTCGGAACTGGACCCGGGTCGGGTCGGTCCGGGCCCAAAACCCCCTATTTCAAGAACATCCGTTTAAATGCTCGTATCATGGGCTACAGACCTCTGATCCATGCACCGTCAATTTCGATGCGATCCTTGGATCGAGACGGTTGTTTCATTATATTATAACCAATCGGGCCCTCAATGCGGAAACGCTTATAACATGAGCTCCGGACGTCCGATTGATGTGTCGTCGACTTCGTTGGATTCCTCTTAGTGAGGCGGACCTTTTGGCTTAATCCTCTCGAGTTTTGGATGTAGTTGGAGTGCGGTTAGGATGGTTTGACTTAAAAACCAACAGGGCCCCTGGACGAAAAGGCCAATAACTCTTAGACTGGGTGTCCGATTGACGCGCCGTCTTTCACGTTGAGTTCCTTTTGTCAAGATGGAACATTGGGATACATCAACTCTGGAATATGTGTCAGTTGATGTGTCGACCCCCCTTGGGTTGTGGGGAAGACCCTCCCAGAAACGAGCATGCTGTGTGCGGGAACCCTAGAGACGGATGCGACTGCGACGGCGACGATGACTGCACTGAAATCCTCTGTGGGTTCGGAAGCGATGAAGAGTGCACTAAAATCCTCCATGGGTTTGGTAGCGATGAAGACTGAACTGAAACCCTCCGTGGTTTTGGCATCGATGAAGACTGCAATGAAATCCCTCGTGGGTTCGGCAGCGATGAAGATTGCACTGAAATCCTCTGTGGGTTCAGTAGCGATGAAGACCGTACTGAAATCCTATGTGGGTTCGATGGTGAAGACTACTGTTCTTGTATCCTATGTGGGTCTGGCAGTGTTTGGCTCTGTTCTTGTATCCTACGTGGATCTGGAAGAGAATCTGGTATGTATCCTACGTGGGTCCGACAGCTTAGCTGGTATAGTATCCTACGTGGGTCCCAGCTTAGATGAATCAATGGCAACATCTGATCATCTCTATCGCCTTACGAAGAAGTATACCTGTGTGTGCTGAGTCTTGACATTCAATCAATATCTTCGATATGAGTGAATTGATTTCCTATGTGGATGGGGTTGTGTTATCCTGTGTGGATTGGATTTGTGCTATCCTGTGTGGACGTGATTGAACTTGGGCTCGGATGTTGGAGCCGAACTGGAATTGATGACTTA
Source organism: Viscum album (assembly GCA_963277665.1). Lineage (NCBI taxonomy): Eukaryota > Viridiplantae > Streptophyta > Magnoliopsida > Santalales > Viscaceae > Viscum > Viscum album. Next base: position 992,751,488 of record OY728146.1, read on the forward strand.
TGTATATGTATGGGCATATACCTAAGTAGTGTTGGATGTTACTTCGTGATTGTATCTTTCCTTTGTGGATTATCCTTTCTGGATTTTGGGAGACCTTCGGGGGTCTCGGGGTCCCTACTGAGTAGCGTATACTCACCCCTGCACGGGCTATGACCGCACTACGTTGTGTAGGATGCCGACGACGGACATCACTGATCGTGGTTGAGGCTTATGGATCAAGTTGGTACCTGTAGGAGGAACACAAGGCGAGACATACACGGAGAGGACGACTGGACCCGAGGAGCTGAGGAGGCTATCTTTACCCACCCTTCAGGTGGGACTTCCAGTGGACGTCTCGACGTTGCTACTTTACTTTCAGTTGCTGTAATTTCATTAGAGTTGTACTTTACTTCCAGATTGGGTTTGCATTCTGGCCCATTTACTTTCTGCACTTACTATTGTACCCAGTTTTACTTAGTGTTTACTTCTACTTGCTTACTCTGTGGTGTTTGTTTACTTTATAAATGTAATGTCTTCTCCTTTTTGTCTGGATTTACACCTTGGTGCTAGTCTCCAACCCCTAGCCTATAAGAGGCGGGATTGGGGTAGTCATGGTACGGGTCCCGAGGATGTGTTGTGACAGTTAGGGTGTGAAAATTCTCCATACCATGAAACTTTCTACCCCTAGAAAATCAAAAGAGACTTTTTTGGTGATAAAAATGTTCATGAAAAAATACTACTCGAGAAGATACACAAAAAATCTATAGATAATGAAAATAACTCACATTACCTTAAAAATCATAAACTTAAAAATAAAATTGAATCCAATAATACCATCCTTTAAAACTAATCCAATTTAAAAATAAACAACTATCTATAAAAATGTAGCTGAAATATCGAACAAAAGTATTGAGGTTGAAAATAAAATATCCAATCCCAGTTTCCAAAAAAGAAACCTCTAAACCACATGTATATAAATCAACATAAACAATAAATTTTTCAAATTCATATTCTTCACAAGAATCCATCACGTGAACCACAATACTGGAAAACCCAACAAACTGTGATTATTCTTGGGTTGGGTAAAAATAAATAATTAACCAATCATGAAATATTGGAAACTGGGTTCACCATCAGCTCCATATATGTTTATATTACCATCCTATTAGGACTTTGGTAAAACATTGATTTAATAAATATGAATAAACACCTATGGGATGATGAGAAAATATCTATGGGTAATAATGTATGGAATGGCTATCAGAAAAATGTGAATAACATTATTCAGAATTATCCATAAAAACAAATCCATTGGAACTTGAATCCCCAAAAGACTGTAAATAAAATAAAACAAACTGGATTATAAATAAATTTCATGAAGATATCTTCTTAAGATATATATAATAAGAAAATCCATGGGTGTATAAATATGGAAAATCAATAAAAAAATCATAAAGGAAACAACTTACAACCAACCATACCCAAAACCATTTAAAGAAAAGCCATCTCAGAAATGATAGCACCAAAAAATATTATACATTACTCACAACAATAGATCCAAATATAACAATAAAATATTAATGATGATTCTCAAAAAATATTCATCAACAAGTTATACATGGGCTCTACTCTTGAGTTGGCAGAGGATATCTTGGGAATAACTGCCAGAAAATTAATCTTAAATGAACCCAAATGATTTGAAATATAAAATAACCATACCTATAATCCCCACCACTCATCAAAGAATTATCATTCATAGAAGTGGTTCAAGAACTATGTTATAATCATAATAAAAATATATGATTAGTTGGGAAATCGATACACGTTATTGATTCGTTAAGTATAATAAATAGATAAATGTTAACTCATAATTTCATAAAAATATTAGTTAGCTAAAAATAACCAATCCCATGAACAAAAACAAATTCCACCATAAATTTACAAAACTAATATTTTACCAGAAAACCAAATAAGTCTCCCTAGAGACTGACCATCAAGTATTTATCAAAACTTTTCTACGAAATAATCAATTAACATGAAACATAAAACAATCATTTCTTTCATTCAGAGGTGAATAAAATTGTAACAACATGGAAAAAAATATAAATAAAAAAAACATTGCACAATAATAATAATTATGAAACAACCACTTTTAAATTTATAATTTAAAAAAATTAATTGGAAACTAAATGAATTGAATTGAAGAAAACCAACATAATATTTGTCAGCCCTTTGATAAATCCAACATCCAATATTTCAATGCATTCTCTAAACATCTATTTAATAATAATTTGAACAATTTCCAAAATTCGACGGACACTTGGGAAAAGGTAAAAAATTTAACATTACATATAATTTTTGAAATTCATCATGAAAACCAATTTTCAAAAAAAAGACCAAATAAAAAGTTTTAAATTACTCGTTGTCACTGAAAAATATAATTTAAAAAACTAGAATACCCTATTATTTTAATCTTTCATTTGAAAAAACCTTCTAATTTTTCAAAAAATAATTCCCATTGTATTAAAACTAGTGTTTTCAATTTAGATTCTATAAATATCATTTTCCAGAACATTATAAGGTACAAAAATGTATTTATTAAAATTAAATATTTATTTTATCTAGTTAAACCCCTTTAAAACCACACAATTATAATTTTATTATCTTAAAGAATTACATTAAATAATGTTTAAAATTAAAACCCATTTTCCAATATTCTCCCAAAATTCAATTAAACAATAACATAGAACATAATAAAACACTTGATGAGAGTAGTGATCAACCATTAATTTACCAGAGGGATTTGTGAAAACATTTTCAACAACACAAGCATCACAGAGAGTAAAAAAAACACCATTCACAAGGGATTCTCAGGGGTTAAGAATTTTTTTTATCTCAACATGTACCACATGTTCATCTCCCAATTCCTCCCAAAAACAAATTCCAGATTACAAAATTAAAATACGAACATCCCTTGGTAACTCATGTTTTTTCATGAGTGGTTGTGATTAGGCACTAAACCATGGACTACTATTAATCCTTGATGATCCTATATACTTCTACCATATATTAAAAATAATTGTTGCTACTTATATGAGACAAAAGTTTCATTAGGGGAAGGAAACTGACTCAACAAATGTAATTTTTTTATAATCTACCCCGGGTCATCATACTATCGAATGCATGAACTAGTTCATGACATGGCTAGATGGAAATTAAAAATCCCCCCAAGCATGAAATAAATTCCTGGTAATCAATTAATCACAACTTTGGAATGATGTCTCCCATTAACATATCAATTAATGAAGTAGTGGAAATAAAAAAATTATTCATGAAATGTTTGTACATTAGATGTCCCCACCATAAATAAAAAACAATTATAAACAAATATCATAACAAAAAAAATGCAGTAAATTGATTAAATATCCAAAAAACAACCTCAACCTCCAAAAAAACTCTTCTACATGGAAAATATTCCCCTCCAATGGATTTTCATCACCCACATGTAGTAATTTCTACAATCCCTCCGTAAAAGGAAATAATACCATATGTAGCCAATGGTATAATATAAACAAAACTGTAACATAAAGTAAAAATGTACCAATCTCCATGTTACTAAAAAATTAAATTCCCAAAAAACAATACCAGGATACCCCATAGTAATGAATAAAATATTATCAAAAACATGATACATAAAAATGAAAGAGATATAGTCTTGAAAAAAATCACAGTCGGGATAAAAAATAAAAAACATTCAATATTCATTAACATTATAAAGAAAACCATTTTTTGTGTGTTTGAATATATATATATATATATAGTTTTTCATTCAAAATAGGTAATAGTATTATTCCATAGATAAACTATTTTGTTCTTATATATCATAAACCATTTTCAAAATAATGAGCTATTTTTCAATAACTAATTTATAAGAAGGAATTAGATGGTAGTGTAAGAGTCATAGTGGGAAATCATTATAGTAAAGACAATGTCATCATGTGCTATAAAAAAGGGAATAGAAAATTTCATTTCATTGATTTTTTAATGAAAAGAAAACACAGTAAAAGAATAATATAAATATTTCAATAGAAAATAGGTGTAAATGAGAGAAATCACCATGGGAGACACCTAAATATCTATGTTATGGAGTCCCTAGGATTCTTGTACTCATAATGAAAAATCCATAAAAATATCATTTCTCATGCACGATCCTCTAGAGAGGCTGAATACAATATTCTATATTTCCCCAAATTGTCATCATGTTTTTAGTTAGTGTTATTGTGTAAACATTACAATGAGACCATATCAAATCTCTAGAGTCTCACAGGTGTACTAGTCCGTAGTCCACCAACCAGATTACCTAGGACTCCCATGTTCCATTCCCATCATTGAATCACAAAAGGTATTGGTAGTAGAAAAACTATGTTTCAGTCACACAAAAATGAAAAAAATACATAAAATACAACTCACTTGACTATACAACCAATGGGAATAACCATTTATAAGAAGCATACCAATAAACCAATAAAATCAATATAAGACCAAAAAATATATAATATTTTGTGCTTCTATTAGAGTTCATAATACATGTTTAAAATATTTTTTATGATTGAACTATCTATTATGTTTTTATATGTAGAAATTGATCATCTAAAAGAAAAACATATTATACCACTGACTCTAAGTTCTTAAACCATTCTTCACAATTAAAAATTTATAAACTATGATATATATATATATATATGAATCCCTTGAGTATGTTTACATGTTTAGATAACCTAGAGTATGTATTAACAAAAAGGTAACAATATATGTTTCAATATATATGTGAATAAGACACATTTTATACGTAAATGGACCATAAATCACATAAAGGGTATTTTTGAATCCAGAAAATATCATTAAAATTTATGAAACAATGCATGGAAAACTTAAAAAATATTATTAACATCTCATTTTCATGATAAAATTCAATTGGAAACCAAAATACATATAATATATTTAACAATTCAAAATAAGATACGAAACATGAATTTATTAGAAAAAACAAATTGTAAATATCTGGAATGTGTAGAAATAATGAAATCAAGAATTTCTAATAACCAAAAAACTTTTCCTCAAATTAAACACAAAATATTATAATAAAAATGTTTATAAATAATCATTAAATAATTTATTTCAATTTAATGACTTGAAAATTGTCCCGCTGACCTCAAAAGACCCAATCAAGTCTAAAAGGGTCTGAAATTTATCACCTTCAATAATTATTACTAGAACATGTATCATTCTAGACCCTATGATAATTAAGAGTAAAAATTATCAAAATAAAAACACCTCCTAAAAGATATGGTTTGGGAAAGTCATGAACAAATACGAGAAGATGAATAAAATGAAATACGAAATGGGATTATGTTAGAATAGGGTACAAGATAGCCTTAACAATAAATATCACACTGATAAGTAGCATGCAAATGGAGAAAAATATATATAAGAGCATGTTCTATAATGCATGGTTTATATCCCCTTGGGTGTGTTGAGCATGATAGTGGGGGAGGGGGAGAGAAAACTCTTTATGATTTTTATTTAATTATGTTTATAATTCTGATTTTAAATTTGTTAATCCATTAGACATTGGGCAATGTTTAGAAGCATTGTGGTAAAAATTATATTCCAAATGGGTGACCCTAATGGAACTCCTGGACACCATGCATGGGTAGGGAGAATGGATAGGGAAATCATTCTCTATAGTGTGGTCAACACAATAAAACATACTAACATTCTTTCACATTTGTGGATGGTTTCTATTCACCATGTACCATCCATGTGCATTTACTAAAACGCCCAAATTTATAAATTTTAAAACCTATTCAACCCAAACCCATTAACATCAGTAAATAAAATTAAATGATTAAAAAATTATAAATAAATCATGGTTAGGGTGTGGTAGTCCATAAAATTTTCCACTGGATATTATCTATTTCCATTTTTATTATGATTTTGATAAAGGGTGTGTTCATTTCTATGATAGTGAATATAATTAATTGGTGATGGGGTTACTCTATACAAACATGTATATACACATATAACATAAAAAAAATTTCTTGTATGTGGTGCATCATAATTATATGGTCTTATTTCACATATTTAATATGATAAATGAAAATTATAGGTTAAAAAGATACGATACTAGATGATAAAACCTAAATTGAGTCTCTAATAGACTCGTGGGGTGAGAACAATACTTTTCAACTATCAAATAAGTGTATTGATATAAATAGAGCGATAAGTATGTTTTTTCTGGGTACTTATATCAATTTACAAACATTAGGGAATTACATTTATTCCTTTAGACCAATCTAATTTAAATTGTTTCATTTCACAATATACACAAAAAATTATAATCCTTATATTTGTTTTTTTGAGTCCAGCTAGTCTAGGGTGTTATTTTTTTCATAATTTGGTAAACATAAAATTGATTGTAAAATTTATTATCACCAAATATTAATCACCTTATGTAAATTGATTTATAGGTGTCTTTGTTGGTCATAGAGTTTAGGTGTTTTGAAGATATATTATTTGGTTTATTATTTATATAAATGATTGGAATTTAACATGGAACCTTAGCATTATTTAATAATTATTTTTTAGATAACGAATCAACTCATAACTATTGAGTAATTAGTTATTGTTAATGTTGAAAGTCGACTCATTGATAGAGGGTATATAATATACATGATACAAATTTATTCATATGGAGGGAATAAAAAAAGAATGGAATAAAATGAAAATAAATCAGTAATAGAAATAGAATTGGTTGAAATTTCATTTCTTATTGTGATAAATTAAACGATTTATTGTTTACTGTTATTTTTTCATTTTTAATTCCATTTATTTTATACTTAAATATAATTTTACCCATATTTAAATATATATGACTATATATTAATGTTTCTGTGTATTTAGGATTGTACGAGACACACCATTATTAATATATATTTGTTACTCATGAAATAAAAATGGGAATTTTAGAATTATATTTTGTCACATAATGACTAGTATTGTTTGAAGAGTTGTTATTGATATTTATAATAGATGTTATCTCATTATTTTATATGGACACGTTATAAATTACTTCTACGGGTGTCAAATGTAATTTTAGATAAATAAAATCATTTCAATAATTCATAATAAGGTGACATATGTTTAGTTAATAAATGTTAATAATCTCTTATAAGTTTTCCCATTTTTAGTAAAACCACCTAAATGGTGGCATGATATTGATCCATATATCCCCAATCTAGATGTGAGGGTCAGAGAGGTTCCTTGAATATTAGGTTTCATTTATCATTCATTATGCCCTATGTATATAGTATGTATAGTAAATTTTAATCTTTAGTATATGTATTTTTGTCAATTTTATAGCATGATATGCATATAAAATGGAAAACCAATGATAATGGATTATATCTTCTGGTACTTCTTAGTAGTGTCACATAACATTCATATATTATATACTAATTGATTAAAAATTTAATTCTACTGTTTCATATCTTTATATTCCATGTACCATGACCTAATAATTAAATTTCATTAAATGGGGAGACAAACGGCTCCATTAGTAAAAATAAATATTGACTAAACTAATAGAGTCTGAGATCCTTATGAAGAACTACAGATTTACATTATAGGTTGAAGAAACCAATATAATAAAAATATAGAAATCAATAGATAAATCTTCCTTCACTGCTAGAAAAACTATCAATCAACTTCTCTTGTCATCTCATGTATGTAATCATATATATAATGTTTTATATTTGGGACACCATTTGTTGGTATCCTAAGGATTCATATGACAAAACATTACATATCAATTAAAGATCATATGATTTTTATGGTATTTTAGTTCTTTCTAGATAATCATTGATTTATAACTATTCAATTATAAGACTGATAATATTGGTTAGGGGTGTATACACTATTAGTATATGGAGTTTAAGTGGATATTATTTTCTAGTTTAGTAGTTTTACATAGATCCCCATATTTCATTATTTTATTTTGAGTCCATTATATATATATATATTTTCCTAATTTTATTTTTGTACATTATACATAGAATTTTATTATGATTTTTCAATATATATAAATGGATTTTGAATAATACTAAGGCACTTAATATAATTTTTTTATAAAAATTCACATTCATGAAATTTTTTTATTAACTTGTATCGAGTAATTTTTTTCATATATTTTGGAAATGATATACAATTTCATAGAAAAAGTGTGAATAATTCGCTAATGATAAATTTTGAGCCCAAAAACAGTCATTATACCCAATTAATGAAAAAAATTTATTAGGGGTAATGGTTGTCTAAAATTAGATAGTAATTGATTTGGTTTAAATATACGTTGATGTTGAGACATTCATATATATTGAATTTTCGTGGTGGGAGAAAACTCATTTTTCATTTTTCATGGAAATGACCTCATGTTTGTGTTTCTTGTTGATCCTTAGAGTTTTCATTCAATTATAGGGAATGAAATATGTTGGATGTTTAATAGATTTATTCACATACATAACATAACTATGAGATATCATATATAGTTATATTCCATTTATAAATTGTTAATAAAATGTTTTCATTCCCCTTTTCATGGATTATAGTTCTTTGCTGTAATATCCTACAACACAGCATGATTTTAAAGGGAGAAAATTATGTTCGATAGTAGTTATGACACATGAAACCATGAATATATGAGAATATAATACCCTGATACATTATGATATATTGATTTTTAATAAATTCATTCTCTTCAAAATATTATTATGTAGGAAAAAAATTGTTTAAAAATTACACTTTTTAAATTTTAAAATATGTCCATTATAACCTGGTCGTTATATTGGTGCGTAAGACACCATGCTTTCACACTATGTCATTTTTTTAAATAAATTTAATGTCAATGATATCAAATATTTCAAAAAATACAATGCATAAACACATCCATTATAACCTATCCATTAAATTGTTCATAAAGAATTATATTAACACACTTTAGAAAATATATAGTACACTTGAATTCATCAATTAGATATTAACTATAAACCAAGTGAATGTAAAGGACCTGTTTTTATAAAAAAACTATTTTTATGACAACAAGGAAATTTTATCTTAATAAATTAAATTAATATCTACTATTGAATCATATTAATGAAATTTATATTTTACATATTCAATGAAATATTTTAAAATTAATCCAATATGTTTGATGGGATTATTATTATAATAAATCCAATTTATGTATAAAATGATATAGTTTTTCAAAAAAGTAATTTTCCACATTTTAATAGGATGCCTATTTTAACAATAATTGTTATAATTTTTATAAATTTTACATGAAAAAATTAAATTCATTTTATATTTCCTAACATAAATATACATTAAAGTGAATTTTTAAAAAAAATTCTTAGAAGATTTATTTTGTTATGAATAGAAAAAAATAGCGAATTTTAATTAAAACGTAACTTTTCATCTAAATAGTTTATAATGTTAAATGAAATTATTCTTTTTTAAGTAATGAAAATTTAGAAATAATGATTTTAGTCATTTTTATGTCCTTTTAATCATTTTCATGTTTAATTTTGATTAAAAAATTGATTCAATATTTTAAACATTTTGTCCTTAAAACCCATCATTTTGTCTCATTTAAAAGATTAATATTTAATCTAAATTTACCTATTATGTATATATAATTTAGTAAAATAGATTCCATATTTGGAATCATAATATCCATATTTGGATATACAAAAAATTTAAATTTTCAGCTTAAAAATTTATTTGTTAAAAAAAAGATACACTGTAGTATAAGTGATATAATGTAATAAGATAATTTTAAAAGGAAAATGATTAAAATAACTAAAACCTAAAAAATAATTTTTTAAGTTTTTAATGACCTAAAACATACTTTAAAAAATTAATTACAATCAATTTTATTTCAAATTAATTCCACACAAATGTGGTTAGATTTATACATAAAATAATCCTTATATAATCACTTAAAACCACCCCTCATAAAGTATAAATACCACCCCTCACCACCCAATTCACATAGAAATACATGAATATACTCAATGTAATTCTAAACCCTATGATCCTAAAATTCCCCATGTCCATGTCTCAATGTTCTAACCGAAATTCAAATTCCCTGGTCATTAAGGGATCCTCCAATGAGGTGATATTCAAGAGGTAATCCTTTTAAACCACCTCTATTATTATTTTTCATTTTCTACATTCTCATATCCTACTTCATACATCTACGAATAATAACTCTGGTATAATATATATTCTATACAGTTATCTTCCACATGTAATAAATTATACCCATCCATTTTATTACCTCTTCTTATTCAAATAAACCAAACTATTGTCCAAATTATGACAGTTAATCATCTCCTTAAAGAAATATTTTGTTCTCTTCCCATTACCACATTAATGGATTGTAAAAAATTATTATTATGGTTATATGAGATTTTAATAGTTATATTATATCCTATATAATTTTTATAACTAATGTATATAAATAATATTAAATAATATAATCCAAGTTTAGGATTTTCAGAAAAAAACAAAATAATTAAACTAATCATTTGTCCTTAACATTTTTTCATGTAGATCATCCTTATGTCTGAAATAAAAATGATATGTGAGGCCATTTTAAATTATGTATGTTTATTAAGAATCATTTTTGTTGTTCGGGAAAGTAACTCAAGAGTTGGTGAATTGAGTTCCCAATAACAAATTATATAAATATATATACTAAATATTAATAAACCCCTAAATAAAATAAACTATAAAATTAATCATGATACTATATCAAAATAATATCAATCCATTTAAAATAATTATTAATGATTTATTAGTTCTCAGTTAAATTATGGTTTAGAAAAACCCTAACGTTTTACATTAATTTACACAGATAGAAGCCTTTACAAGCAGTAGTTATGATTTATTTTCAACGATATTTTTTTAATGAAAATTTTCCATGAATATGATAGAAAACACCACATAATAACACATTAGAACAAACAATAGGTTAAATATCAAGGAGAGACCTAATCTTCTCTACCTATAAATCACCAACTATGAAGAAGGTTTTAAATACAATAAGACAATTCCACATCATGTATAAGGTTTACAGAAAAAAATGATGTTCCATCTAAAATGATTCTTCCATAGTTATATGTTAGATTAATGAAAATAAAATTTCACACAAGGAACTCATCCCAAAACATAGTGAAAAATAGAATGAGGAACGATATAATAAATGGTATTCTCCTAGATTATACAATAGATAGTGTGTGATGGATAACTGTAAAACAACACAATGCTCAAAAGTAAAAAAAAACAGAACAAGTATGAATTGAAAAAATTTCACCTGATATTTTATGTATGTTTATAATCCTCAGATCATCAATGGTGAGTAGTTTGATCATTGTTTAGTAAATTGGGAATCATAATAGAGAATTGTATAAATCTCAGTTTTGATTCAATTGATCTCTCTTTTTTGTCTCAATAAAATTCAGTAATGGGATTAGGATTTTTGGGTCATTAATCATCATAGAATTTTAATTAGTAGTTTTGTGAGAATCCACAAATTTGATTGCATAATTGTATTGATCAGCATTAATAACTGTATCTGTATATCATCTTTGTTTTGAGAGAGAGATCCTACACGAATATATAGAAGCACATTTTTAAGGAGATCCAAATTCCTCTATGAATATTTTACTAAGTCCCAGGGACCTATTTTAACTATCTAGGAATATATTTTTCCATTTTACCACTCACACTGACGATCTTAGACACCAACATTAATAAGAGTGCTGGTGGTGACTAATCATCTAGAAGTTACTCCACTGACAGTAACTCCTTTGGAGGTAGTTGTGACCCAATTTTTGAGGAAGATCATCCTTGAGGTAATGGTGACTTGAGTATGGAAGAAACTATTCCTGGCTATAATGGTGACTTCAGTCCAGTGGTAACTCATCCTGGGGAAAATAGTGACATCACTCTAGCAGTAGCTTATCCTAGTAGTTATGGTGACTTGTTTTTTGTAGTAGCGGAGAATTTTGAGCAATGGTGTATTTCTATAACCCATTCACTAAATATAATAGATGTAATATGTTCATATAAAATTCTATCATAATACATGTGAAACATTAGTAATAAATGAATCATGGTTTTTGATCATTAAAATGGAAGATATAAAAAATAATCTATTCAAGGAGTTTACAACATTCTACCCCTTTTTGATGAACCCAAAATAGGGAATTTTATAAAGAATGTATTAAAACAGTTATCAAAAATAAGTATAAATATATGGTAGTTTAGAAAAAAGATATGATGATAACTTGAATACTCAATTATCTCCCCCTTGGAGATTATAAAAACATAACAAAATTGAAAAAACAACATGAATGATTATAATTTACTATGTAGCAAAGTGATAGGGAATGAAATAAGATAAATATGTCAGACAAATGTACATGATCCCTATCTTATAGAAAACATCAAAATAGATTTACCCATAAGAGATAAGAGATTATCAACTTCCTCCATCCCTTTTCATTTTCCCTGTCTCTATCATCATCTAGAGAAGAGAATGTCGAAGTATAATTTTGGGAAAATGATTAAATGGATGGTAGAGTGGTAGCAGTAGGTTATGGTTATTTGAAATGAACTAGTCTGAGCTATCTGATAGAGTCAAATGGGGACACACATATTGGATGAAACGGTTGAGGAATAAGATTGTTGGACTGAGAGATTAGAGTATGCCTATACAGAATTATTCCAAGGGCTGTGGTTGAGAAAATTAATGAATCAACAATTGATTCTTCAGAAATAAAAGTTATTTTATGGACATGAATATAATGTTTCTTAGGATTTATTAAATCCAAAATTATGGAACCTCCTCATTCCATTGCATTAAATAAATATTCTATTTCGTCCATAAACCACTAAAGAGATTGTGTAAAACTTTTAACACACTCACATATTATTTAAAATCACTTATCACTGGAAGGATATTTATGTTCTCCGACAGAAATTTTAAATTATATATAATATCTTTGTACATTTATATATTTGAGAAATAATATTGGATATCATTTTTTATCACTTCTATATATTGTCAGGTATCAGTAGCACAATCTTTTAGGAATTGTTAAATATGATTTCTATGAAGATGTATCTGCCTAATATAGTCCACAATAGAATTGAAATCACCCATGGAACTTCTTATTTCTTCGCTGATCAACTATTATAATAGATCTCTGTATAAATTTATTAGATTAGGAGACAGTGAAAATGATGTAGATGTAATAGAACCCAAACTATGAATCTTATGATAATTGGAACTCGTAAAATATGAAAATGGGGTCTACGAAGCCTCTAGAGAAGATTTCAAACAAGCTGCCTCAAATTTGAATATTCTATTGTCAATTGAAATTACATAAATATGAAAATTAACACTTTTTTGAATATGATATATGACCAGGTATACTAAATATCTTACACTTTCTTCATTAATATGAGCAGTTTGAGTTGGTTGAGAGTTCAAAAGTTGTCAAAATTCTGATGCTAAGTTAATTCTCAAGGTTTCTATATCAGAATGATCATATTTCTATAATTAATGTAAATCATATCAGGTTTCAACCTTAGGATGAAACACTCTTGATTAATTTGGAATACTTCCATGTTCATTTAATACGACATAATCCGTAGATGAGTTGGTTTCCATGGTAGTAAAAGGATGTAACTCCCCCTATTCATCTATTTGATTCACTAGTAATCCTTCTATTCTGAATTTGGATCCATCATTTGAATCATTGTATGTATTCTCATGTCTTACAAAACTAGTATATTTCTCCCATTCATCAATGTATTTTACTGAAGTTCTGACATATGGATGAATTGGAGGGTCTCTTGGCTTGTGAGAGAATTGATGTACTTTAGTTCTTGAGGGAACATGTGAAACATATTGTAGTTACAAACTGCATGTCTATTCAATCTGATCTGATAGAACTAATTGATTAACTGGAAAAGTGGTCAGCTGCCCCACAATTGTAGATGGTATAACATCAATATGATTGGAATCTATGTTCTCCACTGATTCTATATGATAAAATTCAACTGTCTACTAATTAATATTATGAGATTTCTCCCCCTCAATTGTAGCATCCTAATCTTTTGAAATAACTTTTGGAAAATCAAGAATCATTGTGTCCATAGTATGACTTTCTTCGATGAGGCTATATAAAAATGGTGTAGAGGGTTGATGTGGAACTAACACTCAGGTATGATGAACAAGATCAACCCTGTTTTGAGCATTCAACTTATGAGAAAAAACCAATTTAATTATGTTGATCAAATATGAAATCATATCAACTTCCATTATGTCTAACATTAGTATTATCTTCAAGAGATTCTTCTTCTTATTTATCCTTATTAACCACACTAGAATATTCATCGGGTTTCTCAGGATCTATAATATCATTATCTACTCTTGTAGAAACAAAATATTTTTCTCAATCAATAACTTCATTACTAGAGGTCTTAAAGTAAGATTATATATATTGTGACTCCCTAAAAACATCAGTATCTTATTTATATTCATGCTTAGGTAAGAGTGTTTTTCTAGAAGGTAGATATCATAGAACTAACATGATCACTAGATACTCTGGGTGGAGATTTTATTATCTTTGGATCACTTCCTTATTTAAATAGCTCATATTATTATTATTATTCATATCTTTCAGCAATAAAACTTGTAATAGAGTACTCAAGAGTTTCATCAGGTTCAGGGCCAGGACCCACTGTATCCTTTGGTATTGTTGGGTTGTAAATAGGGTTAAAATAATAATATTTTTTTCATTTTCCATAATCTAAAATCCCTTATATGGATTCCATAAACATTATATCTATTTCATATTGACATTGTTAGGAAAAGAACAAACCATTTTATCATCAACTTATAATCTTGGCTAGACATTACCTTTTTCTTCTAGGATGGGAGAGATAATTTTGGGAAACCTGATGGAGTTTGAGCTGGATCTCTTCTTGCACATCTCATGCATATAGACCATAAGAATTTTACTACAATTTATTCTTTTCCCTTACTTCACCATGTTTATAAAATAGACATTTTTTTATCTCATTGCATTGAAGTATCCTTTTTGTGGACATAAAACATGATATAAAAATGTAAAATATAGCTTTTACTCTACATCAATCTCTATATATGTTGTTATCCACTTGCTCTGATCGACAGTTAATTCTAGGAGAGCATCCTCTAACTTGTCATTTGGAATTCTTCCTTGTAAATATTTACAAAATTAAATGTGACGAATCTATTGAAATTTTTCTTATTCTCTAGAAGGGAAAAAATCTATTACCTATCTATACTTCTATGAATTAAATCATCGTTGATCCAAAAAAATTATTGTGCTTTTTGATAAAATTCATAAACTATTCTCAGATAATACACACAATGATTTGAGGTAAAATAGTTTATCCACTTCTTTTTTTCTATTACCTTTAACAGTATCGTATTGATAGTGTGAAGCCACTATGAATCAATCCGTTTTTCTACATTGACTACATGGTTCATTAGATGTATATTTTCAGAAAAAGTTTTAAAACTACCTTCAGATACACATTGATTCTTAGAAGGCCTCATTTCATTTGTATTTGATTCTGTATATCTTTTCACATGGGTCATTCGAATTAGGTGAAGGATTCAAGAGTAGTAGAAAAGTGGGAAGATTGGTTCTTGATGATGGAAATGGATCAATACTTCAAGCGTTAGGTAAAGTGAATTTATTTTTAGTAATCATGATGTTTTTACAATTTAAGGATTCTAAAAGAATAATATAATAATTATGATTATAAATAGTTAATATGTATAGGAAAATAATAATAGTTAATAAATGGTAATGTAAAAAACGAACGACGACTCATCAAGGGAAAAATTTCAGTGGGGACTCATAAATGGTGAATCATTAATACTGATCCATGAACATTGGGTAATCAATGATAACTCATTAATGGAAACTCATCAACAGGGACTCATCAATAGTAACTCATGAACAATGAATCATTGATGAAAGATTACCATTCCTAATTCATGTTCGATGTATTTTAATCATTCATAATTCAATGGATTCATGAATATATTATCTAGATGATGTACAGTTCCAATAAATCCTAATGTTATATAACAATTTTGATAATGATGTCTCAATAAGTGATTTCTTACATCAATAAGTTTTGTTCTATAGTGGGATACTAGATATTTGGAAATGTTTATTTCACTTGTGTTATCAAAATTTATATGAACATGTCTAAATTTTTATTCAAAGTCTTTTAAAGTATGGTTGATCCACATGATTTGTGTATAAAAACATCATACGGCTACATATTCAGCTTCATAAGTGGATAGTCTAATAGAATTTTTCTTCTTACTATACAATTATAATTGAGATTTTCTTATAAGATGACATGTTCCTAATGTGATTTTATTATCTAATATAAAACAACCAAGATCAACTTCTAAATACCTAACTAAATCAAGAGCATGTATTCATGGTTAGAACAATCCTAAATATGGTTCATACTTGAGGTACTCAAAAATTCTTTTGAAAACTAACTAATGTGACCCATTCGTATTTTCATGAAAGTGATCACACATACATACTGTAAACATAATATCAGTCCGACTATAAGTTAAATAGGGAAAACAACCAATAATACATCTATAACTAGTTTGATCTATTGATTTATTAGTATCATCAAGGTCTTTTTTACTAGTTGTACATATGGGATTATCACTACTTTTGGAACTCTCAAGGCCCTGATTTTTTTAAAATACCATTAGTTCATTTACATTCATTTAATATAAGTCCATATTAATTTATAAAAATCTGAAATCCAATAAATAATTTACGTCAACCATTATACTCATTTCAGTTTCACTTTTCAAAAAGTATTAAAAATAAAAATGTAATGAATCATTAGTATATCCAAAAGTAATATCATCGACATAAATTTGAATTATGAATAGTTCTTTTTAAATTATATATATAAAGAGAGTTGTATGAATTATTCATTTTGAATTTTTTTTAAATATAGAGAGAGGTTTTTGTTTCAAACCGAGTTCTCAGAGCCTGTTGTAAACTATATAATGATTTTGTAAATTTCAAAACACAATTTAGAAGACGAGGTTTTGAAATCATGGGGGTTGTTTAACAAAACAACATCAATTATAAATACATTTTAGAATTCACTTTTAACACCAATTTGATATTGTTTTAAGTCCAGATTTGCTACATAGAAAATCAGTATCCTAATGGGTTCATGTATTACTAATGTTGGAGATTTTCTTCAAAATCAATACTTTATTCTTGATTATAACCTTGTACAACTAATCTTGATTTGATTCTTATTATACTTCCAGATTCATCAACCATGTCTCTAAACTACCACATAGTTCCAATAGTTAATGTATCCATAGTTTGGTTAAAAAGTCCCCAAAAACTATTTCCTTCAAACTGATTAATTTATTCCTGCCTAGCTATTACCTAGAATTTATCATTAATGGAGTCATTAAGGTTCATATGTTCAATTAGTGTCAAGAGGGCATGATGTTCAATTCTATTTCTCAGAGAATATATGGTTTGTGTACCTCTCCCAATGTTCCATATTACAATATCTAAAGGGTGGTTTCTATGAGTCCTAACGGGTCTCTAAGAAGATGGGTTACTAGGATCAGGGTTTTATACCAGTTCATGTTCTTGAGGTTCACATGCTGTAGTATCTGATTGTTTAAAAGAACATTCAGATAGTTTACAATTGATTTACATTGATGAATGATCATCCAGATGGTCTTCAATGATAGTCTTGGATTCGTTGGAATTAGTTTAATCAAACATTATATAAACATATTCTTCTATTGTTCTAATATTCATATTAAACACTCTTTAGGATTTACTGGTTAATGAATACCAAAAGAAAATTCCTTCCTCTCTATTGGAATAAAATTTTTCTAACTTGTCCATTGTATTAAGAGTATAAACTATGAAACCCAAAACTCTAAAATAATTAACCATTGGTTTTCTATTACACAATAAATCATAATGTGTTTTCTTTGATATTTTTCTAATAAAAACTTGTTTAATAATTTATATGACTATATTAACAACTTCAACCCATTAGTAGACATGTAGGTTATACTCATTTAACATGGTTAGGGATAACCCTTGAAGAGTCATATTTCTTATTTCTACCACACTGTTCTTCATTGGTGTTCTAGGATATGTAAAGTTGTGATTATAGTGATTTTGAGAACATAATTACTAAAAGTCTTTATTTTTAAATTCTCGACCATGATCACTCCATATGGTCTTATTGCTCAATCCACTAAGGTTTTATATAGATTTTGAATACTGATTAAAATAAGTTCATTCTTCACTTTTCTGATCTAGAAAAAATACCCATGTGTATCTAGACAAGTCATCTAAAAGGACATAGACATAGTGTTTTCCATTCAGATTGAAAACTCTAGAAATTCCAAATAGGTGCATATCATTTAAATCTAGAGGTTGAGTGGTTGAAATATCTATCATATATTTAATAGAAATATTATAAAAATTCTCCTTTAGGAAGGGATTATAAAATCAATATTTTGATAATTCAAACCATTGTTGGTAACTTACTAACCCAATCATAGTTACCTTTCTATGTCAGTGAATATTACAAGGGAATATTATCACATTCCAAATATAATATTCTTTATTAAATTTACTTAAGCATGAAATGTTTTTAGAATTTATATACTTTTAATCAATATAATAAATATTATCACTCTAAAAGTAGTTAAAATCAAATAATTTTTTTTATTAAAAAAAGATAGGCATTATTTTTAAATGTGACATAAATTTGAAGAAAAAAAATTAGATATAGAAAGAATATTTTATTTCAATCGATCTATATATAAAAATTCACAAATTAATATTGAATTATAATTACCAATTTGGACATGTCTGATGATTTTCAATTTTTCATTGCCACCCAAATTGACATTTCCACTATAAAACAAATCCAAATTATTGGACTTTTGATACCCACATATCAGGTTTATAGAACATCCAAAGTCCAGATACCATAATATTTTTTAGAGGTTCTCAAATAGTCTTCCTATAACAAAAAGGTTCGTGCCAAAAATGATTTTGGTATACAATATCTATTGTGTCCTAATATATTAATAAAAATATATTATCATATTTATATTTTTCTAATAGGTTTCCAATAAATATAATAAAGAATTTATGAGATAGAAACATTATGAGTTCCAGTTTTGTAGGTGATATTTATTCATCAACTTTTATAACTGGAACTTAATGTAAATATTTTTTTTGTAATTTTTCTTTGAACTGACTAGTTCTTTTTGTGAGTTTCATAAATGGGAGAAAAATTTTCCGCAATATTTGTGTTAAATATTTTTTTGGCATTGGTAATGTTTTCATTTTATTTATTAATTTGTTCATTTGAAAATTTTAATTCGTTGTTTAAATTCAGCAATTGATCATTTTTATCTTTTTCAATAGTAATATTGTATTTAATAGTTACTGTTAAATCGTGATTGATTTTGAGAGACTTATATTTATCTCTTAGTTCATGAAAAGTGTCATCCATCATGTTGAAATAATAATATATATCTCTTCTGTTCAATTTTTCCTCAGTATCATTTCATTATATATTTGTTGACATGTATGTAGAATTAGTAAGATATATGGGAATATAATTTTGTACTTCTGATGTTCTCGTTGTAAATCACATGTTGTGTCTTTTAGACCAATCTTATTAATTATTGTCTCATCCACTTTCACTATCTTCACAGGTACTCCAAGTTTCTTTCCTGGCCCATTTTATATCCTATTTTTATTCTCATACTTATTTTATATTTTAATTTTGGACAATTAGTTTTAATGTGTCCTTTCCTCTTACACTCATAACAAGTAACTTCATTTTTAGTATCATCCTTTTTCCAATACCTTATACACTTTAAATTGTTATCATAATCTCCTATGAAAAATGACTTTTAGAAGAAATTATTTTTCCTATAGAATTTATTGAATCATCTGGCCATGGGTTCCATTTCTTCATCATTTCCATCAGGATATCCTTCATAATTGGAAGCCTTGAGTTGTCCATTTATTCTTTTAGTCATGAGGTAGTATATTGGATACTTAATTAATTTTTTATTTTTCTTCATTAATTTATTTTTTTATTTTATGTTCCTCTTAATACATCATTAGATTTATAATCAATTCCTTAACAGGTAGTTTACAAACATCACATAACTCTCTGATTGACACAGATGTTCATCTATATCTACGGGGTAAGTATCTAAGTAGTCTCATCACTTGATCCCTGTACTTCAATTTCATTATAAGTGAGGGCATAATATTCACTATTTCATTGAAACTAAGATAAATATAAGAAACATGTTAATTAGATTTCTTTTTAAAATTATGATACAAGATTTGATATGTATTCAGTCCCATTTCCTTAACATTTGATGTTTCTTCACGTGAGACTGATTAGGTATCCCATATTTAAAAAGTATATATTCATGTATATATTATATTGAATTCATCATCTCCCTATGAATATAAAAAATAATTCATAGGTTTACATTTATTATTGTGAATAGTTTTTATAGCACTAATCCAATCACTTATAGAAGTTTTTGGTATTTCATATTGATCTTCTATTACCATCCATATAACAAAATCAATACTTTTCAAATTCATTCTCAATTTGATTTCAATTGAGAAATATTTTTTCTGTTACAATAAGGAGTTCGGTTAGAAGAATACACTTTTTGTTTATTATCCATAATGAACTAAAATTTAGTAATGACAGAAATTTAAGATCTTTATAAAAAACTACAGTCATGGGAAAAAGAGTTAAATTTTAAACACTTCTCTGATACCAAACGTTAGTCAGAGGTAGTAACTCAAAAAGGGTTAAATTGTGTTCTCCATAATATTTTTTGTAAATATATTAACTAAAAAAATTAATAAACCCTAAATAAAAGAAAATGGCCAATTATTCCAAATAGAAGATTGATATAAAATATATCCTTTTAAATTATTTCTTATATAGTGATTAGGTATCAATTAAAATATGGTTTAGAAATACCATAAAATTTTTAGATCAATTTACTCAAATAGAAACAAATATAAACACTAGTCAATATTAATTATAAATGATATTGTCTATTCTGAAATGTTATATTATATATGATAGAATAAAAAATCAAACAACACAATGACATAATGGAATAAAAAAGAGGTTCAGTATCAAGGTGTGACCTAATCCCAACTACTTGGAAATCATCTATTGTAAATAATATTTTAAATATAATAAAATAAATCCAGAACCTTCATTAGGTATATAGTCAATAGAAAAAAGATATTCAGGATAAAAATCCTCTTCCACGGTTATATGTGGGATTAATGGAAAGTACATGTAACATAGGGTCCTCTTAACCAAGCATGGAGGAAAATAGACTTATGAAGGAGAGAATAATATGTATTCTTTAATAATTTGTAGGATACAATGTGTGTTTGATAAAATTAAAACAAGATACTACTCAAAATTTAAACATACATAACGAATAAGATTAAAAAAAGCTATGTATGATTTTTTCTATATGTTTGTAATCCTTGGATCAGAAATGGTAAAGAGTATGTACTTTGTTCTATAAAATTTGATGTAGAGAATAGGATCATAAAAATCTAGATGTATGATTCATCTGATCTCATTCTATTTTCATAACTAATCTCTATAATGGGTTATGTGTTTTATTGTCATTAAGCTTCACAGAATGTGAATTAGAATATTAGAGATAATTCAAAAATTATATATCACAATTTTCTTGATTGAAATTAATTGTTGTATTTGAATATCATTTTAGTTTTAAGAGAGGGAGATCCTTCATGAATATATAGAAGTGCTTGTTGAAGGAGATTCAAATTCCTCGAATCAACTTTTACTATGTCTTGAGGACATGTTCAAACCCTCCCAAAATAGATTTTTCTTTTGAACCATTAACAATGAATATCTCATAAAGTAATGGTAAAAATTGTGCTAGAGGTCACTCAACATCAAGAAGAAACTCCACTGACAATAACTCCTATATCGATAGTGATGAATCACTTCTAGTTGTAGGTCATCCTTGAGGTAATGGTGAATAGAGTCTTGTGGTAGATCATCCTGGTAGTAACAATAACTTGATTCTAGAGGTATCTCATCCTAGAAGTAACAATGACTTGAGTCTATAAGTATCTTATCCAAGTAATAATTGTGACTTGATTTCAGTGGTAGCAATGACTCATAACCAATATTGTATTTCCATAACTCTTAGAAGGAATATAGTATAAGAAATATTTTATTATAAAATACAACCATACAAGATGTTAATTGTTAGTAATAACTGAATAATGGTTTCTAATCATTAAAATAAGAGATGTTAGACACAATCAATTTAAGGAGGATTCGACAATTTATTTTCACTTTTAGAGTTGTATTTATATTGTAAATGAATATACCAAATTATACACAAATGAACTATCCATGGAAGTATGAGATGAAAACATTTGAAACAATGAAAATATTGGAATATAATTAATGAATGGATAGTAATATGTTTTAAAAGGGTCATATATGATATTAATAATTTTAATATTATTTTGAAAAAAAATTAACCACATTCATCAATCAATTATACATGAGACTGAATTATTAAAAAAATACTAGGATGTGTGAGGTAAGGGTTTCTCATCACACTTTTTCATCAGTGAGATATATAACTTATTGTCCAATAACTTCTTATGTTTGGTGTATATGATTCCATTTGATATATAATTTCATTAATATCATTATATTAATGTTATTAATTTTTTCATTTGATATTTCATAATTTTGTGAGCCATATAATTTCACTGATTACAAAGTAGTAGAAGAATTAGTAAACCAATTTACATTATTTGGGATAACCTTCTACATCCTAGATTATATTCTAATTAATTATCTGTCAGTTGAATATTTATTATCATATTTTTTTAAACTGGTTTAATGTGTATTAATAAAAAATACAAATAATTGATTACTTATTTAATTATCACATTAATGGTATGATATTTATAATGGAATTTCTATAAAATTTACCTCTTTAAAATATTCCATAAAACCATCTTTTTTAATGTCCAGGTTTTCTGAAATGTTATCTAAAAATTTATTTACTATTCTATTAGTATTCATGAAATTTTTTACTCATGTCTTACATTATCAAAATGGTTTAAAAGGATTGTTTTTTTCATTTTCTATATATGTTTCATTGAATCTTTTAAAAAAATCTAGAAGGAATGTTTTTTAACATATACGCCATAACAGGATATTCCAATAATTCTGATGCCTTATTAACCTAAAAACTTCTTTTCAATATTACATAGATTTTTTTAAAAAATATTTTATGATTCTTCTTAATTTTAATTTTTTTTGAAAACATTAGGGATATTTTCCTCATGAATTATTTCTAGAGAACATTGAAAATTATTTTCTATCTAAGATAGACTAATAGTTATAAAATATTCTTTACCCTGAATATTATTCATAAATAAAACCAATATTATATTTATGGTTAATTTAAGTATATTTTTTCATAATATTTATGAAACCAATTTATTTTCAATAAGTTATGTTATAATAAAATGTTTATCAAACTCTTATATTTACAAGGGTAATGATGTGATTAATGACTTATTTTCTTGTGGAATGCATATTTATGATTCTCATTATGTGATAAGAGGGACCTATATATTACTCTAAAGATTTTGGTAATGATAAATTTTATATGTTCTAAAATGGAACACATGTTGCCAACAGAGGACCATAATAAATGGGTACATTGGTGGTCTTCCATACCATGGAAGAAGAGTGTACAAATTAGGTAATCCTAGTCCAAAAACTAGAGGGTACATCTAAGATCATAATAAGCATAAAGGAGGTACACGGGTGAATATCCCAAGACAAACATTTTACCAAGGTCTATGTTTGTATCATTGATAAACTATTTTCTAATATTGTGTGTATTCCATAAATTCCAGGACTTATTACATTTTTATACTCTCATGGGTCATGTAATTTGATTATATTTTTATTCATTCTTTATAATATATTAATATTTAATTCCATAATTCTAGACTAATATCTTTGATATACCTAATATGCTTTCAAATGGTATGAAAATGGTATCATTATATTATGCTTGTGTTGTGATTATGCATATCCCATGTTTACCCTTATAGAGCATTTGAGATAGATCTTTCTTTTGTTTCCTTCATCCATGTTATGATTAGTGGTTTTTAGTAGTTATATTAAGTGGTAATATATTTATAATATTTCATGAAGATATTATGACAAATTATATTAATATTCTAAATGTTTTCAAATGAATTAAACTATTATGATCCTCAGATATGTTTTTCAATAATATTCATCTCTAAAGATGTAACATTCTTGTATAAGAATCATAGACCATTATAGTTTGTATCAGATGAATGTTTTAGTTTACGATTGAAAACTAGAATGATATGACTTTGGTGGTATCTCAAAGTATATTTCTATTGATATGTCTAGGGATGTCTACAAGGATAAATCTAAGGATGATTCAATGTTTTTGAAAATGTCCTGGAATTTTTGGAAAATATTGAGAGAATGTATTTAATGAAATTATATCACCATATGGATAATAAAGGTGGACGTGGATATATCATATATATAGGGTTAAACACTCTAAAATGCCTTATTGTGATAGAATCGATTATGAACTTTTTCAAGATTCTGCGCCTTGCTACACACTTAATTCGACATTCTTAATTGATCTGATTTAGAAATTCAGAATATATATATGAACCATTATAAGGTATTTAGATAGATGATGAATTTGAGTTATATAGGAAAACCCTATGTTATCATATATTAAAAAAAGGTATCATTGTTTCTACAACCTATAAGATTATTTTTATTTTTATGTGGTTCCACAAAATTGTTAGTGTTTCTCACACTTTATTTTTTGATTTAGTCAATGGTAGGAACATGAAAGAGCCCTGATAATGAAGTGTATTATGAATAATGAAATGATATTCCTCCTGAGCAATACACTGATACATGAATTGAAATTAAAAATATTTTTGATATTCTCTAAAAACATTCTCACTATATAAATCATGTTTTAAAATACAATCGTGCATAAGAAGAGAAATCATTTTTTGAGTCCTTCAAGTTGTAACACTCACATTCAGTTTTTGATTCCAATTATCCAGTAGTTATAAAGAAATTGATCAGAACCTCTGAAAACAAATTTTCTATTCTTCAGTGTGTGGAGTATGAAAACGTCATCTTGTCTATTTATCATTTGTAAGGTGAAGAATATTATTGGTGTACTATATTTATGAACATAATGGAATAACCAGAAACTAAATATATTAAATGGTAATTGTTTAGGGAGATACTTTTAAATATTTCATTCCATCATATTCTACAAATAAAAATGGATAACTAATTCCTTGATCTCAAGAATAAAATAATAAAAAATATATTGGTTCATAATAATAAACCTTTTACTATATATTTAACATTTTATCCCTAGATTATAATAATCCATGAAAGTAAACTCAGTTGACTCATTGGTGTCCTCATAAAACATTATCAATAGCACTTGTAGATAAGGCAATTTCGATGTTATGAATAAGTCATTTGATAAAAACTAATGGTCGAAATAGAAATTGCATAGTCCCGCCATTCCATTGGTTTTGATACACAATTGAATATCATGTATCATGAAAACATACATTATGGAATGAAATTATAGGAATTGACAAGGCAAAAATGTTGTAATAAACACATTGGTGAATAATTGAATGGGACAAGAGGGTGATAAAATTTTGGAAAGAAAGTCCATCGATTGGATGAATGATGATGTACTGGAATGAATTTATACAATGAGATGATTAATGAGATAGTTCTACAAAATAAACCTCTGGCACATCAATGTTCCAATTGTAATAGGTTTCAGATTTATGCTAAAAATTTCCCTAATTTAGGGACTAATGTTGATTGAAAAGCCGAATAAACCCCTTAGGACAAAGGAAAATGGGAAATATTTTTCTATCATAGTGAATTAAGTGACATAAGAAAATTTAAGAATATTTATTATCCAAACATTAGTAACAATTTTTTTTCTAGATGAGCCCTATGAAAACATTATTTTTCACAGATTAGTTAAATTTCATGGGATTCTATAACTCAATTCTTTAATAATGAAATCATATATTCTGTTACTATATATATGACCTGAAGATTCCAATGAAAATGATATTCTATAACAAAATATATTATATAATGAGTAAAGGATAAATTTTGTATTAAATTGGGTTTTATAGTAATCTATACCATTAACATGTTTCAAAATCATAAATAATAATGATATTAAAATGATTAATAAAAATACCCAATCCTAGAAGCACATAGATGATTCATCGCTAAATTACATTAGAATTCTTATAAGGAAAAGTTATAAAGTATTTAATGGTTTTGTAGTTTTGGAGAGCCGGATTACATACATGATACCTATTTTATACCAGGGATAAAAAATAAAATATAATACATAAAAAATAAAAAAATTTCCCTGAATATCATTCCTTAAATTTATATTAATTTCCAAGGGAATGGAATCACAATAATTTTGATCTCAAATGTTATTTAAGGGTTATGTACAGTTGTAGAAATAATTAAGTAATGAGAATAATCAAAATGGAATGGTAAATAACTAAAGAAACATGACATCAAATATCTTGATATAAAAAATTCAATATGTTAGAATAATAGATGATGTAATAATTACATATAAATAATAAACTGATATTCCAACATTACCATGAATATTCTAAATGATAAAATGATAAAATTGAATAAAAATAATGAGAGAATGCATATTATCATATGTTTGATCTATCGAGATCTATACTCAAGATAGTTACTATAAAAATATACCCTCAATATAGATACTTTATTTGGGAATAAACCCATATAAAATATCATGATATATCCTCAAGATAGATAATGTCAATGTGTATCCTCTAGAAACATCTAATCTTCTTGAAAACATATGCAAAGAGTTTTTATCCAACTAAACTCATCCCATTAGACAACTGATGCATCGAGGGGTTACATTAATAGGTCCTTAATAAAATTACTATAAGTAAAAAACATTTTTAATATACTAAATAATAAATTTAAATAATAATCATTTTTTCATATAAAATATTATTATTGAGTAAGGGATACATATTTATCAGTATTTCCCCCAATAAATCAAATGGATTCAAAAACAAAAATTTTATGAAAATATTCTATATAGTTGAAAAATAATAACATACCTCATTCAATGATATTTTTTTTAAATAAAATAATAATTTTAAGTAAAAATTATTAAATGAATGTGATTATTTCAAATTAACGTTAACAATCTTAAATTAAATGATATTTTAAGATAAGTTTTACTACGTCATAATTCTCATGTCAAATCCACTTGGATGAGATTGTTAAATTTGAAACATAATGTAACATGAAATATGGAGTATTCATGATATTATATGTCTATTAATTATCATGTACATAAAATATTATAAATTAGGTTCACAATAACAATAAAATCCTTAATGAATGGAAGTTGAAATGATCTTCATTACAACGTGAGTAACATTTGAATTGTGATACCCATTAGAGAATAAAATAAAATAAAAAATTTCATAAACTTAAATTTTTGAAATTCATGACCTAAGATTTTATATGGAATTATATATGAAATAAAAAATAAACAAGTGGTGAATATGGAATAATTCTTCTAGTAATAAATGTGAAACTAGAAATTCCCAGACCATATAATTCATTTTTTTGGAAAAACATATTATTCATAAGTATAATGACTTTAAGAATGTTATTAGATTATAATATAACCATACTCATGTTTATAATATCATATGATATCTTATTATAATATCTTGTTCTGTGTTTTTTCATAATCAATTATTATTATCATTGTTTCATGTGTTAATTGACTGGTATTACGAGTACATTTTGACTTTTTATTTTTCCCCTTATTTAAATTTTCATGATTTAATCATATTGAAAATGTAAACCAAGATTTAAATATCATATTTATTCATTATATTCATACATATATTAATCTGTAATATAGAGTGTTAGGAGATGAAATGTATTGTTTAGGGAGAGAGTAGGTAATTCGTATGCATGAACCCTGCTTCCATTTTCTTATCATATTAAATGAAAGTAAAGTAAATGATATATATATATATTATAAATATAGTATCATTTTAATGTTATATATATAACATATTTCTATCAACCCCACCATAATACATATTATGTAATTTGTGAACCAATCTCATCGCATTGAGGAGGTCATAGTCTGCACGTCCCTAAACGATGTTAGAATATACATGAAAAATTGAAATCATTAAGGAATGTTTTAAATATTAATTACATAAGAATAATGAAATTATAAATATCATATATATCTTATTTAAACTATTAATTAATCATTATTCCCTACCATTAGTGGTGAATATTGAAGAACGAATAAAATCGGTTCGTGAGGTTGTTTTGCTCTGTACACGCGAATAATGATTGTGTACTCATTTGGTAGAAGTTAGACTGAGTATAGGTAATAAAACTAAAATAATTAATTCTCAGATTATTTATTATACTTAGGTAATTATATAATCATGATATAAAAATAAATATAATGTATAGAGAAATAAATAATACAAAAGTGCTCATTGAAGAATGTGACCTCTCCTCATAGTAACTCATTTTGGTTAATACCAAAAGCATTTATTGGATTTATTTACAACCAAATTTATTATTATTTTATTATAGGACGATTTTAGGGTTTTATTTGGTCATTATATGGAAATTCTCATGTGGTTGAGAGGTGTGATGGGGGGGTGTCAATGCCCTTTTATAGTTTAAGAGGAGTGGTATCCTTGTAAATAAAAAAGGTAAACACTATTTGTAGGTCAACCAAAAATATTTTTCCTATTATAATTAAATAAAATATATGAAATTATTATTTGGTATAAATAATAAAATAATATATGTTTTGGAAATTTTCTCGGTCATTAGGACCCTTAAGATAAAATCCTATCCACTAATTAACTCATTATTAACTTAATTGTTGTACCTGATTTTAATTTCATTCGCAAATATTTTCTGTAAAAAATATGTTTACCAAAAAATATATTAGAATTTATCGGAATTAAAAATATGGAATCCATGTTTACAAATTAATATCACATAAGATTCACTGGTTAATTTAAAATTAATCCCATAGATGGGATGAGAAAATGTGCTTTTGAAGAGAAATTGTTCATAAGTTTGATATATTTTCAAAACTAAATTAATTATAGAAGTCATTACAGTGACCTAATTTTTTTTAATATATATATTATGTATCTATTTATTATTTAAATATAATTATAATTATAATTTTACAATATTGATTACTTAGATGAAAAGTCATTTTTCAATAAAATTTGGCAATTTTCATTATTCAACAAAATATGAAATGTCTCATGAAATTTAAAAATTTCACAGTAAGATAATGTTAATTTTGTAATTAAATGTATTAAATTTTTTAAAAATTAATATTTATAAATGTTCAAAAAAATTTAAATAGCTGTGCAATTAAATGTTAGAAAAAACTGCCTTTACATAAAAATATATGTTTATGTATAAAATTGGATTGGTTCTTATATCATGTCTAATATATATTTTAGATGAATGTAAAATATAATTTATTTAATATATATATATATATAATTAATATCATTTAATTATAGTATTTAATTTAATTTATTAAGACAAAAACCTCTAGGAGCATAATAAAGTCTTTTATTAAAACTATTCCAATATATTCAATTAGGTTTCTATTCATTTCTATTTAATTAGTAACCAATGAATTCAAAAAAAATTATTTTGATAACATATTTAATCATCTTTAGTAAGAGAAATTTAAAAGGTAGGGGGCATTATATAATATTAATATTAATATTATTTTTTCAAAACTCGTTCTTGCATGTAAGGCAATCTAAACACCTTGTTTTGTGTAGATAAAGCTATAGAATAAATTTAATTTTTTAAAAATATAAATTTTTGTAAATTGTTATTATTTTATATTACCTTATAAAATTGTGGATCCATTTTAGTACCCCCAGTTTCTTTGATTTAACCCTTAATTTGTAGTTTTTATTTATATAATGTATAAAGGTGATGGTTGAGAGAGTTTTTGTGTCATTCAAGAAGTTTTGGGGCTAC
Source organism: Viscum album (assembly GCA_963277665.1). Classification (NCBI taxonomy): domain Eukaryota; kingdom Viridiplantae; phylum Streptophyta; class Magnoliopsida; order Santalales; family Viscaceae; genus Viscum; species Viscum album. Next base: position 992,781,986 of record OY728146.1, read on the forward strand.
TAGAAATATGCACATGCTAAGCACAATTTTTCTAAACCCTACAGAATCCTAAGATAATCTTTGAAAATTTAAAGATCATGGAAATTTGGTTTGGAAAGGTGGGAATATGGTTAAGGATATCATGATATGAGGTCATGAAAGGGTCTGCCAAGGTAGTTGATAACACACGGTTAGCACATGGTCTGTCTAAAAGTGTGACTAAACTCTATGTTGGATCAATTTGAGATCCTAAAAAAGTGGATATCACATGTTTTAGACATTAATTTGATATTTTTTCCTCATATGTATTCCTAACCTGGGATTAATCTCTATTTAAGGTTATAGAACCTTTCCCTATATAATTTTAACCGATCTGGATCCTTTCCTTGGTATTTAGAATCAATATTCTTGCGGTAATTGCTTGTTCTTAAACATTGTTATCATGTTTTCATAGATCTACATCACCCCAACTATTGAATTCTTAGATATACACCCAGTTTTTTATATCTAAGATTATCTATGTCAAATAATTTTATATTTGACCTTTATTTGGTAAGGTGAAGAGATCTGAGGTGGTTTTTTGGAATTCTAAAACGTTTTTGTGAGCGTTCTTCATCCGTTTTCAGTTTTCGTCAATGTAGTTGAGGAAGGTGGAATAACTTTCATCTCCTCTTTGTATAACTGATTCAAATGAATAAAAATTGATTACATTGTGATAAAATTATTGCGAATTCATTTTTCTTGTTAGAAACCATCTTGAATGATGGTTTTGGGAAATATCAAAATTTTGTGTTCTTGAATAAAGTACATGATTCTTGATTTTTAAATGAATATTTTAAAATGGGATTTTTTATGGAATAATGGTAAATAGATTTGATTAAAAGTAATTCAATAAAAGGAATTATTTAATCGAAATTGATTTGGTTATTTTATTTATTTGATTAATGGTTTTCAACAAAATCATGGTTTATTCAAAACAAGTGAAATTGGTTGAACAAACTTGGTTTTGGAATGTTTGGCATGGGTTGATGTATGTGTTCATATGAATTGGGATGGATAAGGGTGTGAAGGACTCCTGTAAAAAGGTTGGGACATATATAAGAGTGAAGTACCCCGATCAGTGTATTCCACTAAGTAACTGCTTAGTGGAAGGATACCTCATCATTTGTTAGTATAGGAAGGTCTAGATTGCATGCATGAATGGGTGTGTGGTTAAGGGGAATTGAATGGTTATACAAAGATGAAATTATGAAATTGTTTTAAATACTTTTTGGTTTTTGTTAAGTAAATAGGTATACATATGAGTTTTTCAATTCTTTGATGTTTTTAATTTCATGTACACATTTTTATAAGGAAAATCATCTTTTTCTATGAATTATTTTCTTAAAGAAATGTTTCTTTATCAAACTAAATTATTATATTAAACCTTGGTTATCAATGTCATATTTATTATCTTCTCAAACCAAGTCCAACCTGTTTTCTAATCAAAAACATCAGATCCTTTCCTGACGTAGAACCCTACAGTTTCTCTGACTCCAATTTCCCCAAAAACTAGACACAAAATTCATTATAACTTAGACTCCAAATTATTCAAAAATAAGACATTGAAGTATTAATAATTTAGACTCTGAATTAGTCATAATGGAGACTCAAAATTCCTCAAGAATCATACTCTTAAATCATCATAATTCAAACTCTGAATTCATTACAAATCAGACTACAAATTCCCTAGAAATTACACTTCGATTTCATCAGAATTCAGACTCTGAATTCATCATAATTATGACACAAAAATATCGGAAATTTGGACTCTGAAATCTATAAAATTCAGAAATTGAATTCCCTAAAATTAAATCTTCTTATTCTCTGAAATTCAGACAACAAATTCTTTGAAATTGAGACTCATAATTCCCTAAAATTTAGAATCTAAATTATATGAAATATAGACACTGAATTCATCAAAATTCATCAGAAATGTGACTCAGAATTCATCATAATTATGAATCTGAATTAATAAGAATTTGAACTCCAAATTCATATTAATTAAGACTCTTAATTATTCAGAATTCAGACTCTGAATTCATCATAATTCTGATTCCAAATTCCTCAAAATTCAGACTCTGAATATCCATGTTTTTAGAATCTAATTATTAATATTTTTGGACTATGATTTCTAATTTTCCTATACAATGATTATTTATAGTTTCTACTGTTACATTAAATTCGTTACATATTTTTTCATGTATATAGGATCCTAGTTTCTTAAACATGAATATTTTTCCTAAACATGGTAATGATTCTTAGAAAAAGATGTTGTACAATCAATTATAAGATAACAGTTTTCTGAGAGCCATATATATAGGCCCCTCTATTATTTTGAGAGAATTATTAAATTTGGTGGAGGGATCCAACCACTTTAACTTTTACATAAAATAAGCCAGCAATTTGAGGATTTCGAAACATGCGTTGATATGTTGAGAAATGATATGATGTGATTTCAAGAGAGATAAACTGTAATGCTTTGTGTGATCTGTGAACATCTTGTTATTCCATGAACAACATGTTCATAGAAGTACTACTATGAATATTTCTCATCAATAAAGGGATTCGAGGGATACAAAGGCATAGGTTCCAACTACTTTATACTTCGATGGATTGTGGGGATAGTAAGATAGATTTTGGTATTCATATCAAGGACTTATCCTGGTGTGGGTAACACATACTTTCTTGAATGTTTAAATCAAGGGACCTTTGTCCAAGGTTGTTATATACCATTCTCTTTGGGTTAAATGATTTCCTTCATGTTTACTTGTTATTGTTACAAGTTTTGTTTCCTTTTAATTTTTTTAACAATAAAATGTTTAACATTATTATACATTATTATAATTGTGTTCTATGATAAATAATATTCTGTATGATTTATGGTAGAATATTTCTCTAATTAAACATTTCTTATGTTTCCTTATTATATCCATATTTCAAAATCCTAATCACGTTTGCTTCTTATTTAAGAACAAAAGTGGGATTTTAAATCAATCTTGTTTGAATTTGATGAACATAGATTTCCTTTTTTAGTTAAAAGGGAAATAATTTAAAGCAACAATTAACCCCCCCTCGCTTTGTAATTCAGCTTCTACATATATATTTCAATTTTACATTTTTTTTATCACATGATGTATCTGAAATACTTATACATACTTATACGTTTTTAGATCATATTTTTTGTCCTATCATTACTTTCATGTTTTTTTCATTATGATTGTTCTTTTAATTTTTTTTTATAAAATCTTGTTACTGACAAGTTTTTTGAATAATATATTTTGTATTTCCTTATAGAAAGGATGTAATGAATGACAATTATATTGACAACATTAATAATACCAGACAACCAATCAATAATGGTAAAGATTACGAGTACTGGAGAGATATAATGAGGACACATGTTATTAACATCCGAGTAGATAATGTTTTCGTGATCACTAGTAGATAAAATATTCTAGATAAGGAAATCATAACTTTTACCATTGAATAAAAAAATAATTTCAACAAAACTACAAGGTATTCAATACTCTTTTATGTTCCTTGACCAGTAATATTAATAGTCCAATATATTCTGGTGTAGCATCCAATAGTATCTATATTAATCTTTATGTTACACACATTGGAACTTCAAAAATTGATAGAAACTAGAATAGCTAGGTTACGAGGTGAATATCATTGATTTTTATTTCCTTATGGAGATCCTATATGATATATGAAACTAATATTAATGACTTTCGTGAAATGTTTTTAATCAATTGGAGAGAATGGTCTTGATGATGATGTTCTTGTAGAAAAGACAATTGATATCATTCCCAATGAGTGGGAATCAAAAAGGAAAACTACTGATGAAGTAAGTAATGTATCTATCATAACTCGTAATCTTTTATTTGAATCTCTTCATCATCACGAAACAAGAATGAAGAAATATGATGGATTTAAAAATAATAATAATGTTAATGGAAGTGTTTCCTTAACTAAAACATCTACAACCATGATTATTGATTCGTTAACTAGATAATAAGCTAAGAAAGGTATTTCTTTATCTAAATCAAGCGAAAGTGATTAGTATGAGAGTGAGTTATCCAATCTTAATTGAAGTATGACAAGATTTTTGGAATGAAACCTTTTCAGTATAGATATATGATGAAAAAATAATGGACATGACTTATTCTGAAGTAGCTAAATATGAATGAAAAAGGGATGGACATATTAGAACTGATAGTCCAGTTCTTAATAGAAAATAAAAAAAGGGAAATCAATCAGAATTGAATAGAAATAAGTACTATAAATATAATGCTAAGAATATCATGAAGGAAAATGACTCATGGAGTTCCTGTGGTGGTGAATCATTAGATGAATATTTGGATTATGAATCTTGTAGTCAGAAGATAATTGTTCATATAGAAAGATTACAAATTGAAAATCATTATCTAAAGGCTAAGGTACAAAATGTGGAATTTGTAATCAGTATTTCTTTAAATTCTAATTTTCATACCAAATAATATTATGAATATTTAGAGGAAAAATCTTCTCTATCAGAAGATAATACACTAACTTCATTTGAATAATTTTATAGATCTCTTGAATTACATAAGAATGAGAAATTTATGATAAAAACAAATTTAGACAAAGAAAATTGTAGAATTTCTATTTTAACACAAGAAGTGTCATATCTTTATAATGGTATTGATCTGAAAACTCAAGATTTTTAAAATGTTTCTAAAAATTGTAATGAAGTTAATTATGAGAAGGATAATCATTCAATGAATCCTGAAAATGTTATTACAAAGAAAAATGTTTTAGTGACTAACTCAAACCCCAAGACTAATGAAAATGGGGATAATAATTTAGTCATCAGAATAAAATCAAAAAAAATTCCATAAAGATACTTTTATCATATTTCACTTCTGGAATGAAAGAAACTGATTAAATGTATTCACTTCTTCAAATTCTGATGGATACTTCTAGATTTGGTTATACTCACTCAAACCCATTTCTCAATCATAACTATTTTGTTCATTTAAATTATCTTTTTTCACAAATTTTCGATGTGGTGTACATTGGGAGAAAAAATGTTCATTAAAAAAAACCCAACCCTTAGGTTTTCATAAATCATATGTTAGGACCCGTCCCCCAGGGCTCATGTTGTGACTACCCCAAGACCGCTTTCAATAGGCCAGGGGCTGGTGACTAGAACCAAAAAGGAATACCCCAAATGGGAAGGCATTTCCTTTCAACCTACACACACATACAGTATATACTATAGAAAGAAATTCGAAACTAGAAAAAAAACATGTACAAGTACTATAGAATGTAAACGAGGCTGGAATAAAAGCCCAACTGAAAGGAAAATATAGAAAACGAATTAAAAACTCTGGAGGCTGGCCACCAAGAATCCTACATGATGGGTAGGTATATCTCTCTGTCAGATGTCACTACACCACACCGCATCAATCGATCTACCTCCGAGCACCGTCTCATCTTGTCTCCCCAAAGTCCCAGTAATTGATGTTCGTCATTGGCATAAGTCAAAACATGTATGGGTGAAACTTGAACTAGGTTATGTAAGAAATACTCGTAGGTACCCCGATAATAACTCAGATCTCACACAATTCCACAACTAAATATACCACAAATAAATATGTTAATGTAAGGCAGAAATAAAAATACACATCACACATCAGGTATAACATAAGTACATATGTGAAGATGGTTAATCATAAAACTTGATCTACTCATTAAATTCAGAGGATCTATTGTTAATCCATGAAGGGTCGCTCTTTTACTGATTCATGAAGTGTGGCTTTTCTGCTGATCTATAAAGGGTAGCTGTCATGATGATCTGTGGTGGGTGGCTCTATTACTGATCTACGAAGGGTCACTCTCATGTCGATCCACATATTATCCTTGTTAGGAAGATCCATCAAGGGTCCCTCTCATTCCGATCCATGATGTTTTTCTCTCATACTGATCCATGAAAGGTTAATCTCATACTGATCCACAATGGGTCACTTCCTTGCTGATCCATGAAGGGTCTCTCTTCAATCATCACATCATATCCATCCGCTAGATTCCATCTCTTAGAATGCTTGATTTTGGGAGGATGTTTTGCTCCAGCCCTCAATCATAAACAACCACCAATAATTCCCATATAGAGTAACCCAAATGTTCTCCTCATTCTAATGGTCCAAACATAATAGACGACGAGTCAAATGGACACCCATTCTATAGGATATGTGCATTTTTGTAAAAGGGGCCAAGTGGGATTTGAGTTCGATCCAACACAACCCTACACCTACCTTTTCCAAAACACACATTGATTATCTCAAAAGGAATTCATTGTCGCACGGTCCCTTATTCCATATATTCCACGTTCATCAGATGCCCAGTCTTTTAATTACATGTCTTTTAGTGAAATAGGGGTCTGTTGGGTCCGAGTCATGTCCAACTATGGTGGACCAACCCAACCCGATCATGGGTCCACCAAACGATCCCAAGTTCACCAACCCGACTTGGTCTTGGCCAGGCCTGAGTCTGGTCCATTGGTTCAAGGGTTTGGCCCGACACGAAAGGGAGAGTCCAGTCCGCTGGGGCCGGTCCATCCTAAAGGACTGTGTCCGGCCCACTGGGTCCTGTCAAGGCTGCTGGCTGGGATTGGCCTGCTGGATGGGTCCAGCTTTCTTTCCTTCCATGTCCGCCATAGGTGGATCGGTTAATCACCCGTCCAGGGTGTGGCTTGAAGCTGCGTCTGACTACCCGCTTGCCCTATGGTCGACCCAGGGAGCTTTCTTCTTCCAAAGTCAAGAAAATTATGATTGCACCATGCAGCCGACCATACTCCCACAGGTGGTCGACAGATTGTGTTCTGCTATCTCACCCGAGAGGCCCAGACACAGGCTGCCCCTCCATGTGGCGCTGGTTGTCACCATAATTCAATGCCTCTATGGCCAGAAGGTTATGGACCTTTGCCACCCCGGTTCACGGACGGGCATGCTACCACCCTCCACACGTCGGTGCCGACGATCTGAAAATTTATTTACGGCCTACTAGTGTTGCTCTGGTGGTCCGTTTCTCAAACTGTCAGCCCCTATGAGATCGTAGGACTTCAACATTCACTGATATGACCTCGAAATTTCCTTAATACCATTTGAATAATTTTTCCATGAAGAATGAAATATGTGGGGGGAGGCTTGGGTATTTTTCATGTTAGACCACACCCTTCATGTTAAATGTTTTGAACAGGGGAGGTTCAGGATCACCGTTCAATCAAGCTATTAACAATACCTATGAAGAATTCTATTGAAATCAACCTTACACAAGAACACCTGATTTGCTAATCAATATGTTCATGTGTCGATCCACATTTGATGTTTTAGAATGATTGAATAGAGAATTCTAGCACAAAGAAATCTCTACCTGGATTTAAATCATTCATTGGCAATGTATTATGATCCATGCCATCATCGAGCTGTGATCCTCTACCGTTCTTCACTATTCATCAAATCCCAGATCCGATCACATTGTCCATGAGATTTTTTTCCGTGCTCCAATCCTCAAGTGTTCATCGTTGGAAATGGTTTCTACATCATTAATTATTCTTTTTTGGAGAGGATGTTTTCTATAGTTTCATCAAATAATACCGCATGATTAATTATCAACTCTCCAATGCATTAGTTTAATGAAAAAGAAACATGGCGCCACATTTTTATTACACTGTGACATTGCATCTTTACATTGTCTCAATTATGAAACAACGTAGTCATTATGCATGTAAAAGGAGACATTAGTGATCCTCATTTAATACACCTTATCTTTTACTCGTCGCCACACCATAGCACCACTGTCCTCCACTCAATGGTGAAAATGAAAATAAAATAACATTGTTTAATATATTATATTATTTTCCAAAAAAATCAGAAAATTATCTATTCTGTATGACCCTTTTCTGTCTATGTTATGTCCATTCTAGGAGAATCCAGGAATTCCAAGTTCAATGGTGCCCTCATATTTTCGATCTGACCACCAGTACCAATTGTAGAAAAACCCACTCAAAAGATTACTTAAGGGAACTTAAAAAAAGTTCAAAATTCCATTACGGGATGACTGGGCCTCGGAATAATGTTCCTTCAGAGCATTTTGTTTCAAAATAATTTCATATAATATAAAATATTCCTAGAAATTCTGGGACATTACATTCTCCCCCACCTTAGGTATTTACGTCTTGGAAAGCCAAAAGAATGGCTAATAAAACAAATGAGGGTATTGAGCATGATTATGAGCCTCCAGCTCCCAAGTGATCTCCTGCAGGTTCCTGTGCTTCCATTGAACTCGTACCAGATGAATCGACCATCCATGAAGAACTCTATCCTATCTATCCTCTATCTCCACCAGGAACATAGGAATTATCACCCCATCATCAATGTCCATCTGTCTCCAATCGATGTCATGTGATATCTTGCACGTACCACCTCAGTTGTGACATGTGGAAAACATCATGCACCTGGTGTGTCTGTGGGGGAAGATATAGGGGGTACGCCACCACTCCAACTCTACTAAGAATCTAGAGACGTCTGATGAAACACGAATATAACTTTCCACCCCATCCAAATCTCAGCAACCCTTATTGGGGTGATACCTGAATGAAATCATGTCCTCCCTCCTCGAACTCCAAGGGTCTCTATCTTCTATCTGCATGTGATTTATACCTACTCTATGTAGTCCTCATCCACTCCTGGGGGTTTTACATCTTATGAGAGGTATCTCATACCAACTCAAGACCCCTTAGTGTTGACTCCCCTTGTTCTATCCAACAAAGTGATGATCTGCATGGCCACCTGTAAAAGGCCTCAAATGGGTCCATGATGATGGTGTGGTGAGATCTATTATTGTATTCAAACTCCACCTATGGTTGTTGGTCCTTCCAACTACAGCAAAAATGAAGGACACAAGCATGACGCATGTCCTCCTTGGTCTGTATGGTCCTCTCCATATAACCATCTGTCTAAGGGTAAAAATTTGTTCTCTAGCTCTTCTGAGTCCTGAACGCCTCCTACAACACCTTCTATAACTGGGATGTAAAAAGTGCATCACATTCCGAGAAAATCATCAGAGGAACCCCATGAAATCTTATTATCTATTAGACATAGAGACACCCCAATACATCTACCAATCCCTTCTCTTATATAGGTAGGAAGTGATCCAACTTGGTGTGTCAGTTAAATATCACCCTGATAGATTCGTGGAACTTAGAAGTGTATGTTAAAACCTTCACAATGTCTATGGAGATACCATCAAACTTCCAGTCTAGTACCACAAGTTACTAGGCCAAGCTCTCTAGGACCTGATGCTCAACCTTCAGTTACTTACAATTGAGGCATCGTGAAATGAACTCTATTATTGTTTTCTTTATCCCTGGACACCAATACTGATGTCTGAGGTGTAGGTGAATAGTTTACACAATATGATGTTCCAACAAAGGGGATTTTTGAAACTACTTCAGTACCACCACACATAATGTGTCACGTACAATGGTTCATTTTTTGAAAAGGAAGGTGTGCTCCCCACCTATCAAAAATTCACCAGGAGATTGTCCTGAGGATAACTGAGCAAGTAGGCATTTAGAGTCTACATCCACAAGTTGTGCCTCCCTAACATTATTTAAGAGTGGTGGAGAGATATTCATATACTAAAGGTAATAACCTCTATCATCATCCATGATGCATATCTGCATCATGGATAGCTTCTATGTCACCTCACTCCACAGCCGTAAACCAGAACTCTGACAGAGTGTTCCTTCCACCACATTTCCGTTCCCAGGTGTATAAACTATCTCAAAGTCAAAGTCCGGGTGGAAATCATTCCATTGCATTTGTTTCAAGATCAAGTGCTTCTGTGAGAAGATATACCTGAGACCCTTGTGGTCGGATTAGACGTAAAATCGTCTATATATCAAGTAGTTCCATCACATCAACTAGGGAAATACAACTGCGGAAATCTCCAGGACAAGGGTGATGTAGTTCTTCTTGTGCTGAATCATCTTTTGAGAGATTTAGGTGATCACAGTTCACTCCTACATATGGAGAAAACCAAGTCTGGTCCATGATGCATTTCAAAAGACTACATAACCAATTCCCTCTTCTGGTAGTCTCAATATGGGGGTACTCTTCAGTATCTACCTTAGCTCGTGGATGCTCTGTTGGAACCCCTACATCAATATGAATGGAATACTTTTATTTTCAAAGATAACAAGGGGGGTCCTACTTAGAAAAAGTCGGGTATGAACCTCTGATAGTATCCAGAAAACCCCAGGAAACTCTACACCTTAGTCACGCTTCAGGGTGGTTCACAAGCAAGCAATTTCTCTATCATTACCAGATCCACTACCACTCTAGACTCTGAGATGACATGTCTCAGAATGTGGACCTCTTGAATCCATAACTCACACTTATAGAGTTCTCTATAATGTTGGTTCTCATAAAGTGAATCTTTGACAATCTGTATGTGTCTATCATGCTCCTCTTCCAACCCTGAGTACAGCAAGCGGTCATCAATGAAGACTACAATGAAACGATCGAGGTAATGGTGTATGATCTTGTTTACGAGTCCCAATAACACTAATGATGTATTGTTCATGTCGAAAAACATCAAAAAAATATCTAGTGGTTGTACCGACATCAAAAGGCAATCTTCATTTCATCGTCATCCCATACCTAAAGCTAATGATATCCTGATCTCAATTCAATCTCCTAGAACCATCTCACTCACACTATCTGATTAAAGATGTCATCAATCCTCAATAATTTATACTAGTTATTCATGGTCACCTAGTTCAGGTGCTGAAAGATCATGAATAACCTCATGCTCCCATCTACCTTCTGGTAAATCAATGACGGGGATTCCCATGGCGAAACACTGGGCCTTATGAAACCCTTATCTTGCAAATCCTCTAGATATACCCTTAATTAACCTAGCCCCACTAGATCCATCCAATATGACGGTGTGGATATCATTGTCGTCCTAAGGTGTAGGTCGATGCATAGGTCTACCTCCCTAGGAGGAGTTATTCCCAGAACATCCTCAGGATAGACAAACCCATACTCATCCACTAAGACAAGAATGATCATACTCCTCTCATTCACCACACTGAGGGTGAAGCTAGAAAACTCGTGAGTGATCGGATGCACCTTCCTCAAAAAAATTCCATCATGTGCTGAAAAGGATCCATTATCACTAGGGAAGGAAAACATGGTCACATACTTAAAGAAATACTGCACTTTGTGCCTAAAACAGTTGATCTGAGCATGGACTATAGATAACCATTCCATACCAAACATTTTATCATAAGGCCTCGATGGTTCTACTAGGAGATCACACAAGAAACTCTCACTACCTATTGTAAGATCACACCACTGGCCCCAGTATGTAATCATGGAATATCCTCCCATAATTGTCTCTAATCATAAGGATTGGGATAATGAATCCACTATAACCTCGGACCCTCAAATGAGGCTTGTGGAAATGAATATATTATTGAAACTTGTGACTATAAGAACTACAGATAAGGTTGAGAAGACATAGATCGTACCTTTAATCATCTCCAGAGTGTAGTGGTTATAGGCCTCCACTCCCTAAAGCTATGTTCACTCCAATATACTGAGTCAATGACCCCATGGTGGACCACTTGGCGATAATGGGGGTACTACCTTGAACTATTATCCACTACTTGTCTCTCGTCTTGTTCCCCTGCCACATCTGCCACCCTGTAGACCTCACTGATCAAACCTCTTCTTATACGTTGGAGGTCCCTTGACCATATGTAGATCGTTTCTGTGGTGGGTCAACCATTCATGAGCTATGTGCCCCTACCCAACACAGGAGTAACCATGTCCTTCCCTTAGCTGACCTCCTCTGCCTCTTGAGATATGAAACTATGACCTTGCATTATGGGGTCATCCTCCGGAAGGTCTAGCCTATTTGGGCCATTATGTCGTCTGTATATAGCATGATTCAGATGACTCAGCCACCTGTCGTCTAATGGTGGCTCTCACCATCAGTGCCTGCTCAGCCTGGAAGCTCTCCATATGTAGAGAACTCTCTATCACTCCAGCCTTCTTCAGGATAAGGACTGAAAATATCAACGTCCTGATCTCCTAACTGAGTCCCTACTCAATAGTCTAATTCCTAAAGAAAGGGTCATGTACCAAATTAGTGGAGTAGTAAGAGAGGTCGGTAAACCATGTCGAGTACTGGTCCATAGTCAGGCTGGCTTATTATATGTGTAGTATCTCTTAAATATGTTGGAGCATAGTTTCGCTGGTATGAACACTTCCCTAAAGAGGATCTCAAAGTCCCCACATGAAAGGGAAACCTCCTTGTGTTTCAGGAGCTACATGGTCCATTGTGTCCCTATCGTTCCCCTGAAAAAGGCTAGTGGAAATGGCCACCATCTGGTCTATTGGTTTCTCTACAAGGAGGAAAACCCATGTAACTACCTCAAACAAATCCTCATCTACCTGATGATTTATCTCACCAAAGAAATACAGAGGTCCCTATCTCTAGAACTCATGTAGCGTGCTCAGTTGATGAGCACTGTCCATGAGTGGGGCTGGTAGCAACTGCTATTCTAGCGATGGTGGTGCTACTGGTACAACACCCGAAGATGTTATCACTATTAGCGGTCCCAACACTGACACCTCATCAATCGGTGGTACATTTTTGTTATCCCTCACTCGAATCTTAGCTGGCTGTCTTCATGGGGGCATCTTGTTGGGAAACAGTTGAGCCACTATCAATAATTTATACATGGTGAGATGACTCTAAAAATCTCAAGAGTAAAACATTTCCAAAACACATGTAACCAGTGTTTTAATGTTCTGAGTCGGAATAAAGATTCCAGGGACCTAGTCTATGGATACGACGACCACCACACAAACACTAGACTCCGTAGACTGAGAGCTGACTCAATAAATTTAACACTATTGCTCCATAGAAAATATAGACTCTTTGATCACATGGTAGAAACAACTCCTCGAATACGACTTTGTCACGACCCATCCCCATAGGGCCCATGCTGTTACTATGCCAAGCCCTATTTCCATAGGCCAGGGGCCGAAGACTAGCACTAAAAAGATATACCACAAAAGGGAAGGCATTTACTTTCAACTTGTACACACACACATCTCCAATACAATGGAATGTAAGCTAAATTTAGAACCAAAAACAAGTACAAGAACTACCAACAGTAACATGGGCCAAAATACAACACTAACTAAAAGGAATGTACATAAATGGATGTACATTAAATGGAGTTCATTTTCCATGGATCCCACTGGAAGGGTATGAACAAATCAGAGTCAAATGTCACTACAACACCCTACATCTATCAATAAACCTCCAAGCATCGTCTATCCCTGGATCCCCAAAATCCCAATCAACGTTCTCTGTTAACTACAAAAGACACTATATGTGTGGGAAATACCCATGTATTGGTGAGTATTAAAATACTCATTAGGCAACCGGAGAGAAACTCAAGTGTCATAGAAATCCATAATGGAAAATACCACAAAACAAGATCTTGAATTAAAGATGAAAGAAAAAGACCTGTCTCACATCAGGTATAACTTATGTACATAAATAAAGATGATTAGTCATAAAGATTGATCATTTTATTCTTTTGAGAGGATCTATATATATTCCAGGAAGGGTATCTCTACTACTGATCCATGAAGGGACACTCTTTTGATTATCCACGAAGGGTCGCTCTCATGATAATCCACCAAGGGTCACTTTCATACGGATCCATGGAGGGACACTCTCATACTGATTCACAGAGGGTCTCCCTCAGGATGATCCATGAATGGTCTCTCTCATATTGATCCATGAAGGGTATCTATCATTCTGATTAGTGATGGGTCACTATGTTGTTGATCCATGAAGGTTCACTCTTCATTCTTCTCTCCACAGCCATGCACTCGATTCATGCACATTGAACACATGATCTCGAGAGTATATACTCTTCAATCCATCAGTCATAACTCAACCACTAGGAAGTCCCATATATCATAATCCAAAAGATATCCTTGTCGTAAGGGACCCAAATCAATAGATGACACAACGAACGACTGCCTGGTCTATAAGATATGGGCATTTTTGTAAAAAGTGGCACGATTGGATGTGAGTCCAATCCAAACGGGTCATATGCCAACCCATTCCAAAAATCACATAGAGTATGTCAGAATTCCAGCCTCATCACAATAGTCCATAGGTTATAGACGACGTGTCAATCAAACGCCCGATCTGTTAGTTACAAGAATTTTAATGAAACAGGGGCCGGTTGGGTACGGGTGTGGTCTGACCCGGCCAGACCAACCAGACCCATCCCCTGGTCCCCCAACCCATCTAATATTGGTCAACCCAACCCGAACTCGGCCCGGACAGGGTCCAGTCTGACCTGGTCGAACATACAAGACCCAACCCGGCCCGGGGTCCCCCGAACCATCGCGGGTTCGACGACCTGACCCTGACCCAACCCAGCCTGGTTCTGGTCTATTGGGTTGTGGGTTCGGTTCGTCCCGATTGGGAGTGTCTAGCCAACTGGCCTACATAGTTCGCCAGAGGCAGACTATTTCATCTCACTCACGTGACGAGGCTGGAAGCCGTGTCCAGATCCCCGCTCACCCCACAGTCGACGCGAGTTGGTTTCCTCCGCTATGGGAAAGTGACTACAGTTGGAATCCCACATGTGGTTAACGAACTATGGGTCACTCTCTCACCTGAGAGGCCCAAATGTGGGCCGCCCCTCCATGCATCATTGGTGGGAAGTACACTTCCATGCGACCCCAGCTAGTTGGTCATGACCCTCCATCACCGTAGCGTGATGATGAGAGTCACACCTCCCCCCACCACGTTCCCCAGCATGCTGACAGTTCCTTTTGCGGGGAACCAATGTTTCTCTGGTGGTCTTTTTCTCAAACCGACTACACCTACGGGACCGTAGGGATTCTACGTTCATTGACACTACCTTGAACTCTCATTGCCACCATTTTTAGAATTCATCAATGAATAATTGACAATGAAGAGGGATTCAGGCCTTGTTCGTGTCATCCCACGCACTCTCGTTAATAGTTTTAATTAGTGTAGGTTTGAGATTAGAGTTCTATAAAACTATCAGTAATCCCCATACAAACCCCCATGGAAAGAACCCACCCACATGAACACCCAATCCGTGGATCAACCAGTTCATGGGTAGCTCCATGTTCATTTTTTTATAATGATGAACATTGAATTCAAGCACAAAGAAATCCCTACCAAGATTCAGATCTATCATAGGAAAAGTATTATGTTCCAAGATATCGTTGACCCATGATATGTTGTTGTTCTTCATAGTTCATCAATTCTCATATATGATCTCGTTCACCCCAATATACTAATATTTTCTCTGATCCTCTAGTGTACGTCATTGGCGTGGGTTTATTCGGTGTTCTTTGTTCTTCATTAAAGAAACAATTTCACAATAGGTTCATCAAATAATCTGTATGGTTTAATTTAAAACACTCTAATGTATTAGTTTAGTAAAAAGAAAAAAATTCACGATGTTTCTGTTATGTTGCGAAAATGCATCATTATGGAGATTCCTTGATGAAATAGCTTAGTGGTTATGCTTTCACAACGAGTCATTATTTATCCTCATTTAATGTGCCTCATCGTCACCTCGCCGCCATACCACATCGCCACTATCTACCACTCAAAGGTTTAAATGAAAATAAAATAACTTTTTATATGTTATTTTATTATTATTTGAAAATTCAGAAATTTATTTTTTCTATCCAGCCTTTACTGGTTGAAGTTTTCTCCATTCTAGGAAAATCATGGTGTTCCGAGTTCAACGACGCCCTTAGATTTTCGATCTGACCACTAGTTCAAATGTTATAAATTTCTTCACATGAATTTACTTATGGAAACATAAAAAAGTTCTAAATTCCGTTCCAGACTCACTGGGCCTTTGAATCACTTTCCATCAGAGTGTGTGATCTCAATATAATTCCATATAATTTAAAAAAAGTACATGGAAATTCGAATTAATTGCATGTTACTTTTATTTCAAAATGTGGATACCAATAATTTCACTTTCTATAATTTTCAAATCCATGAATGTTTGGATTCTGAATGTCTAACTATTTTTTAGGAAAATAAATGATGTGCCAACAAAACTACATAGTAAATTGATAGGGGATGTTCCCGACACATGATTGTTAACAAGCAATTCTAGGAAAATATTAACAAGACAAAAGAAGGAAAAGTAATTTTCAGAGACAATGCTCATGGGTAAATTTTTTGTATGGGTAAAATTGTTTTTCTGGGAAAATAATTTATTTCAAATGTTTTATTAATCAATGTTTGTAATGACAACATTATAATTATAATCCAATTAGGTTGAATTTTTGATATTTTTCTGAAAACATTCAATTTTTTTGTATAGTGAAAAACACCGAGTTCTAAGATAAAAATTAATTTTTTATTTAATAATTAATTATTTTATTAAATTTATTTTAGGTCAAAATAGATCACTAATACCTATATATGTTCACTGTAATTCATTGGAGTTAGTTTATAATAATTTTATATATATATAAATTTTATTGAACTTTTTACCGTCTTTTACCCAACTCCTAGGAGCATTTGCAAATTTATATAAAAGAAACTTTTACCACATCTTTGAGTTGAATTTCAAAAATTTGAGAGACATGGTTGATATCAATAAGTAAAATTTGGTTCAATAAGTTGAAAATAATTTTTGGAAAATAGTAATGTTTCACTTTTATTTATAACGTTAAAATTAAATAGGGTAATTAAGGGTAAAAATGATATTATTATTACCATAACACTTGTCCTAAGTATATTGGATAACTTTAATTTGACCAAAAATCACCTTAGAAATAAAATATGATCCTTTAGATCCACTTGGATTCAATTAGGACCTTCATTATTATTTAATTCAATGAAGAGTTAAAAGTGTTCAATTAAAAGTTTATTATATAATCCATTTTTAATATAAGAATACACATAAGATAAATACGCATATAAATATCCAATGGAAAGATAAAACTATTTCCTACATAATTTTATTTTATTTATATTTTTTAAAAATCAAATAATTAAATTTATTTATGACACAGTGATGATGCAGTAACTATCATATTTATGAAAGATTAAAATAATTCATTTTATAAATATCCAAATAAATGTAATTTGAGACCTTTTATGAATTACACTAATTTTCAATGTTAATATGACATATTAGGGTTGGTTATATCAATTATTTTCGAAGTAATAATGCTGTTATAAATTTAGGAAAAACAAAATACTAAATAGTGTCAAAATTGACATAAAACAATATTTTAATAAAACTATATTATTAATTGATATTCTATTCCTAAAAATCTAAGATTTAGTCAAAAGAATAATATAATTATTGGTGTATAATTAATGAACCACTTGGGATTCACTTGGATGTTATATTAGGTTTATTAACCATATAATATAAAAATACTAAGAGACATGGTAAATGTCAAACTATTTTACTAAGAGTTAAATCTAAAAGATAAAGTTATTATAGTGACACAAACCTGTCTAAAACCAATTGGTTGAGTAGTTATCGAAACATCCCCACATTATAATTTAAATAATTCACTTTGGAGGCATTAGAAACTGAAAATTATTTATTTATAAAATATTATTTCTAGATTTTCCTATGATGCCCCTCACACCTCTTATAAAAGGGCACTTCCCCTTATCTCTAATTCACATCTTCAATGAAATTTGGCTCATCCAACCCCTGACGAAAAACCCTCTCAACTGTCTTCCCTTCATCTTAGAGGTCTTTATTTTGTCATAAATGCATCTTATGGAGCCCTTTTGGTCAAATCAAAAGAAAGAACCCGAAGAAGAGGTAAATATTTAATAGCCTCTTCCAAGGTCATTTCTTCTTCCACATCCTCATTCATTATTGATTCCATTATAAAATAATAACTCCAGTTTCTTATATATATATTGATGTTATTATAAATTTTGTATGACCATATTAATTATTCTATCCATCATTTGAATGACATGTCACCATACATGCGTGTGTACGTCTTACCTTTTCCACGTCATAGAATAATTGTTATTCAATACATTATTTTTTGGAGTGGTATAATAATGATGTATAATTTATTTAAATAATAAAAATAACATGATAATGATTTTTTATATATTATATATGATCCAATTATATATTATGTTAATATCAAAAGAATGATATTTTCGCTCGTGCGTACGTACGGATTACCGTCTCCACGAACGCGATGAGATTCATTCACCATCGTATCCATTCAAGACTAATTTTCATTTTATGATTAAAAATATTGTTTAAATAATTAATACCATTCGTAATATGAATAAGATACATCCTATATATAATAAACATTACATACATAACAAATCGTATAATGGAAAACAAATCAGTTAACACCCGAAATAACGATAATGCTAAGATATTTTTAAAAACAAAATGTTAAAATATCATATACAATATCATATAAATGTATATGATTATTGTATAATTTAAAAACAGTTATTTCAACATTATACAGGAGGTCAACCTACCCTAAACCAAGGAATAGTACAATGTAAGTGTTAATTTCACAATCTCTTTATTATCTGAGGTTGTTTTTACGTAAGTATCTATTAGGACCTCATTATCAAACACATCCATGTTTCTTCAAAATTTATTCCATAACATTTTTACTATTTAATAGAGTATGGGTTAAAGTCATTTATTCCCTTTTTTGAATTTTTATAAAATTGTTTGAAAGGAATCATTTTGTAATTTTCCAAACAAAGTATCTTATTACCTTTACGACAAAATTAAAGTAAAAATGTTTTTTCAACTTATACGGTGGGTGAAGCTATTTGCCACCATTTTAACATCATTAAATCTTCTTTTACAGGCCTATAAGAATATTTTCAAAATAATTTTTTTTATAATTACATGGCTTTTAAATGATTTCAAAATAGAAAGAGATATTTCTATAAAAAGGTTTTGATTTCATCTTTTTCAACATTCTTTGATGGATTTTAAGTATGTTTGAAGTTGATTTATTATGATACAAAACATCGATATTGTATTGAAGGCTTTGTGATATTTTTGACTATGGATGTGATACTGTACACTATTCATGGTTTATAGATAATGTATTGACATTTCATATGCTATTTTTAATACGATTTTGTTTTGTTTTGTTTAAACCTTTTCATATGAGGAATGCATTGGAATTAGTAAGTGGCAGGTGGAGCCCACTATAGATCTTTGATGCATTGGTAGGTCTCATGAGACAAACTAGTGTCTTGGAAAAAGGCCTTGACAAAATCTTTTTTGTAGTCTTGGCACAAGGCCTTTACTATGTGGTTATGAATGTCTGGCATTATGCATTCCATAAATATGAAAGTGGTTATTGATATTGCATGTGATTATTCGACTAGTAGAATATCTATCTCAGTAAGTAAATGGAATTATTTTGATTTATATTTTCCATATTATGATTATTTTGATGTCAAAAAGGATTTGTTTTTACTTTTATACATTGGCATAAATGATTATTCTTATTTATGAGAGTTTCTACTATATTGTTATCCTTACTGAGCATTTGAGCTCACCCCTTTCTATGTTTTATTTATCCTAGGATGTGAAGATGTATTTTATGACTGACCTACTGGGATAGTCTGAGGGGATATGAGTGTGGTCCATGGACACAATGTTCTTTTAGTTTTCCATTCAATGATGTAATGTAAACCTTAGGAATGTATCTAATACTTCCACGACTACTATACTAATCGTTATTTCGAGACTTGATATTTTGTGATCATTCCAATGATACGTAATAATGAACCAACTCTGGGCTTTTGGGGTCAGGGCATTATAGTTGGTATTAGATAAAGATTATTACAAACCTTGGAATCAAGATTTAAGTAATCTTTGATTATAGCACATTAACCTAAGATTGACTTTGAGGATTAGTATATAAGAACATCCTATAATTTTGGTATTGTTGATATTTTGTGAGTTTTCCTAGAAATACATCTCTATCTGGATACGAGTAGTTAGAGGCTGATCTGGCACATAAGTACAATGGGGTAAAGCCCAAAAACACCGCATTGAGGTATACTTGAACGGGAACTAGTGAACATCAACGAGATTTATTGTACTATTGGTTATGACACTCCCGGGGCATATGCTTAGGATAATTTTCATTTTCTTTACAATCCATTTTCAAGGGTTTCTGAGTTTATAATTCCTCAAATAAAACATTTCTATGATTAAGGATTATATCCTTAAACTGTTCAGTTTTGGTTATGTGTTTTACAAGTTTGGAA
Organism: Viscum album; assembly: GCA_963277665.1. Lineage (NCBI taxonomy): Eukaryota > Viridiplantae > Streptophyta > Magnoliopsida > Santalales > Viscaceae > Viscum > Viscum album. The sequence goes on from OY728146.1 coordinate 992,802,419, forward strand.
TTATGTATTTCTATTCATAAACTAATCTAGTTTATGCCATTGCATAGAAATGGGGCCTAGTGGAAGGGATTGAAACCATATCAATGAACTCACACCATTAAGGGATTTCCCTCCCGCTCAAGATAATTATAGTGGAGCTAGTGATACAACTGGTGCTGATCAGCTTATCACCATACTGGGAAAACTCACTCAGGTTATGAATAATAACCTTACCCATATGGAGCACCCTAATCCATAGCGTGGAGGATCAATGTTATATTTCCTCATGAGAAAAAATCCACAAACATTAAATGGGATTAAAAATCCATTAGTTTCTATGAAATGGATAAATTCCTTAGATAAAATATTCCACCCCATGGGGAGTGGTGAAAGGGAAAATGTTTTCATGGCAGTTTATTGCCTCACTAAAAATGCTGATAAATGGTGGTCATTGATTCAAAACACAAAGGAAGATGATGAAGTATAAATTATGAAATGGAGAGAGTTTAATGAATTTTTCCCAGAAAAATACTTTCCTCATGAACATTGAGTGGATATAGAAAGACAATTTATTATTCTAATGAAAAAGGAGGATGAGAATGTTACAAATTATGAAGATAACATTACATGGTTAGCGAGGCATGCTACAGATTATACATGTAACCCAAGAAGTAAGACTGACAGTTTATTTGATGGGTTTGTTATTTATAGTGATTCTTATAATAAAGGACATGGTTGTGTCCTTATGCAGAATTATAGGGTTATTTCCTATGCATCATGACAGCAAAATATTAATGAGAAAAACTATCCCACTCATGATCATGAGTTAGCACCTGTAGTCTTTTCCTTGAATATTTTGAGACACTATCTCTATAGTGAAAAATGTAAGATCTATACAGATCAAAAGATTTTGAAGTATATTTTCTCACATGAAGAACTCAACATGAGGAAAAAGAGATAGCTTTAACTACTCAAGGATTATTATTTCACAATACACTACCACCCGGGGAAGGAAAATAAGGGGGTATATGATTTGATCAGAAAAGATAATGGAGTTTTGAATAAGATGAGAGTTGAAAGTGATCCTATATTCATGGATCTTGTAAAGATGGATATGGGAATAACCATAGAAGGTGAAACATCAATACTTTTTCAAAGGGTTTCCAAACCATCTTTATAAGAAAAGATAAAAAGTTATCAGTCTGATGATGAGGAGTTTCAAACGAAAATTAAAGCTGCGAATGATGGGAGATTGAGTGACATTGTATATGAAGATGGAATTTTGAAATTTGGGAAGAGACATTGTATTCCTGATATACCTGATCTAAAAATAGAATTTTTGGATGATCCTGATAGCTCCAATTTCCTTATACACCCTGGGAGCAACAAAATGTACATGGATTTTGAGGAACATTTTTGGTGGGACAAAATGCAGAGGGAGATTACTGATTTTGTGTCAGGATGTATGGTTTATCAACAAATAAAAGCTGTAAGGCAACAACATGGAGGAGTCATGCAACATATTCCTATACCAGAGCGGAAATGGGATAATATTACAATGGACTTTGTCATGGGGCAACCAAATACTCCTCGAAAGAATTATGCAATATGGGTAATTTTTTATCATCATACCATGTTAGCACATATTATTTCTATAAGAAAAGATTTACCAATTGAACGTCTATCAAGACTATATATTAATGATTTTGTAAAGCTCCATGGGGTAACCCTATCAATTGTTTTTAATAGTGATCCCCGTTTTACATCAAGATTATAGAAAAGTATTTAGAAATCCCTAGATACTAAACTTTGTTTGGGCGCTGCATACCACCCCCAAACTGTTGGACATTCAAAACAGACTATTCAAACCTTAGAATACATGTTGAGATCATGCTCACTTGACTTTCAAGGTATGTGGGATCAATATTTACCTCAGGTAGAATTTTACTATAACAATATCTTTCATTCAAGTATTAAGATGGCACCATATGAAGCATTATACAAAACGTGATGTCGCACACAAACCTATTCAAGTTATGTTGTTGAAAGACGACTCATTGGCCGAGAACTTGTGGAGGAAATGATGGAAAAGGTGAAGGTAATCCAAAACCACATCAAAGAATATCAAAGTAGATAGAAGAGATATACTGATAATCGAAGGAATAATTTAAAATTTCTGGTAGGAGATCATGTTGTAATGAACGTATCACCATGGAAGGGTGTTATACATTTCAGTAAGAAAGGAAAATTATGTCCCAAGTACATCGAACCTTTCGAAATTCTAGTAAAAATTTGGATTATAGCATACCGTTTGGAAATGCCACCTTGTCTCTCCAAAGCTCACGATCTATTCCATGTATCACTGTTGAGAAAATACATGCATCACCAAACGGATGTATTTACCTATGAGGAATTATATCTGGAACTCGATATGTCTTATTGGGAAGAGCCTGTCAAGATTCTGGGTACAGGAGAACAAATTTTGAGAAACCAGACGACTCATCCGGTAAAAGTTATATGGAGAAACCATAAGACGGATGAGGCAACTTGGTAACCTGAGGAACTTATGATAAAGAACCACCCCCATCTTTTTATGCAGTAATATTCTATAAATTTCAAGGTTGAAATTTTTTTAAGGAGTGTAGGATGTAACACCCCAAGCTTTCATGGTATGTTTCTCTTTGAATAATACAATAGCATGTGATGTACGCAACTTCGAGTTCTAACACACCACAACCAATCGAACTACCCGTTATGGATAGTAATAACCAAATTTGGAAATTTTATAAATTTTATGTTACAAAATAAACTTCATTTTTGGATTCATAATATCAAAATTATCTTAGGGGGAATTTTTTGTATTTTTCTGAAAACATTCAATTTTTTATGAATAGTGTAAACGTTGAGTTATAGTTTAATACCGAATTTTTATTTCAATAATTATTTATTTTATTTTATTTTTATTATATGTAAAAATAGATACATAATACCTATATATGTTCAATGTAATTCATTGGAGTCAGTTTATAATAATTTTACATTTATAAAAACTTTATTGAACTTTTTACCATCTTTTACCCACATCTTAGGAGCATTTGCAAAATTACATGAAACCAAATTTTACCGCTTCTGTGTGTTGAATATCAAAAATACGAGAGACACAGGTGATATAACTATGTAAAATGTGGTTCCATGAGATGAAAATAATTTTTTGTGAATTGTAACGCTTTACTTTTATTTACCACGGTTAAAAGTAAATATGGTAATTAATGGTAAAATGATATTATTATTACCCTAACACGTTCCTAATTCTATTAGATAAGATTAATTAGACAAAAAATACCTTAGTAATAAAATATTATCCTTTAGGTCCACTTGGATTTGATTAGAACATTTATTATTATTTAATTCAAGGAAGAGTTAAAAGTGTTATATTCAGAGTTTAATAAATAAAACATTATTAATATAGGGATACACATAAGATAAATTCACATATAAATATTCATTGGAAAGATAAAACGATTTCATACATAATTTTATTTTATTTATATTTTTTTTAAAATTAATAAATAAATTTATTTATGACACAATGATGATCTAGTAATTATCATAGTAATGGACGATTAAATTAATTGTAATTATAAATATCCATATAATAATAATTTGAGAGTTTTAATGAATTAATATAATTTTATAGTTTAATATGACATATTAGAATTGGGAAGATAATTTTTTTTCAAATTAATAATGCTGTTATGAATTTTGAAAAAACAATATACCAAATATTGTCAAAATTCACATAAAAGTGTTTTTAAAAAAAATATTATATTATTAATTGATAATACATTCATAAAAATATATGTTCTTTCCAAAATACTTATATAAATATATTTTTATCATTAATGAACCACTTGGGGTTCTCTTGGATGTTTATAGTATGTTTATTAACCATATAATATAAAAATACAAAGAGACATGGTAAATGTCAATCTATTTAACTAATAGATAAATCAAAAAGAAAAAGTTAATATAGTGACCCAAACTAGACTAAAACCTATTGATTGAGTGTTTTGCGACCCGTACCTACCTTATGCTTCAAATAATTTATATTGGATACATTAGAAACCGAAAATTATTTTTTTATAAATTAATATTTATAGTTTTTCCTAAGGTCCCCTCACCCCTCTTATAAAAGGACACTTCCCCTTCTCTCTAATTCAAACCTTGAAAGCCATTTGGCTCGGCCAACCCCTGGTAGAATACCCTCTCAACTATCCTTACTTCACCTTAGAAGCCTTACTTTAGTCATAAAGCCAATCTATGGATACCTTTTGATCAAATAAAAAGAAAGAACCCGACGAAGAGGTAAATATTTCATCTCCTCTTTCAAGTTCCTTTCAACTTCCACTTCCACTTTCATTGTTGTTTCCATTATAAAATAAAAAATCCAGTACCTTATATATAATGTGATGTTATTATAAATATGGTACAACCATATTGATTATTATATCCATCCTTTGAATGACATGTCACCATATGTGCATGCATACAGCTTACCATCTCCACGTCGTAGTGTAATTCTTATTCAATAAATTATTATTTGGATGGGTATAATAATGAGGTGTATTTTGAGTAAGTAATTAATATAATATGATAATGATTCTGTATATATGATATAACATCCAATTATATATTATTTGAATATCAAATTAATGATATTTTCGCTCGTGCGTACGTACGGATTACCGTCTCCACGAACGCGAGGAGATTCATGCCCCATCGTATGCATTCAAGAATAATTTTCATTAGATGATTAAAAATATTGTTTAAAGGCTTAATATCATTCTAAATATGAATATGATACATCCTATCAATAACAAACATTACTTATTTAACAAATTATATAAGGGAAAACAAATCAGTTAAAACCCAAAACGAAGATAATACTAAGATAATATTTACAAAGAAATGTTAAAAGATCATATATGATATCATATTAATGAATATGATTCTTGTATAACATAATAAAAATTATTTAAACATTATAAAAGAGTTTAACATACCCTCAATGAAGGAAAATTACAAGTTAAGGATTAATTTCACAATCCCTTTATTATCTGAGGTTGTTTTTACATAAATATCGACTATGACCTCTTTATCATCCACATCCATGTTTCTTAAAAATATATTCCCAAAAAAAATTACTATTTACTAGAAAATGGTTTAATTTCATTTATTCCCTGGTTTTAATTTTTATAAAATGGTTTGAAAGGAATCTTTCTGTCGTTTTCCGAACAAGGTACCTTATGACATTTTTGACAAAATTAATGGAAGAATTTTTTATTTAACTTATACGGTGGGTACGGATATTTTCCACCGTTAGAACATCATTGAAAATTACCTTATAAGATTATAATAAAATTTTAAAAATAAAGGTTTTCTTTTAAAATTACGTGACTTTTAAATAATTTCAAAATAAAAAGAGATATTTCTCTAAAAAGGATTTTATTTCATCTATGTCTACATCCTTTGATGGATTTTATGTTGTTTGAAGTTGATTTAATATGTAACAAAACTTCCATATTGTATTGAAGATTTTGTGATATGTTTGACTGCTGATGTGTTATTTTACACCATTCATGGTTTATGGATAAAGTATTGACATTTATCATGCTAGTTTTACTACGAATGTTTATGTTATGTTTAAAATTTTTCATATAAGGAATGCATTGGACTTAGTAAGTAATGGGTGGAGCCTGTTATAGATCACGATGCATTAGTAGGTATCATGAGACAAACTAGTGTCTTGGAATAAGGCCTTTAAAAATGTTATTTGTAGTCTGGGCACAAGGCCTTGACTATGTTTTGATGAATGTATTCCATTACGCATTCCATCATTATGAAAGTGGCTATTGATATTCCATATAATTATTCGAATAGTATAATATCCATGTGAGTAAGTAAATGGAATTACATTGATTTATATTTTCCATATTATGATTAATTATATGTTGAAAAGGATTTTTTTTAGTTTTATACACTGCCTTAATTGTTTATTATTATTTCTTAAAGTTTCTGCTATATTGTTATCCTTACTGAGCATTTGATCTCACCCCTTTCTATGTTTTATTTTTCCCAAGATGCAAAGAAGTATTTTTTGATTGACCAATAGGGATAGTCTGAGGGGATATGAGTGTGGTCCCTGGAAACAATGTTTTTGTAGTTTTCCATTTTTGATGTAATATAAACCTTATGAATGTATCTAATACTTAAAAGGCTACTAATCTGATCGGTCATTCAAGAGTTGGTATTTTGTGACCATGCCAATTACATGCATTAATACACCGAATCCATGATTCTAGTGTTGGGGAATTAAAGTGAAGGTTACCTTGTGGATTTTTTGAATAATAAATGTTTAGTTCATAATTCTATGGAAGATTTTATTATCTCTGCCTAGAGGAATATGAATGTTTATACACATAATATAGAAGACCTTAGAAGCCAAGATCAACCATTACTTAGTGAAAAAGAAGATCAATCATAGTTTCAAAATATATGACTTGGAAATTGTAACCTTACGAAAACATGAATAATCTCATAGAAAAGATTTGTTAAGGAACTAGTGGATCTTATATTTGATTCTTCAAAAGATAGTGATTCTTATCAATATGGAACGAAACATAATTCAAGATTTATATCAATCACAGAGGACTCAAATTATGATGCATTACAGATAGTGCATATGGATCTTTTCAGTCCAACACCAACTGGAAGCATTGAAGGAAAATAATATGTATATGTTTTAGATGATAATTACATAGGATTTACAAGGTTATAATCTCTAGAAGTTAATATGAAGTCTTATATTATTTTAAATATTTTTTATCCAATGTAAATAATGATAAAAACCTTCCATTGATAATTATTCATAGTGATCATGGGAGAGAATTTCAAAATTCGTATTCTGAAATATTTTGTAGAATGAAACGGAATTACTCATAACTTCTCATCTCCAAGAACTCCTCAAACAAATGGTATTTTGAATAAAGAAATTGTATTCTTCAAGGGATAACTAGAGCCATGTTTATTGAATATTATATTTCAAGAAACATTTGGGATGAATCTCTTTTCCTTCTTTTTATACTATAAATCATGTTTTAATTAGACCTTTTCTTAATAAAACACATTATGAGTTAGGGACTGGTATAAAAACTAGACATTATTGCATCAAAGTATATGGATGAAAAATATTAATCATTAATACTAATGATTATTTACACAAATTCTCACCCAAATACAACGGAAGAATTTTCTTAGGATACTCCACTAATTCTATGGATTATAGATTTTTTTAACAAATATTCAAATATTATTGGCCAAATAGTACTGTTATATTTGATGATACTGGTCATTTTATTTTTATGCAACCTCAACCTACATCTTCAGATGTATTTTCAAAAACATATTATCATCCTTTGATGATATATTCTTATAATAATGAAAATATTAAAGCAAATATTTCTAAATTATTTACCCTAGATGATTTTATAAATTATGTTGATTAACAGATTTTATAGAACACAAATCAGTTGTTTCCTATGAATCATCCCAGTGATTATATCATTGGTGATGTAAATCAACCTCTAAGAAAATGATGTTCATTATGAAATAGAGTAGATCATCTACCATTTATTTCCCAATTAGAACCTAAAAGAAATGATGAAGCTTTAGTTTTTGATGATTGGATTAATGCCATGTAAGATGAACTAAATAAATTAAAAAGGAATATGGTCTGTACATTGGTTGAAAGACCAAAGAAAACATCTCTAATAGGATTAAAATGGGTATTCAGAAACAAATGTGATGAAAATGGAATCATTGTAAAAATAAAGTAACATTATTTGATAAAGGATATAATCAATAAAAAGTAATATAATATGAAGAAACCTACGCTCCCTTAGTTAGACAAGAAACTATTCATATTCTACTAGCCTTTAATGTATTCTTCAATATCAATATTTTCAAAATTGATGTGAATTACTATTTCTCTAAAAGATATGTTAAAAAAGAATTTTATGTTTAACAAACTCTTAGTTTTCAAGACACATAACATCATAAACATGTTTTCAAACTTACCAAAGATTTATATGGACATAAAAAATCCCCTGGAGCCAGGTATGATAGACATTGAAGAATTTTGTTTCAATACAATTTTGTTAATAGAACTGCAGATCCAATGATTTTTATAGTGACACATATGAAGAATGATTTAATTATTTATATTTAGGTTGTTGACATGATATTCATATCAACTCACCAATCACTAACTAATTAATTTTCCAATAATATAAAATCTAAGTCTGAAATTATTATGATGGGTGAGTGAACATTTTTCCTTTGTTTTAAAATTTATAAAAAAACCTGAATGAAGTTATATATCGTAACTTAATTATATTAAATATCTTCATAAAAATTATTGATATAAAAACCCTATGTGTATAAGTACTCCAATTGTTACCACAAACACTCTTGATCTTGATGATGGTAAGAAACCGGCAGATCAAACCTCTTTTAAGGGGATGATAGGATGTTTGTTACAATTAACAGCTACTCATCTAGAATTAATGTCTTATGTTTTATTATGTACAATATATCAAACTAATCCAAAATAATCTCATTTAAAATTATTTAATGTTTTTTCCTATTTAAAGGGTCCATGGACTTAGGACTTTTTTACTCTTATGGATGCGATTTTGTTCTAAAATGTTTTTCAGATGCTTCTTTTTGTGGATATAGAATAGTTAGGAAAATTACTTGCCAAAATTTTAATTTCTTAAGAGATTCATTAGTTTCTTTATCATGCACGAAGCTACATTCAGTAGCATCATCCACTGCTAAAGCTGAATAAGTAGCATCTGGATGTTGTTGATCTAAAGTGTTATAGATGAATCACACACTCATAGAGTATGGTATGAGTTTTACCAAAACATTGATATTGTTTGATAATTCACGTTCTATTTCCCTATTAAAAAACACATAACATCACTCTCATATAATTCATATGGATATTAGGAATCAATTTCTTATGGATCACAAACTTAAAGTATATATCATTATTCAATTTATCAGAATAGAAGATCATGTTGTGGACATTTTTAGAAAATATTTACCATTTGATTGATTTGAATACATTATCTCAAAGAAAATAATGAAAACTATAAGGTAATGATCCATAATAAATGTCAGTTGAAACCAATTTTCTTATATTAATAAAAACCTTTTCATAGTGGGAGTACATTTGTTTATTATTTCCAAAACATTTACCTAAAATATTTCATTTCATTAATTAAATTTTTTTACCTGAAATTTTTCCATTTCTTAATGTTTTTTTCAGAACCTAAATTTTTTCATTTCCTTAATAAAATTTTGTTTCCAAACCTAAATTTTTTCTTTTCCTTCATAATTTTTTTTTCAAAACCTAAAATTTTTATTTCTTTTTAAAAAAATTCCATATTCTATGTTCTTCAAGAATATTCTTATCAATACTAATAATTATTAGTGAAAAATCCAAAAGGAATATTTAAATGCATAAATCTTCATAATTTCATTTTTTTATTGTTTTTATTTCTATCAGTTTTATGAAATACTTTTATCGGAGGCACCTACCAAAAATCTAATTTTCCTTAAAACCTCAAAAGACCGAAACCTATAAATCCTTCTTCAGAATTGGTATCAACAGTCAGATCAGATCAATCATATATCAACAATTATATTTATTCAGGAATTAGAATCATTGTTGAAAATTTTATTTACAGGCCCTCCATATTCACGTCCCACCTCATATTTTCTACTATTTTCTATGACAAAGATATCCCACTCATCAAATATTCCATTCAGTTTCTACATTAACATATTTTGCAAATTTCTTTGGAATATTCCTCACAAAATTAGATGACCTCAAACTAGGAACTCAGAACTTTTAAAATTTCTAGAGAAATGTTTGTAGAACCAAATTTCATTCTAAAGTATGATTCCCTTATTTTGAAAAATAAAAAAAATAATTAATGGGAAACTCATTATGTTGCCATGTCAAAGAATAATGATCTAGCTTAATCTAATATTATCATATAATTGTATGATATAATAATTTTTTATGAACACGGAGGAATATAATGCTTTTCGTTCAAGAGATATGGGAATACTTACTCCATATCTTCTAATAAAGTAGCTAGTATATTTGATATACCTTATAAAGGTGAAGAAATATTTTTCTCTCATAAGATCCTAGATATGGATGTATGATTTTTGAAGGTTAATGAAATTGAGTTCCTAGGAATTAAAAGATTTAATACACCCATGATCAATCACGTTACGACCAAAAACTGATTGTTAGCATTGTAGATGAAAGGATTTCTCTTTCCTAGAAAGAGAGATAAGCATTCCCTTAAGAACAATGATATTATCATTATGTATATCCAAGTGAATCAAAGAATGATAAAGAATATCAATCATATTCTCTTAACCCTTAGCAATATCAAAAATGTCACCCTTAGTTCATTGATTATCATGTAACCAGTGATATTGTTGAAGATCATTATTCTTTTTTTTAAATCATTCAAAATTCATTATAGTTATAAACCGAAAATCCTTGTGACTTTTTTTATGTGATGATACAATAAGGAGTATGAAAATCAATTTTAGTATTAACATATAAGAATAAAATGATCCTATTGAATGTGAAGTCTATATTGCAGCAATGAAAAAGAACGTGGGTGAAACATCCAAGAAAAATCCATAGAATAGAAAAGAGAAAGTACCAGAATCAAAATAAAAATAACCCATTAAGAAAACCCAATCATCTACACCCAAGATGAAAAAATAAAAATAATTTTCTAATGAAGTGGTAGACATGTGGAGAGAACATAAGAAGAATGAGGATGAGGAGGAAGATTTAGGGTTTTTTAGAACCTATTGATGGTATGGCCTTGAAGATTCAGAAATTAGAATAGATTAAGAATAAATCTAAGAAAGAAAAAAATGAATAAGAATATAAAAGAATCCGAAATTGTTGAGGCCTTTCTTAAAGATAAAAATAAATATTCTGAACAAATCCTACTACCTGAATCCTTCTTGCAAGAATCAGTTCCATTAAAAACACTGGGAAAGAATGTTTCAATCCCATAACCCATTGCTGATGAAGAATTACAACAGAAAGAAGAACAAGAGGAATAAGAAAAAGAAACATAACGTGAAGATGTAATCAATATGGTGGAATAATACAATAAGAATGAAACTCATTTTGAAACGTTTTTGATCAGAACATCCCATGATTAATCAACAAAAATAATCTTTCAAGGGAAAATTTATTATGCATAGAATGAGGTTGATAATCTAACTGATGATGAAAGCAGAAATCATGATTTTATTTCTCCTAAATATTTTAAGGAATGTGATAATAAATATGATTTCCATGATGATAAGATAATCTATGACTCTAATATACATCACGAGTCTCCAAAAGACAGGAAAAAATCTCTATAGATGGAAAAGGTAAAAAAGTGGTTGTTGATTCGCATAGAAAAGTTGTAGTTTTGAAATATAAGAATGATGTTGTTGTAAAATACCTGGGGAATGATAAAGATAAATATAATGTATTCTCACTAGAAAATTAATTGGGTTCGGAATCTTCATCTTCCTTTGGAAAATATTTTTTTATTGAATCTTTGAAAAAGCTAGTGAACACTATTTCCTTATTTTCAAGTATTGATTTAGGATTTTAGATGCTTTAGAATACTATCAATTATAATTTTGATTTGAAATGAATGAAAATGGAAAAGTGTATCAAGTATGAATCATAATTCAAATATTTTCATATTGGTTATGATTCTCATAGAATATCTTGCAAAAACCCAAAAGGTCAGATTTGGTATTTCGTGATATGAAAATCCTAGATGATTTTCATGATTCGGTAAATGTTTCCTTTGATCATAAGATGACACCCTGAAGAACCATACATCAGATCATTTATAATAGTTGAATAAAGATAATTATTCCTAGATTCAATATTATATAGACCTAAATGAAAATCTCAATTCATTTCTCAAAATTTGATAAGGGAAAGAGAACTCCGGGAAGAGTTGGAAGAAAAATTCCAACAACAAGAAGATGTGGTAAAGATTAAAGGCATTTTCCTTAAGTCCCAATAATAATGAATTAATTTTCTTGAGAAGAAGAATCAAAATCAGGATTATTTTATCAATAAATTTGGAGATGATCATCAAGAGTTTAAGAATATGATATCCACCATAAAAAAGGTGATTCCAAAGGAGAAAAAGGATGAAGGATCCTTAAAATTCAATCTTTTTTTTGTATTTTCCTTGTGCAAGGTTTCACATTATAATGAATTTTTTTTACATTTATTATTCTATCTTGTATATTTCAAACCTTCAAGTACAATTTCATTCCCCTGCATTCCTTTTTTAAAATCTCAATGTGGGGGAAATAAGGATTAAAAGAATATTATGTTTGATGAAGAAGAGATTAACTAGGGGTGAGATTTCTTAATAAAGAAATTCCTAAGAAATAAAAAGTGACTTATCTATGAAAAAAATGAAAACAAATCCATAGTGATTTCCCAACGTAAGGAGGAGTTATTTGAATTCATCATGGGTCATATGTAAAGGTATATACATATTTATTTTAATGTTGAAAATGTGAAAACCTTATTCTATACACTATTTTTTTAAAGTTGTTTGTTCTTTCCATACAGGGGAGATTGTTGTGTGAATAAGTATATTTATGAATTTTTCTATCATTATATGTTTTAAATATCATAAAAAACATTTCTTAATGAAAAGTATATTTCTCGAAGTATTTTTTCTTAAATAATTTTTTTTCTCTATGATAAGTTTTATCCTTAACTATATTTTTCAATGACTTATTTAATTTTTTCTCAAACCAAGTCCAATAGTTTTTTATCTAAGTCAAAAATTTGGATACTAACCTAACAAATAACCCTATTGTTTCATAGACAAGAGTTTCCAATGATTTTAGACACTAAATCCATTAGAATTAGGACTCTGAATACATCGGAATTCAAATTGTCAATTCATAAAAATTCATACTCTGAATTCATCAAAATTCAGACTTTGAATTACTCATAATTTATAATCAAAATTCATAAGAATTCATACTCTGAATTCCAAAGAAATCATACTCTGAATTCATCATATTTCAGACAATGAATTATTTATAAATAAAAAACTGAATTCATTAGATTTGAGACTCTGAATTCCTAAGAAATAAGACTCAGAATTCATTAGAATTAATACTCCAAATTCTTCAGAATTCGGACTCCTAATTCATTAGAATTCAGACTCTATACACTATAAATTTTAGACATTGAATTATCTTAAATTCTGACTGCAAATTCTATAAAATTCATACTCTAAATTCTATGAAATTAAGGATCCAATTCTATGAAATACATACATCAAATTCTCTTAAATTCCGACTCTAAATTCTTTGAAATTCATACATTGAATTCTTCAGATGTAGGAATCTTAATTAATTAGAATTAAGATTCTGAATTCTTCAGAATTTGGACTCCGAATTCTTTTGAATATAGGATCCAAATTAAACAGAATTCATACACTAAATTCTTATGAATTCAGACACCAAATTATTTAGAATTCAGACTCTGAATTCATCAAGATTCAGATTCTAAATTCCTCAGAATTCAAACACCAAATATACATTTTTCAAGATTCTGATTGATCATATTTTTATACTCTAATTTCAAATTTTCTTTAATTCTGTTTATTCATATTCGTTAAAGATAAATTACTTTCTTTTCTTATTGTTTCATGTTTATTACATCCTAGTTTCTTAAACATGTAAATGGTTATTAAATTTTTTTAATGCTTCCTAGAAAATGTTGTTGTACAATCAATTATAAGGAAACTTTTGATTGAGTTCCAAATATATAGGTCCCTATGATATTTATGGAAAAAAATATGACCATTGGAGGGGGGAACCGAACCTTGGAACTTTTCCTATAAATACCCCCATCAATTTAAAGAGTTCAAAACATGCGATGATATGTAGAGAAATGCTGTGAAGATATTTCTAGGGAAATAAAATCTTAGTATTTGAGTGAACTATGAACATCTTGATCAGGTTTGAGAAACTTTTTTAGCCTATTGAGACTCTAATTGTTTCTAATCAATCAAGGGCTTCCAGGGATATGAACACAGCAGTGCCGACTACATTAAAGTTTGAGGGCTTGTGGGAATAGAAAAACATATTCTTATTTTCTTATCAAAGGAATTCCATTATGTGGATAAGACATAATTTTTAGAATATATAAATCAAGGAATCTTTATCCATGGTTGTTGGATACCCTTATCTTTGGGTTAGAAGATTTCTTACATGTTTACTTGTTCTTGTAAAAAGTTTTATTTCCAAAAAAATTTTCATAATGAATGAAGGTATAACTTTTTTATACTTTCTTATACTTGTATACTATGATAAATAAAATTCAATACACTTTAAAGTAGAATGTTTCTATAAGTAAACATCCCTAATGTTTTTTTATCTGATCCATGTTTCTTTATCCTATGAAAGTTAGTATCTTAGTTAAGAACCAAATAAGGTTTGTGAATCAAGCTTGGTTAACTTTTTTAAACATATATTTCTATTTAGACATAAAAGGTAATGATTTTGAACCAAAAATTAACCCCTATTGTAATTGAGAATATATATCTATATTTTGATCAAATAATTTCATTTATTGAAATGTGACATTTTCAAAAATTGATTGAAAATATCACTTGTTTTCCCTTAGTTATAAATGAATTTTGAATTTTTTTTTATATTTTGATATAATTAATTTTAAAAAATTGTTTTATATAATTGATTTATATAATGGTTGTTAATTTTTCTCTCCTAATGGTGTGAGTAGGGATATCATCGGGGAAAACCAAATGTGTTTTTAAATAACCCATGATTTCACACTTTTGTTCTTTTGTAGATGAAATCGTCTGGTAAATAGGAAAAGGTAAAGAATCACACGTATTTAGCACCACCTAATGATTCTTGGGATATTTGTTGATGTTGGATAATGAAGATTTTGGATCATAGAGTCTTCTGGTTATCTTGGAGTCTGTATTTTTTTCAATTTTTTACTTGGATGATTATTTTGTCATCATCTATTTCACACATTGGTAGTTTTTTTATAAAATAAATTGTTAAGTTATATTTCATTAAAAATAATCAAATGGTGGTTGTTTGGATATTGGTATTTATTTGTAGAGTTTATTATATAATTTTTAATAGTCCCCCACTTGTATTGAAACACTTCGGCATTTTTTCGATCTTTTGGTGCTTTAGGGATGACTCTTAAGGCATAGTAATGATTCATTTTATTCTCAGTCCAATGAGAATATGTGGGACATTTTAAATAGCATCAACATGTTTGGTCCTTCCCTAACATGTGGTCTTATATTTCTTGGTCTCATAGTTGGATTCATTATTATCTATTCTTTGGGATGGTATCTTAGAAAAGAGTAGGGTTTTTGGGACTTGAAATGTTGAAAATAAAAAGATACATCTAACCTTATTATGCTGAATTTAATGTTACCTAGGATTTGGGTACATAAGTTTTTGGTAGACACTTATAGGATATTGTAATCTCATTGTCATGGGTTTATCCCATGAGATGATCATGACATGCATTAGAGGAATGAATTCATATTAGTATTCTTTATTTCATTTTGAAAAAATTATATATGATGTGATTTATTGTGTTTATTTTTAACAAATGTCTAAATTGATTTCAAATGAATGATTTTGAAAAGGGAATGGTTGGAAAATTATTAGAAAAGGATTTATTTTTAAATTCAAGAATATATTTTAAAAAAAATTATATTTGGAAAAGGATGATTTTGGGAAATAATGTAGTGGCAGTTGATGTGATAGAATTTGAAATGATAAGACATCAGTTTTAAGAGACTAAAACTTATATATCTTGTTTTTTAATAAAATGGGATGTGGTAGGAATTATAGATACCCACTGGAAGAATCTACGGAGAATGTGGTAGCACCTGAACCACAAGAAAAACCCATTTTGGATCAGTTTATCATCCAATCATCTCTAGCTGTGGACATGGGGAACTAGAGGGATGTGCCATGACATGTAAATCATTCCAACTAGTTCAAAATGTAGAATCCACATATATTATAGCGTGATTTTGAACACGAAAAAGTGGAGATGTGGGTATATATGATGAATCTATCTTCGATTTTATCAGCACACCAGTGGAGATAAAAATCAAACTAGTATTGTATATGCTCAAGGATTTTACACGCTAGTGGTGGGACCTAGCGGTCCAGGCTAAATTTGATCAGGTAAATAGTTGGGAGTATCTTTTGGAAATATTTAACAATCAAATCTATCCTCACACATTCACTATCTCGATAATGATAGGCTACTTCATCCTGAAGCAGGAATACATATCTTTCACATAATATGAGGCACAATTAGTGAATTTCGAGTTATTTTCACAAACAGTTATGGCGAGTGCAGCCTTGAAAGCATGAAACTTTGAATCAGGACCATGTAAGAAAATTTGATCGAATATTTTGGTCCTCTATATTATATTTTATAAAGATATGGTGAATAGAGTGACAGTTGAAGAACATGGTATCTCAGGAACTATGGGAGGGGGATGAATGATGATACCTATGGGCAATGGTGGGAAGTCGAATGCTGGGAGAAAGTGGAAGAGGAACACATACTTCCATAGTGGGATCAAGACTTAAAACCATACATCTAGATCACTAAACATTCTTCCATAACCCAAGAGAAATGAAGGATATTTCAAATGTGGTTCACTTGATCGCATAAAGCGAGACTGTACATCCGAAAATAGATCATGTCATAACTAAAAACAGATGGGGCATCTTCAACACTTTGTTTTACATTTCTTCGAGGATTAGTGCTCATGAAACTTCTCATATGTTACATGAATCATATGCTTCGATAGGATGAGGGAAGCAGAATCATACTAGTTATAAGAAAAAGGTAATCCACTGTGATTCTATGGACACCATGAATCATCTGCAAGTGGATGATTCGCAAGGCAACAAAGAGAAGAGTGTAGTAATAAAGACATTGTATAGAAATGAGCAAGTGATTATGGATGATTAGGATGGATCATTTATCGTGAGAGGTATGATTATATTGAATTATACCCTTATACATGTGATGTTTGATACGGGTTCATCAAAATCCTTCATTTCATCTCATTATGTTGATTGGTTATGTTTATAACATTAAATTATTCACTCTATAATAAATCATAGAACTCATCTCGATAAAAGAGAACGTTGAGCCTATTTATGTAGATCATGTTCTATAACCATTGATGGAGTTGATTGGAAATGGGATTTCTTGGGGTTAGACATGGATTTCCTTAATGTAATCCGAGGTATGGATTGATTGATATCATTCATGTCTTACATCAAATGTTATAATAACACAGTCTATACCATGAATGAGGATGGCATCAGGCATCACGTCAGAGGACAAAAGGTTATAAAGATAGGTGCAATGGTCTTATTGGCACCAGTTGGGGGAACAACCTTATATTAGGTGAAGTTGTTAACCTTGGAATCGGTATGATAGATCGAGGGTATCTGTTTTCTAATAATTTTGGGTCATTTTATATATGTATTTCCAAATAAACCTATCTCGGTTTCCACCTATAATGAATTTGGAAAATACAATTGATCTCCTCCTAGTGAAAAGTCATATTTCAATTTTAACTCATAGGATTCCAACAACAGAATTAATGGAATTGAAAGTGTAGTTGGAAGAGCTGAAAAAAGGTTTCATTCGTCCAGGAAGATAACTATGGGAAGTAGTAGTCTTGTTTGTGAATAAAGCCAATGGAACTCTAAAGATGTGCATGGGTTTTTTTTAATATTATCTATGTTATGATAAATAATCCTTATACACTTAAAGGATTCGATGCTCTATTTTATCAGTTGAGGGGAACTCAGTGGTTCTCTAAAATAGGCATGTGATCAAGATATGAAAAATTTTATGTTGGAAATGAGGATGGTCTGAATACAACTTTCCAATGAAGATATAACTATTATTATTACGTAAACATGCTTTTATATCTTATGAATTAACCATTACTCATTATGGAAATGATTAATCAGATATTTCTGCTATATATGGATTCTGTTGTTGTGTCATTTTTGGATGAATTGTTAGTGTATAAAAGGAAAATATATAAGCATGAAAAAAACATGAAGAAAGTTTTGGGAATCATGAGAGATCACTGGTTGTATGATAAATTTTCAAAGAGTCTTTTTTGGATATATGAGGTATGCTTTCATAGAAATGTAATTTCAGAGAATGGTTTTTCCTTAGATCTGCAAAAGATTGAAGTTGTTATCCCATGGAAACTTCTAAAGAACGCCTTTGAGATATCAATATTTCTCTTATCTTTATGGTTATTGTCAACATTTTTTTCTTGAATTATCACAACTATCAAAGACTATGAAAACATTGAAAAATAACAATGTACATTTTCAATGGAGTTATGAATTATAAAATTATTTTCAAAATCTTGAATTCCATCTTACCTCAGAACCTATATTGGTATTTTCATAATCATGGCAGGTTTATGTGATGTATTGTGATTATTTAGGACTACGGTTGGGATGTGTTATCAATCCTAGAGACCACATGGTTTCTTATGGTTCAACGGAGTTGATTGTGAATAAGAAGAATTACCCAACACATGATATGGTATTAGATATAGTTGTCTTTGACTTTAAGACTTCGCTCTACTATCTTATTGGGGATAAATTTACTATGATCACATATCATTAGAGTTTGATACATATTTTCTCATCAAGGGATTGGAATCTGATGCCAAGGATATTGATGGAGTATCTCTAGATGTTTGAATTTGACTTAATTTATACACCAGGAAAAGATAATTTGGTGGCCAATGAATTAAGTAGACATTCTTATGCTTAGTTGAAAAAAGAATCCTCAGATGAATGGAAGTTGGTGTTGGTCCTAGATATCATGAAAGTCAAATGTGGAGACTGAGGTGATGTTTTGTTTTTTTAGTTTATGTGATTATTGATATGGTAAATATTGTTAAAGGGGAATAAACATATGATACAAAATTCCTAGTTATGAGTTAAAAAATCAATGGTGGGTAGAAAATTGAGAAATGGAATGTGAGTTTGGTTTTGTGGATTAGAGAATGTATAATTTTATATAAGTCTATTCAGGAATAACATCTCCAGGAAAACCACCACTCAAGATGGGATGTACATCCAAGAAATCAAATTATGTATAGGGCGTTGAAGGAGTAGTTTTGGTTGATTGGTTTGAAATTGAAATTGGATGAGTTAATTTCAATGTGTTTATTTGTTATCGCGTTATGGTAGAACATCGACGAACAGAAGGTATGTTGTTTTATTTACCAATCCCAATGTGAAAATAGGAGCAGATAGCCATGGATTTTTTTTACAGATCTCATGAGAATGGTTAGATATCATGATTCCATATGGATGAGAGTGGATCATATCACAACGTCACCCTTTTCCATCCCCATTCTTCAAACTCATATAGTGGAGGATATCTCTAACATCTATATCCAAGAAGAGTGAAGGAGACATGGAATACTAGTTTCAACCATGTTTGAAAGAGATCATAGGTTCACATCTCATTTCTAGAAATCCTTATAGAAATACCTTGGAACTCATCCTACTACGAGTATAGTATATCAAAATCACATAGATGAACAGTTGAATGAAAAATATAGGAATTAGAAGAACTGTTATAGGATTCATTAATTCATTTTTCAAGCATATTGGAAGAGAATGTTCCATTAGTGGAGTTCCAATATAATTACCACTTTCAGGCCTCTATACACATGGATCTGTTTGAAGTATTGTATATTATTTCTTATATTATTCTTATATCTTCATCCATTATTGTATATAACGAACATTATAGATGCTAAAAAACTACTTATTTGGCCTTGATCAGGTTTATGAAAGTGTTCTTAGGTGGTTTCAGAGAATTCAGACAAGGATTTGTGAGCGTTCATCATTCGTTTTTAGTTTTCGTCAAAGAGGTCGAGGTAGTTGGCTTCACTCCCAACTCCTCTTAGTATTTCTTATTTGAATGATTTCAATTTGATTACTTTGTGATGAAAGGATGATTAATTGGCTGTTTTATTATTGATAAAAACCTTCTTGAATGATGGTTTGGGGAAATCTAAAAAATTTGTGTTCTTGATTCTTGATTATAAAATGAATATTTTAGAATAATATTTTTCTATAATTATGGTAAATTTATTTGTATAAAGTTATTTCAATAATATGAATGATTTTATTAAAATAGAATGGGTTCTTGGAATGGTTTTAATAATGGTTTTCAATAAATGGTTGTTTTTAAAATGGGTTGAATTGGATAAACAAACATGGTTTTGGAAAGGTTGGAATTGGTTGTAGTGTGTGTTCACATACTTTGGTATGGATAAGGATGTGAAGGACCCCCATAAAAAGGATGGGACAGATATGTGCATGAAGTAACCCCATAAAAGTGGTCCACTAAGTAATGTCTTAGTGGAAATATAGATCTCCGCTCATGGGTATAGGGAGAATGAGTTTTCATTCATGGTTGGGTGTGTAGTTAAGGGGAATGGATTGGTCATACCAAAATGATATTGATAAATAGTTTTAAAACCTTTTTGGGTTGATTTAAATGAAATGTGAATTTTTGGAAAATTGGTGGAAAATATCACCTGTTTACTAATGGTTATAAATGGTTTTTGGAACTTATTTATATTTAGATATAAACTATTTTGAAGTATTGTTTTATATAAAATGTTTTATATAATTTTTTTTAACTTTTCTATCTTAGTGGCGTGACTAGGTATGTAATTGGGAAAAACTAATGAATTTTTTACTCACCCATTCTTTCGAACGTTAGTGCTTTTGCAGATGCAATCTTCGGGGACATGGTAAAAGGTAATGTATCATAAATATTTAGCATCACCTCGTGATACATAGGTTGTTTAGTGATGTTAAATCATGGATCTTGTGGATCATGTAGTCTGGTGGTCATAATGGAGTTTTTAGTTGTTATTCCTTTATATACATTGATTATTAGATTGTGTTCTATTTTTCCACACTTTGGTTGGTTTTGTTATAAAAGATAATCCTGAGTTTTATTTCATTATCCAGCATCATATGTTTTTTTGGGTTAGGGTTGTTGATTTTTTATTATTGTTAAAAGTTTAATATTCACCCCTTGTATTTAAACCATATGAAATTTATTTCCTTCCATTGGAATCTTATATAGTTCACATAAGGCCTAGTAATGATTCATTGTATTCTGAAGATAATGAGAATATGTGAGTCATTACATCCATGACATATACAATATTGAACAAAATATTATTATTCTATATTTTGGGTTGTTATATTCTCCCCGTCTTAAATAAATTTCATCCTCGCAATTTATCCTTGAACTTGGTAATTGAGATATTGATATTAGAAAATATTATTATGAAAAAACCCACAATATATGTAGGTTTAATAACTCATATTATTAATAATATAGATAATTAAATGCGATGGAAACCAAAAAACTAGGATTTTAAATTGGAGAAAATTAATGAAAAAATAATCTTTGAAGAGAAATATAAATATCATGATTTTATAAAAACTGATAGAGAAAAGTTTGATGAGAAATTTTTAAACCCAAAAAGAGATAAACCAAGTGTGTGAAAAAAACCATTTAAACCCTAAAAATTTATGATAATAGGAAATAATTTTAGTTTTAATACCCTTTTCCTATAATTGAGGGCTAAAAATACTTTATAGTAAAGTAAGGAATTATAATTTCTTTTCATTTTTTAATATAATAAGAAAAATATTATCTTTTGGTTATGGCATGAATTATTTAAACCTTATCTATTACCAGATGATGAATTATATGAGGAGGTAATACATTAATCTTTCGAACCATTTCCATTGTTAAACATAAAATATATCATAAATGGATAAATTTTATAAACGAATATCATCCAACACTTTAGATAGAATTTCACTGAAATTACAAAATAAACTTCTCATTAGATTTTATTAAACATGAAGTAGCTCTTTTATCGTCAAATATTTAACATGGTAACACATTCACAATGTATTATGTCGAAACCTTGTATTAAATTGAATTACTATAAAATATTATTGACAAAATGAAATATTACTTATTCCTTCTGTAAAATATATGTTATTGCATATATATTATTTAAATCTAAAACATTATATACTCTATCAATGATAGTGTAACCACTTTTCTAATAGATCATTAATAAATTCCATGGAGGCCAATAATAACTAATTCAATTTATCAATATCAATCATCTATTTATGGAACCTTAATTTTCTTAACAATAAAAAAATATTCATGTTTGTATTTCCATGTATCATATATCCTCTAAGATGTTCATTGTGTCACATAATTCATATTGTATATCACTGGTATATTTTAACATGTTCTCTAAAATAATTAATGAAATAGAACAACAGTATAAACCTTATATATATATATAATGATATTAATAACTAGTACATCATTGGTAAAATAATTAAATAAAATAATTCTTGAAACCAAATACAATAACATTAATCATTCCACTTTTTATATATCAATACACTAATCTTTACTTTTATCCCCTAACATCTTTTGATACTAGTGGAATTTAATTTATTTTTTCCCATTTAACTACAATTAAAATAATGAATATCATTATTTTTCTTCTTTCCATTTCACTTCTTTTCTAGTTGTCCATTTTATCAACATTTAGAACAAACACTCAATCCATTCAATCATTTCCCACGGTTATTCTTTCCATAGCTATCACATGTCTAAAAATAATTCTTTCCCTAATTCCATTTATCCATTATTTTATATATCACCCTTTTATTCACTTTATTCTCTTTAAATCCATTATACTTTGATAATTAAATATCTATCTAGATATTAGATAGAAATATTTCATCACGTGAAGAAAAAGTTTGTGATACGAGAACCCTTCTTATAATTGGATTATGCCCTTTAATTTATAGGTAAATCATTGACTCAAAATTGTATATGTAATAATTAGCATACCTGGATAACATTGTAATGGTATACTCATAATCCAAAACATATTCTTATTAATTCATCATTAAGGTAAGGAGAATTATCTTCAACTCAGTTAGTTTGTCACAAGGGAATTATTTTGTGGCCAATGTCTCCTTAAAATAAATATAGTTCATGAATTATATTTCATATTCCTCCCATGTATTCTTGGCCGATGACTACCATTTAACAATACAACCTTTGGGAATATACACTAAAAATGTAACATTTTATTTTCCACCACATCCCATGCCCATAATGATCTTATATAAACTCTAAATCTATTTTATGGATCCATTGGATTAGTATTGCAACTAAATGATGGTGGAATCTATTTCATTAATTGATTCTATATAGTAGAATATCTCTATATAACATATTTCTCCATTTGGGTGAGGTGATTTTTCATAACATGACTAGGATTCTCTAATATATCTATAACCTATTTAGTTCCAATAAGGGCTAGTTTAGCTTCCTCAGTAGGTCAACATCTACATTAAGCATGAGTATTGAAACCATCCCTCCTTCTATAAGTAATCTCTAAAAAACGCATATAGTAGAATATATTATATCATTATGATAAACAATTTTTAATAGCCAAACTGGTGAAACACTTGTCATAAATATAAATACTTATTTATATCTAATCTTATATTCATAAAAATGTAATCGTTTGGATTCTATTCATTTATTATTCTAATATTATATCAAATTATTATGATCCATATTAAATATTTTCTTAAATTTAGTTCCCATTATTTATACTAAAATTCATTTGATACCAATTTTAATTCAACAACACTAAAATCCCAGAGATGGTGCATATATTTATTACATTGTCATTATTTCATGGAATTAAATCCAAAGGGACTGAAAAGCTTTTTAGTTTTTTAGAAGACGATTACATACATGATACCCATTTTATATTGGAGATAGGAAATAAAATATTGTTAATAAACAACCTAATATATAGTATTCATGACACTCATTCTACGAATTCATCTTCATATCCTATTGAAAGGAAACAAAATAAGGGTGAGGTCAAATTATTAGTAATGGTTTAGAATAGACGAGTTAATAATTAATTAATTAGAATAATCAACATGAAATGGTAAATATCAAATCACTCAAGAAATTAAATAATTTAATAGAACAAAATCAGTATGTAAATAATAAAATACAATCAAATAATTTCGTATATTTAGTCACATGAGCTTAAAACATGGCCATGGATATTCTAACAAATCAATTAATCAAATGGAATAGAAATAATGGCGAAATTCATAATGTTGTGCATATGAACTAACATGATATATCCTTAAGATAATTACTCTCATGATCTACCCTCACGTAATTTTATGTTTGTGGGTATATACTCATATGAACTATCCGGAACTATCCTCTATCTATGTATTTTCAAGATTAATCCCCTAGACCGATTTCAACTTCTTGGAAACAAATGGGAAGTGCTTTTCAACAACTAAACTCACCCCATGATATTACTAATGATATTTATAATATTCATCTAAATATATATCTTTTATATAAGTTTATAATAAAGATTTTCATGATGTTGAAATTGATGAGGAATATATGTGTTGATTTTCTATCATTAATGTAATGAAGGTCTAAAAATGTAGAGAAATATTTATATAAGATACCATTATCATGCATTGATTGTTTAAATATTTGAAATATAATTTCAATATTTCCAGTTAAGGGTAAAAAAAATATAGTGAGCATCATCTCTCCCAAAATATAAATAAGATGTTTCCTCATAGAAGGGATTTCAGTTATTGGAAATTCAAGTAGCATGATGTTTTATTGGAATGTGTTAATTAGCAATGATTTAGGGGATAAAGAGGAATTCCCAATATAAGGCACTAAAACTATGTTAATCACAAATATTGATGATTTAATGATGGATTTAGTAGTGAATTCTCAAACCAAGGAATAAGACAATAATTGATAAAATAGATATTCTAATATTCTAGTAAAATTGAATCAAACACTGGTGGAGGTTGATTTGATGACTATTAAGAAATTTAAATTTGGTATTTATTTCAATGAGGATATAAATGTTTTTGGTGAATGTGAAGGATTCTGTCTTGCATAAAGTATTTCAGAATATTGTGCGATGAATCATGGGAAATATAAAGAATATATAATTACAAAATGATGATTGAATAAGAGTTCAATATCATTAATGATGTTTATATATTTGTTAAGGATAATGATAATAATATATAAAAAACACCAGGAGGATGTAATATCCTTGAGAATAATATTTAGTTAGATATTAAAATATTGTGATTCATGGTGACTATTTATTTATTGAAAAATTTAGATAATTTTTCTAAAGAAAAGGAATATCGTTAAATCAACTCCATTTATGGAATGCTAAGAACACTAAGACAACATTTTATCAGTTAAACTGGTATACTATATGATGGTTAAACATCAATGATTATGATTTTAAATATATAAAAAATATGGAATCCAAATAAATTATAAAATTCTAAACTATCAAGAACAAACTAAAAATATGGAAATTGAACGAAATATAGAGATATGATCACAGAAGAATGAAAACAGTAATTTCAAAAAATGATGATTGTGTATTTTACTATTAATAAATATATTATATTTTATTATGATGATTTAGAAATATATATCTGGGGAGAAAATATAGCAATATGTAAGATGATAGTAGAAACAACATATTAATATAAAAAATTATTTCTATGTTTATGGTTTTTAATTATATAATATTTAGAAAAAAGAAGTGGATAATTGTTTCTAATGTGGAATATATTATTATTGAAATTAATATAATATTAAATCAAGAAAAAAATCAGTTGAATTTAAAAATAGATAATATCCACTCAAATAAAAAACAACTGAATTTGATTTCCTATGTTGATGATGATGAGAATATATTGAAAAAAGTCTTATGTTATTAAGTAATTTAATGAATAGAATAGAACAATATTGGAAATGTCAATTTGGATGAAATTTTTATAAAATAATCCAATAATAGGTTAATTTAGATACTTGAATATGCTGGTTTATCTCATATGATATATAATATGAATTTGTTAAAGAATATAATGGTAAGCGGAGAAAATAAAAAATTAATAATTGTTTGAATAATAAATATTAAAGGTATCATTAAATAACTAATATTTGATATTGAATAGTAAAATCATTATATATTTGATGTTTATTGTAATAATCATAATCAAATTATCATTATTCAACTTTTTGACTTTGTTTTGAAAGGCACATTTGGTCAGAAAGGACACAACAACCAAGGTATGTTTTGGAATTATCTTACAAGAAGTTGAAGGAAAAATGAATGTATCTTTTAGCATGACATTAATGTGAATATTTTAATTTTATAAATCAATAGTGACTGGATGAAAAGTTAAAATTCATATAATTTCGGGATATTATTAATTTTATTGAGATTAGGAAATGGAATGTGTATCTTATAAGGGAGGAAAATTGTTTTGAAATTAAAATAAAAATAATAATAAGAGAGGTTTAGGTGTTATTAGATTGTTTTACACTAATATATGTGGTTTAATTAGTATAAGATGATCCTTTGTTGAGTGGTATTTCATATTATTGGTTAATGATTATTTCAAAAATGATATCCATTATATACTATAGTGCCTGATTACATATGTTTTTTTGAAGAATATTAGGAAAGGAATCCATAAATTCTAATAAATTATAGAGGTAAAATAATGAAATTGAGTACACATCCCATCTGGTTGAAAATTAATATAAAAACATGGTATTAAATATGATATATCTATCGTGAGAACTCTTAATTATAATGGGGGTATCAAATTTAAATTCTTATGGTCAGTAATATTGAAATAGTAGTAGTGATAGATAATTTCATATCATACCATTACTGAAATAAAGTAGTTTCAGTTAATTTTTGTACTATAAATAATGTATTACTTAGTCTTTGTGTAACACCCCAATACTTTATAGTATGTTATTTTCGTTCATGTAATTCAATAGCTTGCACTATGCGCAACACCGAGTTTTAGCGTACCACGAGTTACCAAACTAGCCATTAAAAAAGAAGTTAAGAATAGTATTAACTGAATTATGAATTTTATATATTCAATATAATTTTAGAATTTATATTATTTTTTTCTTAGACCTAATAAAATAATAAATACATTTTTTCAGATAATGGAAGTATTTTTTTTAAAATGAAATTCTGCTATCTTTTAATGGAAAACCCTTTTTAAAACCAATATTTGATACGATTATATATTTTATTTAATGAAATTAAATTCTTCTTTAGAATAATGACATAAAAATTTATTTTGGATAGATGTTTTGTGCTATTCTGATAACTTTCATATTTTGATGATTACTGAAAAATTCTAAATTTAAATTGAAAACAACTTTTTTAATCTAAATTATTTATTGTGTTAAATTAAGCATTTGAATGGTGTGGATGTATGATTAGATTATAATTTTATCATTGAATACAATTTATTTCATTATAAGTAATTTCACATTTAAATTTGACATAAACACATGTAAATCGTTTGATAGTTTTTACTTTTTGAAAACCCGCTTATTGGATTTGAAAATAAGAATTAATTTTAAATTAATTAATAAAATTTCATTGTTTTTAAATTTGTAAAATAAAATTCATTTTTGAATCCATAATATCATTATTACCTCAGGTTAAGGTTATGGTATTTTTGGAAAGTATTCAATTTTTTTATGAATAGTGTAAAACACTGCGTTATTGTTTAAAACCTACTTTTTATTTAAATAATTATTTATTTTATTTAAAATTATATTAATTCTAAATAGATACATAATAGATATTTATGTTCAATACAATTCATTAGAGTAATTTTAAAACACATTTAGGTATATAATATTTTATTGAACTTTTTACTGTCTTTTATCCACATTCTAGGAGCATTTGAAAATTTGAATAAAACATAATTTTACCACTTCTGTGAGTTGAATTTCAAAAATCCATGAGACAAAGTTATCCTCAGTAAATAAATACTGGTTCAATAAGATAAAAATAATTTTTGGCGAATTGAAACTTTTGACGTTTGGTTACAACGGTTAAAGGTAAATAGGGTAATTAAGGGTAATTAGATATTATAATTACACCAAAAAATTTATTAATTAATTTGGATATGTGTAATTCAGCAAGAAAATCCTTAGGAATAATATATGATCCTCCTTGGACAACTTGGATTAGATTAGGATATTTTTTTATTATTTTATATAAAGATGAGTTAAAAGTGTTAAATTCAATGTTTAATAACTGATCCATTTTAAATATAGGGTTAAACATAAGATAAATTAGACTACAAATATTCATTTTAAATATAAACCTATTTCTTAAATAATGTTATTTTATTTATAATTATTAGACCTTAAATATTATTATTTATTTATGACACAATTATGATGGAGTAACTACCTTATTAATAAAATATTAAAATAATTTATATTATAAATTCCCAAATAAATGTAAATTGAGACTTATGAGGAATTACACTAATTTTATAGGTCAATATGACATTTTTGGATTTATTAAAAAATATTATATGATGTCATAAAGTTTTTATGGCTTTCCCAAAAATTCCAATACTAAATTGTGTCACAATTGACATGATTGAGTTTTTAAAACAAATTCTATATTATTAATTGATATAATATTCCTAAAAATCTAAGGTTCAGCCAAATGACTTAGATAAGGTTATATATATTAATTATGAACCACTTAGGGTTTTATTGGATTTTTATAGTAATTTTAGTAACCATATAATATAGAAAAACAAAGAGACATGGTTAATGTCAAACTATTTAACTAAGAGTTAAATATAAAAGATAAGGTTAATATGGTCACCTAAACCTGTATAAACCTATTTGTTGAGAGTTTTTCGACCCATCCCCACCTTAGACTCGAAATAAATTATTTTTGAGCCATTAGGAACTAAAACTAAATTAATTATAAAATAATATTTCAAGATTTTCCTGAAGTGCCCCACACCCTCTTATAAAAGGGCACTTCACCTTCTCTCAAAATCAAACATGAAAAACCATTTCGCTCGGCCAACCCCTTCCCACATATCCTCATAACATTCCTCACATCATCTTATAGTCCTTACATTGATCATAGGGCCAACCTAAAGATCCATTTTGATCAACTCAAAAGGACACACATAAAGAATAGGTAATAATTTCACCACACTCTTTCATGTTCTTTTCTTCTTCCACTACCTATTTCTTGTTTTTTTTTCATAAAAAAATATATCCAATAAATTCAACATAAATTTAGTTTATTATAAATATGGTACAACCATATTCGTTATTCTATTCATCCTATAAATGACAAAGTCACCATATGTGCGTACGTATGACTTATCGACTCCATGTCGTGGTGTAGTTTGTTATTCAAACACCTCATTATTTGGATGGGTATAATAATGAGTATAACTGAATTAAATAATAAATATAACATGTTATTAAATCTTGATATATGATATAACATCCAATTATGTACGATTTTACCATCAATATAATGATATTGTCGCTCATGCGTACATACGGCTTACCGTCTCCACGATCGTGATGAGATTAATTCCCCATATTAATTATTCAAGAATAATTTTCATTATAAATTTAAGAATAATGTTTAAGAATTTAAAATCATTCTGTATATTAATCAAATACAGCCTACACATAACAAACATGACTTATGAAACAAAACATATAATGGAAAACGAATCAGTTTACAACCAAAACATTGATACTACTGAAATATCATTAACAAAGTAAAATTAGAGGATGATATATGATATCTTATCTATTAATTATGTAATTTTATTATTTATAAATATTATTTCACCATTATAATGGAGTTTAACCTACCCTATACTAAGTAAATGTAAATTTATGGGGAATCTAATATGAATTTTAATACCCTGAGATTTCATCTGTTCACCAATTATTTATTCCATGTGGTGTATAGTATACTACCATTTGATTTATATTATCATTATTAAATTTATATTCATGGTATTATGTTAATAATTTTATTGTTATTAAATTTTGGTCTTACAAAAAGATTGATTACAACATAGTAAGTGGTGTTCATCTCATTTTTTATTCCCCTGAGATTCATGTTATATTTTCTTCTATTACCATTTGTGTGGTGTATGTACTACCCATGATTATATTATTTTCATAATATACATTAATTTATGGGTACTTACATCATCATTGGACAATCCTTCTATCATGGGTTTCATGTTTTGTATGTTACCAAATCGGTATGGGAATTTCAAATTTCAATTTCCACTCATTCGGTTTTTCGCAAACTTCATTGATTATATTACTCCATGGTTATTTGTGAAATCACTATTTATTTACATATGTAGTAATTTACACTACCCTTGGTGTGGATATAATTTTTATACAAATAATCATTCCATTTATAAATTCTTTAGTCATCGATATAAACTTTATAAGAGTAATTTTAACTTAATTTCTATTCAATGAGTTGAACTTCCAAGTCATTGGTGTTGCTTTCGGAAGAATATTTGTAAATGTCCTATGATGGATTTAAACTAAATATCAAATAATATTTATTTTATTTATAACTATCACTCATAATTATGTCATTGATTTATCCTTATCTTAAGGATATGATCTTTATAAAGAAATTCATCTCAATTTACATTCCATTGAGACTTCATTGTTGTTATGCCCCAATTCACTTTTATTTTGTGTATATAATGTACATTGACATAGTATATAATGAATCCATTTATTCTCATGATATTATAATGTTTTTATTACCTCAATTATTTTAATTCAAGTGTCTCTCATTTGGTTATCAACTCAAACTAAAATATCATTTTAAATGTTTTAAAAATATATTCATCTAAATCTTTCTCATTAATGCCCATGTTTGAAAAATGGGTTTATGGTTTTATATATATATACATGAATGTTTTAAAATTGAAATTATTTTTAATGGTTTCAAAGTGGTATGGGACACTTTGATATAAAAAATTATTTTAAATATCTTTTTGATAAATAATGAGACTTTTAAATGTTTTCATGAAAATGGGATATTTCTCTCAATGATTTTTACTGAACATTTTCAACTATGTCAACATCCTTTACATGATATTATTATTGACCAAAGTAGATTTATTATGCTAAAAATATTTCATACTATATTGAAGGGTTTATGATATGTTTGACTGTGGATGTGTTATTTTTATACCATTCATGGTTTATAGATAATGTATTGACATTTTGAATGCTAGTTGTAATAAGAATGTTTATGTTATATTTAAATCATTCCAAAAGATGAATGCATTAGACTTAGTATGTGATTGGTGGAGCCCTCTATAGCTTCTCGATGCATCAGTGGGTCTCATTAGACAAACTTGTGTCTCGACACAGGGCCTTGAAAAAATATTATTTGTAGTCTTGGCACACGACCTTGAATCTATGGTTATGAAGTTTGGAATTATGCATTCCATCATTATGAAATTTCCTATTGATATTACATGTGATTATTTGAAAAGTATAATATCCATGTGAATAAGTAAATGGAAGTTTTTGATTTATCTTTTCCATATTATACTGATGTTTAAGATTAAAAGTCTTGTGTTCTAATATTATACTTTTCCTTAATTGATTATTCTTATTTATGATAGTTTACGCTATATTGTTATTCTTACTGAGCATCCGAGCTCACCCCTTTCCAATGTTTTATTTTTCCCCGAATGCGATGATGTATGTTACCACTATCCTAGAAGAACATGAAAAGGGATATAAGAGTTTTCAAAGGGGACACAATGTTGTTTTTTTATTTTATGATGTAATATAAAACGTATCTATGTATCTAGTAATTCCAAAGCTACTAAACTAATCTGCCTTTTAGGATATGATTCCTTGTATCAAGTCAATGTTATGTAATAATGCACCGATTTTGGTAACTGGGTTCGGGGTGTTACAGTTGGTATTAGAGGATGTTTAATGAAAACCTTGGAATCTAGATTTAAAAAAACCTCTGATTAAGAAACACTACCCGAAGATAGACATTGAGGATTAGTAAAGAAGAACATCCCAAAACTCTAGTAATGTAAATATTATGTGGGTTTTCAAAGTAATAAATCTCAATCTAGATATGAGCATGGAGATCCGGCTCTTAAACAAATGTACTTAGGAGTGAAAACACCTAAAAAAATTTTCGGGCTTGATAAGGGGTATCCTGGTACACAACAACAGGCCTTGCTGCACTCTTGGTTACGGAACTCCAGGGGGGATATACTACGGATAATTCAAATTTTCATTTGAAACTGATTTGAAGGATTCTAATATAAGATGAGAATAAATAACCTTGGTTAATTATAATGTGTTTTAGATTGAAAATAATTTGTTAGGATATTCTTAAAATGATTTTATGACTCACACAGAGCTTTCTTGTGTTATTCAATGGCTGGATTCCTAGGAAGTCATAGTAATATAGAACATGATGTACATAGTGGGCACGGTGGTGGACATTAACAACGAAATGGAATGTTGATAGGTATAAAAGATATTGTGTTCATGCCGAATCAATTTTTCCAAAATATGATCGACAACATATATATTAACCAACTCCCAAACTCAATATAGAATAAGAAGTTGATGAATGATAAGAAATCCAGTAGGCGAGACCATGGAGAAACCAATGATCAATTTCCATTATTCAGGAAATGAGGAAGGAGACACCTATGGAAGTATCTCAATGGAATAATTAAATGCATTAACTGTGGGAAAGAATGAAATAATTTAAATAATTATCGAGTAATACTGAAGAGTATTATAGAAAAAATAAAATTGATCCCAAGAATCCATTTACAGTCATTTTCCGTAAATGTATGGGACCTGGGCATTACCAGATTGAATGTCGTATTCTAAGGGATAACCTCTTGTTCAAGTAATAACCTATGTGGAAATAAATGTATGGTGAAATATTTAAAAGTATTAGTTCTCCTTGTTAATGGGATTACTTTGTAATATTTGTCTCCTTTATGTGTAACCTAGCAGTTTGATATGTGAAAATGGTATTTTAGGAATATTATCTTTTCTATTATTGATATAGTTATAAATAACCATTTGGGTTTATATGATCCTTAAATTTGAAGCAATTACAGGTCATTAAATTTTGGGATGAAAATGTGAGTTATGAGATTACATTTGTGGGGAAATTATGTTATGGTTATTTGGTGGAATTTTTATCATTTTGGGAATGTTATAAAATATTTTTTGGAAATATTACTACACGCAGACCGTGTGACAACCCATCACGTCAGACAAAGATACGGGAATCGAAACCCCTCCATATTGTGATTGGGATTTATCACCTACCACTAGACTATGTGAGGTCCATAGTTAGTGTGAATAATTCTTTTTAGTTAAATGATTTTATTGAAAATAATATGTATATTTGGTATCTTATGTCTTATCAAATGGATATCTTTATTATAGAAATCTTATTTTCTGATTAAGTGATAAATGTAATTTTGGAATATTTTCTTTCTTTTGGGAACAATATATGCCTAAGTAAAAAATAATACTATGGGATTTCATTTGAGGAGTAATAATGAATTTTTATCTATGAATTTACTAAGGATTTATAGTGATTTAGTATATTTAGGGAAATGATTTACCTATTATAGAGAATATGTGATTATGTTAATTATATTTAAGTATGTGACTTTAAAAGTAGTCGATGTTATTTGGAGATACAATTTATGATGGAAGACTACATAATGAAATTATTCTATGTTTTGGGTTTCAATATTCATTTGGATTATATTGAATGATTTTAAAGACAATAGTTTATTGAATGGTATTCATTGAACTTTGGGTATTGTTGGTTTAATTTTAGAAATTACTCTTATTATTTATTTCTCTACTAGATTATCCTTTTTAGGGATCGTCTGATATTTTACTAACCATTTTGATCTTGGTTAATCCCTAAAGACAAGTTAAATATATATTTTATCCTTTGTGGCTTTTGTGATTTTCTAGATGTTGATTCAAACGCTTCAAGTGTGGCCAAGTCATTCTGAATACTCATTGTATGAAAAAAGATGAGTTAGTGGTTGAAATTAATTAAAGGAAGAAAATAAACTTTAAAATTACATATATCTCTTTATGTTCTTAGTAGATCTCATAAATAAATTCCTCAACTTTATGAAATAAAACATAAAAGAAAAAATGTTGTCTGTTTACTTTTCTTATTGGGAAACTAATGACGGTTAAACTGTTCACAAGTTTGTGTTTTTATAGTTGTTAACAATCTTATGATCATGTTTTCTATCACTCTCCATCAGAACATGACACTTAGTTTATCTTCCATATCTTTTCTTTCCGACAAGCAATCCTAGTATGGGTTATCTCAGGTGACCTTTGTAGTTCTCTTTCTTTCTTTTAATGTGATTTTTTTATCGACCATTTTTCTAATGTGGGACTTCCAATGAAGTTCGCAAGACCAATTGTAAAATTGGGAGGAAACTATTTCCAAAAGGGGGGGAATAATGTAACACCCCAAGATTTCATAGTTAGTTATTATCTTTAAAGTTATTCAATTGTTTGTTCTACAGGCAACACCGAGTTCAAGCACACCACGACTTACCAAACTAAACGTTCAAAAAATAGCTATGAATAGTATTAACTAAGTTATATAATTTATATATTAAATAATATTTTAGAATTTGTATTATGTGTTTCTTAGACATGATATAAGAACATATTCATTTTTTCAGATAAAATAAGTATTTATCAAAAAATGAAATTTTACCACCTTTTAAAGGAAAACCCTTTTAAAACCAAAATTTGATACTTTTATATATTCAATTTAATAAAATTAAACTATTTTTTACAATTGGGAGATAACAATTTCTTTTGGATAAATTTTTGGTACTTTTCTGATACTTTCATGTTGTGATGAATAATGAAAAATACTAAATTTTAATTGAAAACAACTTTTTAAATATTAATAATTTATAGTGTTAAATTATGAATTTTAATGATTTATTACTATAATAATATTATATTTTTATCATTTAATACTATTTAGGTCATTATAAGTAATTTCACATTTAAATTTGACATAAACTAATTTCAATCTTTTGATAGTTTTTACTTTTTAAAAACCAGCTTTTTGGTTTTGACAACAACAATTAATTTTAAATCAATTAATGCTACTTATATGTTTTTAATTTGGTAAAATAAAATTCATTTTTGAATTAAGAATATCAAAATTAGATTAAAGTGAGTTTTTGATATTTTTCTGAAAACATTCAATTTTTTAAAAATATTGAAAAACACTGCGTTATTGTATAAAACTGACTTTTATTTTAATAAAATTTATTTTAAATAAATTTATTTTAATTAAAGATATATGAAGAATACTTATATATGTTCAGTACAATTAATTAGAGTCATTTTATAGTAACTTTAGATATATACACCTTTATTGAACTTTTTACTGTCTTTTACCCATCTTCTAGGAGCATTCAAAAATTTGCATAAAACGTAATTTTACCTCTTTTGTGAGATTAATTTCCAAATTTCAAGAGGAACAGTTAAAATCAGTTTGTAAAATGTTGTTCAATAATGTGAAAATATTTCTTTGTGACTAGTAACTTTTGACTTTTATTAACCTTGGTTAACTGTAAATAGGGTAATTATGGGTAAAAATGATATTATAATTACCCTTACACATGACCTAATTCTATTGAATAAGTGTAATTAGACAAAAAAATCGTAGGAATAAAAAATGATCCTCTTTGGTCAACATGGATTAGATTAGAACAATTATTATTATTTTATTTAAAGAAGAGGTAATAGTATTAAATTCAATGTTTAATAATTAAAGCATTTTTTATATTGGGATACACATAAGATGAATTCGACTATAAGTATTCATTAGAGATATAAAAATATTTCCTACATAATGGAATTTTAGTTATAATTTTTAGATATAAAATAATACAATATATTTAGGACACAATGATGATGGAATAATTACCCTATTAATGAAATAGTAAAATAATTTATATTATAAATATCAAAATAAATTTAAATTGAGACTTATGATAAATTAAACTAATTTTTGGGGTTACTTGACCTGTTAGGTCTGATTAAATTATATTTATTCGATGTGATAATATGTTTATGTATTTCAAAAAAAATCAAATACTAAATAGTTCCAAAATTGACATAATTGAGTTTTTAAAACAATTACTATATTATTAGTTGATATAATATTCCTAAAATTCTAAGGATCGACCAAATGATGTAGATTAGTTTATATATATTAATAATGAACCACTTGGGGTTTTATTGTCTTGATATAGTAATTTTAAAAACCATATAATATAAAAATATAATAATACATGGTAAATATCAAACTATTTAAGTAATAGTTAAATCTAAAAGTTAAGGTCAATATGGTGACCTAAACATGTCTAAAACCTATTGGTTGATATTTTTTAGACCCATACCAGCCTTAAAAACTAAATAATCCTTTTTCTAGCCATTAGAAATGGAAAATGATTTATTATAAAATAATAATTCAAGCCTTTCCTAAAGTGCCCCTCACCCCTCTTATAAAAAGTCACTTCCCCTTCTCCCAAAATCACAACATCAAATCCATTTGTCTCAACCAAATCCTGTCCAAATATCCTTCTAGCTTCCCTCATATCATCCTAGTGTACTTAATTTGATCTTAAATCCAGCCTAAGGATCCGTTTTCATCAACACAAAAGGAAACACACAAATAACATGTAATAATTTCATCACCCTCTTTCAGGTTCTTTTCTTCTTCCACTTCCTATTTATTTTATTGTTTCCATGTCAAAATAATAATCCAGTACCTTCTAAATATATTTATGTTATTATAAATATGGTACTAACATATTCATTATTCTATCCATCCTATGTATGACAAAGTCACCACACATGCGTATGTGCGGCTTACCGTCTCCACGTCGTGGTGTAGTTTGTTATTCCAAAAAAATAATTTTTTGTACGGGTATAATAATGAGTATTAAAGATTTAAATAATAAATATAACTTGATAATTATTCTTTATATATGATATACCATCCAATTACATACGATTTCACCATCAATATAATGATAATGTCACTCGTGCGTACATACGACTCACCGTCTACATGAACACGATGGGATTCATTCCCCATAATAATAAATCAAGAATAATTTTCATTTTATATTTAATTTTTTTTAAGAACTTATTATAAATCTTGATATTAATCAAATACAACCTGTACATAAAAAAATAAAGGAAAATAAAATCAATGATACAACTGAAATATCATTAACAATGCAAAATTAAAAGATCCCATATGATATCATATTTATTTATTTGGTTCTTTTATAATTTAATAACAGTAATTTTTACATAAAACATATGGTTAACTTAACCTATACTAAGGAAAATTACAAGGTATGGCCTTTCATATCTCACTTTTAATTCTGTGAGATTTCCATTGTTCACCACTTATTTATTGCTTGTGGTGTATTCTATACTACCATTTGATGTATATTATCATGATTAAATTTATATTCTTGGTATTATTTTAATGATTTTTTGTTTATTATATTTTGGTCTTACGACTAGATTGATTATAATGCGGTAAGGGGTTTTCTTTTCAATTTTATTCCCATGAGATTCCTGATATATTCTCCACTGTTACCATTTGGGTGGTTTATGTGCTACACATGATTGTATTGTTTGTGTAATATACATTAGTTTATGGTTATTTACATCATCATTGGATGATCCTTCTCTCATGGGGTGTGAGTTTCAAATGCTAACAAATCGGTAAGGGAATTTCAAATTTAAATTTCCACTCATTTGGTTTTACGCAAACATTACTGATCACATTACTCCATGATTATTTGTGAAATCACTATTTATTTACTTATGTAATAAGTTACACTCCAATTTTTTTGGATATACTTTTTTTCACATAAACATTCCATTTATAAATTCTCTAGTCAACGATATAAACATGATAAGAGTAGTTTTATCAATGTTTTTTTACTGAACATTTTAACCTATGTCAACATCCATTAAAAGATATTATTCCTGATCAAGATTGATTTATTATAAAACAAATATATAATATAGTATTGAATGTTTTGTATTATGTTTTACTATGGATGTGTTATTTTTATACCATTCATGGTTTATGGATAAATTACTGACCTTTCGTACGCTAGTTTTAATATGAATGTTGATATTATGTTTAAAACTTTTCATATGAGGAATGAATTAGATTTAGTATGGGACAGGTGGAGCCTGCTATAGCTCTTAGATGCATTAGTGTGTCTCATGAGACAAATTATTGTTTTGGAATAAGGCATTGAAAAAATCGTATTTGTAGTCTTGGAACAAGGCTTGACTATGTGGTTATGAAGTCGAGAGGTATGCATTCCATCATTATGAAATTGGTTATTGATATTACATGTGATAATTCGACTATTAGAATATCCATTTGAATATTTAAAAAGAATTATTCAGTTTATCTTTTTCATATTATGATGAATTTTATGTTTAAAAGAATTTTTTCCAATCTTATACGTTACCTTAAATGTTTATTCGTATTTATGATAGTTTCCGCTATAATGTTAACCTCACTGAGAATTTGATCTCACCCCTTTCATATGTTTTTGTTATTCCGAGACTCAAATAAATATATTATGATTAACCTGCAAGAATAAAAAAAGATATATAAGAGTTTTTAAAGGGGACACAATTTTGTTTTTTTTTATTTCATGATGTAATGTAAAACTTTTTTTATTATCTAGTACTTCCTAGGATACTAAACTGATCAGTATTTTAGGACATGATAACATGTATCATGCCAATGTTATGTAATAATGCACTGATTTTGGGTAACTTGGGT
Source organism: Viscum album (assembly GCA_963277665.1). Classification (NCBI taxonomy): domain Eukaryota; kingdom Viridiplantae; phylum Streptophyta; class Magnoliopsida; order Santalales; family Viscaceae; genus Viscum; species Viscum album. The sequence goes on from OY728146.1 coordinate 992,841,646, forward strand.
AACTATGTTACACTATGGGTAGATAGGAATCCAAAAAATAATAATGAATGGGTAGAATACAAAAATAAATTTAGTTGGTTTTTGATGGGAATTTTTTGTAAGAAATAATAAATTAAATATCTGTAAATATAGTGATTCCTTGAATAAACGTATTTTCCTAGGATACTCATAATTGATTAAGGCCTATAAGTTTTCAATAAAATATTTAATATAGTTTCTGATAGTTGATATTGAATGTTTCTTTTAACAAGTTCCCAGAAAATTATGGAATTTCTCTCTCTAAATAAGTACAAGTAGATGATCAGGAAATTAATATGAATTTATTTGAATCCAAAATAGTTTATAATGATGATGATTCTATAATTCATAGAGGGTAAGGATAACATGAAAAAAAAATTGTATCTACAGATCCATCAATATGTAAGAGAGATTATTTTTATCCATGTAATAATGTTGGAAAACATTCTATAATAATAAATATATAGACTATAAAAATGCTAGATTACACCTCATTATCATCTAAAATTGAACCAAATTGTTTAGAAGATCCATTAAATGGGTAGTCATGGTTTGTTTCCAAGAATGGAAATAATAATTTAGAGATTGCAGATAAACTAAATAAATATAATGGGATTATTAATATGATTATTTTCAATAAAAACCGTGATGTAAAGGTATAGTGTTCCGCAATAAATATTTTAGGATTTTTTATGAATATTTTTTAGCTGTAAGAATTAATGTTAATGGGAAATTTTCCCCAGTGGAATCAATGGATCTATTATACATGAACTAGTAGTGGATATTGAATGATTATTCAGAATATTTTAGGTGTATATGAATAAATAATATATCAATTATGTCTTGATGGATGGGGTATATGTCAATAAACTAAGTTTTATTTGTTAGTAGAGATGCTTCATTGAATTTTTTTCATATTGAAAATGAACTATATGGCCAAGATAAAGAACAAGAGGTTTAGTATATGTGGTCGGATCCATTCATAAAAATGATATTGTTATAATGGTGTGGGGAAGAACCCAAATACTATATGAAATGTTCATATTTTGAGAAGTTCATGGTGATGGTATAAATAGACGAAATCCTATTTTGAGGAATAAAATATAATTTTGTTGATAATTTTTTTTCTAATGAGTTCATAATTAGAGATGAAATTGATAGTAGAAATGAATTAATATTTATCTATATAAATAAATAAAAATAATGAATACTTATACATCTCGAAACTGGTATAAGAATCAGAAGTACTTGTATTTTTGTGGATAAATTAAATCCAATTTTGACTTTGACCCCAGTTTGAACTAAGATGTGATATTTTGAAAACATCAAGTGAGTAAATTAAAAATTATATAAGGAATCATTGTGAGTTTACACTATCATACTATATCTTTTCCCCACATATTTTATGTCATATACTCGTTATCATGTTACAATATTTTCGTATATAAATATCAAAAACAAGAATTCATGAAAATCATGATATATATATATGAGAAATTGAATTTTTTTTCTTAAGGATGGAAATATATAATTTTTTGCATATTTGAATATTTATTGGGCTAGTGAAATTCATGTTTGAAAGTCCACACGTTGTGTATGATTATATATTGGGGAAAATTATTATGGTTGGGTAAGTAAGATACAATACTATATTTCATAGTGTGTAGAATAAGTAGATTATATATATTTTACAATATCATAAAAAATTAGATGGATGAGGAATCAGTTTTAAGTAATGGGTGAAGTGGTTAAAAAATGAAGGTTAAATTTTATAATAATAGTTATCACGAGTATAATAAAATCTTAGTAAAAACAATCTCACGCAAATAATGATAAGATTGAGTAACATATTATAAAAAATATTTTTTAGAAGAATATAAGGAAACAAAAAATTGAAGGATAAATATATTGTAAAAAATAACATAAGAAATCCAATTAATTCTCACATGTTTGAGAAATATAGGTTAAGCATTATATTTCATCCAATATCACTAAAATATACATATATGATGACCCTATTATACTCAATGATATATTTTGTTATTATTTATGTTTAAAGGAAATAACAATTTAATAGAGACAAGAATATAGAGGGATATAGTATCTATGGGAAGCTATAAACAATTAAATAGGTTAATCGAGTCGTTTCTTATACGATAGTACTATTGAATTTTGGTTATTTATTATTTTAATATACAATGATCTTCATCTCACATAGGTATTTTGATTAAATGACTTATCTTTATCGTGATGTGGGATATTTTTAGCATATAAATTTTTCTATTGAGAAAAAAAAATCAGGCGGCCCTTTTATTTTTTTATCATAGTGGAAGAGTAACTAATGGGGGATAAATAAAAGTCAATATTTCAGATTGAGAGTGGTTTAATAGAGAAACTTTACATAAAATTTTTAAAATAAACTCAAATGGTGGAGATTACTTCAAAAACATGTTAAAATATCAGATATGTTATCAGGAAAATATTATTTATATGTTTTCTAAAAGGGTTTGAAGATTTAGTAGTTAACTCAAGATGTTTTAAAAAAAATAACACCTCAAGTCACATTCCATGCATCACACATAAAATGGGAATTTTGTTTTTTTATTCATATCCTTTGTGTGATTTTTATTTTTAATATACACCATGTTAAAAAATAGGCCACACTATGAATAATATAAAATTATATTTTCGTATATATTTGTATTAATATTCCATACCATAACCTCAATTTACCATTAATTATATTGAATTATATTTCTATAATTCATTATAATGTATAATGACATTGTGAAAGCATTATATACCTAAGATGAACCCTTTTATGTGTAGCCTACACACCCTGATTGTAATTACAAGAACTTTTGTGGTCCATTAATTTGAAAAGATCCATTGTTTGTAGTGTCTTGTTAGACATATGTATCTCATTTCATGAGTTCTCTAAATTTCATGTTTTTTTCGGTAGTTCTAGTTTTCCGTAGGTCGGGGCATTGGTTGGTTGAGGCATCAGTAGGTCAGGGGAATATGTAGGTTAGGCCAATAGTAGGGTGGGGTGGTAAAATTTATAGGGTGTTTTAAGGTCGAGGCATCATTTGGTTGGGGTTTCAATAGGTTGGGGTGTCTCTAGGAAGAGTTGATGGTAGGTCGAGGGCATCGGTAGGATGAGGCATTGGTAATTCTTGGGAATCGGTAGGTAAGGGCGTCAATAGAATGGAGCATCAGTATGTTGGGAAATTGGTAGGTAGTGTTTTAGGTAGGTTGATTTCATCAGTTAGTCATGGTGTTAATAGGTCTGAGTGTCAATATGTCGAGGGAATTTGTTGGTCGAGGCATCGATAATTTGAGGTAATTAGAATGTCAGGGCATCAGTGAGTTAGGGAATCAGTAATTCTGGCATTGATAGGTCGCATCGGTGGCCTAACATCAGCATCTCTTTGTCAGTTTCTCATAATTGGTAGCTCAGTGTCAATAAATCAGTGTTAGTGGCTTCTTGTTGGTGACCCACTTATCGGTGACTCATTTACAGTTTTCCACAATTTTTCTAGTTTCTCAGCAATTACATTTTATTTAACATAAATTGTGTTTGATGCCATTTTTTCAAATTTCTAATGGTGTTTCAATGGTTATTATTTAAATCATTAATATCCTAATACTCTTCTGACTTTGAAATAGTCAAACTATGTGGTCTTGGTCATGATCTCACATTAATGGCCCTTCAAATTGTTTCCCTTACCATTGATATAGTATATGACTTTTCTACATCGACACCTTCTCTTCCCAATGTGTTTTTCTTTTCTACTTCTGTTCCTAGAGCCTTCTCTTTTTATGGAGTCGGTTTTTTTTCGTATCCATCGATGTAGTTCTCTTGGATTATTCCTGCTACTTGTGCGCCCATTATTTTTTATCAAGGGAAATCTTTTCTCTCCTTTTGTTCCATGTAGGTATTTCCTTCATCTCCCTTCTAAATTTGTATCATGTGGGGTGGGTATCGTGGTGCATCTTTGTGAGAATGTAGTAATACAAATTTATAGCAGATACTAAGATGTAATAAATCGGGGATGGGGAGATGTTGATTATAGATTCTTTTATCAGTTATAATTGTTATATAATGTGAATTATATGGGCTATACCCCTCTAAAAAACATTGTCTTGGTGTTCTATTCATAGGAACCAATGATACCATATACATATTTTTGATTATCACTTGAAATGAACGTAAACATGAAATTTGATTAATCGTGTGTATCCAGTTAAATGAAAATGATTCCTTTGGATAAAATTTTATTTATGATCACCCTTAATTATCAAAGTATAATTGAAGATCCTTTATTTCCCAAATATTAATATACTCATCTTTTTTTGTTGTGGCTACTTGAAATGTGGGGTTTTTTTGGGGTTTTTCTATTTATGAGGGTTATATGGTGGTGCTATTGGTTTCATGCTAGTGGGCACATTGGTTGGAAGAGGGGTTGGTTCCATGAGAAGGGTGAGTTATGTCTGTGCAACGAGGTTGTGGTTTTGGTGGTGGTTGAGGTGTGCTTTGTGTATGAGGGGGTGCAGGATGTGTGGTGGAATCTTTGGTTAATATATTTATTGAAAATGTGATAGATGGACCTGTAGAGAAGTGAGACTACTTTTGGGTGGAATTTTTGGATATTGGGAAGTGGTGTTCCATGAGACTACAATTTGGTTATGTGTAATGTGATACTAAATTTGTTTGGTAGGATTTTGATAGGAAATTTCCCAGGAAGTGTTGGAATGAAATAAGTGAACATCATAAACAATAATGATTGGTGGTAAAATAAAAAAGGGGTAGGGTTATGTTTTTATTGTGGATGTTTTATGGATTTATATGTAGGGGTTATAGGAGGGGTTGTTTTTTGGGGGTTGATTGTTTTTTTAACCCATAGGTTGTCATGAGTGTTTGTTTACCTATATATATAAACATGTAGTTCCTTGTGACTTCTCTATGAACCCCACCCATGTCAAAAACTATGTTCTGAAAACACCAATTTTTGTGGTGGTGGGGGACTTTCCCAACATCTCAGTGTGTGGATGACTAGATGGATTCTAAATTTATCATTATCCCTCTTCTAGGAATTTATCACACAAGAGTAATTGGGTAGGATATAATTTATTGAGGTTTAATACTATATTTATAGTATTGGTTGTGTGAGAGGATATTTCTTTCCTAGGATTCTACGATATGAGGCGGAATTTCATTCGGGTGAGATGTGTGGTGATTTTGTATGAGATGTGTGTGTGGTTAAGATGTAATTTGATGAGTGGATCAGGTGTATGGGTGATGGTTAGGACAGTGGGGCTTTGAGAAGTGCATGGTACAATAATTACATTCCTAGTTAGAGGTGAGAATATTAATAGTGGGAAGTTGTGTGGGGTACCAAAATATCGATGTTCTTACAATTTTACTTTACCTGACTTGTTTTATTTGTTGAGAATGAATTGGTGAGGTTACGGTGGCTAGTTACCATGTTAGGTGCTTTTGAGTTTCTGTTGTTTTCATAAAAGGTCTCTATTATGCTTGTACCACTAGTTCATGGGTGAATTTCATTTTCCCTATTTAGCATACTTTTATTCTCACCCAACATATATAAAACTATTTTCAGGTATCCATGAAGATTATGTTAACCCTGCCAGTGTAACGCCCCAACCCCAGTTACCCAGAGTCGGTGCATTATTACATAACATTGGCATGATCACAAGAAAGATAAAGTCTCAAAAGACCGATTAGTTTATTAGCCTTGGAAAAACTAGATACAGTCATAAAGTTTTACATTACATCATAAAAAATCATCTTCTCTTCAAATCCCCTCATACTATCCCTGCAGTTCATTCATAAATTACTTCTTCATAATCCTTGGAAAAATAAAACATTGAAAGGGATGAGCTCAGATGCTCAGTAAGGATAATATTATTGCAGAAGCATTCATAAGTAAGCATAAACACTTAAGGCAATTTATAATTAAAACAAAAGACTTTTAAACATGAACTTCAACATAATATGGAAAAGATAAAATCAAATAATGCCATTTACTTATTCACATGGATATTCTACTATTCGAACAATCACATTCAATATCAATAACCACTTTCATAATGATGGAATGCATAATACCAGACTATCATAACCACATAGCCAGGGCCTCATTCCAAGACTACAAATAAGATTTTTCCAAGGCCTTGTGCCAAGACACTACTTTGTCTCATGAGACCTACCGATGCATCGAGGAGCAATAACGGGCTCCATCTGTCACTTTCTAAGTCTAATTCATTCCTCATATGAAAAGTTTTAAACATAACATAAACATTCGTATTAAAACTAGCATACGAAATGTCAATACTTTATCCACAAACCATGAATGGTATAAAAATAGCACATCCACAGTCAAACATAACACATTTGATACAATATGGAATATTGTATTTTATCATATTAACCTCAATCGAGAATAATGAAGGATATTGACATAGATGAAAATAATCATCAAAACTATTTGAGAGAAATATTCCCCTTTTTCTTGAAATCATTTAAAAGTCACACTATTTGTCAAGAAGCCATTTAAAAATAGATTTTTGAATCAAAGTGTCCCATAACACTTTGAAACTATTAAAAGGAGTTTTGATTTGAAAACCTTAATGTCCATATAAATAAATCCTTAAACCCATTTTTAAAACATGGACATTAATGAGAAAGATTTAGAAGAATAATTCTTTAAAACAATTAAAAATGGTATTTTAGTTAGAGTTTCTAACCAAAAGAGAGACACTTGAATACAAATAATAGAGGTAATAAAAATATTTTAATTTCATGAGAATAAAGGGATTCACGATGTACTATGTCCAAGTACATTATATACGCCACATAAAAGTGAGTTGGTGTATAACAACAAAGAAGTCCCAATGGAATGTAATTTGAGATGAAATCTCTCATAAAGGCCGTATCCTTAGGTTATGGATAAATCAATGACATAATTATGTGTGAAAAATATAAATACACTAAATATGATTGGATATTCAGTGTAAAACAATCAAAGGACATTCCCACATATTCTTGTAAAAACAACACCAACGAATTGGATGTTTAACTCAACAAATGGAGAATGAGTTAAAATTACTCTTATCAAATTCATATCAATGAATTGGGAAATTATCAATGGAGTTATTATGTGTATCAAAAGTATATCCATGGGAAGTGGGGTGGAAATTATGACATAATCAAATTAATAGTGATTCCACACATAATCATGGGGTAATATAATCAATGAAATATGCATAAAGCCAAATGAGTGGAAATTGAAATTTCAAATTCCCTTATCGATTAGGTAAATTACAAAACATACACCCATGAAAGAAGGATCGTACCATGATGATTTCCATATAAATAAATGAAAGTATATTACATAATGGATACAATAATGGGTAGTACACACACCACATGCAATAAATAAGTGGTGAACAATGGAATTCTCACGGAATTAAAAGTGAGATAAGAAACCCCTTACATTGTACTTTTTCCTTGGTCGACGGTAGGTTAACCTCCTATATAATGGTGAAATAATTGTTATTGAATTATAGAAGAATCATTTACATTAATATGATATCATATATGATCTTTTAACATTGATTTGTTAATAATATCATAAAATTATCGTCATTTCGGGTATTAACGGGTTCATTTTACTTTATATTCTTTGTTATGTGATCCATATTCGTTATTAATGGGATGTATATTATTCATATCCAGAATTATATCAAGTCCTTAGATACTATTTTTAAATCATCAAATGATAATTATACTTGAATGGATATGATGGAGAATGAATCTCATCGTGTTCGTGGAGACTGTAGTCCGTACGTACGCACGAGCGAGAATGTCATTCTTTTGATATTAAATTAATATATAATTGAATGTTATATCATATATATAGAATAAATATAATTTTATATTTATTATTTACATGAATTACACATCAATATTATACCCATCCAAATAATAATTTATTGAATAACAATTACACCACGATGTGGAGACGGTAAGCCGTACGTACGCACGTATGGTGACATGTTATTCAAAGGGTGGATAGAATACTGAATATGGTTGTACCATATTTATAATAACATCACAGTATATATAAGATACTTGATTTATTATTTTAGAAGGGTAATAACAAATAAAGAAGAAGTGGAAGAAGAAAGGAACTTGAAAATGGGTGGTGAAAACATTACCTCTTCTTCAGGTTATTTCTTTTGATTTGATCAAAAGGGCTCCTTAGGTTGGCTTTATAATCCAAATAATGCCTCTATATTGTATGAGGGAAGTTGAGAGAGTATTTGGTCAGGGTTTGGCCGAACCAGAAACATTTTATGGTGTGAAGAAATGAGAAGGAGGAGTGCCCTTTTATAAGAGGGGTGAGGGGCACCTTTGGAAAAGATAGAAATATTAATTTAAAATAAAATTATATTAGGTTTCTAATGGCTCCAAAGTTTATTATTCATAGGTCAAGGTAGAGATAGGTCGAAAAAAATTCAACCAATAGAATTTAGACAGGTTTCTGTTACTATATTAACCTTATCTTTTAGTTTTAACTCTTAGTTAGTTAGTTTGACATTTACCATGTCACATTGTATTTTTATATTATATAGTTTATAAACATACTATATACATACAAGAGTCCCCAAAGTGGTATATTAATGATATACCTATCATTATATAAGTATCTTGTCCGAACCATAGATTTTTAGGAATTTAATATCAATTAATAATATAATATTTGTTTTAAAAACTCTTTTATGTCAATTTTGAAACTATTCAATAGTTGATTTTTGTGAAACTCATAACAGAATTATTACTTCTAAAAAAGTTATTTATATCAATACGAATATGTCCTATTAACCTAGAAATTTAATTTAATTCAATAAAAGTCTCAAATTATATTTATTTGGGTATTTATAATATCTATTATTCTAATTTTTCACTATTATGGTATTTACTGCATCACCATTGTGTCATAAATAAATTAAATTATTTAATGTCTAAAAATTATAAATAAAATATAATTATGTATTAAATTATTTTATCTTTCTATTGAATATTTATAGTCTAAAATCCAACATATATAACCCTTTGTAATAATTGTTTTTCTAAAAGATATATGCTTGTGTCATTTTTCTATTCATTTTAACTTAATTAAAATAATGTGTCCCTATCACTTACAAGTGGATCCATGGGGTCCCAAAATCGACCCAAAGATGCCCATGGTCGACCCTGTATCAACCAATATGGTTAAGACACGTTTTAGGGTAATTTAGTATTATTATAATATTATTTTTTAACCCTTGTTTACCGGATTTACCCTTTAACCATGGTAAATAAAATATTTACCAAAGTAATTATCCAAAATGTCTAAAAATAAAAGTTACCTATTTACCTAATTTGAACATCCTGATTCCAAATATGGAATCCATTTTTCAAAATTCAAAACACATAAGTGGCAGAAATTAATTTAAAATTAATTCCCGTTGTTAAAACAAAAAGCGTCTTTTTAAGAGATAATAACTATCAAAAGATTGGCAATTGTTTATGTCTGGTTTATGTGTGAAATTATGTTAAATGACCCACATTGTATTACATGGTAAAAATATATTTTAAATATAATTTTTAACCACTCAAATTCATAATTTATCACTATTAATTATTTCGATTAAAAAATTTGTTTTTAATTAAAATTTAGTAATTTGTTACTATTCATCAAAATATAAAAGTTATCCGAAAAGTACCAAAATTTCACCCCAGGCTAATTTCATTATTCCAAATCCAAAAATGAATTCTATTTTACCAAATTAAAAACATAAAAGTTTCATTTATTAATTTAAAATTGATTCTTGCTTTCGAAACCAAAAGGCATATTTTTAAGAAATAATAACTATCAAAAGATTGACACTTGTTTATGTCCAATTTCAAGGTCAATTTAATTAAAATGACCATAATTGGAATAAATAGTAAAAATATAATCTATTTATACTTCTAAACCATTAAAATGTATAATTTAACAATATATTTTTTTTTGATTAAAAATGTTGTTTTCAGTTAAAATTTTGTAATTTTTCACTATTCACCCAAATATGAACGTTATCAGAAAGACACCAAAAAATTATTGATACTAAATTCTTATGTCCCGATTTTAAAGAAGAATTTCATTTTTTCAAATTGAATATATAAAAGTTTCAAATATTGGTTTTAAAAAGGCTTCGCCATTAAAAGGCTATAAAATTTCATTTTTTGAAAAATTCTTCTTTTATATGAAAAAAATGAATTTGTTAATAAATCATGTCTTAGAAACTCATAATATGGATTAAAATTATAAGGATAATATAATATTTAAAATTCAGTTAATACTATTCATAACCACTTTTGAACGGCTAGTTCGGTAAGTCGTGGTGTACATGAACTCAGTGTTGCGTACAACACACGCTATTGTATTATTCAAAGAGAAGTGTACCATGGAAGATTGGGGTGTTACATTCACCCTCCTTCAATAAATTGCGTCCTCTCAATTTTAAAAAAAATTGGTCTTGAGAATATAATGGAAAGTCCCACATCGTAAAAAGAGTCAATAAAACTATCACTTTAAAAGAAATAAAGAGAGGTATAAAGGTCACCCAAGATAACCCATACTAGGATTCCTGGAAGGAAACATGGATATGGATGATAAACTAAGTGTCATGTTCTGATGGAAAGGGATAGAAATCATGATCAGGAGAAAGTTAACAATAAGAAAACCACAAACTTGTGTTGGGACAAACGATCATTATTCTCCTAGTAGGAAATGTAAACGGACAACATTTTTTGTTTTAAGTTACATTACATAAGGATGAGGAATTCATTTATGATATTGATTAAGAATATAAAGATATATACTTACTTTTTATGTAGAGTTTCATTAATTAATAAATTTCCACCACTAACTCATTTTTTAAACGATGAGTATTCATGAAGACTTGGTCACACTGGAAGATCTAGAATAAACTTCTTTAGAATCACATGATCCGTGCAGGATAAACTATATAATTACACTGTCTTTAGAGATTAATCAAAACCAAAATGGTTAGTACAAGATCTAATGATCCCCCAAAAGGATATTCCATGAGAGAAATAAACAATAATCTTAATTTCTAAAATTAAACCAATAATACCCCAAAGTTAAATAAATACCATTCAATAGTCAATTGTCCTTAAAATCATTAAATATAATACAAAATAATATTGAAACTCAAAACTTATAATAATGTAGTCTTCCACGTTAAATTGTATCTCCAAATGGAATCAAATACTCTTAAAGTCACGTACTTAAAAGTAATTAACCTAATCATTTATTTAAACAACCTAAATCACTGTAAATCTATAATAAAAACATAGATAAATATCCACCATTACTCCTCAAATGAAATCCCATACTATTCTATTTTCCTTGGGCATATAGTGTTCACAACAAAGAGAACAAGTTCCAAAATAACATCTATCAATTAATCACCAAATCATTTTCCTATACCAAGGGTATTCATTTAATAAGACATAAGAACCCAAATCAACTTTTTATTGATCAATAAAATCATTTAACTAAAAATAGTTAGTCACACTATCCCGGGACTTCACTTAGTCCAGTGGTAGGCGATAAATCCCAATCGCACTTTGGTTGTGGGTTCGATTCCCACAACTTTGTCCAACGCGATGGGTTGTCACACGGTCTACATGTTGTCCTTTTTCAAAAACTATATTTTATTATATTACCAAAATGAGATAAATTCATCAAAATAACTAAAACATAATTTAACCACAAATCTTATCTCATACCTTGCATTTTTATACCAAATTATGATAACTTATAATTTCCTCAAACCCAACGATCATATAAAACCAAATGATTATTTATAATTATATCCACAAGAGAAGAGATAATTCTTCCTCAAATATCATTCTCACATGGAAAAATGCGGGGTTACAAATACAATAGAAAATTATTCCAAAGTAAACCCATCAACAAGGAGCACTAATACTTTTTAAACATTTCTCCAACCTTTTATTTCCACATAGCTTCTTCTTCGACCAAGAAAATATCCTATAGAATACGGCATTCACTCGGTTAATGGAAAGGTCCCCTACATTTACGGAAAATGACCGTAAATGGACTCTTGGGACCATTTTTATCTTCTTCCAAAGTACTCTTCATTTTTCTTCGGCAATTCTTCTCTTTATGTCCTTCCTTCCCGCATGTAAAGCATTTCTTTGTCCCATTGAGAAACGTTCATGGGTGTCTCCTTCCACATTTCCTACATGATGGAAATTTATGATTCCTTTCTCCATGGTTTCAACTGCTAGAGTTCTTATCATTCATCACCTTTCTCTTCTTTTTTGAGTCCGGGAATTGGTTAATATATATATTGTTGATCATATTTTTGGAAAATTGATTTGGCATAAAGACGATATCTTTTACGCCTATCAATATTCCATTTTGTTTCTCAGTGCCACCACCATTCCCACCTTGTACATCATTCTCAAAGTCACTATGACGTCCTTCGAATCCGGCCATTGACTAAAACTAGAATGAATTTTGTGAGTAATAGAAGTCATAAAATCATTTAGAGATTAACATGTCACCATATTATCAATTTGAAACACATTAGGATTAACCAAGGTCATTTAATCTCATCTTATATATATATTACTTTAAATCGGTTTGTAAAGAAAATGTAAATTATCCTAAGCATTTCCCCCGGGAGTGTTGTAACCAAGAGTGAAGCGAGGCCCGTTGTCGTGCACCAGTTCCCGTTCGAGTCTAGCTCAAAGCGGTAGTTTTGGGTTTTACCCCTTGTTACATCTGTTCCAGAGCCGCCTCTACCTGCTCGTATCCAGATAGGGCTGTATTGCTCAGAAAACTCACAAAATCTCTACAATATCAAAATTCTTGGAAGTTATTCTGTACTAATCCTCAAAGATCATCTTAGGTCTACGTGCTCTAATCAGAGTTTATCTAAATCTAGCTTCCAAGGTTTGTACTAAACATCCTCTGATACCAACTGTAACGCCCCAACCCCAGTTACCCAGAGTCGGTGCATTATTACATAATATTGGCATGATCACAAGAAAGATAAAGTCTCAAAAGACCGATTAGTTTAGTAGCCTTGGAAACACTAGATACAATCATAAAGTTTTACATTACGTCATAAAAAACATCTTGTCTTCATATCCCCTCATACTATCCCTTCAGGTCATTCATAAATTACATCTTCATAATCCTGGTAAAAATAAAACATTGAAAGGGGTGATCTCAGATGCTCAGTAAGGATAACATTATAGCAGAAGCCTTCATAGATAAGCATAAACACTTAAGGCAATTTATAATTAAAACGAAAGCCTTTTAAAGTTGAACTTCAGCATAATATGGAAAGGATAAAATAAAATAATTCCATTTACTTATTCACATGGATATTCTACTAGTCGAACAATCACATGCAATATCAATAACCACTTTCATAATGATAGAATGCATAATGCCGGACTATCATAACCACATAGCCAAGGCCTCGTGCCATGACTACAAATAAAATTTTTCCAAGGCCTTGTGCCAAGACACTAGTTTGTCTCATGAGACCTACCGATGCATCGAGGAGCTATAGAGGGCTCCACCTGTCACTTACTAAGTCCAATTCATTCCTCATATGAAAAGTTTTAAACATAACATAAACATTCGTATTAAAACTAGCATACGAAATTTCAATACATTATCAACAAACCATGAATGGTATAAAAATAGAACATCCACAGTCAAACATAACTCATTCGATACAATATGGAATATTGTATTGTATCATATGAACCTCAATCGAGAATAATGAAGGATATTGACATAGATGAAAATAATAATCAAAACTATTTGAGAGAAATATCCCCCTTTTTCTTGAAATAATTTAAAAGTCACACTATTTGTCAAGAAGCCATTTAAAAATAGCTTTTTGAATCAAAGAGTCCCATACCACTTTGAAACTTTTAAAAGGAGTTTCCATTTGAAAACTTTACTATCCATATAAATAAATCCTTAAAACCATTTTTAAAACATGGACATTAATGAGAAAGATTTAGAAGAATAAGTGTTTAAAACATTTAAAATTTGTATTTTAGTTAGAGTTTCTAACCAAAAGAGAGACACTTATATACAAATAATTTAGGTAATAATTATATTTTAATATCATGAGAATAAAGGGATTCATGATATACTATGTCAAAGTAAATTATATACACCACATAAAAGTGATTTGGTGTATATCAACAAAGAAGTCCCAATGGAATGTAATTTGAGATGAAATCTCTCATAAATGTCGTATCCTTAGGTTAAAGATAAATCAACGACATAATTATGTGTGACAAATATAAATATACTAAATATGATTGGATATTCATTGTAAAACAATCAAAGGACATTCCCACATATTCTTGTAAAAACAATACCAACGAATTGGATGTTTAACTCAACAAATGGAGAATGAGTTAAAATTACTCTTATCAAAATCATATCAATGACTTGAGAAATTATCAATGGAGTGATTATGTGTATCAAAAATATATCCATAGGAAGGGTAGTGGAAATTATGACATAATCAAATGAATAGTGATTCCACACATAATCTTGGGGTAATATAATCAATGAAATATGCATAAAGCCAAATGAGTGGAAATTGAAATTTCAAATTCCCTTATCGATTAGGTAACTTACGAAACATACACCCGTTAAAGAAATATCATACCATGATGATTTCAATATCCATAAATTAATTTATATTACATAATGGATACAATCATGGGCAGTACACACACCACATGCAATAAATAAGTGTTGAACAATGGAATTCTCATGGAATTAAAAGTGAGATAAGAAACCACTTACCTTGTACTTTTTCCTTGGTCGAAGGTAGGTTGAACTCTTGTATAATAGTGAAATAATTGTTATTGAATTATAAAATAATCATTTACATTAATATGATATCATATATGATCTTTTAACATTGATTTGTTAATAATATCTTAGAATTATCGTCATTTCAGGTATCAACGGGTTCATTTTACTTTATATTCTTTGTTATGTGAGATATATTAGTTATTAATGAGATGTATATTATTCGTATCCAGAATTATATCAAGTCCTTAGATACTATTTTTAAATAATCAAATAATAATTATACTTGAATGGATATGATGGAGAATGAATCTCATCGCGTTCGTGGATACGGTAGTCCGTACGTACGCACAAGCGACAATATCATTCTTTTGATAATAAAATAATATATAATTGGATGGTATATCATATATACAGTATAATTATAATGTTATATTTATTATTTACATGAATTACACATCAATATTATACCCATCCAAATAATAATATATTGAATAACAATTACACCACGACGTGGAGACGGTAAGCCTTGCGTACCCACGTATGGTGACATGTTATTCAAAGGGTGGATAGAATAATGAATATGGTTGTACAATATTTATAATAACATCACAATATATATTAGATACTAGATTTATTATTTTAGAATGGTAATAACAAATAAAGAAGAAGTGGAAGAAGAAAGGAACTTGAAAAGGGGTGGTGAAAACCATACCTCTTCTTCGGTTTATTCCTTTTGATTTGATGAAAAGGGCTCCTTAGGTTGGCTTTATGATCAAAATAATGACTCTATTTGGTAGTGAGGGAAGTTTAAGGAGTATTTGGGCATGGTTTGGCCGGACCAAAAGTCTTTGAATGTGTGATGAAATGAGATGGAGGAGTTCCCTTTTATAAGAGGGGTGAGGGGATCCTTTAGAAAATCTAGAAATATTAATTTATAATAAATTAATATTCGGTTTCTAATGGCTCCAAAGATTAATATTCATATTTTAAGGTGGTTATAGGTCTAAAAACATTCAACCAAAATAATTTAGACAGGTTTGGGTGACTATATTAACCTTATCATTTAGTTTTAACACTTAGTTAATTAGTTTGACATTTACCATGTCACTTTGTATTTTTATATTATATAGTTAATAAACATACAATATACACTCAAACGACCCCCAAGTGGTCCATTAATGATATAAATATCATGATATAAGTCTCTTGGCCGAACCATAGATTTTAAAAAAATTAATATCAATTAATAATATACTATTTTTTTAAAAACTCTTTTTTGTCAATTTTGACACTATTCAATAGTTGATTTTCTTAAACCTCAAAAAAGAATTATTACTTCAAAAAAGGATAATTAAATAAATCCGAATATTTCATATTAACCTAGAAAATTATTGTAATTCAATAAAAGTTTCAAATTATATTTATTTGGGTATTTATAATATCAATTATTCTAATTTTTCACTATTATGGTAATTACTGCATCACCATTGTGTCATAAATAAATTAACTTATATAATGTCTAAAAATTATAAATAAACTATCATTATGTAGGAAATTGTTTTATATTTCTAATGAATATATATAGTCTAAAATCCATCATATATAACCCTATGTAACAATTGTATTTCTAAAAGATATATGCCAGTGTCATTTTTGTATTCATTTTAACTTAATTAAAATAAAGTGTCCCTATCACTTACAAGTGGATCCATGGTGTCGCAAAATTGACCCAAAGATTCCCTGGTCGACCATGTATCAACCAATAGGTTTAATACACGTTTTAGGGTAATTTAGTATTATTATAATATTATTTTGTTGACCATTCTTTACCGGATTTACCCTTTAACCATGGTAAATAAAATATTTACCGATGTAATTATCCAAAATGTCTAAAAATAAAAGTTACCTATTTAAAAAATTTGAACATCCTGATTCCAAATATGGAATCCATTTTTCAAAATTCAAAACACATAAGTGGCAGAAATTAATTTAAAATTAATTCTCGTTGTTAAAACAAAAAGCGTGTTTTTAATAACTATCAAACGATTGGCAATTGTTTATGTCTGGTTTAAATGTGAAATTATGTTCAATGAACCAAATTTTATTACATGGTAAAAATATATTTTAAATATAATTTAAAACCACTCAAATTCATAATTTGTCACTATTAATTATTTCGATTAAAAAAAATTTAATTAAAATTTAGTAATTTTTTACTATTCATCAAAATATAAAAGTTATCCGAAAAGTACCAAAATTTTACCCTAGACTAATTTAGTTATTCAGAATCCAAAAATGAAGTCTATTTTATCAAATTCAGAACATAAAAGTTTCATTTATTAATTTAAAATTGATTCCTGCTTTCGAAACCAAAAGGCGTATTTTTAAGAAATAATAACTATCAAAAGATTGACACTTGTTTATGTCCAATTTCAAGGTGAAATTACTTAAAATGACCATCATTGGATTAAAGAGTAAAAATATAATCTATTTATACTTCTAAACCATTAAAATTTATAATTTAACAATATAAAATATTTTGATTAAAAAAGTTGTTTTCAGTTAAAATTTTGTAATTTTTCACTATTCACCCAAATATGAAAGTTATCAGAAAGACAACAAAACATTATTGATATTAAATTCCTATGTCCCGATTCTAAAGAAGAATTTTATTTTGTCAAATTGAATATATAAAAGTTTCAAATATTGTTTTTAAAAAGTCTTTGCCATTAAAAGGCGGTAAAATTTCAATTTTTTTTTGAAAAATACTTCTTTTATATGAAAAAATGAATTTGTTCATAAATCATGTCTTAGAAACTCATAATATGGATTAAAATTATATGGATAATATAATATTTAAAATTCAGTTAATACTATTCATAACCACTTTTGAACGACTAGTTTGGTAAGTCGTGGTGTACTTGAACTCAGTGTTGCGTACAACACACGCTATTGTATTATTCAAAGTGAAGTGTACCATGGAATATTGGGGTGTTATAGCCAGACCCTACTATCATAGACATTGGGGATGGTTTCCTTGTCAATGAGTAATTTTATTTGGGTTCTTACTTTGGAGTTTTCATTGTATTCATAGAATATTTACTTTAAAAATGCAGGAAAGATGGATTTTGGTTTCTTTATACATATATATTTCATTGAGTTGTTTGAGGATGATAAATATTATCTCCTGATCATGGTTATTATGAAAACGGTAATTCCTACCTTTTTTTTGAGATTTCAATACCCTTGGTGTTGGTTTCCACCCCAGGTCCTATTAGAGGTAGGAATCAGGTGTCATTATTTATCCTTTATCATTGGAAAGGAAGGTCTCAACATCTTTCTATCCATTCCCTCATCTTGACGAAGGTGGGTCATAATGGAATGGTATCAGAGGAAGATTGATAGGTATGATGGAGTTTGGAGTTAGAAAGAGTGAGTATTTGATGGGTTTGTAGGGCAGTTGTGTTAGGTGATATTGGTACTTGACATAGCCCAGGTAAGACTGACTTGGAAAAAGGATTTTAGGTCCACCATGATCTGATTCAAGGAATCTAAGCTTAACGAATGACCATTCGATTCTACGCGGTTTTTGGTGTAGAAATCCTAGGTATGGTACATTAATCATGATAAATTCTATTATTTTTTGGGTGTTTTAGGTATATTAAAATATATAATGAGTTAAAATGAATCCTAATAAAATTTAATGCTACACCGAATTTGGGATTCCTTGTTTTCATTTCAGCTATGGCTCCTGGATGTTTCCCGCGTGTGGAATGAGCAGTGGAGTGTCTGTAGGTTGACCCAGTTTTCCAGTGCAGGGTCAAACCATTAGAGGAGGAGGATCAGTGGCAGAAGATGATTTGTAATTTCATGTTGCAGACTCTGGGAATTTACAAGGAGAGTGTCTCAAACATGGATATCGAGTGTTATATCAATGATTTGTTGATCACATTCAGCTTGATCTATGCTCTGAAAGACTACTGAGATCCTCAGGCAGTGAGCCAGATGAGAGCAGCAGTGCATTAGTGGTGGATGGTTTTCCTTGGGGAGAGGATGGAAACCAATGTTTAATGGGGTTACATTGAGAGGTAGTTCTACGAGGATCCCATTTCCTCCACAATGAGTGTCGAGAAGTGGCAGGAGCTACTCTCCCTCCAAATATAAAATTATACAGGTGATGGAATTGGGGATCAAGTTCAAGTATCTCCTAAATTTTTCAATGGATCTCTATCTAGATGTGGAGTACCTGTAGAGGCACTTATAAGAGGAACTATGTATGTCTCATCAATATGCAGTTACTCCCCTCACCCTACCAACATACATAAAGGTTCATAAAAATGATAAGGTAGTGGAATGGATGAACTCATGAGGAGGTCTACCAAGGGAGGGAAGTCCCATGGGTTCATCAAAGGGGAAGGTCCTCAGAAGCAAGTCTCTAGCATCATGGAATTATAGGTTTCAACCAGCAGGGATCTGACACCACAAGTTTTAGTTCCGACCCTCGTGTTCTCACCCTATTCCCATAGTCCTGGGGATAAAGTGTTTTTATTATGGAAGCCATGGGAACCTCCAGGTATAGTTATCGACTCATGCTTGGTATGGTGGTGGTGAGCAGGTTTATCACCCTTATCTTTAGAAGATCCCAGCCATGCCTTTCTTCCAGTAGGGACTGGAGGCCCCTGATCCACCATGGCAAAATAGTTTAGTAGTAGGTAGACCTCAGTAAGTTTCTCAGGGACCTCGACTATGTATTGGTTAGGTAGGTGACCAAATGTCGTAGAGCTGAGTAGTTGGGTGTGCATAGATGCACGCCATAGAGGCATTAGTTATAGCAGAGTCAGAGATTGTTCGTGGTATGAGAAATTTATTTATAACACTTTCTTGTTCCTTGTTTAATTTAAGAGATTCAAAATTATTTCTTTCACCCATTCAATCCCATTCTTTGGGACATTATAGTGAATAACATTCTAGTCCATTGGTGTGGAGTAAAGATGTCAGAGGTCAGACCATCTGGTTTGAGGATTTTCAGGAATATTGAATGATGTTGGGGACACATCAGTCTAGTGGGGATCTTTATCTTCTACAGATTCAAAAATACTATGTTGTCATTGGAATCAAATTTTTGTACTCTATGCATGATATTATTTTCTACTTTGGGAGAAGATTCATGTTTACAGACATGAAAGGCCAATGTATAGATTTCATTGGTGAGGACAATTTTCAGATGGGCAGCTGGTACGTGGAGCCCCTTTTTTCCATTTCATCCAAGCTATTAGTGGGATTGATGGATATTTAGATGGTATAGGGTCTAGGAGTTGTCAATGTGTTTTTTGACATTTTCTCTAAGGAGGTTGTGACTTTACCCCATCGATGTGACATTGAGTTTGGGATAGACATAGAGCCTGCTACTCATCTGATCTCGATGGATCCTTATCATATTGTGCCTTCTAGGTTGTGGGAGTTGTGGATTAATATGGATGAATTGATGAATAAGGGTTTCATATGACCTAGTGTGTCAATGTGGGGTGCTCTGATCTTGTTTTTGTAGATGGCATTCAGTGGCCTAAAACACTACATAGACTATTAGAGACCGAATATGATAATGGTCAAGAACTGTTATTCTCTCTTGAGAAAAGATGATTTTTTCAATTAGATAAGGGGATTGGATTGGTTCTATAGGTTAAATATATCTAATGGGAATCACCAGTTAAGTGTGAATTAGGGTGTCCTACGGAAGGCTAATTTCGGGTATAGGTACAATCACTTCGAGTTCATCGTTATGTTGTTCTGCGTTAGGAATGCACTGGCTGTGTACATGGGGCATATGAATTTGGTCTTTAAAGAGTTCATGAACCGGTTAATCATCTTATCCATTTAATACATCCTAATGTACTTGAATTCTGAGGAGGAGCATACCCAAAATATCAGGACTGTCCAAGAAGTTCTTCGACACCACCAACACTACAAAAAGATATCCAAGTGCATGTTTTGGAAACCAGAGGTTCACCTACAAGGATATGTGGATTCCCAATAGAGTGTATCATTGGGCCCATTAAATTTCAAGGCTGTCATTTCATGGGATACAACAAAGAATTCGTTATAGGATTTATGTTTTCTTAGTTTGGTGGGCCACTACTGGAGATTCATATCTTCATTCTCTTAGGTACGAGCTCCATTGATGGCTCAGACCATAAAAGGACAAGATTTTTTGTGGGATGAGTTGTTCTAAGAAGAATTTTCCGATTTGAAGGGTGATTAGGTCAGTTATCCAGTGATTAAGAATCCAGAAGAAGGGGTGATGATCAATGTATATTGCAATGCTTCTCATATAGGATTGGGTGTGTGCTGATGTAACAATAAAGATTGATCTCATATGGCTTTATAATGTGTCTTCCCCATGAATTTAACAATTTAAACCATGATCTAGAACTTGGATTTTTTGTTATCACACTAAAGTCACAGAGAAATTACCTCATTGAGATCCTTTTGTGGTCTAAATGGATCACAAAATCCTGAGGTGCATCTTTTCCCAGCGATACTTGAACATTTGACATCGGAGGTGGATGGAGATCATCCCGGATTACAGTTTTTTGGTCTCTTAAACCTTATGAAAGGGAAATTTATTGTCCAGTGATTTGAATAAGATGTTGGAGAATGAAGTGGTTCAAGAATCATTATATTCTTAGAGGGATATGGAGGAGTAGGATACAATTCACTTAGATAATGGAATGGATAGAGGTAGAGGGAATCTATTTTAGATGATGGTATTTTCATCTATGAGGAAAATGGTGGTGTATTCTCAGTATGTAGAATCTGAGGACAAGGTGATGTATGACCGCATTGAGTTGGGTGATGATATGATGGGATGGTTTGAAGATGGACATAAACAAATGTTTTTCCTTAAGAAAATGTTTTTGTAACACCCCGAGATTTTATGAAAAATATTCTTTTTAATTTCATTAATGTCTTGTGTTGTACGCTACACCAAAAGAAGCTTGCACAACACTCATCCCTGACTTACCTTTCATTACACGAAATCATGACCTTCCTTGATAGTGTGTGTAGTACGCAATACCGAGTTTCACTAATCGAGATATTATTATAATATTATTATGAACTAGCCGTTATGAATAATAATACAGACTTTTTGAAATTTTATAAATTTTATATTTCAATATGGACTTCATTTTTGGATTTTGAATATTGAAATTAGCTTAGGGTGAAATTTTGGTACTTTTCAGAAAACTTTCATATTCTGATGAATAGTGAAAATTACCAAATTTTAATTAAAAACAACTTTTTTAATCGAAATAATTAATAGGGATAAATTATTAATTTGAGTGGTTTTAAAGTATATTTAGAATATATTTTTACAATTTAATACAATTTTGGTCATTGGATGTAATTTCACATTTAAACCAGACATAAACAAGTGTCATTCTTTTGATAGTTATTATCTATTAAAAACACGCTATTTGTCTTGACAACGGGAATTAATTTTTAAATTAGTTAATGTAACTGATATGTTTTTAATTTCGTAAAATAAACATCATTTTTGAATTCCTAATATCAAATATATATTAGGCCTAATTTTTGGAATTTTTCTGGAAACTTTCATTTTTTGATGAATAGTGAAACCACTAAGTGGTAGTTAGAAAACTGAATTTTTTCATAAAACATTATTTTACCGCTTCTGTGAGTGGGATTTCGAAAATCCGAGAAACCCAGTTAATATCAAGGACTAAAATGTGGTTCAATGAGATTAAAATAATTTTTAGTGAATAGTAACTTTTTACATTTTTTTACCATGGTTAAAAGTAAATATTGTAGTTAAGGGTAAAAATGATATTATTATTAGTCTAACACATGTCCTAATTCTATTGGATAAGTGTAATTCGACCAAAAACAACCTTAGTAATAAAATATGACCATTTAGTCCCACATGGATTATATTAGGACATTTATTATCAATTTATTTAATGAAGGGTTAAAATAGTTAAAATCAATGTTTAATAACTAAAGAAATTTTAATATAGGGTTATACATAAAATAAATTTGACTATAAATATTCATTAGAATTCTAAAAATATTTCCTACATAATGGTATTTTATTTGTAGTTTTTATACTTAATATAATTTAATTTATTTATGATACAATGATAATGTAGTAATTATCTTTTTAATAAAATACTGACATAATTGATGTTATAAATACCCAAATAAATTTAATTTGAGACTTTTTATGAATTACAATAATTTTATATGTTAATATGGCATGTTAGTATTGATTTAGTTAAATGATTTTGAACTAATAATTCTGTTATGATTTTCAGAAAAATCAATTACCAAATAGTGTCAAAATTGACATAAAATAGTTTTTACAACAAATACTATATTATTAATTTTTATATTATTCCTAAAAATCTAAGGTTCGGAAAAATGACTTAGATAAGGTTATATATACTAATAATAAACAACTTGGAGTTCGTTTGTCTTGATATAGTAAGTTTATTATACTTATAGTGTAAGAAAACAAGAAGACACGGTAAAAGTTAAATTATCTAACTTAAAGTTAAATCTAAATGATATGGTTAAAATTTATACCTAAACTTGTTTCAATTCTATTGGATTATATTATTGCGACCCATCCCCACCATAGATTCAAAATATATCAATTTGGAGCTATTAAAAACCGAATTTGACTTTATAATAAAATAATATTTTTTGTTATTCCAAAGGTGCCCCTTTCCTCCCTTATAAAAGGGCACATCCTCTCTCTCTTCCTCACACCACTTTGAGCCTTCAATCTCAGCCAACCCCTGACAATATATCCTCTAAACTTCCTTAGAAACATCCTAGAGGTCCTGGTATTCTTCAAAGACCAATTTTAGTGCCCTAAGAGGAGGTCTCAAAGCGGCGCTTCAAAGAAGAGGTAATGCCCGTTACCGATTATTTCATCTTTATTTCTTCATCCACTTATTCTTATTTAGTTGTTTCATTATGAAGTAATATCATAAGTATCTCTAATATACTGATATGTTATTATAAGTATGAAACAACCCTATTTTACTATCTATCCATCCTACGGAAAACGAAATCACCACGCGTGTGTACGTACGGAATACCGTCGCCACGCCGTGGTGTAATCTATTTTCCACCACCACCATAATTGGATGGGTATAATGGTGTAAATAATAACTATATATGATTATTGTAAAGTGATATTGATTCTGAAATAGTATACATACACTCCAATACAATTACATTATCATGGAAATGATATCATCGCTCGTGCGTATGTACGGAATACCGTCTCCACGATGTGATGCGACTCGTTATACATGATATTTATTGCATAATGATTATATAAATGAATTTATTGAATTAATATGATATATATTAAACTAATACCATTCTGGAAATGAGGTATCTATAACCTAAAAAGAAAAATAAGAATTTATTCGACAAAATATCACAATCTCATTTTATCCGAGATTGTTTATACTTTGGTATTTACTGGGGTGTATTTTATCATCCACATCCATGTTTCTACAATATGTA
Source organism: Viscum album (assembly GCA_963277665.1). NCBI lineage: Eukaryota > Viridiplantae > Streptophyta > Magnoliopsida > Santalales > Viscaceae > Viscum > Viscum album. Next base: position 992,866,194 of record OY728146.1, read on the forward strand.
AAATTTTTACATCCACCTACAATTGTTTAAATCCAATTTTACCCTTCAGTGAGTTTTTAGTAAAAGATATAAAAGGAATCTTTTTTCGTTTTTTGTACGAGGTACTTTTTGACTTTTCTGACAAAAGTACGGAAAGAATGTTTTTTAACTTATACGGAATGAATGGATTTTTAAAACATTATTTCAAAGAATCTTACATTATAAGTTTTCATTTTTATTTTTAATTAAATTCTTTTAGTTTAAAATTGTATGACATGTTAAGAAAGGAAATGTTTTTCATGTAGAAATGATATTTTCCCCAAGAATAGAGTACAAGTGTTTTATCAAAATTGTTTTCTATCTAAGATAATAAATGGTTCTGTTTCTATCCTTATTATTACTTTGATTTGATTATGTTTTGATGGAATTATTTTTATTAATTCCTTTATCTTCTATTAATTGTTTTATGATGTCATGATGTTTAAGAATCCCTTTTTTTGTTACATGGGTTATGCACTGATGTATGATTTATGATTTTTTGGCACACATAAAAATGGTATCATTATGACATGGGTGGGACCTATATCTCCCTCTAATGAATTGGGTAAAGATTTTATATCTCATGAGATAGACATGGCAGGAACGGTAATTTAATCCGGTTTTGTGTTACAGGACTGAAACGAGGAGTGAACTTGATTCAGAATGGGACTTTAACCACTAAGGTGGTCTTTGCAGCAATGCCTTGGCTACTATGGAAATAATTACATGTGATTAATGGAATCCACAATTACATGTTTTATTACCGTTCAATTTTATCATGGTTTATGTTTCATTATGATCTATTCCTTATGTACTTCCTTGTTTTATGTCGTTGCTCAATATTTTGATGTTTAAAAATTATTTTCATGTTTTTAAGTTCAAATGTATATGGTATGTTTTATTTTATCCATGCTTACCCTTAATGAGCATTTGAGATCAGAGTTTTTATGTTTTATTTTCTGCCAAGATCAAAAGAAAGGTTTTAGGTAAGGAAACAAAAAGTGGAAGATCTTTATGGGAGATGTTGAAGATCTTTCACCACGATTAGAAGATTACGTTCCATGTTTCCAAAGACACTAAACTATTATGGTCCTTGTGTGTCTGTTTTTGTTATGTATTAATTATTCTGAAAAAGTAATTTAATGTCTATGTACATCAGGCTTCGGGTCTCTACAGTTGTTATCAGAGGAAAGGTTTAGTCAACCTTTGGAAACTAGGATGCGAGAACTTTAGTGAGATCCCTAGAGATATTTCTATGGTATGTCTAGGGATGACCCTAATGTTATGTATAAGTATAGGTTATAGTCCTAGAATTATGGTTACAATCTTATAATTAAACCTAAGATGTTAGATATTGAAGGTACTCCCCCTTTATTATGTTGTTTTCCCTAGCATGATTTTTGCCTCTCACACTAATCTTTTTGGGTTTTAGACGATGGCTGGAACCCGAAGGAACCGTGCTGATCAATGCAATGGACAATGCAATGATTATCCTCATGAACAAACAAATGTTATGAGAGATGTAGTGAAAACTCTTATTGCTATACTTAAACAAGCTATGAATCATTATGGACTTCCAAATGATCATAGAAGGGAAAATATTCTATTGAATCCTTCATGAGGAAACGTCCACCTTCTTTCAGTGGGTACTCTGATCGACTTATTGCTGAACAATGTATCAGTACCACTAAAAAGATATTTTCAATTCTTCAATGTTCTGAACATGATAAAGTCATCTTAGAAGTATATCATTTGGAAGGTGAAGCTGATCAATGGTGGAATCATATCAAGAATATGAGTCCAAGAGATGAAATTGAGTCCATGGAATGGGACGAGTTCAAGAACTTATTTTTCTATAAGTACTTCCATAATATTCTTTGAACAAAGATGGAGAAGGAGTTTCTTGAACTAAAGAAAAAGGATGATGAATCTGTTGGTGTATACGAAGCGATTTTTACAAGGCTTGCAAGGTATGCGTCTGGATTTATCATCCAACCTGAAAGTAAAGTTGATCGATTCTTCAGTGTCTTAAAACCAAGTCTTTGAAGGGAATTAAATATAAGAGACTACAGTAGCTATGAATAAATTGTGCATTGTGGTATCAAGGTAGAAATGGAAGTTGGTGTTACATATCTCTCTCATGGTTTTGACAAGAAACGAAAGATGGTGTTCAAGGAGAAATCATAGAATAATGGTGAAAAGAAGATTAATGTTTCCTTATGCTCAATGTGTGGAAAGAAGCATGGTGGAGATTATCCTAAAGGGACTAGAAAATGTTTTAAGTGTGGAAAAGAAGTTCATCGAGCAGTTGAGTGTCGAAGTAATGGAAAAAGGGTTTCTAATGATGTGAATAAAGAAAAGACTGCAGAGAACGCACCACCAACACTTCAATGCTTCAAGTGCAAGGAAATGGGGCATTATGGTAATAAATGCCCTAATCCAAGGGTTAGTGATGATCAACATGAGCAACCACTTAAGGGAAAGGAAAAAGGGATGTCACATGCGATCACTATTGGCGATGTTGAATATGACAACGATGTGGTGGAATGATTATGTGTTTATGTAATGGGATTCCAAAATAATGTTGTATATAGTATCGTTGAATATTGGAATATTTATGTATTGGTCTATTGTGGTTTTCAATAATTTTATGGTACCTGTAACCATGGAAAGTGATTGAGATATTTTTGGAAAGAAGATGATATGTGAATAATGAGGGATAAAGAGAAAATTAAATGTTTGACAGTATTCATGAGCTCAGGACTGATATTAGGAAATAGTTATATCATGGTTTGATTATATAGAATTTTCAGGTTTTGGTATGTGGAAAGAGTTAACTTTTGACATCACTCATGTTTTCACTAAGATTAAATGGGTATTTATTTTTTCAAGTGAATACATGATTAAGGTATTCACATGATTGGAATGTGACCAACAAAATATATGGGGATCAATGATGGTATTAACATGCTTATGAACTCTTTGGTAATCGTTTTCACCACAATATGAGATTGGACATCAGTATATTGGATAAGCCTAAATATTGGAAAGGATTATGATGGACATAAGTTATTATTGTTTAAGGATAGAAATTTTTTCCGATATTATTGATTGGATGTTATAGTAATGTAGTTTTAGAAAAAGGACAACCTTCAGGATGAGTGACAGCCCATCGCGTCGGACAAGGCTGTGGGAATCGAACCCAAAACCGAAGTGTGATTGGCCTTTATCGCCTACCACTGGCCTACATGAAGTCCTTGTTTAGTATAAACTAGTTTTATTATATTAAGAAGCATGATATATTAAGTATAAGTCCATTTTAGGAACTATATATGATTAATCTCACTATAGATCGACTTATGTATATTTAATAACTTTTTCTAACCTTTTGTTTGAGACAGATGGAATGACCCGTCATTCTATCACATGATCTTCTAACACATCACGAATAACAAATTCAACTTCATTTCATTAAGATATGAAGTGGAAATTGATCAAGGCACGAAAAATAGTGATATTGTACCAAAATAAAGTAAGTATTTATTCTAATTCAAATTCTTCAACTTTAGGGAAATGATCTTGAAAACCAAAAATGATGTCGTAGTGCCCTTATATCTGATGAATCAGATGGTACCCTAGATCATCACAATTTTATGGCTTTGTGATTATTGGCATTTTCATATCCATGTTCTCTACCACTCTCCATCAGAACATGATGGTTAGATTTTTCTTCCATATCCATATTTTCACTTATGTTCTCCTACGTGAAAACCCAGTGATGAGTTAATTTCGGTAACCATTACATTTCATAAATTAGTTTCTAAAGCCATGTTTTGGTATTCCTTTTTACGATGTGGGTTTCTATTAAAGAAACTTTCGAGTAGTAAACCATTTCTAACCCCAACGAATTTCGAGGGAGAAATTCATTTTAAGTGGGGTAGAATGTAACACCCCGAGATTTTATGAAAAATATTATTTTTAATTTAATTAATGTCTTGTGTTGTATGCTACACCAAAAGGAGCTTGCACAACACTCATCCCTGACTTGCCTGGCATTACACGCAATCATGACCTTCCTCGACAGTGTGTGTAGTACGCAATACCGAGTTTCACTAAACGAGATATTATTATAATATTATTATGAACTAGCCATTATGAATAGTAATACCCACTTTTTGAAATTTTATAAATTTTATCATTAAAAATGGACTTCATTTTTGAATTCCGAATATTGAAATTAGCTTAGGGTGAAATTTTTGAACTTTTCAGATAACTTTCATGTTCCGATGAATAGTGAAAATTACCAAATTTTAATTAAAAACAACTTTTTAATCGAAATAATTAATAGAGATAAATTATTAATTTGAGTGGTTTTAAAGTATATTTAGAATATTTTTTAATAATTTAATACAATGTTGGTCATTGGATGTAATTTCACATTTAAACCAGACATAAACAAGTGGCAATCTTTTGACAGTTACCAGGAAAGCTTAGTCCGAGGAAAAACCTCAGACCATTTATTAAGAAAAGAAAAGTCCAGTGAACAAGAAAACAGACATGGGAAACCAATTACATGTCATAAAATTCATACCCATCTCCACACCCATGGAGATCCTATGCAATGACTGATTCCCATTCCGAGATCTCATAGTTCTTAAGGATCTTCGCGTACTTCCTTCTGAGGTTCAGTTTCTCTAGAGATATCAATTCCTTAGAGGACTGATTGATAGAGGACCTTGTCGCCACCTGCTTTGGCAAAGTAGAGTAATCCTTCCTCGGCCTTCTCTTAATTGGAAAAGGTTTCTCCACTCTAGAATTCTTCTTTCCATCCTTGAAAGCATCACAATAAGAGGGCCTCACTGTACCATTCAGATTTTCTTTGTCACTCTCTGACACATTCCCCCATTTTCCAGTGACAAGATCAATTTGGCAACTAGCTTTCCCCTGATCATATCGTCCATTACGGTCAATCAAATCCACACATTGTGGAGGATCCACAGATTCATAACCAGCATAGACCTCCTTATCTAATCCACCCTCCAAGGCAACCTTCATACATTTATTCCTCATTGAAGAGCTCCCCTCCTCTTCAACATGAGATAGCCCCTGGAATTGATTGAAAATGTCAACTGAGACCTGCAACACACCATCAGATGTCGGTTGCACTTCGTCCTGAATAGCCAGATAGAGGGTTCTTTCTTCTTGAGCTGGCACATCATAGACTGGACCCAACTGCAACTCTCCCTCCTTCTGCTGATCATCTCCAGAACCAACAGGCCCATTGCCCTCGCCAGCAGCATCCTGACCCGGCCAATGCACACGATGCAAATCCTTCCCAGCGGATTCAAGAACTCCTGAGTTGCCTCCAACACCAATACTAGGACCATTCACACCATTTTCCAGTTGAAGATCTTGCTTCAATATGTCAAAAACTGCAGCTACAGATGGATTAAAGCACGCCCCCACTTGCTTTCCCAACTCTGATCCACCCAGGTCAGCCGCACTACCAAACTTGCCAGCATTTGTACCTCTCATCCCCTGACCAGGAAACCTACCAGATCTCTTCAACATAGCAACTGACCTTTGGCTCCTAGCTCCACCCAGAAAATGACTGGACGAGTGACCGAGGCGGCAACAACTCGAGCAGAAATCAACCCAATCATCAAAGACAACAGCCTGCCTCCAACGGAACTCCTCCCCTACAGTGATCCATACCCAGTCAACCGGTGGCCTCGATGCATCCACTACAAAACAAATGCATGGATTTATCGGGTGGCTCACTAAGGATGTGTGGGCGTCAGAGCATAAAAAGATACCAACTAAGTTTCCTATCATACGAATTATAGAGGGATTTTGGAAGGGAAAAGGGAGATTCGGCAAACTTACCCATGTTGCAACCGCAGGGGGGTCTCGGTTCATGCAAAGGTCCAAAGACCATCGAAGAAGGAAGAAATTGAATCCTATGCATCTGCGAGGAGCACTGGACCAAGAATAGATTCAATCTTCCTCTGAAGAGAATCGTATCATCATGTGATGATTATCAATTAACCCTATTACTGCGTGATCCTGTAGATCCCAATCTCTGAAAACAAAACGGTCGAAATCATAAACTGAAGGTCGTCGATGCGAGAACCGGGAAACCAGGGTCAGATCCAAGAAGCCTGAAGCCATAGAGAATTTTGATAAAGTTATCGAGAGTTTTGGTTCCCCAAGGTGAAGATCTGGGACTTTTGGGCTTATGGAAATCGACGGGAAATGAGGGAGGAAATTAGGGTTTGAAAATGGTACAAAGGGCCTCTGTGCCCCCAGATGCGGTGAAGCCAACCTATCCTCCCCCCTCCCACCGCTAGGGAGGGGGGGGGAGTCCATTCTCAGTCATCATCTGGGGCATCTCCATCTTCTCTCCATCGCCGCGAGCTCTTCCTCCGTTATGGTTTTAATGGTACGCTCTTTTTTTATAGTTATTATCTCTAAAAACCCGTTATTTGTCTTGACAATGGGAAATAATTTTTAAATTAGATAATGTAACTAATATGTTTTGAATTTCGTAAAATAAACATCAATTTTTAATTCATAATATCAAATATAGATTAGGCCTAATTTTTGGTATTTTTTTGGAAACAATCATTTTTTGATGAATAGTGAAACCACAAAGTGGTAGTTAAAAAAATGATTTTTTTTCATAAAACTTAATTTTGCCACTTCTGTGAGTGGAATTTCGAAAATCCGAGAGACACAGTTAATATCAAGGACTAAAATGTGGTTCAATGAGATTAAAATAATTTTTGGTGAATAGTAACTTTTTACTTTTTTTTCCACTGTTAAAAGTAAATAGGGTATTTAAGGGTAAAAATGATATTATTATTACTCTAACACATGTCCTAATTCTATTGGATAAGTTTAATTTGACCAAAAACAACCTTAGGAATAAAATATGACCATTTAGTCCCACATGGATTAGATTAGGACATTTATTATCAATTTATTTAAAGAATGGTTAAAATAGTTAAAATCAATGTTTAATAACTAATGAATTTTTAATATAGGGTAATACATACGATAAATTCGACTATAAATATTCATTAGAAATATAAAAATATTTCCTATATAATGGTATTTTATTTGTATTTTTTATATTTAAAATAATTTAATTTATTTATGATACAATGATGATGCAGTAATTATCTTTTAATGAAATATTGACATAATTGATGTTATAAATACCAAAATCAATGTAATTTGATACTTTTTATGAATTAAAATAATTTTATATGTTAATATGACATGTTAATATTTATTTAATTAAATTTTTTAGAACTTGTAAAGACCCGTAAAATTCAAGGGAATTTTTTTCTTAATTTTCTTTAGAATTTTACAAGAGCGCGGTTTCAGACGGCACCTGATTCCGAGGCCCGGAGTGCCCGGAATTAATTTCTGAAGTTTGGCTCGGGTACGTTCAGTGAACGAACGAGCGGGTATTTCTAACTTTTGATACGGTGCTCGGAATTGAAATCTGAGGGCACCGATGAACTCGCAGCGCCGATATTCTCTTAAAGAGACCTTTTCGGGAGTTGCGTTTGTTTCGGGTTGAAAGTTAGTTTTTGGGAGATTTATAAAAATAGTTGAATAAAAAGTGTGAATTCTTTTTATTTTACTTTTTGTAGGTTAACTCCTCTCAAAGGGAGTTGGGGGTGGGACCCACACCCACTTGACCTCCCTTGAGAGGATTAAGTGTGGTGGGGCCCACACGAAACCTAAACCTCTCATCTTCCCTCAAACTCCCTTAACCCCTCTTTATTTAACATGACAACTAGTTATAAATGTGGAGTTATCTTTTTTTTTTGAATTTCAAACCTTTGAAATTCTTTTTGTGAATAAAATAAAACTTTGTCTTATTTTGTTGGGTGAGAACTCTTAGCCATCTTGGAGTGGTTGAGAGCTTTTCTTTCTTCTTCAACCTTGACGAAGAACACGAAGAACGTCGTTCTTCAACGAAGAACTTCTTCGCCGAAGAACACGGTCTTTCTGCGACGCCATATCCGCGACGTGACGTTCTTCTTCCGCATCATCTTTTCCGCGACGAACGCCATCGACAACGACTCTTCCTCCGACGTCAAAGGAATCGACACCAATATTCCACGACTCCGTCAACGTGCGACTATCGAGAACGCTCAAGTTCCGACGAAGAACGCCGCTCCGCTCTTCTTCGTCTTCGGTGTCAACGAGAGAGAACACTGCATCTTCCTTGGACAACCTTCGTCGGCGTACAAGGTTTCGCCAACGACGTGCCTCTTCGGACGCACCTCTTCGTCATCGAATTTGACGAACGACGACCACGACGCCCGACCACCGCGACGTCATCTTCCGCGGAACGTAGACAAATCTGCGAACCTTATACCAAGGTAGGGGTTGTTGATTTAATATTTAATTATTTCATTCTTGCTCGTGGTTCGTATAACTAACGTGGGGATGTTGATTATTTTAAGTTGTGTTATTGCTTAACGTGAGGGGGCCGGACCGCATGAACACGGCCGAACACCCTCCATCGTTCATGTTGTTTATTCTTGCGGGCGGAAGCAAGGTGGCGTGGTGCCGTCGCACCACGCGGATAATTGTACGTTTAACTTACGCGACGCCGTCGCGCGCGCACCATGGAAGAAACAACAAGAATGTGACGCCGTCGCGCCGCGTTGTATGAATATCAAAGCACGGCAAAGGGGCGCGGTGTCGTCGCACCGCGCCGGACGACGAACATCGCGGCCGGTTCCGGGCCGCGGCGGGACGAGGAGACCGTGGCTGGTTCCGGGCCGCGACGGATGAGAAGACCAGCGGCCGGGCCGCCGGCGTTGGAAGCCGAAGGGGGGACCGGAATTTCCGGTCCCGTTGGAGAAAACCGGCCGGCCAGCTGACCGGCCGGAAGGCATTAAACCGGGGGAATAAATTCCCCCGGCCAGCGTGTAAAACCCCCCTCTTAAAGAGGGGGGCGGTTCCATGGAAGGGGGGGGGGGGGGGGCAGCAGCCCCCCGGTTCGCTTAATAAAACCGGCCCCCATGTGGGGGCCGTTTGTTGCAAAGGCGCGGCCTTTGTGCCGCGCCGCTCCAAATCAGCGGGGGCTTTCCCCCCGCGTGCCGACCACGTGCGGCGCCGGCCGCAGCCCGCCGCGCCGCCGCGCCGCCGCGCCGCCAGGCCGCCGCGCCGCCCAGGGGGGGGGGGGGTCGGGCCGGGTCGGCCCGGACCCGGACCCCCACGTTTCGAACCAGAATCGGTGTTTGGCCCATAACTTGAGCCTCGGACCTCCGAATGACGAACCGTCTGCGGAAACGTGATCCTTGGATCGATACGGTCGTTTCGGTATATCGCACTCAAGGTTTCGGATTACTTTGAGTTCGGCCGGGTTGGTTCGTTCACGGAACCAACCGGGCCTTCGGAGCGGAAACGCTCATATCTTGAGCTACGGACGTCCGATTGACGTGCCGTCAGCCGCGTTGTGTTTCTCTTAGTGAGAACGATCTTTTGGCATACTCCGCCCGAGGTTTGGACGCAGGTGGAGTACGGTCCGGTTGGTTTTGCCTTAAAAACCAACCGGGCCCCGGAGACAAAAATCCCAATAACTCTCAGACCGGGCGTCCGATCGACACACCGTCTGTTGCGTTGAGTCCTGTTTACGATACGGAACATTTGGTATCCTTCGCCCGAGTTTTGGAAACAGTTAGTAGTGGCCGGGTTGGATCGCACCCGAAATCCAACCGGGCCCCTGGAACGGGAAAGCTGATATCTTTCAGACAGGACGTCCGTTTAACGAACCGTCAGCGGTGTTGGTGTTTACGTTGAGTAACGGTCCCTTTGAGTATACCCTATGGGAGTTCGGGGTACAGTTGTGATACGGCCGGGATTGGTTCGCACTCGAAACCAACCGGGCCCCTGGGACGAAAAGGCTAATAACTCACGGACCGGGCGTCCGATCGACGTGCCGTCTGTTGCGTTGAGACCCCTGTGACGAGACGGACTTTTGAGATACTTCTTTGCGGGACTTTGTGATACTTGGAGTATCGACCAGTAGCTCGTGGAGCGGACCCTCCCGGAGACGAGCGTGTAGAGTACAGAGACCGTGTAACCGGCTGAGACCTGACGACTGCTTGACCGACTCGACTTGGAGTGAGTCGACTAGCCCAGTGGACGGAGCGCCCGGTATTTGGCGGCAGACCCACGGCGGACGGAGCGCCTGGTAGTTGGCAACAGACCCACGGTACTCGACAGGAGGAGTTCCTCAGTAGGCTATCTGGGTAGCGCCCGGTATTTGGCAGCAGACCCTCAGCGGACGGAGCGCCTGGTAGTTGGCAGCAGACCCGCAGTACTCGACAGGAAGAGTACTTCAGCAGTCTTAGGTTAGTGAGCGGCGGCCTCGGAGTCGTGACAGGACCACTGTACACTCTAGAGACGGAGCTCTTCAGCAGTTACGGTTTCGATAATGAAAATCCTGGTTTGAGCTGAGACTTTTGACCTTTGTGTTTCCTCATGATTGAGATGGGTTACTTGATAACTTAGTTATATGTATGGGCATATACCTGGGTAGTGGTTATCCGTTGATCTCATGATCCTTGTGTTTCCTCATGACTGAGATGGGTTACTTGATAACTTAGGTATATGTATGGGCATATACCTAAGTAGAGTTTATCTATTGTGATCTTCTTGTGGTTATCCTTGTTGGTTTTAGTGAGACCTTGAGGGTCTCGGGGTCCCTACTAAGTATCGTTATACTCACCCCTGCACGGGCTATGCCCGCACCTCGTTGTGTTGGTTGCAGACGACGGCCAGTACTGACAGAGGCCGAGTGTTCGAGGACTGGACGGTACCTGGAGGTGGACTATACGACGAGGCGGTACCCAGAGGCAGACCACTGGGCGGGACATACTCGGAGCAGACGGCGGGACCCGAGGAGCAGAGGAGCTATCTGTACCCACCCTTCAGGTGGGATTTCAAGTGGACAGCTCGGCGTAGCAGCTTTACTTTTCAGTTGCTGTTTTTCCTTTCGAGTTGTACTTTACAGTTGGGCTTGTATTTCCGGCCCCTTTTTACTTTCCACACTTTTAGTTGTACTCTGTTTTTTCTTAGTGTTACTTTCCGCTTGCTTACTCTGTGGTGTTTGTTTACTTTACAAAGGCAATGCCTTCCCTTTTTACCAGGATTTACGCCTTAGTGCTAGTCGCAAGCCCCTGGCCTATGGAAGGCGGGCTTGGGGTAGTCACGGCACGGACCCCAAGGGCGGGTCGTGACAAATTGGTATCAGAGGAGTTCGGTTCTACCGCAGAACTTATAACTCTGATGTTTCTTTCTGTGAAGCAATAGTGTTGGGAGTAACGAGTGTGGTTTTTAGTTCAGGGAGTCCAGTGTTGGTGCGGGCGGCCGACGTATCCATACACCAGGACCCTGACAACTGATTTCCGACTTTGTGCACGAAAACACTGATTGTGTGTGTGTTTTCAAAGGTTTTTCCCCTTAAAACAGCACAAACCAGGTCAGCTCACCAGGTATAATCGTTTGATCGTGTTACGTTGTTTCTTTCAGGATGTCTTTTCTCAGACGACCAGCTAGAGCCCGGAGGGATGAGCGTGCTGACAGTCTGTCGAGCGACGAGGCTTCGGTACAGGGCCCTCTTGCAGTTGAGGCACCAGCGGAGGCACCAGCGGTACTACCATACGTTGGGCCACCGATGCCACCAGCCCCAGCAGTAGGCGATGCACGACGCTTGAGCGCGCTGCATGAGTTCCAGTGCCAGAGGCCACCCAGGTTCCGGGGAGAGACGGACCCGCAGGCGGCTGAGGTTTGGATGGAGGCTGTGGTGAGAGTTTTCAGGCTAGTGGGGACGCTGGCAGACTTCATGGTGATCTTTGCTACCAGCCTCCTTCAGGCAGCAGCAGGTAGGTGGTGGAGCCACTTGTTTCAGTTTTGCGATGAGATGAACTTCGCATGGGAAGACTTCGAGACCTTCTTCAGGGTGGAGTTTGTGCCAGTATCTCTACACCCCGAGCGTGTACAAGAGATTCTGCCTTTGCCGCGTGTTTTTCGATCAGAAGCCGAGTCATCTGTGGGCAGTAGACAGATGATGCAGAGGTCCAGGAGGACCAGACCAGCAGTTGGGCGATCTCGGGTTTTAGGACCGGTGGTGCAGGGCACCCGGAGTGGGAACAGAGCTAGCCGTGCAAGGAGCAGGTTGTGTTACTCATGCCGCGGAAAGGGTCACCTGGCACGTGACTGTCCGACTCCTCGATCCGCAGGCTTGGGGGGAGCCACCGAGGTTGAGGCAGCGACAAATGCTTGAACAACAGTAAAGCAGGTGGACAGGAGCGGAACTAGTGGATACGTCTCTTGTACTTCTAGTTCCATGTTGATGTTGTTTTTGTGTAGCATCTTTGTATTATGAGCTGCAATAATAAAAGACGCATACTTTGCGATGTTTTCATTCCTGTCCTCTTTTGTGATGTTACTAAGAGGTTCCAGTTGACTGTTGACTTGACCCACACTTGTGAGACATCTACTGGAGAAGACCAGTTACCACACACTGATGCCGACAGTGTGACTCAACCCTTGGAGGCGAGAGTAACGGTTGGATCTCTTAGTAGTAGCGTCGAGGCCTTACGACGTCATCCTTGGTATGGATTAGTATCATCCATGTTAGGATTGACTGTTTTAGGCAAAGAATGTGGTTCATCCAGGGGATGAGACCAGGTTTCTCTTATCGGAAAAGAAGAAATCTTGCAGCTCTTGTGGGACCAGAGATGGTCCGGGCCACGTCGGAGGAGGTCCATGTCATCCAGGAGCGGATGAGGACAACACAGAGCCGGCAGAAGTCATACGCTGACAGGAGGCGGAGGCCACTAGAGTTCGAGGATGGTGACCACGTCTTCTTGCGGGTCTCACCTCGACGTGGTATTCAGAGATTTGGCCGAGGCGGCAAGTTATCTCCGCGCTTCATCGGACCCTTCCAGGTCCTCAGCAGGGTTGGTGAGGTGGCTTATCGCCTGGCTCTACCACCTCAGTTACACCGGGTGCACGACGTCTTCCACGTGTCTCAGCTGAGGAGATACGTGCACGACCCGACGCACATCTTTGACCATGGGGAGCTTTACGTTGACGATGGGGCGACTTTTACGGAGGTCCCGGTGGAGATAGAGGATCGACAGAAGCGGGTCCTACATGGGCGATCGATTCCTCTTGTGCGCAACAGATGGCGGCACGGGAATCTCCAGGAGAGCACATGGGAGCGGGAGGCTCAGATGCGTGCTCAGTACCCTCTTTTGTTTCCCTAGTTTTTATGTATCTTTATGGGGACGTAAAGCCCTGAGGTGGGAGTAATGTAAAGACCCGTAAAATTCAAGGGAATTTTTTTCTTAATTATCTTTAGAATTTTACAAGAGCACGGTTTCAGACGGCACCTGATTCCGAGGCCCGGAGTGCCCGGAATTAATTTCTGAAGTTTGGCTCGGGTACGTTCAGTGAACGAACAAGCGGGTATTTCTAACTTTTGATACGGTGCTCAGAATTGAAATCCGAGGGCACCGATGAACTCGCAGCGCCGATATTCTCTTAAAGAGACCTTTTCAGGAGTTGCGTTTGTTTCGGGTTGAAAGTTAGTTTTTGGGAGATTTATAAAAAAAGTTGAATAAAAAGTGTGAATTCTTTTTATTTTACTTTTTGTAGGTTAACTCCTCTCAAAGGGAGTTGGGGGTGGGACCCACACCCACTTAACCTCCCTTGAGAGGATTAAGTGTGGTGGGGCCCACACGAAACCTAAACCTCTCATCTTCCCTCAAAATCCCTTAACCCCTCTTTATTTAACATGACAACTAGTTATAAATGTGGAGTTATCTTTTTTTTTTTGAATTTCAAACCTTTGAAATTCTTTTTGTGAATAAAATAAAACTTTGTCTTATTTTGTTGGGTGAGAACTCTTAGCCATCTTGGAGTGGTTGAGAGCTTTTCTTTCTTCTTCAACCTTGACGAAGAACACGAAGAACGCCGTTCTTCAACGAAGAACTTCTTCGCCGAAGAACACAGTCTTTCCGCGACGCCATATCCGCGACGTGACGTTCTTCTTCCGCATCATCTTTTCCGCGACGAACGCCATCGACAACGACTCTTCCTCCGACGTCAAAGGAATCGACACCGATATTCCACGAATTCGTCAACGTGCGACTATCGAGAATGCTCAAGTTCCGACGAAGAACGCCGCTCCGCTCTTCTTCGTCTTCGGTGTCAACGAGAGAGAACACCGCATCTTCCTTGGACAACCTTCGTCGGCATACAAGGTTTCGCCAACGACGTGCCTCTTCGGACGCACCTCTTCGTCATCGAATTTGACGAACGACGACCACGACGCCCGACCACCGCGACGTTGTCTTCCGCGGAACGTAGACAAATCTTCGAACCTTATACCAAGGTAGGGGTTGTTGATTTAATATTTAATTATTTCATTCTTGCTCGTGGTTCGTATAACTAACGTGGGGATGTTGATTATTTTAAGTTGTGTTATTGCTTAACGTGAGGGGGCCGGACCGCATGAACACGGCCGAACCCCCTCCATCGTTCATGTTGTTTATTCTTGCGGGCGGAAGCAAGGTGGCGTGGTGCCGTCGCACCACGCGGATAATTGTACGTTTAACTTACGTGACGCCGTCGCGCGCGCACCATGGAAGAAACAACAAGAACGCGACGCCGTCGCGCCGCGTTGTATGAATATCAAAGCACGGCAAAGGGGCGCGGTGCCGTCGCACCGCGCCGAACGACGAACATCGCGACCGGTTCCGGGCCGCGGCGGGACGAGGAGACCGCGGCTGGTTCCGGGCCGCGGCAGATGAGAAGACCAGCGGCCGGGCCGCCGGCGTTGGAAGCCGAAGGGGGGACCGGAATTTCCGGTCCCGTTGGAGAAAACCGGCCGGCCAGCTGACCGGCCGGAAGGCATTAAACCGGGGGAATAAATTCCCCCGGCCAGCGTGTAAAACCCCCCTCTTAAAGAGGGGGGCGGTTCCATGGAAGGGGGGGGGGGGGGGGGCAGCAGCCCCCCGGTTCGCTTAATAAAACCGGCCCCCACGTGGGGGCCGTTTGTTGCAAAGGCGCGGCCTTTGTGCCGCGCCGCTCCAAATCAGCGGGGGCTTGCCCCCCGCGTGCCGACCACGTGCGGCGCCAGCCGCGGCCCGCCGCGCCGCCAGGCCGCCGCGCCGCTGCCGGCCGCCGCCGCCGCCGACCGCCGCCGGCCACTGCGCCGCCCAGGGGGGGGGGGGGGGGGGGGTCGGGCCGGGTCGGCCCGGACCCGGACCCCCCCCGTTTCGAACCAGAATCGGTTTTTGGCCCATAACGTGAGCCTCGGACCTCCGAATGACGAACCGTCTGCGGCAACGCGATCCTTGGATCGATACGGTCGTTTCGGTATATCGCACTCAAGGTTTCGGATTACTTTGAGTTCGCCCGGGTTGGTTCGTTCACGGAACCAACCGGGCCTTCGGAGCGGAAACGCTCATATCTTGAGCTACGGACGTCCGATTGACGTGCCGTCAGCCGCGTTGTGTTTCTCTTAGTGAGACGGATCTTTTGGCATACTCCGCCCGAGGTTTGGACGCAGGTGGAGTACGGTCGGGTTGGTTTTGCCTTAAAAACCAACCGGGCCCCGGAGACGAAAATGCCAATAACTCTCAGACCGGGCGTCCGATCGACTCACCGTCTGTTGCGTTGAGTTCCTGTTTACGATACGGAACATTTGGTATCCTTCGCCCGAGTTTTGGATACAGTTAGTAGTGGCCGGGTTGGATCGCACCCGAAATCCAACCAGGCCCCTGGAACGGGAAAGCTGATATCTTTCAGACAGGACGTCCGTTTAACGAACCGTCAGCAGTGTTGGTGTTTACGTTGAGTAACGGTCCCTTTGAGTATACCCTATGGGAGTTCGGGGTACAGTTGTGATACGGCCGGGATTGGTTCGCACTCGAAACCAACCGGGCCCCTGGGACGAAAAGGCTAATAACTCACAGACCGGGCGTCCGATCGACGCGCCGTCTGTTGCGTTGAGACCCCTGTGACGAGACGGACTTTTGAGATACTTCTTTGCGGGACTTTGTGATACTTGGAGTATCGACCAGTAGCTCGTGGAGCGGACCCTCCCGGAGACGAGCGTGCAGAGTACGGAGACCGTGTAACCGGCTGAGACCTGACGACTGCTTGACCGACTCGACTTGGAGTGAGTCGACTAGCCCAGTGGACGGAGCGCCCGGTATTTGGCAGCAGACCCACGACGGACGGAGCGCCTGGTAGTTGGCAGCAGACCCGCAGTACTCGACAGGAGGAGTTCCTCAGTAGGCTATCTGGGTAGCGCCCGGTATTTGGCAGCAGACCCTCAGCGGACGGAGCGCCTGGTAGTTGGCAGCAGACCCGCAGTACTCAACAGGAGGAGTACTTCAGCAGTCTTAGGTTAGTGAGCGGCGACCTCGGAGTCGTGACAGGACCACTGTACACTGTAGAGACGGAGCTCTTCAGCAGTTATGGTTTCGATAATGAAAATCCTGGTTTGAGCTGAGACTTTTGACCTTTGTGTTTCCTCATGATTGAGATGGGTTACTTGATAACTTAGGTATATGTATGGGCATATACCTGGGTAGTGGTTATCCGTTGATCTCATGATCCTTGTGTTTCCTCATGACTGAGATGGGTTACTTGATAACTTAGGTATATGTATGGGCATATACCTAAGTAGAGTTTATCTGTTGTGATCTTCTTGTGGTTATCCTTGTTGGTTTTAGTGATACCTTGAGGGTCTCGGGGTCCCTACTGAGTATCGTTATACTCACCCCTGCACGGGCTATGCCCGCACCTCGTTGTGTTGGTTGCAGACGACGGCCAGTACTGACAGAGGCCGAGTGTTCGAGGACTGGACGGTACCTGGAGGTGGACTATACGACGAGGCGGTACCCAGAGGCAGACCACTGGGCGGGACATACTCGGAGCAGACGGCGGGACCCGAGGAGTAGAGGAGCTATCTGTACCCACCCTTCAGGTGGGATTTCCAGTGGACAGCTCGGCGTAGCAGCTTTACTTTTCAGTTTCTGTTTTTCCTTTCGAGTTGTACTTTACAGTTGGGCTTGTATTTCCGGCCCCTTTTTACTTTCCGCACTTTTAGTTGTACTCTGTTTTTGCTTAGTGTTACTTTTCGCTTGCTTACTCTGTGGTGTTTGTTTACTTTACAAAGGCAATGCCTTCCCTTTTTACCGGGATTTACGCCTTGGTGCTAGTCGCCAGCCCCTGGCCTATGGAAGGCGGGCTTGGGGTAGTCACGGCACGGACCCCGAGGGCGGGTCGTGACAGAACTAATCATTCTGTTATGATTTTCAAAAAAACCAATTACCAAATAGTGTCAAAATTGACTGAAAATAGTTTTTAAAAAAATACTCTATTATTAATTGTTATTTTATTCCTAGAAAATCTAAGGTTATACCAAATTACTTATATAAGGTTATATATATTAATAATAAACTACCTGGGGTTCGTTTGGCTTGATATAGTAAATTTATTTACCTTATAGTGTAAGAAAACAAGAAGACACGGTAAAAGTTAAATTATCTAACTTAAAGTTAAATCTAAATGATATGGTTAAAATTGATACCTAAACTTGTCTAAATTCTATTGGATGAGAGGATTTAGACCCATCCCCGCCATATCTTAGAAATATATCAATTTGGAGCTATTAAAAACCGAATTTGACTTTATAATAAAATAATATTTTTAGTTATTCTAAAGGTGCCCCTCTCCTCCCTTATAAAAGGGCACCTCCTGGCTCTCTTCCTCACACAACATTGAGCCATCAAGCTCGTCCAACCCCTGCCAATATCCCCACTCCACTTCCCTAGAAACATCCTAGAGGTCCTGGTCTTCTTCATAGACCAGTTTTAGTGCCCTAAGAGGAGGTCTCAAAGAGGCGCTTCAAAGAAGAGGTAATGCCTGTTACCGATTCTTTCATCTTTATTTCTTCTTCCACTTCTTCTTCTTTAGTTATTTCATTATGAAGTGATAACATCAGTATCAATAATATACTGATATGTTATTATACGTATGAAACAACCCTATTTCACCATCTATCCATCCTATGGAAAATGAAATCACCACGCGTGCGTACGTACGAAATACCATCTCCACGTCGTGTGTAATCTATTTTCCACCACCACCATACTCGGATTGGTATAATGGTGTAAATAATAACTAAATATGATTATTGTAAACTGATATTGATTCTAAAATAGTATACATACACTCCAATACAATTCCACAATCATGGGAATGATATCATCGCTCGTGCGTACGTACGGAATACTGTCTCCACGATGGGATGCGACTCGTTATACATGATTTTCATTTCATAATGATTATATAAATTAATTTAGTGAATTAATATGATATATATTACACTAATAACATTCTGGAAATGAGGTATCTGTAACCTAAAAAGAAAAATAATAATTTATTCGACAAAACGCACATAAGAACCAAAAGTAATAAACACCCGAATAACAAGTAGTAATGAAATATTACTGATAAGAAGCTAAGAATATGACCATATATGATAT
The DNA here is from genome assembly GCA_963277665.1 of Viscum album. Taxonomy (NCBI): domain Eukaryota; kingdom Viridiplantae; phylum Streptophyta; class Magnoliopsida; order Santalales; family Viscaceae; genus Viscum; species Viscum album. The sequence continues at coordinate 992,884,817 of OY728146.1, forward strand.
CATAAAAATAAATATGATTCTGTAATAAGTCAATAACATTATTTAAATCATTATACAGGAGGTTCGGACACTTACGAAGCAAATCAGTCCTAAGGTAAGGAAAAATATCACAATCTCATTTTATCTGAGATTGTTTATACTTTGGTATTTACTGGGGTGTATTTTATCATCCACATCCATGTTTCCTCAATATGTAATATTGTTTCCATCCACCTACAATTGTTTAAATCCAATTTTACCCTTTGGTGAGTTTTTAGTAAAAGATATAAAAGGAATATTTTGTCGTTTTTCGTACGAGGTACTTTTTGACTTTTCCAACAAAAGTACGGAAATATTGTTTTTTTAACTTATACGACATGAATGGATTTTTAAAACATTATTTCCAAGAATCTTATTTTACAAGTTTTCAAGTTTATTTTTAATCAACTTTTTTAGTTTAATATTGTATGAAATGTTAAGAAAGGAAAATGTTTTTGAAGTAGAAAGGATATTTTCCTCAAGATTGGAGTTCAATTGTTTTATCAAAATTATTTTCCATCTAAGATAATAAAGGGTTATTTTTCTATCCCTATTATTACATTGATTTGATTATGTTTTGATGGAATTATTTTTACGTATGCCTTTATCTTATATGAATTGTTTTATGATGTCATGATGTTTAAGAATCCCATTTTTTTGTTACATGGGTTATGCAATGATGTATGATTTATGATTTTGTGTCACACATAAGAATGGTATCATTATGAGATGGGTGGGACCTATATCTCCCTCCAATTCATTGGGTAATGATTTTATATCTCATGAGATGGACATGGCTGGAACATTAAGTTAGTCCGGTTCAGTGTTACAGGACTGAAACGAGGAGTGAACTCGATTCATAATGGGACTTTGTCCACTAAGATGGTCTTTGCAGCAATGCCTTGGATACTATGGAAATCCTTACATGTGCTTAATAGATTCCACAATTACATGTTTTATTCCCATGCTATTTTATCATGGTTTATGTTCCATTATGATCTATGCCTTATGTACTTCCATGTTTTATGTTTTTTCTCAAGATTTTGATGTTTAAACATTATGTTCATGTTTTTAAGTTCAAATGTATGTGGTATGTTTTATTTTATCCATGCTTACCCTTACTGAGCATTTGAGCTCACTCTTTTTATGTTTTATTTTCCCCTATGATCAAAAGAAAGGTTTTAGTTAAGGAAACAAAAGGTGGAAGATCTTTATGGGAGATGTTGAGGATCTTTCACCACGATTAGAAGATTACGTTCCATGTTTCCAAAGACACTAAACTATTAAGGTCCTTGTGTGTCTGTTTTTTTATGTATTAAGTATTCCTCAAAAGTAATGTAATGTCCATGTACGTTAGGCTTCGGGTCTCTATAGTTTTCCCTCTGTAAATTCACAAGGAAGTTATCCATGAGATTCATAGATCACCCCTAGTGGTATATCCATGTGTTTCCAAGAACGGGGCTTGATGGACTTGTTATGGTGGCCAAGGGTGAAGGGGTCAGTGGCAGATATTGTGAAAAGGTGATTGGCATGCAAAACAATGAAGGATGAGCACCATGCTCCTAGTGGTTTATGGAATCCCCTAGATATCCCCGAGTGGAAGTGGGATAATATATCTATGGATTTTATCACAAAATTTCCTAGGTATTAGGGAGGATGTGTTGTTATTTATGCAGTAGTGTATCAGTTTTTGAAATGTACTAACATCTTATCGAGTAGAGTTCAATGGATTCCTTATCACCGAGGTGTGTGGATGAGGTGGTGTAGTGGAATAGAGGTCTAGGATCCATCATGTCAGATCATGATACATTTTTTATGTCGATATTATAGAGTATATTGCAACATTAATTGGGAACTCATTTACGCCTTAGTATTTCTTTTCCCCTCTTAGAAAGATGGACAAACATAAAGTACCATTCAGTTATTGGAGGACATGTTTGGGTCATGTGTTCTGCACTTTGGTGGGTCTTGGGTGTGACATTTTCCCTTGGTAGACTTTTATTACAATAATAGTTATCAATATTATATTGGTGTGGCTACATTCAATGCTCTAAAATGGAGGTTGCGTCATTCAGCCTTGTGTTGTTTGGATGTTGGGAAAGTAGCTATTCATGGTCAAGACATTGTGCATAGTACGATAGATAAGGTGCATACTGTCTCTGAGAGGATGAAGGCAGAATATGACTATTAGAAGTCGTATTTTGATCATAGGAGTAGGAATTTGGAATTTTAGTTTGTGGACCACGTATTCTTGAAGGTTTCCCCTCTGTGTAGGTCATTGAGGTTCATAAGAGTGGGTAAGCTTTCTCCCAATATCATCAGACTGTTCTAGTTTTCGGAAGAGTTGGTAGGGTTGATTTTCCACTATAGCTGGGGAGGGTTCACGACGTCTTTTGTGTCTCATAGATTCATCAGTATATTCATGATGACTCCCATGTCATTGATTTGAGAGATTTAGATACTGAGGATGCCACAACATTTGTGGAGCGACCCATGGAGATATCGGATTGTCGGGGGAAGGTGTTGTCAGGACCAACCATTCCCTTGGTTAACATGTAGTGGAAGCATGGTGTCCTAAAGGAGAGTGCATAGGATTGAGAGACGCAGATGCATTCCCTGTACCTAGAGATGTTTTGAGTTGTTCTATTGAGAATTTCTATTTGTGATTTAATACTTGAACATTGTTTTCTATGAGATGATTTGTTCCCTTATTATGTGACGTATGATAATGTAATAATGTTTGCAGAAGGGAGGTACTGATACCTAACAAAGACTCAGTAATGTGCATGAAAATAAACCATTGGGGTATGACAGTGCCGCCCAAAGAGGATAATATATTAACATGGGGGAAGTAATTCACTGATTTATATGTTCGAGCAGTGTGACTTTTGGTTTTTTGTGGTATGTATTGTGGTTTTTTGGGTTGAAATTTATAATATTAGCTATTCAGGGATGTTGAGGTTTCTCTACAATGAGGTTTTTTTATCATTGAGAGTTAGCTTATAGGGTGGTTTTTCACACCCTTATTACATATAAGTTTTGTTTTGAATTCTAAAGGGAGATAATTGTTTGATCAGTAGCTGATGTAATGGGTCAGAACCTTATAGTCCATTACATTGTCAAAATATAGATATTGGGGTGCTATAGGAGGCAAAAAAAATTCATTTCATGATTATTCAATATTTCTAGTTTTTTTTGTCAGGGGGTCAAGGAATCGGTAGGTCGGAACATCAGTAGTTCAACTCATCGGTAGAATGAGGGAATCAGATGGTCAAGGAATTATTAGGTCAAGTCAACAATAGGTCGTGGGTGTCTCTGTGTCAAGGAATTGGTAGGTTGTGGCATTGGTATGTCGGGGAATCTGTAGGTTGAGAGTGTCGGTAGGTTGAGGTGTCAGTTGGTCGAGGGAGTTGTTTGGTCGTTGTGTCAGTAGGTAGTGAGAATTGGTAGGTTTGGGTTTCGATATGTAAGGGAATTTTGAGGTTAGGACCTCAAAAGGTCACGGGCCTTAGTATGTCCATGTATCGATAGGTTCGAGAATCAGTTTGTTGAGGGCCTTGGTAGGTTAAGGGCATCGGTATGTCAGGGCATTAGTGAGTTAGGGTATTAGTGAGTTTGGGCATCAATGATTCTAGACATTGGTGAATCAAGGAATCTGTTATTCAAGGATTCTGTGAGTTCGGTTTCGGTAGGTCATGTCGATGGATCATCATTTTTTGCTCAGTGTCCTTATCTCAATGTTTGTAGCTCAGTGTTGGTGGATTCCTATCGGTGAACTACCCATTAGTAGATCATTTCTGTTTTCCCACAATTCTTCTAGTTTCACCCATATTTTGATTTATTTGGCATAAATTGAGTATAAATCCTTGTTTGGTTGTTTATAAATGATTTTGAAGGATATTAACAGCACATTAAATATCTTAACACTACGAGTATATTAAAATAGTCAGACAGTGTGGTATTGGCCACAATATGACATTAATGGTTGTTGAAACCATTTTCCTTTCCATTGATATAGGATATGTCTCTTCTAAGATGAGACATTCTCTTCCCAGGGTGTTTCTATTTTATCATGGTGTTCCTAGAGCCTTCCATTTCTGTGTTGTAATGTGTTTTTCCATAGACTTTTATCCAGTTATCTTTCTGTTTTCTTGCTACTCGTGCACCCCCTATTTGGGGGAAAGAGAAAACATTGGTTTCTTTTTGTTACTTGTAGGGATTCCCTTCCTCTCTCTATTAATTGTGTATCTTTCAGGGTGGGTATAATGATTCCTCCATGTAATAATGGCTGAATACAAATTTGATAAATATAATAAGAACTATTAAATGGGTGATGGGGGAGATGTTGATTATCACTACTTTTATCTGTAATATTTCTTCTGTAATACGAATTATATGGGTTCTATAAATTTTAAAATTTTGGTCATTGGGGTTCTTGGATTGGGAACTAGTGATAATTTATACATATTATTAACTCTCTCTTCAAATGGCCATAAACTGGAAATATGATCACTAACATATATCTAGTTATATAAAAAGGATTCCCTAGGATAAAATGTTATTTATGATCACCCATGTTTATCAAAGTGGAATTAAAGATCCTTTTATCTCTATATTTAAATAAACTCATCTTTTTTGGTGTGTTTGTTTACTATGTGGGTTTTGTGATTTATGTAGGTTATATAGTGGTGTTGTTGGTATCATGGTTGTGGGAACATGGGTGGGAAGAGGGGTTTGTTCTGTGATAAGGGTGTGGTATCTGTGTGCATCAGAGCTATGGATTTGGTGGTGGTTGTAGTTGGATATGAGTATGAGGTGGTACATGAGGTTTTATGGAATGCTTGGTTAATAGCATGAATGATTATGAAATGGGTGGACTTGTAGAGAAATGAGACAGCTTCTAGGTGGAGTAATGGTTGTTGGGTAGTGTTGTACAGTGGGACTATAATTTGGTTTTGTGTTTTGTGTTACTGAATGTGTTGGGTAGGGTTTTGGTATGTAGTTTCCCATGTACTGTTGTAATGAAATAACCAAAATTATTAATAATGAAAGATATGTTGTTAAATAAAAAGGTGTGGTATGATGTTTTGGGTGTTACTGTTGTCACGAAGTGCATGTAGTAGTTGTAGCAAAGGCAGTTTTGTGTGGGTTGTTTCTTTGTTTGGATACACATAGGTTGGGTAGAGTGTTTTTTACCAATATGTAAAAAATTGTAGTTCCTTTGGTTTTCTATTTTCACCCCACCTCTTTTGATCACTATGTGCCAAACACCCTCATTGCTATAGGGGAGGGTGTCTTTCTTAATAACCCAGTGGGAGGATGGATGAATGTTTACTGACTTTATTATTCTTGCCCTTCAAGGAATTTATTTCACAAGAAACTTTGGGTAGGATGTAATGGATTGAGTAATAACACTTGATTCATGGTATTGGCTGTGTGAGAGGTTGTTTTTTTCCCAGGTGTCTTTAGGATGAGGCCTATGTGTTTTCAAGTGAAATGAGTGGTGGTTGTGGACTAGGCGTCTATGGGTTGGAGTTGATTTGGTGTGTATCTCAGATGAGTGTGGGTAGGTTGTGATAGTGGTTCTTGTGCAAGAGTGTGGAAGCATTTAGACATTCTCCATGAGGGAAGAGTAGTTAACTATTGGGGAGTGGTGTGAGGCACCCAAATCATTATGTGCTTACTATTATTCTTTACTTGATGTGAATTATTTAGTGAGTGTGCCTTACTGATGTAGGGTGAATAGTATACCTTGTTATATTCTTTTGTGTTTCTCCTGTTTTCTCCTAGGGGAATTAGTATGCTTCCCCCACTTGTGCATGGGTGAAATTGATTTTTCCATAATTATAATACTTATATACCCTATGTATATAATCTTTATATCAGGTTTCCAAGGATATTACACAGATCGTGATTGACCTTACTAGCTCGGATGATGGGGAAGGTTGATGTGGCACGTTTAGTTTTATTTGGGTACTTAATATATAGTTTTCATTATATTCCTAGCATTTTTACATTAAACATGCATTTCATAAGGATTTTTGTTTCTTTACACATATATCATTCGTGGTGTTTTTTGAGGTTTATGAATCTTATCTCCCAATATTTTTTATAATAAAATGGGAAATGCCTTCGATTTTAGTGAGATTTCTATACCCATGGAGCTAGTAACCACCCCAGGGTCTATTGGAGCCATGACTTGGGAGGTCCTTATCAATTATTTATTTTTATGAAAGAATGTATCGACATATTGATATCCCTTTCCTCTTCTTGAATAAGGTGGGTCGTGACAATGATTAACTATAATGAAAACAATATGGGGAAATAATTGAATAAACTCAATGTCCCCTATATCTTCAAATATATTTCTCGACATGAAGGATTTTCCACACCATAAACTATTAAACAGTTGAAAGAATATACTTGATAGACTGGCCAATAATTCTATGATGATGTGGGTCATGCCACTATATTATAGGATGTGTAGAATTCAAATAGTAGTGATGATGCTACTAACTCATGAGGGTTGGTCAGTTATTTGAATAAATAAAAAAAATAAAAAAAATTCAACGTCCATGGTGGAGATTAGATAGAATAAGATCCATGTCCAAGATTTTAATTAAATGTTGTTGGAAGTAAGTGGATATTTAAAAGATTAATTTTAATTCTAAAATCCACTGCTTTCGGGGGGATTCCATATAGAATTGGGATTATCTCAAAAATTATATATAGTTATATGAACATTGTTGATTCGGGATCTACAGAATAGATGTAGTGAACTTGAAATATCGTTATTTAATTATGTAGTTATGAAATTTTTTTATTTTAATTGATGATTAGGAATGGAAATTATTCCACTATAGATATTTTTGTTGATCTAGAAACAAAATTCAGGGATTCATAAGGAAGAATATTACTTTTTGGCATTGATTATATCTGATTGACATGTTATATAATCAACCCATGTGTGGTTTTTGTCATTTTATCCCTCTTAAATAATGATTTTGGATGAGAGGAATAGGTCTTGGATCTTGGATGAGGTGTTGGATCCTCCCAATGAATAAAATAAAATACTAAGTATATAGTGTATAATTGACATATTAACACACAATAGATTTTTTAAAAGGATTTATGATTTTATATGTGAAGTGAATAAATTTTTTTCAATAATCCTTATTATTTTAAGATTATACAATTAATAAAATTATAATCAAGGAATCATTTATTAATGTGATGTCAATATCAAATTTGTTTTTAGGAGAATAATAAATTTGGTGTCACCATAATCTACTCACTATGTTAGGTTGTAAAGAGAAACAATGAGTTTTTACATTTCAAAAACAACTGAGATACATGAAATTAATAGATAGATAAATAAAACATGAATAAAGTATAAAATCATATAAAGATGTATTTAAAAAATCATTCCATATAAATGATGAAAATAGAAAAATAATTACATAGATGGGATATTAACATAACTAAATATTCACCTGGATTAAAATAAGAGGCCATATAATGATGGAACTCATATTTTAAAACATAAATTACATTTTGTTTTAACAACATTCGTAATCCTAGAGCATTATTTTATAGTAATATACAAATAACCAAAGCCATTTACCTCCTATGATGCATTAGGACATCACTGGACTATATAATTATGTTCTCCCATTATAACAAATTTAGTTCAATTTATATATCAATTTAATTGAATGAATAAAAATAAAATATGTATTTATTCATTAGGAAAATTATATAAGAATGTTTTTGTGTAATCTATAACAATCCATATTTAAATAATTGTTATCTTGATTCTCATTATTTCCCTTGTCGAATAAATGGAATTAATTTCCCTAAATACACTATTGAAACTAG